>CM023537.1:47675616-48327507 GCA_013350335.1 Chimonanthus salicifolius | reverse complement strand
TCATATTTTCATTTATTCGAACGAATTCTCGGTTCATTTCGGCATTCGTTCGAATGAATAACCGCATACCCCATCAAATTTTGATTTGTTCGAAAGAATCTCCGTTTAAAATCAATTCATTTGAATGAATGAATCGGATGAACAGTAACACGCATTACTGTTCACCTGTGAACGAATCGATTGAATGAATCAATTTTTATTAAAATTTCAAAGTTATTTTTTAAGCACTTTGTATTTTTAAAATTTTTCAAATTAAATATCAAGACTAATTACGATAATTTGATAAAAATACTTTAAGATTTTAAGGTCTTTTGATACTCTTAAATATTTAAAACACAGTATTTTACAAATAAGGATATCGTTAGGGTATGCCAAAAACACATTTAGGAGTGTCAAAAGACCTTGAAGTCTTAAAGTATATTTATCAAGTTATCGTAATTAGTCTGAATATTCAATTTGAGAAATTTTGGAAATACACAGTGCTTAAAAAATAACTTTAAAGTTTTAAAGGAGATTTTTATTATTTAATACACTATGCATATTATTTTTTAAGCACCGTGTATTTTCAAAATTTCTTAAATTGAATATTCGGACTAATTACGATAACCTGATAAATATACTTTAAAACTTAAAGGTCTTTTGATACTGCTAAATGTGTTTTCGGCACACCCTAAGGATACCCTTATTTGTAAAATACTATGTTTTAAATATTTAGGAGTGTCAAAAGACCTTGAAGTCTTAAAGTATTTTTATCAGATTATCGTAATTAGTCCAGATATTTAATTTGAGAAATTTTAAAAATAGACAGTGCTTAAAAAATAACTTTGAAATTTTAATAAAAATCGATTCATTTGAATGAATCAGTTATCATGAATCAATTCATTCGAATGAATCAGTGATTCATTCGAATGAATCGATTTTTATTAAAATTTCAAAGTTATTTTTTAAGCACTTTGTATTTTTAAAATTTCTCAAATTAAATATCCGGACTAATTACGATAATTTGATAAAAATACTTTAAGACTTTAAGGTCTTTTGACACTCCTAAATATTTAAAACACAGTATTTTACAAATAAGGGTGTGCCGAAAATACATTTAGGAGTGTCAAAAGACCTTGAAGTCTTAAAGTATATTTATCAGGTTATCGTAATTAGTCCGAATATTCAATTTGAGAAATTTTGAAAATACACGGTAGTTAAAAAATAATGTGCATACTGGATTAAATAATAAAATCTCTTTTAAAACTTTAAAGTTATTTTTTAAGTACTGTGTATTTCAAAAAATTTTCAAATTGAATATCCGGACTAATTACGATAACCTAATAAAAATACTTTAACACTTCAAGGTCTTTTGAGAAATCTAAATGTGTTTTCGGCACACCCTAGGGATACCCTTATTTGTAAAATACTGTGTTTTAAATATTTAGGAGTGTCAAAAGACCTTAAAGTCTTAAAATATTTTTATCAGATTATTGTAATTAGTCCAAATATTTAATTTGAGAAATTTTAAAAATATACAGTGTTTAAAAAATAACTTTGAAATTTTAAAAAAAAATCGATTCATTCAATCAATTCGTTCACGGGTGAACAGTAACGCGCGTTACTGTTCACCCGATTCATTCATTTGAACGAATTGATTTTAAACGGAGATTCGTTCGAATGAATCAAAATTGGATGGGGAATGCGTCCATTCGTTCGAACGAATGCAGAAATGAACTGGGAATTCGTTCGAACGAATGAAAACGTGGGGGCAAAATGGTAATTAGCCACTTGCACAAAAAAAATGGGTGTGTAGAGGTAGAAAAATCGAGTGTGTAAACAGATGGACTTTATTAATTATCAATTTTATTCTATTTCAGTTGGAATGAAACTTTGACGAGAATATCGAATGGAACTGTTTCTATTTTGGCACTAAGTATTATTTTGAAATGACCCATTTTGGCCTAGCGATTTCCCTCTACTGATTTTATAATTCTTTCTAAATTTTTATACATCAATCTAAAATGAAATTATACAAAATCAAATTACTAATCATTTGATTTTAATAGTGAAAATCATTAACATCTTTAATTTAACAGAGATTGATAAATTTGACCACTAAGGTCCAAGTAGATAGAAATTTAACTTTCCACTTAAATTCAATATACTTGTAGCTCATTATGTAATTTTTAATTCATACAATTGATATTTTATGGATATGAAAAAAATTGGAAAAAAAAATGAAATGAATTAATACACCTATTTGTTTTTAGCTTTGATATTTGATTGGATTCATATTTATTGGTGTTTATTTCTTGCTTAATTCTTATGTTCTCTTTTTGTCTAATTAGACTTTTATTTGATAATTACACTATTAAAATATAAAATTATAAACATGAATGGATATTTAATGATAGTTTATATTTTTATTTAAGTAGGTTAGTGTGAAATGATGAAAACAGGAACTCGTAACATATTTTTATTATTTTTTTTAATTTTAACATATTTTAATTTTTAATTTTTATGCTATCTTTGTAAAATTTAAAACCAAACTGGTCAAAGCACCGAAATGTTCCTGTGTGGAAAGAAAACCAAAATGAGTTCCAGAACATATCTCATAACTAAGGTTAATTTCTTCTACATTGTAATTTCAACATAACAAAATAATAATTAATTTCTCCAAAATTAATAACTTTATATTTAAAATAATATATAAAAACACTAAGATTCATAAAATAATAATATATCAAACTAAAATCAGCTTCTGAAGTCACGGCCAGAGATTCATAAAACAAATATAATTTTTAATGATATCATATTTTATTTTTTAATTTTGTCAATAAAAGAGGCTTTGATTGAAAGTTTAATTTATTCAAAGTGAAATGGATAATGTCTTCACCCACCCATAGATATTATAAAAAAGGAAAAATATTTAGTCTTCTCAAGTCCACACTGATGATGCAAGCAATGACACATGATTAAAAAAAATATTAATAGAAAACTCCAAAGTTAATATAAATAAATAAACTCATAGGACTAACCCAAAACCAACACTTACTGCAGGCTGCACTCAGCAGAGCACTTCACTGCCAAAGCTTTTTCTTCCCCAATTTCTTCATCCATTTTCGATCTCTCTTTTCCTTTGTTGCAACGTTGAAGAATCCGATGGAAGATGAAGTAATTCTCTTGGACTTCTGGGCAAGTCTATTCGGTGTGAGGGTGAGGATTGCATTGTCTGAGAAAGGGATCGAGTACGAATACAAGGAGGACTTGTTACCAGAGAAGAGTGCTCTGCTGCTGAAATCTAACCCAGTTCATAAGAAAATCCCTGTTCTGATCCATAATGGAAGACCCATTTGCGAATCTCTCATTATCGTCCAATACATCGATGAGGTGTGGAAGGACGCATCGCCTTTGATGCCCCGCGATCCTTTCCTGCGTGCCAATGCAAGATTCTGGGCAGATTTCATCGACAAAAAGGTTTCTCTCTCTCTGTCTCTTTGAAGACCTCCTATCTTTTTTTTTATTGTACATCGGAACTGACCGATCTAGGAATCAAATGAAATGGTACCAAAATCACTAAGTTGTTTTTATTTTTTTTCTTTCATATTCCATTTTTTGGTGTAGTTTTAATGGCTTCAAGCTTTTATTTTAATGCAGATATATGACTGTGGATCAAGGATATGGAAGAAGAAAGGAGAAGATCGAGAAGCTGCAAAGGAGGAGTTTATTGGGTATTTAAAGGTGTTGGAGGGAGAGGTGGGAGAGAAGGCTTACTTTGGAGGAGAGAGCTTTGGGCTGGCAGACATTACTCTAATATCTTTCTCTTGCTGGTTCTACACTTATGAGAAACATGGCAACTTCAGCATAGAGCAGGAGTGTCCGAAGCTGATGGCATGGGTGAAGAGGTGCAAGGAAAGAGAGGGTGTGGCTAAAGCCCTTCCTGACCCACACAAGCTCTATGAATTTTTGCTCGAGTATAAGAAGACGCTTGGGATAGACTAGATAGTTAATAAAGGCTGCTTTTGGACGAGTAATAAATTTTATAGCAGTTACGTGAGGTTATTTTGCCCAAGGGTTATTTCGAGTATTATGAATACTTAAAGAATTTTTAAAAGTAGAGGAAAGGTAAAATTGAGTCTTTACTCTTTAACTTTTAGTTATTAAATAAGAGTAATGGAGATTATCCTCGTTACTCTCTTTTCTCACCAGATTTGATCTTTTCTACTTTCGTGTTTGTGTTTGAACAATAAGTAACGCTAAACTTTTCTTTGTTATGCATTTCCTTTTTGTTATAAAATAATCAAATTCTCTATTAGTTTTCTTTAATTTTAATCTTTTTGTGATGAGATATTGTAAATGCTAGCTAGTTTATATTCTTGCATAGTATTTGTTCACATATATACTTATATTTAAAAAGTATGGTTGTAATATGCATCACATGTATGAAAAATAATATCGGATCAATATCTATTGTATCCGTAGCTAGATATTATCGCTTTTAAATATGTGGATGCATATCATTGCCGCCGTATGACTGTCGGATCGGCCTCAGTGTATCAGCGGATACTCCTTCCTTATCGGCTATTTCGAATTTGTTTTTAATGTAACATGGGCTCCACGTTGGAAGAAAACTTTAAACCCTATTTGCCCTCACTTCCCGACAGCAGCATCAACTTCTTCATTCATTTCTTTCTTCTCTTTCCTTCATTACAACAACCACCCACTTCAAATCCAAGCGTTTCAACTCAAATCAGGCTTGACTCAAGGGGTAGGCAATATAGAAATAGAAAAGAAAATGGTGGATATAGAAAAAGGATAAGAAAAGAAGTGAGGGAAAGATGTAAGGAAGTCGAATCCTATTTCAAAGAGGAAGAGAGCTATTTTTTTGGAAAAGGAAAGGAACCAAGGAATGGAAAGGAAGAGGAAGGAACCATGTGGAGAGGATGAAGTGGAAGAAGGAGAGGTCGGGTTTGTAAGAGGAAAGAGAAGAGAAGAATTTTCAAACGTTTTTGGCAAGGGGTTCAAATGAGTGTATTTTAGGGAAATTGGAGCGTGGGTCCTACTAGGGGCCACGGTTTTTACATGTATTATTTTTTTTCTAAAAACGAGATACTTAATTTTATCTAATTAATTAAAACGGAAAAAAATAGTTTTCATGAAATCCATTTCAAATGATGAAGATTTATTTCCAAATATTTTAGAGAAAATTACTAATCATTTGAATCTCTTAAAACTTAAATTTTCAGAGACTCTTAAAATTTTGAGGTCTAATTAATTTGATATTGTTTTTATTAATTCCACTAATTTGCAACTATTTTTTTCTAATTTAATTTAAATCAACTGATAATCTCACAAATTAATTTATTTGGGTCTCACTTACATGTTGAACATTTTTGAAAAACTTCAGTATAAAAAATTAATTAATAATTTTGAATCTCAAAAAGTAAGAAAAATAGATTTTAGATAAATTTTTTTATTATATATAATTAAAATTTTAATGAAATATTATTTATAATAATATATTAAATATCAAGAAGACTCCATTTAGAATTTTTGTCTTAGACTTCAATTTGTATAGAGAGGGTCTTGACTCAAACCTTTTCTTTTCTATACACTTAAATAATGTTTATTTTACTAAGTTTTTAGTAAATAAAATTCCATGATTCGTAGGCATCCAACATAAAGTTATGGGCAGGAAACTTTAGAGTACAATTTGTTTAAAAGAAACGTGTTATATTATGAAAAGTATAAAATATTTATTTTGAACTATAAATTAAATGAATATAGCTCAAGAACTTCGTTTTCAACACTTTCAAATTTAACAAAGGGCATTGTTTGTGTCCTTCAATAGTGACTTCACTCACCTTTTACAATCTTTCTCCTTACTTCACTTTCACTTTAGCTCAGCCAGCAAAATTTATTAGGAGACATAGATGGAGTGAAATTCTCACTTTATCCCTAATAGTATACCATTCATAAAGTATCAGTGTACCGATAACACGCTGCTTTGCATATCGATATATCGGTACTTGATAAGTGGTACACTGGTAAAGATAAAATGGAAATTTTATTTCATCCCGTGTCACCTAACAAATTTTGCCCGTGTTAGAATGGGCGTCCTTCATTTTAACGACATTAATCAAAATTATTTCCATTCTATGAATAAATGAGCTTATCTGATAAACTCTTATTATACTGATAAACTCTTATTATATTGATTTGGTTTTAAGAGGTCGAATAGATTCATGGATCATTAATATGAGTCTTGAATGTTTATGTAGTTATGTTATTGTTTGTGACTTTATATCTTACATTTTTTTAAAGTTTTAATTTTATATAATTGGATGAATGTTTTTTAGTTTTAAGATATAAAATAAATTCCATATTCTATTAAAAGAGTTAAATATTGAACATTTTAAAATCACCTTTGTATAAATCAATTTTTATATGCATAAACATTACTAAGATTTTAAATAAGTATTATTAACACTTGCAAAGCACATACATAAAAGTAATTTAAAATAAATGTTATTAGTTTATCTAAGTCATTATTATTAAAAAAATTATTACATTCATTTGAAATTGACTTTCTATCAATTAACTTTTTCCAGACTATTTTAAAATGAATAGGTAGCAGGACTTAGGAAAAAACATTTTTAAACTTAGAGGCCCTCATACATCTATGCAGAACATTTTTAGACCAAAATGCCCTTCCTTACAGTAGAGATGTAGAACCTAAGAGATTTGAGTTCATGGGACGACACATCTCAAAGTCTCGAACTATCTGCGCTATTGTAATTAAGTAAATTTTAGTAATTTTAGTGAAAATGAGGGAGAAAAAAAAAAAGCTGAGTGCTCAGCAAATTTATGAGTGTAAATCAACATATTATTTTAAGAAAATATTTTTATTCTTAAAAATATAGATTAACCACTCATTTATTTATTTTTTGTTTTATTTTAATTAAAATATTAAAATAATTTAAAAGTATTATCTATTTATTTTAAATATAATATAATTTTTTAAATAAATTGGAAGTAGCAGATTTTGCTTAAATTCAGTTTCAGAGCGTAAATTCGGATTTCGAAAGTAACAGTTTGACTAAGGATTTGAAAAATCACTTGGCTAAATAGTACCATTCTACATTTATTTTCACATTTTTTTTACTTCTAATGATTTTTTCTTTTTGTTTTGTTGTTCAACTTTGAGGTATTATCAATTTTAGGAGTGAGAATAATTTGGTAGATGAAAATATTAGCATTGGTTTTTCAAATTTTCCATAATAGAAGCAGTGAGTTTAATTATTGTGTAGTGGAAAACTCTGATATTATCTTTGATATCGGTTTTGAGTTCTTATTTGCCTCACACATACTGTTGTAGACAATGAACGAATAATCATATATTGCCCAAAGGTAAATTGATATGGGTTTCAATCCATTTTGATTTTAATCCTTGAGTCAAACTATTGGTTAATATTTTTACATAAATTTGAAAGCTCTATTAGACATTTTATGATGCAGCCGGGTTCAAGTGAAAGAAAAAAGATTCTTGAAGCAAAACCTACGGCTCATTGAAGGTGAAGTTTGGAGATAGAACAATTCCTTCTATCATGTATCCCCGATTGATGCAGCTTCATATACTTCAATTGTCGATTCTAATATTGAGCGAAAGGTTAACCTATAAGTTCTGTATTGTGGATCAATCCTATTCCACCAGTACCAATAGGGCGCATAAGGGAAGAATCACTACACCTGAACAACAATTTTCCCATTTGTTTGACAGAATAGAACAAGTACGTAAAAAAGAAAGGTATTAATTAGTAATAGATCAAATTAAAATAAAACCCCTTCAATTTAGAATAGAATCTATTAATAATAGATTATTAAAATGTAATTGAAGCAAAATTGATGTGATAATAATAATTTGAAGACCTAAAGGTACACGTCGTGGAGGCGGGGTCCGAGGGACCTCGATGACGAGCCTAGGAGCCGCACATTTTGAAGACCCGAGCTTGTTGTTTTGTATTTTGAATGTTAACATGCATTTTACAAATGTTTTGATATGTATTAAACCATGTTGATGTAATGTTCTAAAGTGTGTTTAATGGACGGTACTTAAGACAGACTAGACTGTGAGACCCTTTATGCTATGGAACTTTGGATAAGTCTAGAATGAGTAGAGATTAGAGTGGAGATTGATGATGGAATTTCATTATGAAGTTAATGGAATGTAAGGAATGAACTTAGAGATAAAATCTGGCCAGGGAGAAGTCCCCATAGTCCTATTTTTAGAAGAGACTCTGCCGGATTTTCGGTAGGATCTCAGCCTTCGTAGGGGCCTCTAGTGGTGGGTTTCCTCTTGTGTGCTTAAGTCCCACGTGCGTGGGGACTTAGACATGATCAATGGAGTTCAAAAAAAAAAATTGATCACATGCCCTGAGGGTCGAGGCGTGACAAAACTCTTTTCTGTGGTAGGTCTATTGGAAAACTGCTCGCGCTGCTAGTTGGGTTGGCTCAACCTTTCTCGATCTCGACCTTCTCAAAATAAACAACTCTCTTTTATGCATCTCTACAATACTCAGGGTTGTTGTACTTGATGTTGAAGGACTCTTCACCCCACTCATATTGTAACACCCCGGATTTTTGAGATATCAATTTACATGAATTTTGTTCATTTAAATTATGAATTAATGGACATAGATCTTAGATGGGTAAGTTGTGGGGTCAACTGTCTAATTAAGATCTAATATACATGTTATAAGGGTCAATTTAAAATAAATGGGTAAGATACATTTAATTGGGTCAAGGTGGCTATTTGGGTCTAAAGGCTCAATTGGGACCCAATGGGTCGTAGTTGACTTGGTTGACCATTAGGTGAGCTCAAGGCTAATTAGGTTAAGGCTGACTTAAATGGGAATGCAAATAAGTGTTTGAGTTGATTCAAGTGAATTAAATGGATGAGTTGATTTTAATGGTGGAGTTGCGTTAAATGGATGAGTTGAGTTTAATAGTTGAATTGAGTTAAATTAATGAGTTGAGATTAAGTGAGTTAAAGACATTTGAATTAAATTATATGTGAAGTGTGTAGATGAAAGATGTTTGGGTTGTTTCAAAATTCAAACAATGTACACGTTGGAATGCATGGAAGTTTTATCTCATGCATGAAACTTCCATTTGAATCATTAATGAGAGGTGGCGTTTTTGTGGAGTTACAAAGGGGTTATCGTTATTTCAAATATCAACACAAGGCATGTACACGTTGGAATGCATGGAGGTTTTACCCCATGCATGTAACTCCAAATGGAGAACCAATGGGAGGGGACGGTTTCATATTTTCAAACATAGGCACACAATTGGCACATGGGAGTTTCATCTCATGGATGAAACCCCCAAAATGGATAATGAAGAGGTGGGGAGTTGCTTTATTTCAAATTCAAATACATGTATACACATTGGAGGGAAGGGAGATGAATGGGGTGGGGAAGTTTCATGCCATAGATGAAACCCCCACTTGGAGCATTAATGGGAAACGCATGGGAGGAGGAAAGCTTGGTAAAGGTTACACCAAGGCACACCATTGCACCGTTGGGACCCTTGGGTTTCATCTCATGGATGAAACCCACAAATGGAATTTAAATGAGGAAGATGAATGGAGTGGGGAGTTACAAAGGGGTGCCATCAAGGGACACCATCTTTGGTCAACCCTCACTAACATAGCAAAGGACTTTGTTTCCATTCATTCTCTATCTCTCTCTCTCTCTCTCTCTCCCTTGGCCGTTCTCACCTCTCAAAACAAGAAAACCTTGGCTATTTTCTCTCCCTCAAACCATCTCTTGGCCAATCCTCTCTGTAAGAGAAAGAAGACCAACGTTTTAGAGCTTCAACTCCAAGTTTTCTCACTCTCACTCAAGGCCGGATTCTATCTCTCTCTTTCAATCCATACCTTTTGGCCGAACCACTCTAAGAGAATTATCAAGATCATCTTCGGCCAAAGAATCAAGAGGAAGGAGGAAAAATGCTAAGGAACGGAAGAACAAGCCGGAGCAAAGAACAAATTGGAGGAGTCGCGGAAACGGTAAGTGCTCGACAAATTTTTTGAATTAGAAAAGAGGGTCAAAGGTCAAGGATATAGTTCGGCCATTGCATGGCCGAACCCTAATTTTTTATTATGGAAGAAAGTAGGAGCATGGCCTTGGTATTTTAAATTGAAAGGAGGAATCATAGGGTTCGGCCATAGTGCATGGCCGAACCCCATAAAGGAACATTAGTGATTAATAGTTTTGTGAAAGATGATAACCATGGAAGGACATGGGGTATATATCTTAATGGATTTTAAAGATGGAATATAGACATCATAGGGTTCGGCCATGGGGTATGGCTGAACCCCATGAATCAAAATTATGGGTCAATTATGGATCTAGTATGTCAAAAATGAATGAAGGACCAAAGTAAATATGGAGGGAATTATAAATGTATGTGTATGGTATTTTGTTTTAAAAGGTCTAAAAGAATTTAAATGGATGGAGGTTTGAGAACCAATCATAGAAGTATAATAGGTTTTAATGGAACTAAGGAACCATAGGGTTGGGCTATGCATGTGGCTGAACCCTATGGAGAGATTATGATGGATAGTATGTTCTTATGTTTAATTGATGGAAGATGGTTGGTACTTTAGAAAGGTTTTAATGATTGCTTGGATCAAAAGAAGAGATGAGGTTCGGCCATGGTGCATGGCCGAACCCCACCAAATAACATGTATGGATTTAAGGTTGCTTGGTTATTGAATTTTATGGACTGTTTTAATAAAGTTAATGGGTGGAAATAATAGATCAAGGATTAAAAGGGGACCCAAGTTAAATGAGTGAGGTTCGGCCATGGAGAATGGCCGAACCCCACTATGATTTATTTTATGGACATATGAATGAAATGGAAACTAAGAATTGGATCAATGGTAAGATTGTAAATAAATGAAAATAATGAACCAAGGGTTCGGCCATGTTGTATGGCCGAACCCTATGGGAAATGTTTTATATATTTGAAGTGTTGATAAGGTTGGATGGCTGATTTAAAAGTGTTGGGTTTTATGAATCAAGAATGGCAAGGATTGGATTTGAAAGATCAAAAGGTTGAAAAGAAAGGACTAAAACCAAGATGATGAAGTTCGGCCATGTTGTATTGTAACGCCCCGTCCCGTTACGGGCGCGTTATCTCCGAAAAACCTCAGAAAGTTACAAAAGATAGATATTGGGTACAAGAATAGCATCAATTTTTTTTTTTAAACGGGGTAACTACTTGCCGTCCAACAGCCCACAAGTTCAAAACTAGAATAAACATAACGAACCACAAATGTAAACTAATCAACAGGTTATACAATTATCCAAACAAACATGTGATTGAATCTATGTGACTAAAGTTCTCAAACATCAAACATAGCATAAACATAAGCTTCTATTCTTTACTACTCCTCTCCTGGTACTTGCTCAAGGGGCCTGCCTGGTCCCTCCGCGGTTGGGGCACCTGAAAGGTAATGGGTGAGCAAAACAGCCCAGCAAAAGGACATATCACATATTAACAAAGTAGTTATAGATCACATATGAAATGGGCAGTAAATATCACAAGTGAATAAAACATCCATGCCTACGATACTCAACTACTCTATTAACCAATATTCCATTAACCAAATTCAAGAAATCATCTCCAAAGTCCACATCAAGTCCTCCAACGAACCCCGGTCTCCCTACCAGTATCATCGGGAGACTAAAAAAATACACAACTGCCTCACCCACACGAGTCGTGTTGGAAACCACCTCAACCACGCCCGAGGGAACCAAGCTCTACGGTAGGCACCTCGACTGCCGGAACACAACGGGGAGACCCACATCCCCTATGGGGTCTCGACCGCCGGAGTGTAACGGGGAAGTCTTCCCAACCAACAAACTCACCTCATCATCATGAATGTATATACACATAAACAAAACCTCTCATGGATGCACATGGTATCATGATCATGTATGACAACACAAACATGTTCTGACATGACATAAATATCAACAACATGCCTCATCATGTGGTCAATGACACATAGCAGTGCTTAGACTCATACTTCTATATCCAACATGCGATTACATATGCACATTATGGGTAAACACGTAAAGCATCACAACATCTTCCAACTATTGTGTTCAACATCCATCTACACTTGTCTCATTCATCATGATATCATATATGTGTTAGGATTAAACACAAACATATTTTCAACAACTTTCAAACATCAATAACCATTCATTCAATCAGAACTTTTTCTTTAATCGAATATAATTGACTTGGGTGAACCCTAACGAGTCCCTTACCACATATTCATTTCAATGGTTCGCTTACCGAGTGGCTTAATAAACGAAAGGGTCCCATTCAGGTCATTCGATGTCCAAGACTATAGGTTAAGAATGCGAATGCATGCTAAAACAGTGATAAGTCCCCTCACCTGTGTGTGTCCTTGAAATCCAATGCGAGAAAACGAGTCCGGGGGGTTGAAGGGGCTCAATCTGTTGAAACAAGAATAGGTGGGTAAAAAATTGGGATGAAACGGGTCAAACTGGGCACGGAATGCAAATGGGCTCGAGAACGGGTCGGGTCCAAATCGTGCCTGACTGGGTTGGGCTGAAATAGGCGAACTGGGCCGGATCTAGAGAACAGGGCCAGACCTGGAGAGCTGGGCCGGATCTGGCGAACAGGGCCAAATCTGGCGAGCTGGGCCGAGTTACGGGGGTCCAAAAATGGGGACCCGGCTGAGTCAACTCGTGGCTCCGAGTGACTTAGCCAAAGGGGAAGGGGAAAGAAGAGGGAAAGAGGGGAAGAAGAAAGAAAGGAAACCAGAGAGGGGGAGGGAGAGAAAGGGAAAGAGAGACGGAAATCAGAAAGAGGGAAAGGAGAGAAGGGAAAACAAATACCTCGGTCGACGGTGGGAGAACTAAAAGATCGGCAGCTGGGGGCCCGAACCTCCAATTGGCGAACAGCAGACGGCGGCAGATGGGGAAGAAGGAGAAAGGGAAAAACAGAGAGGGAAGAGGAGAAACAAGCCTCCGAGAGAGAGAGAGAGAGAGACCACAGGAAAGGGGGAAAAGAGAGAGGGAGAGAGACCGGATCGAGAGAGAGAGAGGGAGGAAGGAGATGGTCGCGGCAACACTGTAGCAAATCACTACAGTGCTGCGAAACGGGATTTTAAGGGAGTCGGGTCGTCTAGGGTTTTACGGAAGGGTAAGGGTTTAAGGATTTTGAAATTATTTATTTTATACACTAAGGTTTTGAAAATAAATTTCTTTTCAAAAGAAAATAAAATACAAAGAATTCGAGAACTCGAAAAAATCTCGAATAACAAACGTCGATCTGGAAAAAGTGTGATTTTCAACGATTTTTTTTATGACAATATACGTACAATTATGAAATTACTAAAATGCCTTTTGAATTTTCAAACTCGAAATTTTATAACTGGGCCCACCACGACGCCCACACTCTCTTCACCGCTACCAAGGTCCTAAAAACAACTCGGAGATTCGAAAATCTCTCCAAGAAAATGATAAAACTCGGAACGGGTCATTACATGTATGGCCGAACCTCACCAAGGTGTATTTTGGTGGATTGAGGGTTTTTAAATGGGTCACTTGAATGAGATCGGTTAAATAAAAGGGACCAAATTAAAAAAGGTGAGGTTCGGCCATGGTGCTCCACAAGGTTGAGTTTTGGACTTAGACATTGATGTGAATCAAATGGGTTGTTGGTTTGATTGATTGTTGTGTAAATAAGGTAACGAGACCTTACAAGTGGGACACGATCGTGAGCGGTCGACGGTTTAAGAAGCAAGGACACTTAGTGGTCTTCGTAGGATTCTACCTTATTTGAAACCGTGGTTATATATGTTGGTTTTATCTTATTTTAATGAGTTATGCTTTAAAATATTATGTTGCAAATATGAGGATTTAATGCTAGATTTATCATATAAAATAGCATGAAATTCATTAGCATCTCATACTTGGCATGGGGTGAAGGTTAAGTGACCAGAGGGGCCACACTCCTTTGGGGCGTCCGAAAAACCTATGTGGGGGCAACTTGATGATGAGAATCCCATCAAGAGATAACCGGAGGGGCCACACTCCGTCGGGGCGTCCGAAAGACCTATGTGGGGGTACCTTGATGATGAAAATCCCATCAAGAGTATATATTTGATTGTGATGGGTGGGACTCATTGCATACATGGCATGGCATGATTTTACAAGATTTTGATGTTATATTATTTATATGCATGTCTTATACTCACCATGTGTTAGCTATACTTAGAATTCCTATTGGGCGCATTGTTCTAAAGTCCTACTTCTACCCTAGTGAATGAAACAGGAAATGAAGGAAATGATGATCTTGAACGGAGCAAAGCATAAGGACTTGGGAATATTTTTATTGTTATTTTATTAAGTTGCTCAAGGACATGTAATTTGAGTAGTTAGACTTTGGCATATAATAATTAGATATTTGCTATGGTTTGTGAATGGTTTGGAATAGATATTTAATTTAAGTTAAGTTGGTTATGTGACTAAGCACTTTGAGTTCTAAAATGGAGTAGCCTTAGGTTCTATTATAATCCGCAATCAATTTATGTTATTTTCCGCAATTATAAACTTAATACGTGTGAACCATCTCAGTGGACTTAGTTCACGCACACATATGGTTGGCCAGTTAAGGGTCGGGCTTTAAAAGCTCGGACGTAACTCGCGTCGTGACGTCCCACTCTCTATCACTTTAAAAAAAAAATAGACTCTGATTTTCGGAAATTAAGTGAAAAAGGGCGGGGCATTACACATATCTTCTTTATAGCCATTTGACATCATGTTTAGGTCTCTGTCTTTGATGGTAGGCCAGTTTGTCGTCATCTTCCTCTGAAGATTCCTGAGCTGTAACTCTAAAGGTTCTGGATTTAATAAAGAGTGATACGGGGTGTGCAGGGATCCTTTTGTCATCTTTTTCGTTGCCACGTTGCCAATTCTCGAATGTCATCGCTACATATTCCACGTATCCCCCATACCTCATCTCTTAAGGTGTCAACCCAATCACTGGTTGCAGTATGTTATTTATGGTAGAATTGGACAAATCCATCCTCATCTCTTTCTCGTCAAATGTATAGGTTATACCTTCCGGCCATCGAAGATTAAGATGAACAAGGTAATATTACTGAAACATTGTCTCCACAACTTGCAAAATATAATCAAGAATTTAGAATGCACAATGAAAACAATGTTGTGCCAACCATAGTGTTAATGGAGACCTTCTCTAATACTAACTCTCATGTAGCCCAACCTATAATGACCCCGACCCGACTTCCCAAGTGTGATGTTGTCCACTTTGGGCCTACTCTGCCTGCACGGTTTCGTTTCTAGGCCTGGCCTACCAAGCCAAGTCCAAAATGTCTCACACAAGGGAGAGGGGGCTTAAGTATTGGAAGTCCGATATCGAGGAACCTGGTTGGAGTATTTGAAACCGGAACAGATTTGGGAGGTCATTTTCCCCACTTTGGTTTGAGTCTAGCAGTGGTCTGAGGAGTCCCCAGCTGCCCCTCTACTCGTCCTTTATTGGTGCATGCTAGATTTGAGAAGGGAGAAGCACTTCCAAACCCACTAAGCTTGGGATTTCTTCCTTTTCAAGGTAAGGCTCCTCCAAACTCCGGATTTGGGCTGTGCATGTTGTTTTTTTTTTTTTTTGAGAAAAACTTGTGTCTAAGGGGAGGAAGGGAATTGTCGGTTTAATAACCTGACCCTTAATTAGAAAAATGACAAATTTTTAGAACTATTAACTTGGCATTGTGACCGGTTAATATGATGGAGTACAGAAAGAGCTTCACGAAAAGGTATTATGTGACCCGATTAGAGCTCGTTTTCTTAGTGATCCAGCCCGACGAAGTTCGGAGGGCATTTTGGACATTACTTAATGTCTTTTGTTTTATATATAAAAATCATGAATAGTATCTTGTAAACTTCTTGAGTGTGAAATATCACTCTTCTGATATATTCAGACCTTGAAATTCATACACATATTAAGCTTTTGAGTACGCTAATCAGTGGTATTTCTTGAATTTCACGAGTATTCCTCGAAACATGTATTTTACAGATGCTTTTATCTACAACTCCCGATTTTCAAGATACCCCGTATTCCTAAAATTGGCAAACTCAGATCACAGTAGATCTGTATTTTATCAAACTCTTTAACATTTTTAGAATGTCAAAATGAGTATTTTAAACACTTGTTTCGAAGTGTCAAAATCATGATGATTATAAGCCGTCTATTTTATTAAAACATTGACTTTGTGAAAAATACCCCATTTTCCGTGTCAAAACAAACAGTGAACATTCCACCGTAAGTAAACCCAGTGTTCCCAACACATCTGCGGTATCGGATTTTCTCGAGTTAGGGTCTAATATAGTCGAACAGAAAAAGGTTAAGGTAACATTAAATTTTTACTGTTGGTAAAAGATAAGATTTTTATCTGTCGACAGTAATCAAAAGTTTTGATACTTCCGATAGATCTAAGGGACAAGGTTCATACAACCAATCTCAAATAGTAATTTTTAAATCCTTATAAATAGGTCCACTCTGTTTACATTCAAAATCACAAATTCACAGATTTTTTTTTTCAGATTTTCTCTTCTGCTGTGGTGTTTACTATTACTCTATAACTGCAGTCTTAATTTTTCGGAGACTTTCTGTAAGTATTTATTTTGAGTTAATATTTTAAGTTTATAGACCTCATTAAGAGGAAACTAGATATTTAATTTCGTTAGAAAATGCTTTACAGTTTGATCTATAAAAATCGGAGAAGAAAATATAAACAAAATTGGAAAATCTACCATGTACTGTAACTTGTGGCATACTGTACAAGTGGAAGCTTGTCAGAATGACAATTTCATAATTTTCTCGAACAATGAACTGATAGCAATTTCGTAATTTTCTCGAACAGTGAACTGATGGCATTTTTGTAATTTTGGTGAACAGTACCAGTGACATTTTCGTAAAATTTTATGAATGGTGCCCAAGAGCATTTTAGTAATTCTAGATATTTTTTTGGGGACAAAAACGTAATTTTTTGGAAATGTTTCAAAAATGAATTTTATGTTGTTTTAGCTGAAAAATACTTTTTTTAGACCACTTATGGGTTTATTTTTCGTCCGTATTAAGTTCAGGGGAAAAATCGTAATTTTTACAAAAAAAAAACTCTATAAATTATTGTTATGATATTGTAAACACATAGGAATATATATTATGGCTATATAGTGTTATTATACATTTTATTTACATTGTTTTACATTTTAAAAAGATTATTGAAAAACACTTGCCAACCGAAGGTGAGGAGATTCAACCATACTATGTGTTTACTAAAGTGCATCTCCTTTTGCATTCAATACAATGTGTCTTACACCATTAGCGCTACAGCTATAAATGGATGTCCGTGGTCATTTTTATTACAGAAATGATGTGATTGGATTAGAATGCGATACCGACACTTTCACACGTAAGGAGGTGATTATGAGTTTCTACATATGAAACGTGAACATGAGAGTATTTCGGGATGTCGAGGTCTAGCCATCTTAAAACGAAGTATGGAACTCACTTATTCCTAGAGACTACTTGGTATTGTGATGTTGGTGATCTGACGATAGATCAGGTATCTAACCGTGATTCCGATAGGAATATGCATTTTGTGTATAACTGTGTGTATTGCAGGATAATTAATCTATGCGATAAATAATAAGTATAGGGTAAACGTACCCGATTGGAGAGAACGGTAACATTTGTTTATGTTATAATATAACCCGTCGTGGGCTTTTAATCTGTGTTAGTTTTTCTAGTATAGTATAGTTAAATACTGATTGTTGATATTTATATTATGATTCCATGCGGGGGGACTTAGGAATCTATGTTAGCTGAGTGAGGTTATTATGATCATATATATGAGAGATATTATGTGAGTTGACAATTATGTTTAAATCCATGTGTTGATGTGCATATTGATTGGTGTACTATACATATCAAATTACCTCACACCAATGTATGAAGTACCTAGCTCGTGGAGGGCATTGGTACGAGGTGTATTTAAAATACGAGCTGTGTGAAGTACTGAGCATGAATTTGCCAGCGGTATAGGAAACGTATTACTCGCGGCTAGGGAAAAGCCGTAGACGTCGTTTGGCGGGGGTATCTTTTTGAGAAATGAATGACATTTCATGGTGGATAATTGTCTTGACATCAGTCTACATGATTTCTGAGTGTATAAACTGTTGTTTGATAACATGTTTATTATGTTGAGAATATGCTTTATTATCTAAAACTGCCTGTTGTTTTCTCTTCACTGAGCTTGGCTCACACGCCTTACGAAATAATAAACTCGGGGGACGAAGGACAGGAGGATCTTCAGCTGCAGTAAAGGGTGAAAACTTTTTAGCTATCTACCCAATGTTGGGATCTTATATTTAGCTAATTAGACATGATACGTATGAACATGTAATGTAATAAACCCTTTATGGTGTTCGTTTGAAACACTGTAGAATATAATAAAATCTACTTCGTTTCTGATGTGCAATTCTGATGTTGATGGGATTAATTGATGGTAAATGTTAGGTAGATCATGTGTGACTTTTTTTGTAACGACCCGACCCGAACACAGGGCTTAGGGCTCAACTCAATAAGAAATTTTCCACTTTGGGCCTCGCACAGACACGCGAGCCTGCACGGATTTGGATTGGGCCTGGCTCACCAAGGATAGGCCCAAAATGCATCTTAGAAGTTAAGAAGGGCTGGCCTCATATAAACCCATATCCAACTTCCTTCATTACCGATGTGGGACTCCCACATCAATTAACAGGTGCTGCTCACAGCCCATCTGGGCAACGGTATCACAATCACCCTCTCTAAAGCCTTGAGCCACCTCGGCTCGACCTGGTCTAGCTCAATAACACTAGGGAAGGAGGAAAGGTCCACACAGTTCGAGTGTAGAACCTTAGCTCTGATACCAAATTTGTAACGACCTGACCCGAATACAGGACTTAGGGCTCAACTCGGTAAAAAATTGTCCGCTTTGCGCCTTGCACACACACGCGAGCCCGCAGAGATTTGGATTGGGCCTGGCTCACCAAGGATAGGCCCAAAAAGTGTCTTACAAGTTAAGAAGGGCTGGTCTCATATAAACCCATATTCAACTTCCTTCACTACCGATGTGGGACTCCCATATCGGTTAACAAGTGCTGCTCACAGCCCATATGGGGAAGGTATCACATTTTCTACTTGGACTTTCCTAACATATCAAGTTATAGATTACATGTTGGTTAATAGTGTATCCACATAATATACGTCGAGGTGGAATCTGTCGAGGTTTTGGGTATTAAGCGACCCATGGTGACCCTTCCATCTGCCTGGGATTCTTACCAGCTAGGTATGGTTGGATCCGAGGCTGCCAAATGTCAGATCCAAACTTGGACATATGAGACGTTTTAAAATGATTTCCGCAAAGGCTCAGTATTGTGTTAGGAAAAAAAAATCTCAAGTCAGTGAGCCCGGAGGGTTGGGGTGTGACAATGGGTAGTGTCCATTGATGAATGGATGGTTAGTTAGTAGGAGAAAGAGAGGGGGAATGGGGTTGTGGGGTCAAAACCCTTTCTTGGGGGTCTAGAATTTTGGGGTTTTGTTTTAGAATGTTGTAAATCAAGTCTAAATTAATTCAAGTGGGGTTAATGGTATCCAACCCATCCGAAGTGGGCACGTAATGGACTGTCTGGGAATCTAGCCACCCGGAATATGAGGTGAGGGTTTCACTCTATGTTTATGTTTGAATTATATAGTTGTGCTTTTGATGTCGATATTGAGGGTGTATACCTGTAATGTCCCGACCCGGAGGTGGGCCTAGAACGCTAATAAATTTTTTTTTTATGCTAAACTCAAGAGGTCTAATTGGACCGGATCAAAGGTTAGGCCCAAATGAGAAGTCACACATGATTTCAACATGTGGATTCAAACATGTACCATAAGCCTACCCAAAAACACAATCACAACACATAATTTCATAAATGAAATATTAATCAAACAAATACAGAGTAGCTACGGTCACATAGTGGTTTATTACATAACATTCAATACAAGTACCATATACGGTTCTTTACGCAAAATATGGTTCCAAGAACCAACATAAACAAGTTCCCTTAAACGGGAGATAACCGAGACCATGCCAAAGCTTATCCTTCCTAAGCTTGATACGAAGACTCCTCCTCCTCGGATACATCTCTTGAAAGATGAGTGGTATGAGCTAACTAGCCCAATGAAAGAAAAATAACAATGCAGTCTAATGATCATCAGGTTAGTCAAATAATCAACATTTTCGAAATAACAGTTCAAGCTTGCCAACATCTCATTATCCGTCCACAACTGCCACCATCCACCGTAACCCCTAGATACTATACTGACACCAATTGTATTAAGTCCCGATACGGTTAAAATACTCCTTGCAAGTACATCTCCGATTTTCATTTAAAACCAGTACTGACACACCTTGTCAGTCACTGTCGACCCACCTGGTTCAGTAGATGTAACCGACACACTTAGCTCAGAAATGGTTCAATAGTAAAGGGTATGTGGAAACAATATCAACATCATTAAAGCTCATAAGCACATCACATATGATCAACATCATAAATATTTATAAGCATTTTTCACAATAGTGCATCAAGTCTAGGCATATGAGTGGGTTCATCAATACTGATTCTTGAAATCACTCATTGCTCAAGATCCAATCTTTTTAACTTGATTTACTCCTACCGTAATGTTAAGCCTTCTCACCGTAAATGTGTGGTATCGAAGCCTCTACCAACATACAAACAGATATACAATCAATAATCAGTTAGAATACATAGCATACAAAGCAATACATACTTGTATTATTTCAAATATATCTTGTTTTTCCAAAAATCTCCAAGGGAAATAGAATTGAGTCTCCTATTTGGTTTCTAACCATTTTAATATACAATAATCAGCATATAATAAATAGGTGCTCAGGCCACTTCTCATATTGTCTTCTGGGCATGACCAGATTTACGTATTGAGTTAGGCCTAGATGTATAAGGTGCTCAGGCCACTACTCTTATAGCGAGCTAGGCCTAGAGGTCACTCATTGCCCGAACCATTCTTTTCTACCGAGTGGCGAAGTAAATCGCACAACTATAGATAGCTACCGGGCTGAGACAGCCACAGATAGAGAGTATCGGCCTGGAAGTGAATACATTAAGTAGTACACTATAGTAATAAGAGAGAAAAGGGGCGTTAGTACAATTTTATTTATCAATGGGGTATAAACATCACATGAAAACCTAGGATCTAACACATGCATCTCAAATCAAACCAAGATTTATCATTCAAAGACTGGGTTCCTCGAAACCTGCCTCGGAACTAGGTACTGTGGCTTCGGACCTTCCGAGCCACTGCTTAAACTGGTCTGCAGAACCTCGGAACATGGTTCTAATCTTCGGAACATCCGAGGTCAAGTCTCGGAACTTTCGAAGGAGCCTCTGAACTAAAAAATAGAAAACAAGGTCTCGGTGTGTCTCGGAACATGCCGAGAGAAGCTCGGAACTTCCCAGAAGTTCTGTCCTTCTGACTAGACTCGGAACATCCCGTCAACAGAGGCGGGAAACGGTTAGCCTCTGGACACTTCAGAAACCTGATCCGAAGTTCGGAACTTCCGAAGTCCAACTCTCAGATCTTCTGAGAGTTGTCTTCCTCTATGTCTACAATAGCAGACAATAACGGCGTCGGGAGAGTGAAATATGAATCCAAAAATAGTGGATTTTCTGGGTCCGTTTTTCACATCCAACTGGTCAGATGGACTCCTCTATGAGTCCTCTTGACATAGGGAATAAATTAAAGCTTTAAGATTTATTTAAAATATTTGATTTTAACATCAAAACCAGTGAGACACAAAAATTTCTAAGTTTTTCTTAAATTTCAAATTCGTTTTACACATTCAAAACTCAATCGATTTTACTTATTCTTGATTCTAAACTTGTTAGAATTTAAAGATGAACACAATGGGTACCTTCACTTCAGTTCCTAGGATGAAAATCCGAATCTTGTAAAAACTCCGACTTCAAGCTTCGGTGAATTATTTTGAAAAACAGAGAGGGACGGCAGCTGGTTTTTCACTGAGGTTGTCATGCCCCGACCCGAAAGATGGGCCCGCAACGCGACTGGTTTTTTTTTAAAACTAAAATAACTCAAGCATTTTAAGTGGGCCGGATCAACAGTTAGGCCCAAAGGTCATACATGATCTCAACATGTGAACTCAAACATATACCATAAGCCTGCCCAACAAAAACATAATCATAACACATAACATGAACACATAATTCCAACACTGAATTATCATTGAAACATCAGAGTAACTACAGTCGCATGGTAGTCTTAATACATCACGTTCAAACAAACTAAGTACCACACCCTGTACTTTATAAAAACAAATGGTTCTAAGAACCAGAAAATAAAGACAAGTGTATTCCCCTTAGTGGGAATTCCAAAGCAACATTACAGCTTATCCACCCTAAGCTTCAAACAGAGGGTTCTCCTCCTCAGGTTCATCTCCTAAAAGGTGAGTGGGGTGAGTTAACTAGCCCAGTGAAGGAAATATAACAGTGCAGTTTAAGTAAACATCAGGTTAGTAAATAATCAACAGTTACAATATAATATCTCATGCTTGATAACAAATTCTCAACATCAAGTATAATATCATCATTCCCATAATTTGACATCCCTTCCAATACTGCTGTCATCCAACGTAACGCCTACATACTACGCTGAGACCATAGTATTAAGTCCCGACATAGTCAAAATACATTTTTTTAAGTACATCTCCGGCTCTCACATAGCCGATATTGACACTCCTTAAGTCAGCAACTGTCGACACCCATGGTCCAGTAGACGTAAACCATCTCACACACATGACCGATATTGGTTCAATAGTCAAGGGCACGTGGAAGCAGTATTGCATGTCTCGTATGATCAACATCATCGCATTCACAATTAGCATAAGCACTTCTTACAACAGTGCATCATGTCTAAGCTCATGAGTGGGTTTATCAAACTTGAAACCACTTATTTCTCAAGATCCATCTCATAAAAACCTGTTTACACCTACTGCAAAGTTAAGTTCCCTCACCGAAAATGTGTGATATCGCGGTCTCTATATAACAAGCAAACAAGTGCACAATCAATCATAAGTCAACATACATAGCATCAATTGCATACAAGTAGAATTTCGAAATCATACTTATTTTTTCCAAAAATATCCAAGGTAAATGGAATTGAGTCTCCTACTTGGTTTCTAACCATTTTAAATTACAATAATCTACAATATATAATAATAAGGTGCTCAGTCCAAAACTCATATTGTCTTCTGGGCATGACTAGATTGACTTATTGAGTTAGGTCTAGATACTCAGGTCACTTCTCGGTTGTCTTCTGGATAGGACCAGATTTGACATGTTAAGTAAGGCCTTGAGGTCACTCAATGCCCAACAAATATAGCGTCGGCCTGGAAGTGAAGTCACTCAATGCCCTACCAATAGAGTCGGCGTGGAAGTGAATACAATAGTATATGCACTATAGTAGTAAGAGAAGAGGGTTAGTACACATTTTTAACTTATTAACGAGGTATAAAAATCACAAGCATCAACAATCAAACAAGATTTTACATTAAAACACTGGGTCCTTCGGAACATGCCTCGGAACCAGGTACTGTGCCTTCGGATCATCCGAACCATTGCCTAAACTAGTCACTGACTTTGGACCTTTGGTCTGACTTCGGATCGTCCGAAGATCGGTCTCGGATCATCCGAAGGTCCTTCAGAACCGAAAAATTAGAAAAACAAGTCTCGGTGGGTATGTGTGTCTCGGATCATGCCGAGTGAGGCTCGGATCGTCCGAGTGGGGTTTGGTCCTTCCGAACTCGGCTCGGAACATTCGGGCGAGTTAAACTTGCCTCGGATGCTTCGGGCTTCCGGTGAAGCTCGGAACGTCCGAAGGGCTGACTTCGGATTGTTCGAAGGGTGCTACCCTCGGATCGTCCAAAGTTCGACTCTCGGACCGTCCGAAAGCCGTCTTCTTCCACTGTCTACAACACGGGCAGTCACAACATGAAATACGAATCCGGAAACAGTGGGTTTTCCAGATTCGATTTTTACATCTAGCCGGTCAAATGGACTCCTCAGTGAGTCATCTTTCCATAGGGAGTGATTTAAAGTTTTAAAACTAAGCAGGCCATTAGATCTTAACACCAGAAGCCCACTGATACTAAGAAAACAAAGTTTTTTCCTTAAACTTCAAAACCATTTTACTCACTCAAAACTTTGTCAAAATTAGTTTTTCTTGATTCTGAACCGACTGGAATTGAAAGAGGAACACAGTGGTTACCTTCACTCGAGTTCCTGTGTTGAAAATCTGATTTTTGAAAAATCTTCCTTCTTAAGCTACGGTTGAAAAACTGGGAAGAACAGAGAGGGTGATCAACTAGTAACTCAGAGCAGCTGGGAGGGAGAGAGAGAGATAGGAAAATGTGGGAGTTTGAGAGCTGAACTGAGGCCCAAATTTATAGAAATTGGTTCGTGGATGGTGGCCATCCGGCCACTACATGCGGCTGAATGCAGCTGCTGCCGACGTCCCGAACAGTAACCGTACTGTTTGGGCATTGGTTGCAAATCAGCCCCTCCAATGTCCCAATTTTGCAAATAAGTCCCCACTTTGATAAAAACTTGATTTTCAACTAAAAGTATGATTTTAAAAGCCCAAAAATTTAATCCAACCTTTTAGATAAGTTGGGTTTTAAAACTCTAATCACTATAAAAATTTGGAGATTTAAAACTCACCAAAAACCATTGATTTAAATAAAAATCACAATTTAACACTATTTACGTGATTTAACTTGTGTTAAATAAAACAATTTGAAATCTTCATTTTTGGGGTTTGAAAGAATAAACTAGACCATACTAAAATGGCCTAACATAGTATACTTGTTTCGAAAATTATCTCATTTCGAAAACCATTTAAAAATATTTATTTCTCCCTTTCGAGGTTTTGACGGGCGGTTTTAAATACTATTTTCTGAAAATAAAATGAATTTAAAATCAGAAATAGGAATCCTTGACTAAGGAGAATAATATCAACCAATAATAATCACATAATAACACAAATAATAAAATAATAACAATAAGCAGTAATTGCCATTTTGCCCCTCCAGTTGAAAGAGCTGGATCACTCAGCTTTCGAGCTCAAATTGGGCCACACCTGGAATTTTCTCGAATCCCTAACCGTAATCTTCGAGATTAACCAGTCTAAGCAAGATTTATTAAGCTAAACCAGGCCTAATCTGGGTTAGGGTACTACAGAGGTTGGTTTTTCATCTGGGATGAATCCAACTGGGAAGAAAGGTGAATTATATAGACTCATCTGATGGCTGGGTGAAGGCTAGCTCACCGGCAACCCATGGGCGCTGCATGAGAGCTGCTGGCCACGTACCAGCGGCAACAGTAAAATCCCACAGTAAAAAATATTTTGCAGATAAGTCCCTCTGCAGATTATGCAAATAAGTCCAATTTTGGCTAAAATCGATTTTTAACTAAAAACATGATTTAAAAAGTTTAAATAATTTAATCCGACTTTATAGAAATGTTGGGTTTAATAAAATCTATGTGTCATAAAATTTTGGAGGTTTAAAATTCATCAAAAATCAAAGATTTAGACAAAATCCATAATTTGACATTATTTACTTAATTTAACTTGTGTTAAATAAAAGGGTTTAAAGCCTTTATTTTCAAGGTTTGGAGAAATAAACTAAACCGTCATTTTAAAATCTAACATAACATGTCTTTCTAAAAAAAATTCTTATTTATGAAATTATTTAAAAATAATTATTTCTCTCTTTCGGGCTCTTTTCGGGTAGTTTTAAATAACATTTTCTGAAAATAAAATAATACCAAAATTTTAAATTAAAATCCTTTATTAAGGAAAGCAATATCGTCCAATAATAATCAGATAATTACATATAAAGAAATAATATTTATAAATGGTACATTACCATTTTGCCTTTCCAACTTGACGAGTTGGATCATCGAGCTTTCAACCTCTGACTGGGCCACACTTGGGCTTTTTGCAAAGCCTCTATCGTAATCTTCAAGATTAACCGGTTTAAGTATGGTTTATCATACTGATCAAGCTTAAATCGGGTTAGGGTATTACAATACCCAAGTATTATGGCAATTGTGTGCTTCAGCTATCAATGCATATCCATGTGTTTATGTGTTGGTGAAATAAAAATTGGAGATAGGAGTAAATACAATTATGTGTAAGATGCAAGGGCTTGGAATTAGTGGGAAATGTGGGGATGTATGCTTGTGCTTTTGACTTATGCAGTGTGTGGATGATGAGTGACAATTGTAATGATAGGGTGAATATTCTTGGTTAGAAACATGGAGTGCTCTTTTATGTCAATTATAAGAAGGGTGCATTAGCCACGAAGTGGGAGTAGTGACGGCCATGAAGTAGGAGTAATGGCCAAATCTCGATGCATGGGGCGATCGTAGGAGGTGAAGACCATAAGAGTATGTACAAGAAGTGAACCTCCGCTATGAAGTGGGAGTAGTGGTGGCCCACAAATGTAGGAAGCGATGGAGGTGGACGCAGGTAAGGGCCATGAGCTTGGCCCTCAACTCCTTTTCCACGTTCGAAGACTTATTTGGTATTTTGTGAAGTTGTGTCGTGGTCTTATTATGATTGTTATGTAATTTTGGAATTATAATAATCATTATGGTCTTGATGTGTTGTATGGTTTGGTGTTGTCCTCCTATATATATATATATAAAAGTTAATACCTCTTTGTCACGAGCTCGAGGAGCTGGTCGTGACAAAACCCGAGTTGGGATTGGACGCACAATAAGCTTTGATACCAACTGATGCAGCCTAATAACACTTGTTTTAATATTTTTCATTTATGACTATAATACTCTTCAATTTCTTTCATTTTTCTCATTTTACCCTTGCAAATGAATTGTATCTAGAACACTTGGAGCAATGTGAGGACTTTTAAAAATTATTTTTAGCTAATGTTTTCAATAACAAACCCATTGATATGCATTTTGACAAATATATGGAAATTTTAGAATATTGAGATCTCTATAGCAAGCTAAAATTTAGATTTAAAAGATTTTAGTTGAACTTTTGACTCATCCAAAAATTTAGGCTCAAATTATTTTTTAAATTTAAAATTAATCATCAATGTGATTGAAATTTTAGAGAAATAGTTTGATTTCCTGCGATCAAAATATTATTATAAAAATAAGAAGATAAATTTAACATAGATGGATTATTTCACTATTTTAAGAAGGCCTCCTGATCAATCATGTATAAAAATCATCTAACCTTTTTTTTTATATTTAATTGAAATTAACAACTAAAATCAAATTGTTCTAAGTACTCAATTTTGTTTTCTTTTAGATCTCACGACTATTAATTATAGAATTAGATAATTTCTAAGTAAATGAGTGATCTGCCTCACCTAAAGGTTGAGAATTTTTTTGTTGGTATCTAAATATTGGACTGATATTTTTAATCCAATAGAGAATCATTATGTAAATATCGAAAGAAAAACATAAAAAATTATATGTTAAAAAAATTATGTTTTGTCAAAAAATTATGAACATCAAATTTATATGTTATTTGAAAGATAAAAAAAGACTAAATTATTTTATAAAAATGAGTCCAGGAAATTTTTTTTCTTCCTAAAACACAAAAAAGTGATTTTGTTTAAAATATAACTTACTTTAGGGTTGTCAAGCCTAGGTAAAGTTGCCTACAAATCCCACTTACAAAGTTTTGAAATATTATAATAGAAATGAGTCAATTCTACAAATCCCACTTACAAAGTTTTGAAATATTATAATAGAAATGAGTCAATTTTTTTTTTTTTTTTAATTTGAGTGTGAAAAACTGCAGGATATCCAGCGTAAAAGTTTCATAGGTGGACCCCTACTCCAAAGGCAAACTAAAATTAGGCCATGGAGGGTCGAACCTATGACCTCTCACTTCTTGAGATAACCAACTAACCTACACTCCTGCGGTTTCCCACATCTAAATTAAAAAAGAAAAGAAGAAGAAATGACTCAATTAATTTGAGAATAAACATAAATTTTTAACAATCAATTTGAGAATAGACATAGATATTGGAATATGATTCCAGGTCATGTTAACAAATACGTTAAATTTGGATATTGCAATATTTAACCTCATTATGTGATAAACTTGATAAATAATTAAATTTTCAAATTTCAATAATATATGAATATATACTACTAATAATAATAAACGTTTATGTGACAGTGTTTACTTTTGACATAAAAAATTTGAAAATATTATTATAATATATTTAATGAAATTTTAGTATAAAACTTTACTATTAGTCAATTAAATAGATAAAATAGACGGTTGAAATACAATTTATTAACAATTGCCTATTTTATTTCATTCAATCAAATGAATACAAATATTTAAAGATATTTTATATGTATAATTAAAATGTCCATTTTCACTAATTTATTTAGAAAAGTAGTATAATTGATAAAATAATAAAATTATTAAAATTGAGTGACAAACTCATGATTATGCGTAAATGAGTTAGGGATTTCGATATTCAATTTGAAAAACTATATTGAGACATTTTCTATGGGGAGTCTTTATAGATATGTTATAAATAGATCAGGGGTAACACAGTGAGGTATAAATATATGATAATTTAAAATAAAATACTTTTATAAAATATTTATTGTTAGCACTTTAATAAGTAAAATGGATAATTCAAATAGAATTTACTAACAATTGCCTATTTTGTTTCTTTAAATAAAATGAATTAAAATATTAAACTATATTTATGTTATTTAAAATAGAATTTTAAAAAACTTAATATAATAAAGTAACAAATATTATTCAAATAAAAAAGAGTGAAGATTACGCGTTAATGATTTACGGTTCTTGGTATTCAATTACACGATAAATATCTCTGCCTACCGTTGGAAGTGGAATACTCTCTCTCTCTCTTGCTTCGCTCTCTGTATTTCTCTTTCTACTTCTTGGAATTCCGTTGCTTTCTGATTCTTGGCAATTCGGTGCACACATATGGGAATTTCGGACGTCCTCAATCTCTCTCTGTCTGAAGATGAAGAATCCGACGACTTCGTGATCGTCGATTGTCTGATCGATGTCAACGACTCCATGATGGTCGACTCTGACTCCGAACAACTTCTCCCCACCCATTTCGATATCCAAGAATTTCAAAAATCCTATATGGGTTCAGGTACGGATATGGCTCCCAATTTCTCTGATGGGGTTGAGGTAAACGATTTAAACATCTTACAAACCCATTTTTTTATGGACGAATTTTACAACCCAGATTTGAATCCCATCGGAAGCTCAGATTCTCAACTGTCCGATTTGGATTCAGAATCATATATGTATCCCAATGTATCTAAGGGGGTTGAGGTAAACGATGAAAACATCCTACAAACCCATTTTTTTATCGATGAATTTTACAACCCGGATTTGAATCCAATCGGCAGCTGAGATTCTCAAATGCCCAATTTGAATTCAGAATTGTATATGGATTTCAATGACTCTGACGGGTTTTTTATTGACGAATTTTTCAACCCGGATTTGAGTCCCATTGGAAGCTCAGATTCTCAGTTTTTGGAAGAGAATGTCGAAGTGGGTACTAATCTTTTGGAGCAGGGGTTCGGGTTAGGGTTTGGGATTGAAGATGATGATTATTGTTATGATGAGATTATTGATGACAGTGGAATCAGGCCGATGACTTTGTCGAATTTGTAGAATTATTTGATCCCCCTGACACCATTTCTGATGATGGTCAGATTGCTCCAATTGATTTCGAGTTGATCAGGGGAACCCTTCCAGCTGCAAAATCAGTTGTCCAGAATCTGCCGACGGTCAACCTCAAGAATGCCATTTGTGCAGTTTGTCAGGATGAGATTTCACTGGAGAAAGAAGCAAAGTGCCTCCCATGTACCCACCATTATCATGGAGAGTGCATTTTGTCTTGGCTGGGGATTCAGAACACTTGCCCTGTCTGTCGATTTGAATTGCCTACTGATGATCCTGATTATGAGCATTGGAGAAGGCAGAGGGGAACTTGAGTTGGTGGCCTTGACACGAACATCTGAACGGTACAGATACTGGATTTTCAAATTGTAAAAATCAGTTTTGCAAAGAGTACTCAACCAAATTGGATTATGATAGTGTAGACCTGAAGCTGCAGTATATGTTCATTTCATTTTTTATGCTGTATCATGGAGAGTGCATTTTGCCTTGGCTGAGGATTCGGCACACGTGCCGTGTCTGTCGATTTGAATTACCTACTGATGATACTGATTACGAGCATTGGAGAAGGAAGAGGAGAACTCGAGTTGGTGGCCTTGACATGAACATCTGAACTGTACAGATACCAGATTTTTAAATTGTAAAAATTCAGTTTTGCAAAGAGAACTCAACCAGATTGGGTTATGATAGTGTAGACCTAAAGCTGCAGTATATGTTCATGTCAATTTTTTTGATGTATAAATTGGAATGCTGATAAAAATTGTAAACAAGCCACTGGGTATGTACATGGATACATGGCTGTTATAAAGGTACTTTATAATGCATTTTTAATTCTCCTTTCATTAAGAATGATAAGATAAATGACTTTTTTCATCCTTTTTATTCTGTTCAGTGCCAAATTTTGAATTTCATTGATATCTTGTATATTGGGCCATTTTGGACCCAAAATGGAGCAATAAATTTTGAGAAAAGAAAACTTGATATTTTGCAATATTTGTATATCACTCTCCCTCAGTGTTGTTTGCTATATAATTCAATATCTCATTGTTTTAGTTCATGACCAATGGAAGTGTTAGAGAAATATTGAGTGCAATTGATGATCTCATAGAAGTGATGGTGGATTAAGTGTTGAAATGGTTTTTAAATGATTTCAAGTTGTGTCTGTTGGAATGCAATAGCTGGCCTACCATGTTATCTGCATATACAGTCTCCAAAGAAGTTCTTAATTCTTATACAAGGATTTTCGTCAAGAGATTTCCCTCTCTTCTAATAAATGGAGTCTATCCTGGCTTTGTCAAATAAATTCTATATTTGCAATACTTTGGGAGTTCATAATCGAAACAGTGTTCAAAAGGGGGATTATTTTAAATCAACCTTGAAATGATTTCTTGTCTTGAATTTCTTCCAGAACCTAACTTCCCTTGAATTTATTTTCATGCCCTGGGGAAGATGGGTAGCTTTACTCCTCTGCCCCCTATCATGAAGAACTGGTGATTCCTAAACTTTTTTGTTTATGACAAAAAGTTGAATATTTGTCCTGGATTTCAGGATGAAAATGAGCTCCAATGACAAAGTCTGAGAAATCTAAAAGTTGTATAGGATCCAGGTTTTTTCATTTTCTTTCATTGCCAGCCCAACTGGTCCTCCTCCCCTTGCCAGTACCATCTGCTTCAACAGTTCCATCATTGAATCTCTATTGTGATTCCCACTTCCTTTGCCTTTGCTTTCCAGAACTGCTCTATCCTTGTCTCATTGAAGTATTAACATCATTTGCGTAATTCCTGTTCATATACCGTCTTGTTTGTACCCTTTTTGTCATTGATCTTGCAAAACATGTTCCTGACCTGCTTTGATTTGCACTAACCTTTTCTTTCCAGATGAGATAGCTTCAAAAGATCTTGATTGGTGTTCTTTATCATAGCCGTCATTGACACGGGATGGTTGAGATATAGGTTTTGATGATGATTCCTTACTTGGCTATTCGCCTTGTTCCTAGGTCCTAACTCAGATATTCATATTGTTATTCACTTGTTTACTCAGATATTCATATTTATTCACTTGTTTCCTCTATTGGATCCTTATCTGATTCTTCACTTGGTTCCTCATCTTGCCCTTCATCACTTGGTTCTCTACTTTGAACATTGGAATCCACACCATTGCTAGTTCCTTTTTGGGGCATATTCAAATCACCTAAATGTTTTTGTTTCCTATCTATGTTCATATTGAAAGGACTCACAATTGCAGTTTTTGCAAAAGAATAGACACCAGATGACATAAAATTGATATAGACTATCCATCAGAAATTTGAAATGTAACAATATATTGAAAAAGTGTGTAATATAAAAACTGCGATTCAGGCAAACAATTTGTTTTCAGAAAGATGACTTTCATGGTAATCAATAATAAATCCTTATCCCATGTATTGTGCTCAACTTGTTGAAATTGTATTTTCAAAAACCCGATCCCATCCTCCTTGTGACCTCAAAAGCATACCATGTCCCAGTGTTCCATATCAACTCACAACCTGGTGTGTAAGTATGTTACCAACATCTGAAAATCTAACATGCTTTTTTTACTGCTTCATTCTAGCAAGTGTTCCATATTTGTATGGTGGTTGTTTTTTATCATCTGTTTGCATGCCCAAAGTCACAAACCAACTTGTAACATTCTTTGGTTCTCTTTCATTTGAGCAGCCTTTTGCTTTCCTCTGACCCACTGAATCCCAACTCAATCTTTCTTTGTATATCTAAGCATCCATCTTAACAAACATATCTCTACCATGTGTACCTTGGCTAGAGATGCTGGTAAAACCACTATAATCAATGCCATTGATCATTGTCTTAACAAACACATCTCTACCAAAATGAAGTATCTCCTTTTTCACATGAATATGAAGTTCCTCTGTTTCCCAGACTTATACAGTTCTGCATCCTTAATCTATTTGGAGATAGAAGGGGTGGAGGGGAATGTGGACGGTGGGCAAACTTTCCTTAATTTCCCCAGTCATAGGCTTTCTCTAATTCCACTTTACATACCATCCCTAACTCATTTGCCCTGACCTTTGAGTCAATGCATTCAATAGCAATGTGAATACTGTCAAAAATCTGCTTTCCTTGCACAATTGCCCCCTGGTACCCTTAGCCTATTTGCCAAAGCTTCTGTAGTAATTTTATGAAGGCTGCAAGCTAAGCTTTTTGGCATAAATTTGGACAGTTCTAGTATACCTTCAACTTTAGGCAGAAGGATAATAAAAGTGGGGTTCATGCCTCTAGTGATCTTCACCCTTGAATGAAATTCTTTTTATCACTTCCATCAAATCTGTTTTATATCCCAAAAATGCTGGTAGAAGACCATAGTAGAACCACCTGGGCTCGGTTCCTTATCTTTCACTATTCCTTTGACTACCTTGTGGATTTCTTCCTCTTCAAAGTCTCTTTCAAGCCACATTGCTTTATCTTTCCAAGAAAATCACACCATCATTTCTCAGCCTTTCAAATTCAGGTTGAGTGAAGAAAACAGAAGGAATCAATTATCTCAGAGGATATACGAGACTTATCCTCAATAATATCATTACCAATCTTCAGTTTGGCAAATGTAGTTGAATTTCCTTTGACTTGCAATTCTGTGAATGAAAGCATATTTTTGTTTCCTTCTTTAAGCCAAAGAGCCCTAGATTGTTGCCTCTATGCTGTCTTTTCATCCTGTGAACTGCGTCTAGATCTGATAGCAGTTGAGTACTTTTAAGGTAATCTTCAGGGAGTGAGACTTTCAATCTTTCTTGAGTTCTGCATCACTGCAAAATTTGGGCTTTTTTCAACTATCGAGTTTCTCTTTAACATATCTCAGTTTCTTTCAAATCTGAAAGCTGCCCACCTTGTATCTTACTTTTCGACCACTGTACTTGAACTTCGTGGAATTCTTGACATTGAAACCTCTTGTTCTCAAATTTGAATGGTCTCTGTTCTCTCCATATCTCCCAAATCCAATAAGACTGGCTTATGATCTGAAAAAATCCAAGGCTTGGCTGGGATTAAACAGCAAGGGAATTTAACCTCCCAAACATTTCAGAGTGAAAACCTGTTCAGTTTTGAATTTTTTTGGGAGACTTGTCCACCAGACAAGGTAAACCTTCCATTTTGCATTGGTGGGTCAACAAGATTACTTGTGTCACCTGCCGCATGCTAGTTGTCCTGCTCTCAGTAGATATCTACGAAGCAAATTGAATTTTGTTGTAAATTCCCACCTGTACCAAAATAACCCAATCCTTTTTTGGTAATACCCGCATAGAAATATGCCACTGATGTAAGTAAAGCTAAAGCAACAATAGTATTTATATTATTCGTGGGTGCAGCTAACTCTCCATGTGGTAGCCATATGATCTTTCGGGGTAAAAGAGCACCTGACCAGTTAGAAACAAAAATAAATAGGAACATAGTTCCAATAAAGGGAACCCAAGGACCATATTCTTCTCCAATCTGAGTTTTGGTCAAGTCTCGAATGAATTCAAGGACATATTCCAAGAAACTCTGACGGTCGATTAGAATAGTTCGTGAATTACGAACAAATATAGAACTTTCCAACTTTCCACAATCTTGCTGCTTCCTTCATTTCATCTCACAACTCCTTTTTCCTGTTTTGAATTCACATACAACTCGTTAGGTGTCACTTTTGTGATTTTTCTACACCACCACCTGAGGATTTCATGCACTCCATATTCCACATTCCACCTGATAAAACTTCAATCTGAGTAGTCCCCTTAAGACTTCCATTTCTTGGGTCATTAACACATCTATTTTTTCTGTTGTTCAGATTCCAAATATTGGTAATGGAAGGCTATGGCTACATCATGATTGGTTAATTTTGTAGAACCTCATGTCTGTTTATCTTCTTTCAATTCAAAGATGTTTAGGACACTTTTCATAAATTATGTCCTAAGAGCAGCACAATTTTGAGTTCGATTCATGTTCAATTTTTCTGGACCACTCTCCATAGAGTTACTCCCTATTGACTAAACTAGTGTGTGTGGATTGAAAGTTTTACATATACTCGTGGGATTAGTCTCACCCCCATCGTGGAGTGAGGATACCCATGTAAAAAATGATGTGAATCTACCAATTATGTGGAACACCTCCCATCATTAGGAAGTTTGCATTCTTCCAGTATTGCGCTCAGTTTTCCTATTATCATGATATTGACTTGTATAAACAACTACTTGAGAGGTAAGATTAGATCTTTAATTTGAACCTATTAAATGCAAAAAATCATTTTTACCAAACTTTTTCCATCTTGTCTAATTATAGGCCTCATTCTTTGACTAGTATCAACAATCTGTCATGATTGCTCCTCCACTACAGGCTAACAAGTCTGCATTGGTTTGTCAACATCAAGCCAAGGGGAAATCTCTTCCCAACAACAGTAAGAGTAGCAAAAGGCCCAATGGTGGTGAGGGCTACTGTTCTCACCATAAAATTGTTTTGCTGATAGATGTCGGCTGTTGCATATCAGACCTCCAAAGAATCAGGCCTACCATGCCCAAGATGTGTGTATGAGACACAACCCAGGACATATCATGACTCCTGAGGATGAGAAATGGCTCACTTGAAAGTAACATTGAAATCATTTTGTATTGCCACTTGTTTACATGCATTGTCACAAATATTGTTCTTGGGATATTAACCAAGACTGGTAATATTAAAATAATTTTAAATTCTCAGGTTTTTACAAGAAAATTAAAGGGAAAATTTCATGGAAAATATTAATAAAATAAAATTACAAGGAGTTTACCAGAAATTTATTAGAATATTTTTGCGATATTAACATTTATTGTAGTTTTAACGCGATTCTATTGAAAATTTACCATCTTGGTGATAAATATGCATTATTAACGCGGTAATGGTATTTAGTCGATAAAAATGTGGTAAATTTGAAAGTACTGCCGATATTTATGACATTGCTTATCGGTACTATTTCTTTTGCTTTTCAAGTCTTCTCATCAAGCAGCCTCTTGGTGATTAAGCTTGGGAGACTATATAGTGGCAGACGTTTTAAATTCGGTGCAACCGTTCTCTCTCCCCCGTAATTTAAAAAAATTAAAAAATTCCAGAAATTTCACATAAAATAAAGAAAATTTTGGATGTCCCGAATAAGTAATTTTTTCATTAGGACGCAGTCATTTAGATATTCAAATGTTTTTTTTTTTTAATCTTACAAAATTAAGAATTTCAAATGAGCTTAAGAAATTTAAAGAAAAATATCAAAAAATGATAAAAAATTTCTATAGAGGTTTTGCTTATTTTTGAGTCCCTTACTTATTTGCCTTATCACTATACTATAATTTTTTTTAATGAAATTCGATATTAATAACAAAGCATTAAAAGGTCTAAATCCAAATTATAGCCTCTTCGTAAGCCATCATAATTGTTATCAATGGCCAATACAACATCTTTTTAGAGAAGGCTTTTTAATTATATGATTCTTGTAAACATTATAAAAATGTTATACTTTTTTCCTTTTTCTCTAATTATTATATCCTTTTCCTATCCAATTAATCTAAGTCTATTATGAATTTTCCTTCTCATAGTTTCTTCTGATCACCCTTTTATATCTTATACTAAAATGTTTGATATTTTGAATGATAAAGAATCTTTAAAAATAGAAATGATTCTGAGAAAATAAATGTATTCCGTAAAATTTAATATGCTTAAAAAAGTTAATTAAAAATGACTTTGATTCTTATATTTTTTTTTTCATTTAAACCCTTTAAAAAGGTGGTATTATTCTTATTCTAAAATGAAATCATTCTTGTATATTATATGTATTCATACTTAATCTATACTAAATACATTCTTCAACACAGGCGTCTTTTCTTGTGTTAGAAAATGACATCCATTCATGTTTGATAACAAATTCTTTTAAAAAAATCTTTGTGAAGTATGCTTTCATAATCCTTCGTACTTATAATTTATAAATGAGGTAATTGATCTTGATCAATGTTAATTGTTCTTGTTTTGATGCATAGCATATTTAACCTATTCAGTAAATGAATTCAATGACCTAATTTAATCCAAAATATCAACTCAACTTGTTCGTAGCTGCCGAAATTTGATTTGTAGTTAAGTTAAATATTTAATCCATTTAACAAAGTAAATCAATTGTGTGCTACGCATTTGTTATGAGTGCTACAACGGATCCCGCTTCTATCCCGCCTCCCGCCTCATATCAGACTTCCAAAACACCCTCTAAATCATTATAAACAATAAGGAAAAAATAAACTACAACCATTTTTCTTTTCTTAATAAAAGTCATTTTTAAATTAAAAAACATTAGGAGTGCATCTCATATCAAAATTTCAAGAAATAATATCTTGAGATATGAGGGCTTTCTCTAAAATCTGGGAAAAAACCTTTCCTTACTTGTAGGTCTAGCAACAAACTCTAGCTTTTACCGTTCAAAAAAAACAAACTCTAGCTTCAACCGTTCAAATCATCGAAAATGAGCCAAAAATCGTTTATTTTTTTTGAATCAAATTCAAAGAAATAAACTTCGGAGGAAAATAAGATTGGCATTCCATTAAGATCAATATGTTGCGTCCTTCTACATATGTTATGTGCGGTGCGTAACGTCCACACCGTAACGCCCTATGTAAATCCATTACGTAACGGTGATTACTTTTACCTTAGTTATGGTGGGTGTGTCTCAATTGTGTTCCTCTGTTTGTCACAATTCTTCAGAACATACTAAATTGGCCAATGGTAGTTGTGTTGACAAACTTGGTAAAGGTACTATTCTTTTATCTTGTAATTGCCTTTGCTTTTCATTTTGTGGTTCCTATCTAGGGAAGATTCAAGACCAGGCACTGAATATTTTATTTTACTTTTTGCTTTAAAACGCCCCGCTTTAGGTACTATTTACTTTACATTTTACACTCTACTTTAAATTTTCAATTTTGCAATTTATTTACGCTTGTTTTTGCACACCTTGCTTTTACACGCAATTTTAATGCTTTTAGTCTTTTTTCAAAAAAATCGCCATTTGCGGTGAAGGAATTCAACCACATGCTTTTTATTTTAAATGAACATATTGCATTAAACACACAAAAAAAAAAAAAAATTGGAATACCATTAACCTTACGGAAATGGAGGGACCTGTTAGCCCAAAGGTTTCAACCCAAGGGTATATAAGTAATTTTGATGAAAACAATCCATTGATGTACAATACTAATATGTGTAATAATGTATTATTATAAGCACAGGATTAAAGCTAACCTTCATGGCCAAAATAGGTCGAATATCATATCCTTGAAGAAGAAAATCAAAGTTGAAATAATCACTCTCAATCCCTTGGACATCAAAAGACAAATATTGAAGATTGGATGGTTTAAAGACTCAAGGCTTGAAGTATTGAAGATTGAATAAAACAAAGATCAAGCCCGCATAGTAATCAAGTCATGAGTGTCTAGTAATTCCTTTGTAAAGTTACTTAACGTTTGAACACTTTGGCTTAAACTAGACTTAAGTGGACCCTAGGTCTTTAAGACTATCTTGAGCACATCCAAATAGATTCGTAGAAAATTGTTTAGATCCCAGAGACTTATTAAATATTTTTGAAAAGACTGATTGAGGCTCACAACTGCATCATCATGATTTCAGAGACATATCAATCGACTTACTTTGCAAACTGTTAATATTTTGTCTCTGATAAATATCAGTCGACTGACCTTAGAGTTGTTATAATATGTGGTCTCTATTAAGGATCAGTCGACTAACCTTATCTATTGGTTGACCGACTATCTTACAGATAGAAAGTTTTCAGTCTCTATTAAGGATCAGTTGACTAACCTTAACATCAATCGATTGACCTCTGGACAGATTGTTCAAAACATAGAACAATCAGTCGATTGACCTTCAGATCAGTTGACTACTCTGCAGAAACATTCATATTTTGGCTCATTTATTTCTTCATCCAACGGTCATTTTTCCCACTTATTTCTTGCCAATGGTCATAAATTTGAAATATTTATAACTGGAAGCCTTAATAAGCATTGAATATTGTTCAACAACTTGAAAATTAGGAGAAATCAATTCAAAGCATACTCTGGCTCAAAACCCTTTTTTACTTGCAAATCTTATTTGAGCTATACATGTTCAGATTCTTGAGTAACTCTTACTAAGCCAAGATTTTTACATCTTTGAGAGTTTCTTGTGACCTTTAAACTTGTAATCAATCTTTTTTATTTTTGAGAGATCAAATTTGTAAATGGTTAGTGTAACCCTACCGAAGAAGAAGGATGCCTTCAACTTCAAAATGAGAGTGATATACTCAAAGTGTTGTAATAGGTATCTTCGCCACCCTCGAATGAGAAATTTAATGTATTTAATCTTCAAGTGGTATACCTGAGGCGAGGACGTAGGTAAGAAAGCCAAACCTCGTAAAAATCCTGAGTTTTCTTTATCTTCTCATCTCTTCTATTTACACGTGCATTATTTATTTGTAATTCTACATTTTAATTTTCCAATTTGTGTAATTTAAGAAATCCAAAAAGTTTTCATTGACCCAATTCAACCCCCCCTCCCCCCCTCTCTCTCTGGGGTCAATTTTTGAGCAACAATTGGTATTAGAGCCCAATTTCTCTAAAAACTTAATCGTTTTGGAGGTACATTCCATGGTGAAGATCAATCTCCAAATAGACCTCTGTTCAATGGAACTGACTATGCATTTTGGAAAAATAGAATGAGTATTTATTTGCAAACATTGGATCATCGGGTGTGAGAAGTCATTGAAAATGGCTCACTTGTCCCAATGAAAAATACTAGAACCGATGAATTTTCTAAACCTAAAGTTGAATGGGATGAAAATGATCATAAACTTAACAAGATAAATGTTTTGGCCTTGAACAATTTAAATTGTGCACTTGATCGAAATGAATTCAATAGAGTATCATCGTGCAAAACAACTAAGGAAATTTGGGAAAACTTGAAGTGACCTATGAGGGCATTAAATAAGTTAAGAAATAAAAAATCAATAGATGTCCACTCCTATTAAAATGTAATTGAAGGAAAATTGATGTGATAATACTAATTTGAAGACCTGAAAGTACACGTCATGGAGGCGGTGTAATACCTTGACCCAACCCACAACCCAGAGCTATACATCGAGCATGGTCGATGTATAAGGTGGTGGTGGCAGGCGATATATCGAGCAAGATCGATGTGTCGGGTGCAGAGACACATCGACAAGGGTAGATGTATCGAGCGGTGTGGTGTCTTGTTTAAGTCCCACATCACTAATGGAGAGAAAATGGAGGGGGTTTATTAGCTCTTAAGCCCCTCCATAAGGTAAGACGCGTTTTGGGCCAGCCACTTGGGCCTGGCCCAAAGACAAATCCGTGAGGGCCCCACCCATTTATGGGCCCAGAGCGGACAATATTTTACTGAGCGGAGTTGTGTTGAAACAGTAGCGCCTCGGAGGGGTGGGTCGTTATAATTGGTATCAGAGCCTCAGTTCAACAATCGGCCTGTGTGGGTCCATGTCCTATGTGATTCCTGTGTGTTGTGGGTCGAGCCAGGGGCGGCTCTCCTTTAAGGGGGGTAGATTGTAATACCCTAACCCAGCCTAGAGCCCAAAGCTATACATCGAGCGTGGTTGATGTATAGGGTGGTGGTGGCAGGCGATATATCGAGCAGGATCGATGTGTTGGGTGTAGAGACACATCGACAATGGTCGATGTATCGAGTGGTGTAGTGGCTTGTTTAAGTCCCACATCGCTGATGGAGAGAAAGTGGAGGGGGTTTATAAGCCCTTAAGCCTCTTCATAAGGTAAGATGGGTTTTGGGCCGGCCAGTTAGGCCTGGCCCAAAGAAAAATCCGTAAGCACCCCAACCATTTGTGGGCCCAAAGTGGACAATATCTTATTGAACCGAGTTGTGTTGAAACAGCGGCGCCTCGAAGGGGTGGGTCGTTACAGGCAGGGTTCGAGGGACCTCGAGGACGAGCCTAAGAGCCGCACATTTTGAAGACCTTGTTTTGTATTTTGAATTTTAACATGTATTTTACAAATATTTTGATATGGATTAAACCATGCTGATGTAATGTTCTAAAGTGTGTTTAATGGACTGTACTTAAGAAAGACTAGACTGTGGGACCCCTTATGATATGGAAGTTTGGGTAAACGTAGAATGAGTAGAGATTAGAGTGGAGATTGATAATGGAATTTGATTGTGAAGTTGATGGAATGTAAGGAATGAACCTAGAGATAAAATCTGGCCGGGGAGAAGTCCCCATAGTTCTATTTTTAGAAGAGACTTTGCCAAGTTTTCGGTAGGATCTCAGCCCTTCGTAGGGGCCTCTAGTGGTGGGTTTCCTCTTGTGTGTTTAAGTCCCACGTGCGCAGGGACTTAGACATGATTAATGCAGTTTTGAAAAAAAAATTGATCACATGTCCCGAGGATCAGGGCATGACAAAACTCCTTTCTGTGGTGGGTCTATTGGAAAACTGCTAGTGCTCCTAGTCGGGTTAGCTCAACCTTTCTCAATCACGGCCTTCTCAAAATGAACAACTCTCTTGTATACATCTCTACAATACTCAGGGTTGTTGTACTTGATGTTGAAGGACTCTTCATCCCTCTCATATCTTCTTTATAGCCATTTGACATCATGTTTAGTTCTATGTCTGTGATGGTAGGCCGGTTTGTCTTCATCTTCCTTTGAAGATTCCCGAACTATAACTCTAGAGGTTCTGGATCTATTAGAGAGTGATAGGGGGTGTGCAGGGATCCTTTGTCATCTTTTTCTTTGCTAAGCTGCCAATTCTCGAGTGTCATCGCTAAGTATGCCACGTATCCCCTTTACCTCATCTCTTATGGCGTTGACCCAATCACCGGTTGCAGCATTAAAGTTATACTTGCGGAATAAACACATTGCGGAATTATCATATGAATATAATTACTATCCCTATCCATTAATTAGCAAGGAGGTCAATCACCATATAATAAATTGAACTTAATTATCCAAGCATCATCAAACCATCATAGCAAAATAAATATAAGTTATTACAGTCCCAAAGTGCAATTAACTCAAATACATTGTCCAAAATCAATATTAAAATAAAGTAAACAATAAGCTTCCCAAGCTCCTAAGCTTGGCTCTTTTCGCTCTATTGTCACGCCCTAAACCCAATGTAGGCCCGGAACGTGACTTATTTTTTTTGAAATAACACTAACCCATTAGTCCTTTTGTAAAAGATTTCCCCTACACACGTGAATCCCATACATGCTCTGACATTCTAGTCCTTACTTCTAATCTTAATATAGCTGTTCTATTTCTAGCCGAAACAACAAACCTACCATTGTCGATATATCGCCGGTTACGTCATGCCGTCGAATACGTCTAGCGGTATATCACCTGTGTCGATGTAGCATTCTATTAACAACAAGGGTTGTCTTTTTAGGTTGACCCAACTGATTTTCCATCCGGTCTTACACTTAAATCATGTGAAAGATGATATAAAAACATCTCAACATACTACTGTAATATACATAAATAAGTCAAACTTACAAATATAGGTTCTTATGCCATATAAGGCATATTTATTACAAACATTCAAACATATTCAAGCGGGCTAGATTTTCAAGTTTACCAAAACCCGATCATAGAAAAGTCACACATGCTCTTCACACATGGACTCTAATCCATCCTCTAGTTCATATCCTACATTGTAAAAGAAGTGAGTAACAACCCAGTGGGGAGAGCTCACAATAAAATCCCACGATTGTAATGCAATAATAGATAATCAATGCATGCCTCAGAATTAGAAATGCATGTTATTAACATATCCCATTTTCACCCTAGGATCATCTTCTAAGGTTTTTATTTAAGTTGTACATATTGTTAACACCAGGGTCGGTCCCCAGCCATGTTAACAACACCGGGGTTAGCCCCCATTTGAAGTTCCAACCAGAACTAATATTAATTCCTCCACGGAAATAATATAGGAACTTGCAAGTGCATAAAGTCTCCACGACCTGGTCTACTAGCCCATTCAACACTAACGGTTGATGGCGGTCGACCACAGCCTACTAACACATCCAACCCAACGGTTTGCAAACGGTGTTCGGCTAATCTCAGCAATTATAGCCTAACGGCAAATATCAAACTTTATAAAGTTATTATCTTCCACAGATTTAACTTATGAACATAATTATCACATGCAAATGTCAAATGCATGATAATGCATGATGTCCAGTGCCCTCCTTATACATGGACTTATTCTTAGAAAACCACCATATTTCGGCCTTACCATTTGTTATATCAAATACCAGTACAAGAAATCAATAAAATAATTAATATCACACCAAAATATAAAACTGGATTTAATAACACCCATGCCTTCACCCAGTTTTTACCTGACAATTCCCAAACACTCCATGGGTCCATACTGCGTTAGAGACTACAAGTCCTCGACTCCCCGGCACCATTTTAATGCCTACGTTCTAAACAGTTAGAACATTTACATCCCTTCCATGTAGGCAGTGTTAGGTCTCGTATTCTGGACCTATATAGCCTTTTCCATCTTTAATTGACCATGGATCCCATTTCAGTCTGGTGTTAGTGGGTTTAACATATATCACAATACAAGTGTTGGTTTGAGTCTCCTCACCTTCTCCGATTGAGTTTTTCACAGAAAATCTGTAAAATAGAGTAAAATGTATAAAATTTCTATTTATCAGTATATACACATAATAATTTCCCAAACCCCGTGTTATTTTCGAAAAAAAAATATGATATGTGTAATGAGTCACCTAGGTCCTTTCTATTCCTTTAAATTATGTCAGAAAGTTAATTGTTAGCCATCCAAAACATTACAATAAAATGAAAAATGTAAAGTATTCAGTGCCTTCTCTCGTATTGTCTTCTGGAGGAAGGACCATGGAGACGTATTTTGAGAGGCCCAGAAGGCACAAAGACAGTAAAGTAAATAAAAGTACTCAGTGCCCTATCCTCGTATTGTCTTCTGGAAAAAGGACCATGAAAACGTATTGAGAATTTGGCCCAGAGGGTACAGTACAGGAATTTAAACACACAAGGCGGAAAAATAAACACACAATAGTCAGCTGGGGTTAATCTTTTCCCCAATTTTACTTAGGGTCGAAAACTATATTTTGAACGTGAAATAATACAAATCTTAAGGCTGAAATTTAAATTTTAAGAGGAAATCTATTTTTTCTCCATTTAAAAAAAAATCTCATTTTTTTTTAACCTCAATACTAAGTTATTCTACTCCTAACTTGCTCTGTAGTTAATAAAAATAAGAATAAAATTATTTTGATACCTTGGGTGCAAAATTACTTGTAAGATTGACTAAATTTGAAAACCCTTGAAAGAACGCGGGAAACCCGAACGTTCGGCTGTTTGAGTGCAAAATTCGACTACTACTGGTACGGCTAGGCCAAAGCAAGAGAAAGAAGAGGAAAGAAAAGAAAAATAGGAAAGAGAGTGCTTGCTATTTTGAAAGAGGGAGAGAGAGCGAAATGGCAGAAAGACTTTGAGGGTTTTTTTTTTACTTTCTTGCTTCCTCTCCCATTACTCTCATTTATAAGAACCGTATGGCTTTTTTAACCATACTGTTGCCTAAGCTATTTATTAGCTTTATAGGATTTAGTTAATCATACATTTATTATTATATATATTATAATTATTATTAAAACGACTACAATACTGACATAGGCAATTGACGGTGTTGTAACCATCCAACACAACTACAAGCTACAACCGTAGCTTTTGAAACTTATTTTTCATTTTTTCTATTATTATTTTATAATATAATATTAGTTTATTCTTTTTACTATTTATATTTATGTCCTTTCTTTTATCTGGGTATTTCAGGGTCTCACTAGATTGATACAATTGGTTCAGTAGGTCAGATATTAAAAACTAAGCATGGTATTAAAATTTGGAGTAAAATCTATCTCAAAAATCCAGTGTTTTTGCTAAAAATCACCATTTTAACAAGATCTCCTAATCTTCAAGATTCTTTTTGAAAGTATCCAACCTTATACTTTAATAAAGTAATTTGTCTGATAAAAACATTCTAAAGTTTCAAAGTATTTTGAAGTCAAAAACCACATTTTTCAAGTGAAAGAATATTCAACGGCCCATATTTCATAGCTTAAAGTAAATATAAAAAACTCATTATTTTAGAGTGTAAAGAAATAAACAGCTTAGTTATAATACAGATTGAGTAATGACACTCTCTATATATTTTTAGGACTTCCTCTACCCTGTCAAATTGGGGTTTTACCACTTTAAAACTTAGGAGTAAAATAAATTAGCGAAATTATAACGAGATTGGCCTGTCATTAGGTCCAGAATTTAAAAATAATGTATAATCTAAAATTTGAAGTTCAACCTAAGTCAAATGACTGAGTTTCTATAGAAGCCAAGGTTTAAGCATAAAACAATATTATTATTATATTCATAACTTGTTTATATACCTTTGAAATTTAATTAAAAGAGTTATCGGATTCGGATCGAGTCAAACTCAGATCCGTTGAAGAAATTATTTTGATACTCTTTACGATTAGAGGAAAATAATTCATAATTAACGGATAAAAATTATTTAATTAATCATAATTAATCATAATTAACCCCTAAATTGGACTGGGATATTACATCCATCGTCCCTTCTATTCCCTATACCATCATCTAAGGTAGAAGTAGGGCGTTAGTCAACGCACCTAATAGGAGTTCTAAGTGGAGTTATACACATAGGATTAATATAAAATCACGATAAGTACAACATATCAAAAACTGTAAACAACTTGTAGTACTAAAGTCAGCACATGATACTCATAATAAAGTCATATTAAATTTGATGCCATGCGATGGGTGTCATATACCAATGATTTCCCACCCAAAAACCATATCACAAATCACATTGGTAATCTTCTTAATGAACAAGCCACATCAAGGTATTCACTGTCATGTCTCCCCACGTATGCCTTATCTATCCCACCAAATAGAGTGTGGGCTCCTCTTACATTTCAAACATCATATAGCTCTTCCCGTATGTCAATCGGAATCAGTGTAGATCCCTCCCCACGTTTGTTTATCAGAAACCCTGAATGGAGCGTGGACTTCTCCCTTGTTCTCCCTCCCATACCATGCATGAGGAAATGAGTGCAATGATGCCACTTCATATCAAAGTACATGATAGCATTGAAATTCAAGACTTAAAACATAATCATTTAATACCAAAATAAATCATCATGTATGGAAATAAAATAATACATGTATATAATCCACAGTGTGTCAAGGTAAAAATCCTACCCAAATCCGATTTACTGTCCTTTTCTTGTTTCGCACGAACAATCGCTAATCGTCACTTGGAAGCAAATCACGTCTCTTTACCTTATCAATTTAATCATACACATATATCAATTTAAAAATCAAATTTTCATTTCAGTCACATTTATGCATCATAATCCTTAAACTGGTTAAGACCCTTAAAGAGGTTCAGCTATACGACGTGGCTAAAATGTGTTTCATGTTCACCAAGACCCATCAATGGTTCGGCCATACAACATGGCCAAACTTCATTCCTTGGTTTTTGACCCTCTTTTAATTCTTGTTTTATTTCAAAACAATGCGAGTCAACCATCATTCTTTTCTTTTTATTTCTTAACCTGATAATCGATAGGTTAATCAATTAACTTTTAAATATTCATGGACTCATAAAATCATTCATGGACTCATGAAATCATTCATGGGGTTCTTGTTCCCCACCCATTCTGTAGATGATAAAAACCCATCCGCGGATGGTAGAAACCCGTCCTACAGACATACAACCCGTCTGCAGACAACATACAATTTCCTGTCTGTTACCCATCCGCGGACGATCGAAACCCGTCCCGCGAACGATAGAAACCCGTCTGCGGAAGGTGATACCCGTCCTTAAAGAATGCCCAACTGTGGACAATCCTCTTTTGTTTGATGTTTGGATTGATCCTTCCTCTTGGAATTTATTTCCTTATTATTTTAAAACATGTATTAAATCATTTTTATATCAAATCAGTGGACATACTCTACCCACTAATCAAAGTTAGGGTCTTGTCCATTAACCTTTCAATATCTAGCATTATATTTTGGATTTGAACAACACCTTATTTTTATGTCAATCTCATTGCCATTCATTGAATGGATTTCAAGTCCATGGTCCCATAACCTTTTAACCATTCTTTTTAAATCAAATTTGAACCCCATGGTTTCGGCCATTCCATAGCCAAAACCATAGTTCCCTTAGTTCCTTTTATCAATCCTATCTTGTTTAAATATTACATACTTTTTTCCTCGTCTCCTTCGTTTCTTTAGGTCTGATCTTTACTCCTCAATCCTTCTCCTTCCTTGTTCCTTCACCGATTTCTCCAAGTGTAAGCCGAAAATGGGAGAGAGGGAGAGAGAGAGAAAAAGAGATCCCAATCCTTTTGTTTCTATGAGATGAAATCGGCCAAGGTAGTTGAGAGAGGGAGAGAGAGATGGAAAATATCTTTGTTTCAAAGAGAGGGAATCGGCCAAAGGGGTTAGTGTGTGCCCTTTTGAAATCAGCCTAAGCTCTCTTACCTACCCTCATTACTATTTGGTCTTTCCCATGTGTACCTTGGTTTAACCAAGGAGACACATGGCTTGAGCTAGGGGTCTTCCCCTTCCCAACGTGCATGCCTTGGGGTTTCATCCAATGAGATGAAACCCTCCATCTCCCCCTGGACTCACTTGAGATGGAGGTCTCCCCAACTTCCATCTTGACTCATTCCCCAACTCATCTTAATTGAACTCATTCTCCAATTCAAGCGCTTGAACTCAACATTAATAAATTCTTAACTCAACTCATGTGAATTCACTTTCCAACTCAAGCCACTCAACACCTTTGAACTCACCCATGGTTGACCAAGTCAACTATGGTTAGCCGACCATGCATGTTGCATTAAATCACTTGCCACCTCACTTGATGAGGTGGATTTGGGTCCCACTTGGCCATGTCACTCACATGCCACCTCACTTGATGAGGTGGATCCCATGCCTTGGATCTTAATTGGGTACATGACCCAATTAAATTAATCATTTTTCCATTTACTTCCCAAAATCCATTCCCCTTGACCCATTGGGTTCCATTTGGGTAAATGACCCATTTAATTACACTTATCCACTTATTTTCATTCAAACTCTATCCATGACCCGTTGGGTCTTAATTGACCCAATTCTTTACCCATCTAAGGTCCATTCCATCCATAATCTTTAATTCAACAAATTTAACAATTAAAATCGACAAAATCCAATATATTAATGCATTGAAAAATCCGGGATGTTACAATACCTTCCAGCCATTGAAGATTGGGATGAACAAGGTAATATTACTGAAACATTGTCTCCACAACTTGCAAAATATAATCAAGAATTTAGAGTGCACAATGAAAACAGTGTTGTACCAACCACAGGTGTTAATGGAGACATTTTCTTATACCAACTCTCATGTAGCCCAACCTGTAACGACCCTGATCTGACTTCCCAAGTGTGATGTTGTCTGATTTGGGCCTACTCTGCCCGTACGGTTTTGTTTCTGGGTTTGGCCCACCAAACCAAGCCCAAAAGGCCTGACACAAGGAAGAGGGGGCTTAAATATCGAAAGTTCGACATCACGGAACCTGAATGGGGTATTTAAACCCCAAACAGATCTGGGAGGTAATTTTCCCCTCTTTGGTTTGAGTCCAGCAATGGTCTGAGGAGTCCCCAACTGCCCCTCCACTCGGCCTCTCTTGGTACATGCTAGATTTGAGAAGGGAGAAGCACTTCCAAACCCCATTAAGATTGGGATTTCTTCCCTTTCAAGGTAAGGCTCCTCTAAACTCTAGATTTGCGTTGTGCATGGAGTTGTGCATGTGGGGTTTTTTTGGGAAAACTTGTGTCTAAGTGGAGGAGGGGAATTGTGGGTGGTCTCCATTAATGAATGGATGGTTGGTTAGTAGGAGAAAGAGAGGGAGAATGGGGTTGTGGGGTCAAAACCCTTTCTTGGGGGTCTAGAATTTTGGGGTTTTGTTTGAGAATGTTGTAAATCAAGTCTAAATTGAATTAATTGGTGTTGATGGTATCCAACCCACCTAAAGCAGGCACGTAGCGGATGGTTGGGGAATCCAGCCACCCGAAACACCAGGTGAGGGTTTCACTCTATGTTGATGTTTGAATTGTAACGTCCTGTCCCGCTACGGGCACGTTATCTTCGAAATATCTCAAAAGATCACAAAGGAATAGGTAACGGGTATATATATATATATATATATATATATATATATATATATATATATATTTTTTTTTTTTTGTTTTTTTAAAACGGGACAACTACCTCCCGCTCAAAAACTTGCAAGGTTCAACATACCAATATAACATGAAACCATCACAGATTATTCGAACACAGTTATACATCATTCGAAATCAAACAACATACATAGAGGGGTCATATAAAACAAGGTTTCTCAACTAAGAACAACGTAATTATAAAATGTCTAACCACTGCTCCTCTACGAGCGCCTGCTCAAGGGGCCCTGCCCAGTCCCTTCGCAATCGGGCACCTGAAAGGTAAGTGGTGAGTTAACCGGCTTAGTGAAGAGATAATGCATATCACATGTTAGCAATATAAATAGATATCATATGTATGAATGCAAAAATATCATAATAATATATGAAATCCAACTGCACCACCAACCAATAATCCACCAACCAGTCCTCGACATCATCTCGGTGGCCTACCTCGGGTCCTCCAACAAACTCCTGGAGAGTAAGAGGTGAGCTAACTAGTCCAGTAAAGGGAATAACCATATCATACATCAACGACATATATATGTATCACATGTATAGAAAAGAAAAACGGACATCATAATAGAATGAATGTTTACGTATGAGAGTACTCAACTACACAATTAACCAATGGTCCCACCGACCAATCAGAGACATAATCTCCATAGCTAACAACTGTCCTCCAACAACCCTGATCTTCCTACCAAAATAAATGGGAGACTGTATGATACACAATCGCCTCAACCGCCGGAATGCAACTGGGTAACCCGCATCCCCTACGGGGGTTTTGCCCACCGGAGCATAACGGGGAAGCCAATCTCAAGGGGGCAGACACCTCAACCGCCGGAACGCAACAGAGAAACTCGGATCTCTTATGGGGGTCTCGACTGCCGGAGCGTAACGGGGAAGTCATCCCAATACCCAAACCATCATTATCATCATAAACATATACTCATGTAAACAACATCTCCAAGACATACACATGATGCCATGATCGTATACAACGGTAAACTATATTCTAATGCAACTAACTCAGAATCAACCATATATTTCATCGTGTGAGTCAAGAGCTTATAATGGGTTATTTAGTCACGCGTGTCTATGTTCCATGCGATTCCAATAACATCTAACGAATAAGCATTCAAAGTATCACCATCAATTTTCCAAGTATCACATTCAATTCCAATTGTCCAATTGAAGTTCTCTACAAAGCATATAGTTGACTGGAGTACCCGGAGCAGACCCTCTGCCACGTATTTATTATAACAGTTTTCCCTTACCGAGTGGCTAAATAAATAGAGGGTCACCCCCCGTCACTCCATGTCCAGAGATAACTGTTTAATATATGCAAATGCATGCTAAAACAATGATAAGTCCCCTTACAGAGTGTGTGGAGTCTAAAACCGAAACGAGTAGGCGGCTTGATTGGTAGAAGGGAGCTCGATCTATTGAAACAAGGAAGAGCGAATAAGCAAATAAGGTAAAACGTGTTAGAACGAGACCAAACTGAAAATGGGCCTAATACTGGGTAGGGCCTGAAAACGGGCCGGGCTGGGCTGGATCAAATCTGGCTGGTTGGACCATGTCTGGCTAAGCCAAACCCAAGACTGGATCGGATTGGGTCTAGGCCTGGCCAAACTGGGCTGGGCCGAGACCAAGACTGGGTTAACATTAAGAGCTCAAACTGAGTCCATTTGGGGACTCAGCCGAGCCGACTCAGTTGCCCAACTGAGTCGGGAGAAAGGGGGAAGAAAGGGAAATCAAAGAAATCTAGAAAAAATAGAGTAAAATTAGGGAAAAAGAGGAAAATCCCGAAAATCACGGAAGTTTAACGAAAGTCCAGTAAAACAGAGAAAACCGGGAAAAGTAGAAGAGGGGGGAAAAGAAGGGGAAGATGAAGATTACCTGGGATTGGTAGGGTTGGCGAAGGGAGGCAGAGATTGACAAATCTCAAGCGGTGGGGATGGTTGGCTTCGACCGATTGGAGCAGGGATTGGCAACGGCCGCTCAAGGTGACTGAGTGGAAGAAGGAGAAGAGAATAGAAGCGAGAGAGAGAGAGAGGGAGAGATCTGAAGTGAAAAGGAAAAAGGGGGGTACGGTGGCTGTTGGAGGAAGGGCTCTTTCCTAGGGTTTTCGAGAATGAGGGAGATCCGAATAGGGAAGAGATGAAAGAGGGGAAAGGGTTGCGGCAGCACTGTAGCAAATCGCTACAGTGCAACAAATGAGGGGATTTAAGAGGGTTGGGTTGCCTAGGGTTTTAGAGAAGGGATAAGGGTTTAAGTATTTTAAATCCTTTTTTTTTTTTCAAGGAAAGAAAAGAAAAAAAAACACATTAAAATTGAGAACACGTAAAAATCTCGAATGTAGAACGTCGAGCGAGAAAGTGTGTGATTGTAAATATTTTTCATGACATAGTACACTGAAATTAGAAAAATTATCAAAAAACCATTCGAGTTCCCGAACTCGAAATCAAGCACATTGGGGCCCACACCACCCCTAATGCTACCAAAGCGCAAAGTACAACTCGGAGATCCACAAAACTGCCTAAAACCCCGAAATATCGAGTCGGGTCATTACATGAATTATATAGTTGCGCTCTGGATGTCAATATTGAGGGTGTATACCTATGTATTATGGCAATTGTGTGCTTCAGCTATTAATGTATATCTAAGTGTTGATGTGTTGGTGAAATAAAAAGTGGGGATGTGTTGGTGAAATAAAAATTGGAGATAGGAGTAAATGCAATTATGTGTAAGATCCAAGGGCTTGGAATTAGTGGGAAATGTGGGGATGTATGTTTGTGCTTTTGAATTATGTAGTGTGTGGATGATGAGTGACAATTGTAATGATATGGTGAATCTTCTTGCTTTGAAACATGGAGTTCTCTTGTATGTCAATTATAACAAGGGTGCATTAGCCACGAAGTGGGAGTAGTGGCGGCCATGAAGTAGGAGCAATGGCCAAATCTCGATGCATGGGGCGATTTGCAGGAGGTGACAACCATAGGAGTATGCACGAGAAGTGAACCTTCGCTATGAAGTGGCAGTAGTGGTGGGTTGTATTAAGTCGGCCATGAAAGTGGAGTCGTGATGGCTAGGAGTGGTAACCTTTCTGTATTAACTAAAATGACAATTCACCCATGTGATGACTAATTTTTTTCTTATCCCATAACATATTACTATTTCATGTTGGAGTCGTCTTATTATGGAATGTCTTAATTGCCACTGTAGACTAACCCCTCACAGATGCAGGAAGGGGCATGGAGGTGGGGTCCTATGGACCCCGGGGACGTGGGTAAGGGCATGAGCTTGGACCTCAACTCCTTTTCCACATTCGAAGACTCTTATTTTGTATTTGCAGGGCACGAGAACAATGTTATGTAATTCTGGGATTATAATAATCATGTATGGTCTTGATGTGTTGCCCTCCTGTATGTATGTATGTATATATATAAACTTTATACCTCTTTGTCACGAGCTCAAGGAGCGGGTCGTGACAAAACCCTAGTTAGGATTGGATGCACAATAAGCTCTGATACCAACTAATGCAGTCTGATAACACTTGCTTTAATAATTTTCATTTATGATTATAATACTCTTCAATTTCTTTCATTTTTTCTCATTTTACCCTTGCCAATGAATTGTATCTAGAACACTTGAAGCAATGTGAGGGCTTTTAAAAATTATTTTTAGCTAATGTTTTCATTAACAAACCCATTGATATGCATTTTGACAAATATATGGAAATTTTAGAATATTGAAATTTCTATAGCAAGCTAAAGTATAGATTTTAAAATTTTAGTTGAAATTTTGACTCATTCCACAAATTTAGGCTCAAATTATTTTTAAAATTTAAAATTAATCGTCAACGTGATTGAAATTTTAGAGAAATAGTTTGATTTCTTGGATTATTTCACTATTTTAAGAAGGCCTCCTCATCAGTCATGTATAAAAAGCATCTAACCTTTTTTTATATTTAATTAAAATTAACACCTAAAATCAAATTGGTCTAAGTACTCAATTTTATTTTCTTTTAGATCTAATGACTATTAATTATAAAATTAGATGATTTCTAAGTAAATGAGTGATCTGAGTCACCTAAAGGTTGAGAATTTTTTTTGTTGGTATCTAAATATTGGACTGATATTTTTAAACCAAAAGAGAATCATTATGTAAATATCGAAAAAAAAAAACATAAACTGTAGGTGACATAAATGTTTTGTCAAAAAATTATGAAATCAATTTTATTATATTATTTGAAAAATAAAAAAAACTAGATTATTTTATAAAAATGATTCCAACTGAGATTTTTTTGTTCTTCCTAAAAGCCATAAAAATGATTTTGTTTAATATATAACTTACCTTAGGGTTGTCAAGTCTAGGTAAAGTTGCCTACAAATCCAACTTACAAAGTTTTAAAATATTATAATAGAAATGACTCAATTAATTTGAGAATAAACATAATTTATTAAGAATTAATAAGTAGTCGTAGACATTAGAATATGATTCTTGTCAACATTATAAAAATGTTATATTTTTTCCATTTTCTCTAATTATTATATCCTTTTCCTATCCAATTAATCTAAGTCTATTATGAATTTCCCTTCTCATAGTTTCTTCTGATGACCCTTTTATATCTTATACTAAAATGTTTGATATTTTGAATGATAAAGAATCATTAAAAATAGAAATGATTATGAGAAAATAAATGTATTTCGTAAAATTTAATATCCTTAAAAAACTTAATTAAAAATGACTTTGATTCTTATATTTTTTTTTTTCATTTAGACCCTTTAAAAAGGTGATATTATTTTTATTCTAAAAAAGCTTATTCTCGTATATTATCTTTATTCATACATAATCTATACTAAATGACATTCTTCAACACAGGTGTTTTTTCTTGTGTTAGAAAATGACATCCATTCATGTTTGATAAGAACAAATTCTTTAAAAAAAATTCTTTGTGAAGTATGCTTTCATAATCCTTCATACTTATAATTTTTTTTGAATATATGTGTGGAAAACTGTGGAATAACAAACACTCAAAAAAAATGATTAAGAGTGATGTTGAAATGAGCAGGGTTAAAACTGTCTTCTGATAGTACTGGCTAGACATGGGGTATCTCTATCAATAGAATCTGTAACTGGTGTGCTGGGAGGGTTGTTTTGTTCTAAAGGGTGGCCTCTGAGTCATCCTTACCTGTACATTCTTCTCTTTTTTAATATAACACGTTACTTTTCAATAGATATATTTATATATTGGCCGATACAATATATATCGGGTTTTTATAATCTGATATATCTCGGCCGATACGATATATCGATCAAATATCAGCTGATAATCATAGATATCTGTTTTTTTAAAAAGCTTGATGTCATCTATGGACCCAGGCTGATATTTATCCATATCGAGCCAATATTGGTCATGATATCGGCCGATATTTTAAAATTTTAAATTCCAGAAATTAAAAAAACTCGAACGTTTTCAATATTTTAATTTGTTTTATTCAAGAAAAAGTTAAAAAAATGAACATGAGGTACCCGATTATTTTGGAGGGGAGGCGAAACCGGTAGTAGCTCTCCATTAGATTCCAATATTCCAATGGATTCAGCGAAAAATGAGGTCACCTCTCCTTTGTCATCATCAATGGCCAAATTTTGATGCATGGGGCGATGGCAGGAGGTGACGACCATATGAGTATGCACGAGAAGTGAACCTCCGCTATGAAGTGGGAGTAGCGGTGCGGAGTATTAAGCCGACCACGAAAGTGGAGTCGTGATGGCTAGGAGTTGTAACCTTTCTGTATTAACTAAAATGTCAATTCACCCATGTGATAACTAATTTTTTCTTATCCCATAACTTATTACTTTTTCACGTTGGAGTAGTTTTGTTATGGAATGTCTTAATTTCTACTGTAGACTAACCCCTCACAGATGTAGGAAGAGGTATGGAGGTGGGATCCTACGGACTCCAGGGACACGGGTAAGGGCCATGAGCTTGGATCTCAACTCCTTTTCCACGTTCAAAGACTTATTTTGTATTTTGTGAAGTTGTGTCGTGCAGGGCACAAGAACAATGTTATGTAATTTTGGAATTACAATAATCATATGTGGTCTTGATGTGTTGTATGATTTGATGTTGTCCTCGTGTGTGTGTGTATATATATATATATATATATATATATATATATATATATAACTTTATACCTCTTTGTTACGAGCTCGAGGAGTGGGTCGTGATAAAACCGAGTTGGGATTGGACGCACAATAAGCTCTAATACACTTGCTTTAATATTTTTCATTTATGACTATCATACTCTTCAATTTCTTTCATTTTTTCTTATTTTACCCTTGCCAATGAATTGTATCTGGAACACTTGGCGCATTGTGAGGGCTTTTTAAAATTATTTTTAGCTAATGTTTTCATTAACAAACCTATTGATATGCATTTTGACAAATATATGGAAATTTTAGAATATTGAAATTTCTATAGCAATCTAAAATTTAGATTTAAAAAATTTTAGCTGAAATTTTGATTCATCCACAAATTTAGGCTCAAATTATTTTTTAAATTTAAAATTAATCATCAATGTGATTGAAATTTTAGAGAAATAGTTTGATTTCCTGCTATCAAAATATTATTATAAAAAGAAGAAGATAAATTTAACATAGATGGAGTATTTCACTATTTTAAGAGGTCTCCTGATCAATCATGCATAAAAATCATCTAATCTTTTTTTATATTTAATTGAAATTAACAACTAAAATCAAATTGTTCTAACTACTCAATTTTGTTTTCTTTTAGATCTAATGACTATTAATTTTAGAATTAGATGATTTCTATGTAAATGAGTGATCTGCCTCACCTAAAGGTTGAGAAATTTTTTTGTTGGTATCTAAATATTGGACTGATATTTTTAATCCAATAGAGAATCATTATGTAAATATCGAAAAAAAAAAAACATAAACCGTAGGTGACATAAACTAATGTTTTATCAAAAAATTATGAAAAATAAATTTATATGTTACTTGAAAGATAAAAAAAGACTAGATTATTTTATAAAAATGAGTCCAGAATTTTTTTGTTCTTCCTAAAAGCCAAAAAACTGATTTTGTTTAATATATAACATACCTTAGGGTTGTCAATCTAGGTAAAGTTGCCTACAAATCCAACTTACAAAGTTCTGAAATATTATAATAGAAATGACTCAATTAATTTGAGAATAAAAATATTTTTTTAACAATTAATGACATTAAAATATGATTCCAGGTCATGTTAACAAATAGGTTAAATTTGGATATTGCAATATTTAACCTTATTATGTGATAAACTTGATAAATAATTAAATTTTCAAATTTTAATAATATATAAATATATACTAATAATAATAATTAACGTTTATGTGACGATATTTACTTTTGACTTAAAAATTTAAAAATATTATTATAATATATTTAATTGAGTGTTTACTTCTTTGACATGGTTAGAACTCAAGTGAGCCTGCAAGTTGACTCTATTTGCCTAAAAACATAATTACATAAGTTGTTTTTCAGTTGTCATAAATAAGGAAAGACAACACACAACATCAAACTCAAATGACTAAGTTATGAAATTCTCATAATTCAAATTAGGTTACATGATATTTATAAATAATATAGAGTCTAGTGTCCTTATGAAATTAAAAAAATATATATAAGAATTTAAAATGAAATTTTAGTATAAAACTTTACTATTACTCAATTAAATAGATAAAATAGATGGTTGAAATAAAATTTATTAACAATTGCCAATTTTATTTCATTCAATCAAATGAATAAAAACATTTAAATAAATTTTATATGTATAATTAAAATATCCATTTTCACTAAATTATTTAGAAAAGTAGTATAATTGATAAAATAATAAAGTTATTGATAACAAAATTGAGTGACAAACTCATGATTATGCGCAATTGTGTAAATGAGTAAGGGATTTCGATATTCAATTTGAAAAACCATATTGGGACATTTTCTATGGGGAGTCTCTATAGATATGTTATAAATAGATCAGGGGTGACATAGTGAGGTATAAATATATGATAATTTAAAATAAAATACTTTTATAAAATATTTATCGTTAGCACTTTAAATTAAGTAAAATGGATAATTGAAATAGAATTTACTAACAATTGCCTATTTTGTTTCTTTAAATATAATTAATTAAAATATTAAAATGAATTTATTTTTTAAAAAGTTAATATAATAAAGTAACAAATATTATTCAAATAAAAAAGAGTCAAGATTAAGCGTTAATGAGTTACGGTTCTTGATATTCAAATTACACGATAAATATCTCTCCCTACCGTTGGAAGGGGAATACTCTCTCTCTGCCTCCTGCTTGCATTCCCTTTCTCTCTCTTGCTTCGCTCTCTGTATTTCTCTTTCTACTTCTTGGAATTCCGTTGCTTTCTGAATCTTGGCAATTCGGTGCACACATATGGGAATTTCGGACGTCCTCAATCTCTCTCTGTCTGAAGATGAAGAATCCGACGACTTCGTGATCGTCGATTGTCTGATCGATGTCAATGACTCCATGATGGTCACTCTGACTCGGAAAAACTTCTCCCCACCCATTTCGATATCCAAGAATTTCAAAAATCCTATATAGGTTCAGGTACGGATATGGCTCCCAGTTTCTCTGATGGGGTTGAGGTAAACGATGGAAACATCTTACAAACCCATGTTTTTTTGGACGAATTTTACAACCCAGATTTGAATCCCATTGGAAGCTCAGATTCTCAAATGTCCGATTTGGATTCAGAATCATATATGTATCCCAATGTCTCTAACGGGGTTGAGGTAAACGATGAAAACATCCTACAAACCCATTTTTTTATCAATGAATTTTACAACCCGGATTTGAATCCAATCGGCAGCTCAGATTCTCAAATGCCCAATTTGAATTCAGAATTGTATATGGATTTCAATGACTCTGAAGGGTTTTTTATTGACGAATTTTTCAACCCGGATTTGAGTCCCATTGGAAGCTCAGATTCTCAGTTTTTTGAAGAGAATGTCGAAGTGGGTACTAATCTTTTGGAGCAGGGGTTCGGGTTAGGGTTTGGGATTGAAGATGATGATTATTGTTATGATGAGATTATTGATGACAGTGGAGGGGATGATAATCGAGATGAGTTCTTTGAGCAGAATCAGGCCGATGACTTTGTCGAATTTGTAGAATTATTTGATCCCCCTGACACCATTTCTGGTGATGAACAGATTGCTCCAATTGATTTCGAGTCGATCAGGGGAACCCTTCCAGCTGCAAAATCAGTTGTCCAGAATCTGCCGACGGTCATCCTCAAGATTGGCATTTGTGCAGTTTGTCAGGATGAGATTTCATTGGAGAAAGAAGCAAAGTGCCTCCCATGTACCCACCATTATCATGGAGAGTGCATTTTGTCTTGGCTGGGGATTCGGAACACTTGCCCTATCTGTCGATTTGAATTGCCTACTGATGATCCTGATTACGAGCATTGGAGAAGGCAGAGGGGAACTTGAGTTGGTGGCCTTGACACGAGCATCTGAACTGTACAGACACTGGATTTTCAAATTGTAAAAAATCAGTTTTGCAAAGAGTACTCAACCAATTTGGATTATGATAGTGTAGACCTGATGCTGCAGTATATGTTCATTTCATTTTTTATGCTGTATCATGGAGAGTGCATTTTGCCTTGGCTGAGGATTCAGCACACTTGCTCTGTCTGTCTATTTGAATTGCCTAGTGATGATACTGATTACGAGCATTGGAGAAGGCAGAGGGGAACTCGAGTTGGTGGCCTTGACATGAACATCTGAATTGTACAGATACCAGATTTTTAAATTGTAAAAGTTCAGTTTTGCGAAGAGAACTCAACCAGATTGGGTTATGATAGTGTAGACCTGAAGCTGCAGTATATGTTCATTTCACATTTTATGCTGTATAATGCGGAATGCTGATAAAAATGTAAAAAAAGCCACTGGGAATGTACATGGATACGTAGCTGTTATAAAGGTACTTTGTAATGCATTTTTAATTCTCCTTTCATTAAGAATGATAAGATAAATGATTTTTCTCATCCTTTTTCTTCTGTTCAGTGCTAAATTTAGAATATGTTGGGCCGTGAATGGAGCAATAAATTTTGAGCCATTTTGGACCCAAAATTTTATTTTTTCCCCAAGAGAAAACATGCATATCAATTGTGGCTCCATTTTTGAGAAAAGAAAACTTGATATTTTGCAATATATGTATATCACTCTCCCTCAGTGTTGTTTGATATATAATTCAATATCACATTGTTTTAGTTCATGAATGGAAGTGTTAGAGAAATATTGGGTGCAATTGATGATCTCATAGAAGTGATGTTGGATTAAGTGCTGCAATGGTTTTTAAATGATTTCAAGTTGTGTCTGTTGGAATGCAATAGCTGGCCTACCATGTTATCTGCATATACAGTCTCCAAAGAAGTTCTTAATTCTTATACAAGGATTTTCATCTAGAGATTTCTCTCTCTTCTAATAAATGGAGTCTATTTTGGCTTTGTCAAATAAATTCTGTCTTTGCACTACTTTGGGAGTTCATAATCGAATCAGTGTTCAAAAGTGGGATTAGTTTAAATCAACTTTGAAATGATTTCTTGTCTTGAATTTCTTCCAGAAACCTAACTTCCCTTGAATTTATTTTGATGCCCTGGGGAAGATGGGTAGCTTTACTCCTCTGCCCCCTATCATCAAGAACTGGTGATTCCTAAAGTTTTTTGTTTATGACCAAAAGTTGAATATCAGTCCTGGATTTCAGGATCAAAATGAGCTCCAATGACAAAGTCTAAGAAATCTAAAAGTTGTATAGGATCCAAGTTTTTTCATTTTCTTTCATTGCCAGCCCAACTGGTCCTCCTTAATTTCCTTAATTTCCCCAGTCATAGGCTTTCTCTAATTCCACTTTACATACCATCCCTAACTCATTTGCCCTGACCTTTGAGTCAATGCATTCAATAGCAATGTGAATACTGTCAAAAATCTGCTTTCCTTGCACAATTTCCCCCTGGTACCCTTAGCCTATTTGCCAAAGCTTCTGTAGTAATTTTATGAAGGCTGCAAGCTAAGCTTTTTGGCATAAATTTGGACAGTTCTAGTATACCTTCAACTTTAGGCAGAAGGATAATAAAAGTGGGGTTCATGCCTCTACTGATCTTCACCCTTGAATGAAATTCTTTTTATCACTTCCATCAAATCTGTTTTATATTTCAAAAATGCTGGTAGAAGACCATAGTAGAACCACCTGGGCTCGGTTCCTTATCTTTCACTATTCCTTTGACTACCTTGTGGATTTCTTCCTCTTCAAAGTCTCTTTCAAGCCACATTGCCTTATCTTTCCAAGAAAATCACACCATCATTTCTCAGCCTTTCAAATTCAGGTTGAGTGAAGAAAACAGAAGGAATCAATTATCTCAGAGGATATACGAGACTTATCCTCAATAATATCATTACCAATCTTCAGTTTGGCAAATGTAGTTGAATTTCCTTAGACTTGCAATTTTGTGAATGAAAGCATATTTTTGTTTCCTTCTTCAAGCCAAAGAGCCCTAGATTGTTGCCTCTATGCTGTCTTTTCCTCCTAAGAACTGCGTCTAGATCTGATAGCAGTTGAGTACTTTCAAGGTAATCTTCAGGGAGTGAGACTTTCAATCTTTCTTTATTTCTGCATCACTGCAAAATTTGGGCTTTTTTCAACTATCGAGTTTCTCTGTAACATATCTCAGTTTCTTTCAAATCTGAAAGCTGCCCACCTTGTATCTTACTTTTCGACCACTGTACTTGAACTTCGTGGAATTCTTGACATTGTAACCTCTTGTTCTCAAATTTGAATGGTCTCTGTTCTCTCCATATCTCCCAAATCCAACAAGATTGGCTTATGATCTGAAAAAATCCAAGGCTTGGCCGGGATTAAACAACAAGGGAATTTAACCTCCCAAACATTTTAGAGTGAAAACCTGTTCAGTTTTGAATTTTTTTGGGAGACTTGTCCACCAGACAAGGTAAACCTTCCATTTTGCATTGGTGGGTCAACAAGATTACTAGGAACAACTATAGTGGCCAAACCTAATAAAAATTACAACCCAAGAAGTGATAAGTACGTGAAATATAGAACTTTCCACAATCTTGCTGCTTCCTTCATTTCATCTCACAACTCCTTTTTCCTGTTTTGAATTCACACACAACTCGTCAGGTGTCACTTTTGTGATTTTTCTACACCACCACCTGGGGATTTCATGCACTCCATATTCCACATTCCACCTGATAAAACTGCAATCTGAGTAGTCCCCTTAAGACTTCCATTTCTTGGGTCATTAACACATCTACTTTTTCTGTTGTTCAGATCCCAAATATTGGTAAATGGAAGGCTAGTAACTTTTGGTTACATCATGATTGGTTAATTTTGTCTTCTTTCAATTTCAAAGATGTTGAGGACACTTTTCATGAATTATGTCCTAAGAGCAGGACAACTTTGAGTTCGAATCAATGCTCAACTCTTCTGGACCACTGCCCATGGAGTTAGTCCCTATTGACTAAACTAGTGTGTGTGGATTGAGAGATTTACATATATTCGTGGGATTAGTCTCACCTCTATTGTGGAGTGAGATACCCATGTTAAAAAAAATGATGTGAATCTACCAATTATGTGGAACACCTCCCATCATTAGGAAGTTTGCATTCTTCCAGTATTACTCTCAGTTTTCCTATTATCATGATACTCGGGCGATTGAATTATTGGCAAGACTAGATCTTTAATTTTAACCTATTAAATGCACAAATCATTTTTACCAAACTTTTTCCATCTTGTCTCAGTATAGGCCTCATTCTTTGACTAGTGTCAACAATCTGTCATGACTGCTCCTCCACTACAGGCTAACAAGTCTGCATTGGTTTGTCAACATCAAGCCAAGGGGAAAACTCTTTCCAACAACCGTAAGAGTAGCAAAGGCCCAATGGTGGTGAGGGCTACTGTTCTCACCATAAAATGGTTTTGTTGATAGATGTCGGCTGTTGCATACCAGACCTCCAAAGAATCAGGCCTTACTATGCCCAAGATGCGTCTTCAACTCCCATATCATGACTCTTGAGGATGAGAAATCGCTCACTTGAAAGTAACATCTTCGTTGAAATCATTTTGTATTGCACTTCCTTACATGCATTGTCACAAATATTGTTCTTGGGATATTAACCATAAATGGTAATATTAAAATATTTTAAAATTAAAGGGAAAATTTCGTGGAAAATATTAATAAAATAAAAATCTTAAAAGGGAATTTACCAGAAATTTATGAGAATATTTTCGCAACATTAACATTTATTATAGTTTTAAGGTGATTCTATTAAAAATTTACCATCTTGGCGATAAATATGCGTTATTAATGCGGTAATGGTATTTAGTCGATAAAAATGTGGTAAATTTGAAAATGCTACCGATATTTGTGACATTGCTTATTTGTGATATTTGTGGCTGTGGTTTTAAATTGGGTGCAACCATTCTCTCTCCTCTGTAATTTGAAAAAAGTAAAAAAATCCAGAAATTTCACATAAAATAAAGAAAATTCTGGAAGTCCCAAATAAGTAATTTTTTTACCAGGACAGATTCATTTAGATATTCAAATTTTTTTTTTTTAATCTTACAAAATTAAGAATTTCAAATGAGCTTAAGAAATTTAAAGAAAAATATCAAAAAATCTTAAAAAATGATAAAATATTTCTATCAAGGTTCTGCTTATTTTTGAGTCCCTTACTTATTTGCCTTATCACTATACTATAATTTTTTTTAAATGAAATTCGATATTAATAACAAAGCATTAAAAGGTCTAAATCCAAATTATAGTCCCTTCGTAAGCCATCATAATTGTTATCAACGGCCAATACTAACATCTTTTTAGAGGAGGCTTTTTAATTATATGATTCTTGTGAACATTATAAAATGTTATACTTTTTCCATTTTCTCTAATTATTATATCCTTTTCCTATCCAATTAATCTAAGGCTATTATGAATTTTCCTTCTCATAGTTTCTTCTGATCACCCTTTTATATCTTATACTAAAATCTTTGATATTTTGAATGATAAAGAATCTTTAAAAATAGAAATGATTCTGAGAAAATAAATGTATTCCGTAAAATTTAATATCCTTAAAAAAGTTAACTAAAAATGACGTTGATTCTTATAATTTTTTTTTTCATTTAGACCCTTTAAAAAGGTGATATTATTTTTATTCTAAAATAAAATCATTCTTGTATATTATATTTATTCATACTTAATCTATACTAAATGACATTCTTCAGCACAGGCGTCTTTTCTTGTGTTAGAAAATGACATCCATTCATGTTTGATAAGAACAAATTCTTTTAAAAAAAATCTTTGTGAAGTATGCTTTCATAATCCTTCGGACTTATAATTTATAAATGAGGTAATTGAACTTGATCAATGTTAATTGTTCTTGTTTTGATGCATAGCATATTTAACCTATTCAGTAAATAAATTCAATGACCTAATTTAATCCAAAATATCAACTCAACTTGTTCATTTATTAAATAGTTGCCAAAATTTGATTTGTAGCTAAGTTAAATATTTAATCCATTTTACAAAGTAAATCAAATGTGCGCTACGCAATTGTTATGAGTGCTACAACAGATCCCGCTTCTATCCCACCTCAGATTCGACTTCCAAAACACCCTCTAAATCATTCTAAACAATAAGGACAAAATAAACTAGAACCATTTTCTTTTCTTAATAAACGTCATTTTTAAATTAAAACACATTAGGAGTGCATCTCATATCAAAATTTCAAGAAATAATATCTTGAGATATGAAGGCTTTCTCTAAAAATCTAGGAAAAAACTTTCCCGGCTTGTAGGTCTAGCAACAAACTCTAGCTTCAACCGGTCATATCGTCGAAAATGCGGCAAAAAACATTTTTTTTTTTAGGGTCTAATTTAAAGAAATGAACTTGGGAAGAAAATAAGGAGGAGAGATTGGGAAGAAAATAAGATCAGTATTCCATTAAGCTCGATACGTTGTGTCCTTCTACGTATGTTACTTGAGGGTTTGTAACGTCCACACCGTAACGCCCTCTGTAAATTTGTTATGTAACGGTGATTACTTTTACCTTAATTATGGTGGGTGTGTCTCAATTGTTTTCTTCTGTCTCTCACAATTCTTCCGAACATATTAAATTGGCCGATGGTAGTTGTGTTGACAAACTTGGTAAAGGTACTATTCTTTTTTCTTCTAATTCCCTTTGCTCTTCATTTTGTTGGTTCCTAATATGTCTGCAATTCAGCTAGGTCGGGTTGAGTTTTAATAAACTGAACCCAATTTGACCTCAACATGACTGAGCCAAGCCCAACAGTCCAACCTCACAATGCAACTATTATCACCTAGACTGACCTGAGTATGATCTGATAACCCAATATGGCTCGACTTGGATTGGCCTAGCCCAACTACTATCATGGGTTCCCTCCTTTTTTTTTTTTTTTTGTAATTTTAAAGAAATAATGCATTATCCCTATTCATAGATCAAAAAAAGGGATTTTTTAAAGTTCTACAAATAAAAACTAAAAAAATGCCATACCAAATCATTCAGCTTAATCAAAAACCAAATCCACATAATAAAAAAAATATTTAAAAGTGATGTTGAAATGAGCAGGGTTAAAAACACCGGCCAATACTGCTGCAAATTTACTAGCTAGACACGGGTTAGCTCTATCAATAGAATCTGTAACTGGTGTGCTGTAATTTGGAGGGTTGTTTTGTTCTAAGGGGTGGCCTCTTAATCATCCTTACCTGTACATTCTTCTCTTTTTTAATATAATACATTACCTTTATATATATATATATATATATATATATATATATATATATATATATCGGCCGATACTATATATCGGTCAAATATCAGCCAATATTCATTGATATCAGTTTTTTAAAAGAACTTCATATTTTTTGTGGGCCCAGCCAATATTTGCGCATATTGAGCCAATATTGGTCATGATATCGGCTTATATTTTAAAATTTTAAATTCTAGAAATTAAAAAAAACTCGAACGTTTTCAATATTTTAAATTTTTAATTCAAGAAAAAATTAAAAAATGAACATGAGGTACCCGATTATTTTCGAGAGGGAGGCCAAACCGGTAGTAACTCCCCATTAGATTTCAATATTCTAATGGATTCAGTGAAAAATGAGGTCACCTCTCCTTTGTCATCATCAATGTCACAAATATCAGTGATGTTTTCATATTTACCACGTTTTTATTGGTAAAATATCATTACCGCGTTAATTACACATATTTATCGGCACGACGGTAAATTCTATGTAAATTCCAGATAAAGTCGCGTTAAAAAAGCGACAAATAGTAATATCCGTTAATATCCTGATAAAATTCCAATAAATTCCTTATTAAGATTTTTATTTTATTAACATTTTTATTTGTTAGCTTCTTATTATTAATTTTTCAGTAAAAACTTGAAAATTTGAAAATATCGCGATATTACCAATCATCGTTAATATCCCAATAACGATATTTGTGACAATGGTCATCATGAGCCACACCGCCTATGCTCGTCTAGTCAAGCATGCCTCTGGCCGTCCATCTGCATTAAATTTACAAAATCCCAACTTTAGTTTAACAACAGTATTCCTCAATGACACTTTTTCTCATACCTGTAAGTATAAACCAACATCTGGGATCGAACACTAGTAGTTGGATTATTTTTTAGCAGAAAAAAAAACACTCAATTAAATTTGACTAACTAGTTACCATGCATCAAGTCATTGATTGCTTGTACTATGTCAATATTGTAAACTCCAACTAATATCTTTTATGATTACAACAATGAATTGAAAAGTTTTGATAAAAGGGTGATAGGGTTCTTACAAGCAATTGGAGTCTAGATATTGAGGGTGTATACCCATGTATTATGACAATTGTGTGCTTCAGCTATCAATGAATCTCTATCTGTTGATATGTTGATGAAATAAAAATTGGAGATGTGTTGGTGAAATAAAAATTGGAGCTATTGATTAAATGCAATTATGTGTAAGATGCAAGGGCTTGGAATTAGTGGGAAATATGGGATGTATGTTTGTGTTTTTGAATTATGCAGTGTGTGGATGATGAGTGACAATTGTAATGATAGGGTGAATCTTCTTGGTTTGAAACATGGTGTGTTCTTGTATGTCAATTATAAGGAGGGTGCATTAGCCACAAAGTGGGAGAAATCTTGATGCATGGGACGATCGTAAGAGGTGACGACCATAGGAGTATACATGAGAAGTGGACCTCTGATATGAAGTGGGAGTAGTGGTGGGGAGTATTAAGCCTGCCACGAAAGTTGAGTCGTGATGGCTAGGAGTGGTAAACTTTATGTATTAACTAAAATGGCAATTCACCCATGTGTGTGTGTGTGTATGTGTGATTGTGTGTGTGTATGTGTGATTGTGTGTGTGCATGTGTGCGTGTGTGCGTGTGTGTGTGTGTGTGTGTGCGTGTGCGTGTGCGTGTGTGTGTGCGCGTGTGTGTGTGTAAGTGCGCGTGTGTGTGTGTGTGTGCGCGTCGTACGTGTGTGTGTACGTGCGTGTGCGTGCGTGTGTGTGTGTCTGTGTGTGTGTGTCTGTGTGTGTGTGCGTGTGCGTGTGTCGTGCGTGTGTGTGCAAGCTCTAGGAGTGGGTTGTGACAAAACTCGAGTTGGGATTGGACGCACGATAAGCTCTGATACCAACTGATGCAGCCTAATAACATTTGCTTTAATATTTTCCATTGATGACCTATAATACTTGTAACGACCCGACTCGAACACACAGGGCTTAGGGCTTGATTCAGTGTGATATTGTCCGCTTTGGGCCTCGCACATAAGATCGAACCCGCACGGTTTTGTTTTTAGGCCCGGGCCCACTGGCCCGGCCCAAAAGGCCTCACACTAAGTTACACATGGGTGGCTTTCTAATAAACCCACTCCCTCCTTTCTCTCCCACCGATGTGGGACTTCAAGAGAGGGAGGGATAGGGTATCACAATCACCCCCCCTAAAGCCTCGAGCCGTCCTCGGCTCGATCCGGTCCAGCTGAACAACTGTAGGGAAAGAGGAAAGCCCACACAGTCCGAGTGTTGAACTCAGCTCTGATACCATTTGTAACGACCCGACCCGAACACACAGGGCTTAGGGCTTGACTTAGTGTGATATTGTTCGCTTTGGGCCTCGCACACAAGCTCGAACCTTCAAGGTTTTGTTCTTGGGCCCGGGCCCACCTGGCCCTACCCAAAAGGCCTCACACTAAGTTACACATGGGTGGTTTTCTAATAAACCCACTCCCTCCTTTCTTTCCCACCGATGTGGGACTTCAAGAGAGGGAGGGATATGGTATCACAATACTCTTCAATTTCTTTCATTTTTTTCTCATTTTACCCTTGCCAATGAATTGTATCTAGAACACTTGGAGCAATGTGAGGGCTTTTAAAATTTATTTTTAGCTAATGTTTTCATTAACAAACCATTGATATGCATTTTGACAAATATATGGAAATTTTAGAATATTGAAATTTCTATAGCAAGCTAAAATTTAGATTTAAAAAATTTTAGTTGAAATTTTGACTCATTCCACAAATTTAGGCTCAAATTTTTTTTAAAAATTTAAAATTAATCGTCAATGTGATTGGAATTTTAGAGAAATAGTTTGATTTCCTGTGATCAAAACATCATTATAAAAAGAAGAAGATAAATTTACATAGATGGATTATTTCACTATTTTAAGAAGGTCTCTTGAGCAATCATGTATAAAAAATATCTAACCTTTTTTTTACATTTAATTGAAATTAACATCTAAAATCAAATTGTTCTAAGTACTTAAATTTTGTTTTATTTTAGATCTCATGACTATTAATTATAAAATTAGATGATTACTAAAAACAGAAGGGTGATCATATAGACACCCGACTTTTCTGCAAGGAGATATCTGATTTTGAATTTTAGATGGAATTTACCCTTTTGCCCTTCCACTTAAAACATCTGCATCGACCAAACGACACTCTTATATTTTTTCGTTCGGACTATGTATCGAAAGAACTGCTGGTTTCTGGCGTTCTCAAGTAGCGAATGGAAGAGGAAGAGGAGGGGGCCCACTGTTGATGGAAGGTGGGACCCACCAGGTGAGATCGACGCCAAGGCAGGGCATGTAGCACTCCAAAATTTTAATCCTAATTTCCCTTAATGATGAGGAATGAATAGGGTTGATACTATCTATTAGGTCAAATGAGGAAATAAATAATTAAGTAAGAATATGAGATTAGATGGATGATGGAGTCATTAAGCGAGATTTAAGGAAGACTAAATTAAGAGATGATTTAGTTAAAATAATTTTGAAAGTAGAGTGGAATATAATTAATTGATAGAAATTTTGGTAATTAGTTAATTAAGAGGGATTAAGGGTGATTTAATTAAGTTACTAATTTAATTTGATAATACTTAATGAAATTGATTTTAATTAATGAAAGCTAATTAATGAGGTGGCGAATATGCGACATCAGCGATGATGTGGCAATGCATGATGAGGTGATATGCCACATAGCAAGATAAGGATGAAAGTAACATCACCACTCCACCTTTAGCTTTGACCAATAAGTGCTCTCCACCTCACCACCCCACCTTTAATTTGAACCAATAGGTGTTCTCCACCTCACCACATTTGCCTTCTGTTTTTTGAATAAAAAGTAAAATGAGGATAAGGTAGAGGAAAAAGAAAAAAGGAGAAGAGGAAAATCTAGGGCTCCATCTGTCACGCCCCGACCCGATATGTGGGCCCGGAATGAGACTATTTTTTTTTATAAAGCTAATCCGGAAACTCAGAATGTCCATGGCCTCGGTCTGCCTAGCCCATGAAGAGACCATAAGTGTACATAAAAGCTAAACTATCACATAAGGTACTTACATATACATAACAGTTCACGCCATACTTATACACATACAATCTAGATACCCAACTGGTAAACTTAGACTATAATTACATATTAAGTCATCTAAGTAAATTCTACTCCCAAAACAGCTTATTGCAATTCAAAGGTTCTACAGCTTAGGTCATTGCAGGGGGGGTCCTCTGCTGCCTCCAGACTTTGTCCGACATTGAGGTACACGTAAACTTCTAGCCCAGTGAAGAGAACTCGAACTATCATAGACATAGCATGCAATAGAGAATTAAAGTCTACAATGCAGTTAAAATAAATAACAGAACATGTGGCAATTATTTTTTTATTTCAATTCCTAATGTGTATCGTTGTTTCTTTGACTCACTAGAGTATCCTACTCAACCCCAACTGTATAGGCCCAGGGTATCCCACTCAACCCTGTCGAGGAATTCCACTCATCCTCGAATGCATTAAGTCAAGGCAGACATAATGCAGCATCTTACAAGAGCTCGACCCATTTAACAAGTGTGTGAGTATATATGTTTAACATACCCCAATAACAAAATTTCATATAAATGGAAAAATACACAATTACCATTCACTGGCATAAAGTCCAGGCTGATCAACCCAGAGTAATCATATTCTCAACACCTGTATAACCACGTTAGCATAGGAACATTCATAGATATATACAAATAATCACCTGCATATTCCACATATTCCAATCATAACACATATCATGTATATATGAACATTACATAAAACATACACACATTCACATGCAAATAAGTCATGGTTGAGTCTCCTCACTTTGATCGATGACGTTACGTGGGTTTCTCAATTTGCGTGAAGAAGGGAGAGAAAGCCGGTCCACTGTTCCAATTGGATAATTGACGGAGTTAGACACTATATATATATTAACCTAAGACGACCCGACCAACGAAATTGAGAAAAAAATAGTGGAAGTTTAATTTAAATATTCCAAGTTGGTCGTATTTCATATTTAATGATAAAACCCTACTAAAATTTGAAACTAAAAAGAATTTACATCCTTGATGTAGGACTTTTACATTTAAGACCTCCCATTTGATACCAATGCCATAAAATTTCTCATGGACTCAAATCACCTTTGAAATCCATGCAAATAATCATCAAATGACATAATAAACACATAAAAAAAATACTTTCGAAAGTTTGCTTACAAATAAGCTATCTATGCTCTCTAAATGATAAAATAAAAACATGATAGATGGTATTATCTCTTTACCATGAAAAGATGAAATCACCACCCATACGAAAATGAATCAACCAAATTGTACATAATTATTAAAATTATGAAATATACTTTTAAAATGGTTCAAACTAACCATATATGCTAAATTAACATTATAACTTAATTGGCAACTTACAATTCAAATATTATTAAAACTAAAACAATGCTCTTAAAGCTAATTAATTTAGCTATGCTTTGAAATAATCAAAATACACACTAAAATTAGAATATTAAATCATTAATTAAATCCCCCTACTTAAATTTCATTTTACTTAAACCAAATGTTGAGACCCTTTATAAACTAAATCATAGTTTAAAATTGCAATATAAAGGTCTTAGCAAAAAAATCATTTCTAAAGGGGTTACTTAATTTAAAAGAAAAGGGGCATTTTCCCTAAATGCTAAAAATCCAAAGACGAAGCCCAAAATCAATCTATTTCACAAAACAAACACTCCTGGAGCTACTAAAATTTCGAATAGATAAATTTGTATACCTTGATCGTCGAAATTCACCGAGAAATGATGAAGTTTGAAAGCCTGGCAAAAAGCCCCAGAACCCCGAGCACGATTGCCGCAAGAACAGTTGGAAGAAGAAGAAGAGAGGAGGAATAAAGGAAGTAAAAAAAGAAAAGAAAGGATCGGTTGAAGAGGAAAAAAGAAGAAGATGAAAGTGAAAAGGGGAAAAAGGAGGATCGGTGGAGGGTGAGAAGCCCTCTGCTGTTGATGTTTTTTTTTTTTTCTTTCTTCTTCCTATCTGCAACTTCAATTGTTTCTCTTCTTTTGAACTCAAAACCCACTTGTCGGTGGGTTTTATTATTATTATTATTTTTTTCTTTTCTAACCTAGCCTAGCTACTAACCTCTTAACTTCATTCTTATCTTCTAAAAAAATAAATTAAACTATATATTATATGGTTTATAATAATAAGCTAAAACTACATAACACCATAATTTGATTAATTAAAATAACCTCCTTTTTTTTTAATAAAACTATTTTGACACTTTCAAATATTAAAAATTAACATTTTAAAACAGAAATCCACACTTCTACACATCAAAATGTCAACGGGGAAAATTCTTTTTGACTTAGAATTTTAAAACTAAGTTAATGAGTGAAAATTGAGAATTTAAACACCTCAAATAATTTATTTCCTAAACACAGATTAATTTAAGGGTCTCAGCCAGAGAAAGTTCAGAAAATTTCAACTTTCCCACTACACTAACGAGTTGGATCCAAAGATTCTGAACTTGGGTCGAGTCAACTCTGACTCTATAGAAAGCCCATTTGTTAATCTCTCATATTAACTAGCACTAAATACAATCAACTATAATTAATCAAGTAATTATACGCTAATTTTGGTCGGGGTATTACATCACATCCCCCTTAAAGAAATTTTGACCCGAAATTTCAAAAAACAAGACTCATACCTTAATCAGCAAACAAGTTGGGGTACAACTTTCGCATCGTCGCTTCTGGCTCCCACGTCATGTGTTGTGCACCATGATGTTGCCACAAGACTTGCACTAGAGGAATGCTCTTCATTCGAAGCACTTGAGTTCACGTACCTTGAATCTCTATAGGTACCTCTTCAAAAGTCAAGTCTTCAGAAACTTCTATCTCTTCTATATTTAATACATGTGAAGGATCTGGTTCATACTTCCGAAGCATTGACACATGGAATGTGCTATGCACTTTCTCCAAATTTGAAGGTAGTGCCAATTGGTAAACAACTTCTCCAACTCTCTTCACGATCTCCAACGTTCGCACGTAGCGAGGTGACCCTTTGCGACCAAATCTCTGTATACCATGTCGTGGAGCGACACGCAAGAACACAAAATTTCCAACTTCAAACTCTAGAGGTCTACGCCTCTCATCAGCATAACTCTTTTGTCGACTTTGTGCAGCTTTGAGTTGTTGCCTAATCATCTCAACTTGTTTTGACGTTTCGCGAACCATTTCTAGTCCCAGAAGAGGTTTATCTCCTACCTCAGCCCAACACAATGGTGATCTACAAGGTCTTTCATATAAAGCTTCGTACGGCGCCATTTGTATACTTGACTGATAACTGTTGTTATATACAATTCAATGAGCGCTAGGTGGTCTTCCCAGCTTCCTTGCGTATCCATCACACATGCACGCAACATGTCTTCCAAAATCTGAATCGTTCTTTTGGACTGACCGTCAATCTGAGGGTGAAATGCTGTACTGAAACATAGTTTTGTACCCAATTCCTTCTGCAATCCCTGCCAGAATCTAGATACGAACCGTGTATCTCTATCTGATACTATAGAAATTGGTACTCCGTGCAGTCGGATTATCTCTTTAACGTATAACTTACTCAATGTAGTTAAAGTATCTTTCCTTTTTACTGACAGAAAATGAGCTGATTTGGTCAGTCTATCCACAATTACCCATATAGAATCATGTCCTTTGGTGGATTTTGGAAATCCTGAGACAAAGTCCATAGTGATGTGTTCCCACTTCCATCTAGCCACAGAAAGAGGCTTCATCTTACCACCAGGTCTCTGATGTTCAGCTTTAACTTATTGACAAGTCAAACATTTGGATACAAAGTTTGCCACTTCACGCTTCATTCCTTTCCACCAAAATTGTCGACACAAGTCTCGATACATCTTTGTGCTTCCAGGATGCACTGCAAACTTGGAACGATGAAAATGGTCTAATACCTTCTCTCTGCATCCCTCTCATTTGGATACAAAGTTTGCCACTTCACGCTTCATTCCTTTCCACCAAAATTGTCGACACAAGTCTCGATACATCTTTGTGCTTCCAGGATGCACTGCAAACTTGGAATGATGAAAATGGTCTAATACCTTCTCTCTGCATCCCTCTGATTCAGGTACAAATAATCTATCTTAAAACGTCAAACCTTCATCAATTCTGATCTTCCAACCATCTAATTTTATTCCGTTTTAAACAGCTGAACTTTCAATTCCTTTGCTTCAGAGTCGCTTTGCTGCCTTTCTAATACTATTCCAACTATTTCTGGTTGTAGCACTAAACTCAGAATACGCGCTGGTTCTTCCATTTCAATAAATTCCCAATCATAATCAGACATAGATTCCAATATTTTCCATTGTAGCGACGCCATTTTTGCAATATCACTGCGAGATTTTCTGCTTAAGGCATCTGCCACTACATTAGCTTTTCTAGGATGATAGGTAAGTCCGAAGTCATAATCTCCAAGGTACTCCATCCGTCTTCATTGCCTCATGTTTATATCTTTCTGAGTGAAAAGATACTTGAGGCTATTGTGATCAGAGAAGACAGTAAATCGCTCACCAAATAAATAATGTCTCCACAACTTCAATACAAATACCACGGCTGCTAACTCTAAATCATGAGTGGGATAATTTTGCTCATATCCTTTCAGTTGTCTTGATCCGTAAGCTACAACTTTTCCTTCTTGCATCAACACATACCCTAGTCCGAGTTTAGAGGCATCACAATATATCTCATAGCCTCGTCCTTGCTCTGGTATAGTTAGCACTGGAGGGGTGGTTAGCTTCTCCTTTAGGTCTTGAAATGCTATTTCACGGGCCTTATTCCACTCGAATTTGACATCTTTCCGCGTTAAACGAGTCATAGGCACAACAATTTGGGAGAAATTGGGGATAAATTTTCAATAATATCCCGCTAATCCAAAGAATCTTCGAATTTCAGTGACATTTTTAGGTTTTTCCCAGTTCATCACTGTCTCAACTTTTGCTGGATCTACCGAAATTCTTTCGGCTGATATTACATGTCCGAGGAATTGGATTTGAGTCATCCAAAACTCACACTTGCTCAACTTCGCATAAAGTTGGTGGTCCCTCAAAGTCTGCAGTCCCAAGCGCAAATGACACTCATGCTCTTTTTCTTACGATGAATATATTAAAATATCATTGATAAATACTATTACAAACTGCCTTAGATACGGCAGAAATATCCTATTCATCAGATCCATGAAAATGGCAGGCGCGTTCGTTAAACCAAACGGCATAACTACAAACTCATAGAGTCCATACTGCATCCAAAAGGCAGTTTTTGGAATGTTTTTCTCCCTGACTCTTAACTGATGATATCCGGATCTCAAATCGATTTTTGAAAAACACTTCGAACCTCTCAACAAATAAAAAAGATCATCTATTCTTGGCAACGGGTACTTATTCTTGATAGCGACCTAATTCAATGGTCGATAATCAATACACATCCTCAAAGACCCATCCTTCTTCTTTACAAAAAGTGTTGGCGCTCCCCAGGGTGAACCACTCTGGTGAATAAAACCAAGCTTAAGGAGCTCATCAATCTGCTTAGCTAGTTCCCTCTGTTCTGCCCCCGCCATCCTATAGGGTGCCATGGATATAGGAGATGTTCCAGGCTGTGGGTCGATTACAAAGTCAATTTCTAGGCGTGGAGACATCTCGCTAAGCTGATCTGGAAAAACATCCATGAATTCACAAACCACCCGAGGAAACTTTGTCTCCACACTTTTTACATCTTCCCAACCCATGCTAGCCACTATACTACCCAGATACGCCTTCAGACCAAAGAGCTTAACTCTCAAGTTATCATAAGGTATTAACTTCTCCACAAATCTTATCCCAAGCAGTGAAGTCCCATGGATCTTCCGTTCGGAATAGTCTATCAAAGCCTGATGCATAGATAACCAATCCATGCCTAAAATAACATCAAAATCTGTCATATCTATCACCAAAAGTTCGTATGATAGTTCTAAACCGCCTAATCTTTGAATGCATGACTTGCATTCCTGAGTTACTCTTACTTTTCTACCCAACGGAGAAACAATTGTTAGAGGTTTTCTTGCATTTACTGGTTGCAATTCTAACTAATCACAGCAAGTTCTAGAGATAAAAGAATGAGATGCACCGGTATCAAACAATACTCGTGCCATGAGGCTAAAGAGAGATAATGTACCTTCCATTATAGCATTATCCACTGGCTCCACCATTCGAGTCCCTATAGTGTAGACTCTTCCTTGAGTGGTCTGTGGACGTCGTGGTCCCCTTCCTAGTCCGGTCCTCTGTGACATATTCCCAGGCGCTACTGAGCCTCTAGAAGGTTGTGGTGTAGATTGTGTTGGTCTCATGTTCTGAGTAGGTTCCACTACATTACTACCACTACCATTATACGGACAATCTTTGATAAAATGTCCCGTTTGTTTGCAATAGAAGCATACTCGTTCACTAGATTGTGGTGCTTTGTTCTGCGGGCACTGTTTAACCGTGTGACCAGGCTGGTTACATGAATAACAAATCAGCATCTTAGGTCCCGCCTTGCTTGCTTGACCCACAGAGGATTGACCTTTCACAGAAAATGATCCTTTAAACCTTCTCTTTTTATTAGGCTGGGTGGCCTTTGAGCACCTCCTTGAGGAGGCTTTTCCATATTCCGATTGATAGTATCCACAGCTTCCACCATTGAAGCACGATCCAGTACTGCCTCCACAGTAGGCAAATCCAACCCAACCACTTGACGCTGCAGAAATGGGCGAAGTCCATTCGAAAGGTGTTGAATCTTTTCATTTTCATTAGCTGCTATATGTGGAGCATACTGAAGAAGATCGAAGAACTTTGAGCCATATTGGGCCATAGTGTCAGATCCTTGATTTAAATCCATAAACTGTTTCTTTTTGGCGTCCTTTGCCACTTTAGGATAGTAGAGGGCAAGAAAAGCCGATGAAAATGCTGTCCAACTCATCGGTTCATGGTTTCTAGCCAAATGCTTAACTTCCCACCACTTGTAAGCATTGTCTTCCAGTTGGTAGGTTGCTAAGGTCACTTTGAGATCGTTAGCGATGGCTAGATTGTCAAATATACGACTAATCTTGTTGAGCCACGTCTCTGCCACCACTGGATCCGCACTTCCTGAGAAAGTCGGTGGATTCATCTGCCTAAAATCCTTAGCAGCAATTGCAACTCTTTCTCTGTGGTTTCCATTCTGCGGTCGTCGGAGATCGTTTGCTACTGGCTGAAATGCCTCCAACGCGATAAGCACTGCGTCAACAGATTCATTCTGGTTGACATGTTCACCTTGGTCTTGCAAGGGAGGAGTCACGCTTTCTCCTAAACTTAAAGAATGTCGGGATGCTTTTGACATCTCCTGACAAACACACCTACTATTAACATACTATTTGCAATATAAATCATAAAGAGATATACTATGAACATCCGTATTATTCATAATATAACTCATCACAACACAAAATAATAAACCAATATACTTGTATATATATATTCTTTCATAATACTGAAACTTATATATAGCCTTCAGAGTTACAAAAGATTTTTATACACATACACATTCATTGATTCTATGACCTTACAGTCCAACAACAAAAGTTTATATACATGTAACACCCCGCCCTTTTCATTCTAATTTTCAGAGTTTATTTTATTTTATTTTTTAATAATCATGTGATCGGGGCGGAGTGTCACGACTGCGAGTTAAGTTCGGATCTCTAAATCCGACCCTTAACTGGCCAAGCCCATGTGCGTATGAACTAAGTCCATAAAACTGATCCGCACATGGTATATATATAACTTGCGGAATTAACTTAGTCTTATTCTAACTGAGGTTATAATAGAACCTATGACTATTCCATTTTTTTTCAATATTAGATAGCAAATTACATAATCTTATTCTCCAAAATTACTAACTAATATTAATCTACTATTCAATCCAACCATCCAAAATAAACTAATCCACAGCATCTACTTATCTACTTATTACATGCCAACAAATCTAGTTACCAAATTACATTGTCCACATAATTCAAATAACACATCCATGAATAGTCCATTCAAAATCATTCAAACAGGCCAAGTTTCTGTGCTTGGTCCTCTTCTCCAACCACGTTCTTTCCTTTCCCTGCATCATCCACTAAGGATATAGATAGGGCGTTAGATCAACGCGCCCAGTAGTGTTTCCGAATAGGGCTACCACATGGTTAGTTAAAACATGCAAATAATATCATAATAATACATGTGAGACAAAATTCCATAAAATCATGCTATGTATGAAATGAACATGTAATGAGTCCCACCCATCACCATTCAACACAGCCATCACTTGACGGGATTCTCATCGTCAAGGTAACCCATAGTGGTCTTTCGGACGCCCCGACGGAGTGTGGCCTCCGGATTCCTCCTGATGGGATTCTCATCATCAGGGTACCCCACAGTGGTCTTTCGGACGCCCCGACGGAGTGTGGCCTCCGGTTACAACACCATCATCCCATGCCATGCATGAGATGTCTATGCATATATATCATTTAGAAACATAACTTTACAATCATATAAGTTATCGAAATCAACATAAAACAGCATATTAAATTGTGGTTACAATAAAGGTAGGAAACCTACTGAAGAATCACTTCAGCGTCCGTTCTTTCTTAAGCTTTATCCTGTCACGACTCGTTCGTCGTTCAACTCTCGTCACCTTGTGATACAATAATCAGTAAATCATATTGTCACTTAAATGTCCATTCACATATAAGACCCAAAACATCTTGATTTGGTCCTTCTTTCAAGTCCTTCCATTATTGCCCATATTTACAAATTTTTTTTTGCCATTGGTTCCAACCAATCTACTTAGTCATCCAATCTTTAATCCACCAAACTTACTCCATGGGGTTCGGCCATACATTTGGCCGAACCCAATGGTTCTTTTATCCATTACCATATGGTTCTCCATTAGGGTATTTTAAACCTTTTAAATCAACATAGAACCATTACCAACTACTACTCATAAGTTTAGCCTATTTAACCCATTCATCATGAATTAGCATAAAGTCCATCAACGTGCTTGGTTATTTACTGATATTAAGTACATAAATACATACATGATTCTTGAGTCAAAATCATAGAACCCAATCAGTAAGCATAACCATATATAAACCAAATAAAAATCATAAAGTAACCCATGGGGTTCGGCCACTCACATGGCCGAACCTCATGGTTCTTTGAATCCAATTCTTCTAATGATCTTTCATCATTTATCATGTATCTTAGGCATAAAAACAGCAAACATAATTCTATTTAAAATCCTATAGAAACCCCATGGTATTGCATGGTTTCTAACTCTTTAATTTCACAACAATCATCAATCTCTTTCATGGGGTTCGGCCATTCAAGTTGGCCGAACCCTATGTCCATGAATTGATCCTTCAAACATGCATTAGGTGTTATTTAAATCAAGCAATATCAGTACCCTTTTACTGCCTTTATACCTCTTAGAAACCCTCTTTTAAACATGTATTTTAAATCTAATAACATATGTAAAAACAGTCCCAACGTGCATGGTTTTAAATTTCAAAAACCATACACACTAATCAACTTTTTCCATGGGGTTCGGCCACCCAAAGTGGCCGAACCCAATGGTCCATTTCCACTCCTTTAATCCACTGATTTAGACCATATAAACTTCAGTCCTTGATGACCTTCAAGTCCATGTTTTAACCGTTTTAAAACATACATTTTATGTCCAATAAAACATCTAAAAACAGTCCTATACTTGTATGGTTTTAAATTCCAAAAACCATCCAAACCAACCAATTGTTTCCATGGGGTTCGGTCATCCAAAGTGGCCGAACTCCATGTTCTCAATTTCCATCCTTTAAACCTTATCATCACACTTTAAAACCTTACTTATTTCGGCCACAAAGTGACCCCAAAAATCAGTCCATAAAACCCATGGTTTTCATGTTTCCAAAACATGAAAACCATGCAATCTTTTACATGGGGTTCGGCCCTCCATGGTGGCCGAACCCAATGGTTATTTTCACCATTTTAAATCCTCCATAATCAAGGTTAAATATTGATGTATTCGGCCATGACCATGGCCCAATACATCCCCTACTTGTTTTATGTTTTTAAACCAAAAAATCATAAAGATACTTACCAAATTTTCCAAACTTTCTCCATGTCTTTGATCCTTGTTTTCTCCCTTTTATTTCTTCTTTTCTTTTGCTGTTTTGTGCTTGAATATTTGATGCCAAAACCTCTGCTGTTCCAGCCAAGAAGAACAACGAATTGGAGAGAGGAGAGAGGGAGAGAGAGATGAGGAAAATCTTAGGCTTTGCAATGATAAATTGGCCAAGTGATGGTGTTCATTGGTTTTGTATTTTTGCCATCAACACCCCTCCACTTCCTCATCAACTCATGCACAAAACGATGGGCATTGGGTGCCCTCCAAGGCACCCCTTGGCAGCTACCCATGCAGCCATTCAAATTCCCAAGCAACTCACCTCAAACCCATGCATTTCATTAACCATTCACCATGGAACTCACCAAAACAAGTCCCCAACGTGTGGGACTTGTTTTGGTTGGTTTGAGACCAGCCAACCTCTTCAAATTCTCATTAAACTCACTGATTTACAGTCCCTTGGATTTCCATTTTGACTCACCCAACTCAAGATATTTTTATTCTAACCCAACTCATCACATTTAATGCTCTATCTTTGAGTCAACTCTTTTCTTAATTTAGACTCACTCCAAATCAGTCCAACTCAAGCTGAATGATCTCACACTTGAGTTCCATTGAGGGCCCACACGGTCATCCGTGGTCAAACTAGTCAACCCGACCCGTTGGGTCCACTTTTGGCTCCTTGACCCGTTTTTGACTCCATGACCCAATTATGGGTACTTTGGTCATTTGTAATTTGTTTTTGCATATGGGTCAGGCCTACCCATTTCTTCTCTACTTGATTTCCAATCAAATAAGCTTAACTCCATTTAATTTAAATTCACAAAACGGTCAAATCATCCATTTTGACCCGATGGGTCCCATTTGGGCCCTTTGACCCATTTAGCCATTTTTGACCCAAATGATGAAAATTACCCAACCAGTCAAACTTAACATTCATAATATGCTCATATGATTTTAATTTGAGAAATGGGCCCCACTATTTCCTTTCTTTACATCACAAAATAATTAATTTAACAACTCAGGGGCATTTTGGTAATTTTCCATTTCATTGAGAAATTGGGGTGTTACAATATAACCCTCTTTTTAAAATTTTCGTCCCGAAAATCGAGTGAAGTAGGGTTCTCAATGAATTACACAAATAATTCAGGGTGAGCTGTTCTCATCTCCGACTCAAGTTCCCACGTGGCCTCTTCATCACCATGACGGTCCCATACCACTTTTAAGAACTGAATCGCTCTGTTTCGCAACACCCTTTGTTCGGTCTCCACTATCCTGACTGGCTTCTCGACGTACGTCACGTCACTTTATACTTCAATATCTTGAACATTTAAAACATGGGACGGATCCGGATAGTATTTCCTTAGCATCGACACATGGAATACATCATGTAGAGACGCCAATTGCGAAGGAAGTGCCAACTGATAGGCTACATCTCCCATCCTTCTGATAATTGAAAACGGTCCCACATATCTTGGCGACAATTTTCCTTTCTTCCCAAATCTCATGTGCCCTTTTCGTGGCGAGACCTTCAAGAATACCATGTCTCCCACTTCAAATTCGAGAAACCTCCTCCTCTTATCAGCATAGCTCTTTTGCCGACTCTGTGCAGTCAACAAATGTTTACGTATCAACTGGATCTGTGCAGTAGTTTCGGCAACCAACTCGGGTCCTATCAACGCAGGTTCGCCGACCTCGGTCCAGCACACTGGTGACCTGCATGGTCTACCATACAAAGCTTCGAATGGTGCCATCTGAAGACTTGCTTGGTAGCTATTGTTATAAGAAAACTCCACCAATGGCAAATGATCCTCCCATCCACCTTTGAAGTCTAGCATGCACGCCCTCAACATGTCCTCCAACGTTTGTATTGTTCTTTCCGATTGTCCATCGGTCTGTGGATGGAATGCTATGCTAATAAGTAGATCGGTCCCCATGGCCGACTGCATGCTCTGCCATACCCTGCCGGTGAATCGGCCATCTCTATCAGACACTATAGTCCGTGGGATACCATGTAATCTGATGATGTCTTTGATATATCTCCGACCCAATGTCTCTGATGAATCCGTCATTTTGATAGGAATAAAATGCGCGGACTTGGTCAGTCGGTCTACCACAACCCATATAGCGTCATTGCCCTTCGAGGACCTCGGCAACCCCGTCACAAAATCCATGGAAATGTGCTCCCATTTCCATTCCGGCACTGCTAAGGGTTTGAGTAACCCTGGTGGCTTCTGATGTTCTGTCTTAACCTGCTGACAAGTTAAACAATGAGCCACGAACTCTGTAACATCCTTCTTGAGTCCATGCCACCAATAATGTCTTTTTAAGTCATGATACATTTTTGTACTACCCGGATGAATGGAGAGTTTGCTCTGATGTGCCTCTATCAGTAATTCTTTTCTGCAGCTTCTTGGCACATAAATTCTACCCCGGAACATAAGACCCTGTCCTGGTCGTAATTCCCAATCCGGTACAACCTCGCCAATAGACATCTTAGCCCATGTCCCTGCCATTTCCGGATCTGTTCGCTGCTCCTGTTCAATCTTTGTAACCATGTTGGATCGTATGATCAAATTGTACATACTCCCATGGTTTGTGATGTATAGATTAAACTCACGAATGGAATTCAACATCTCCCATTCAGTCCTGATCAAACATGCCACTGATGCATGAGACATGCGGCTGAGAGCATCCGCCACTTTGTTGGCCTTTCCCGGATGATATCGGAGCGCAAATTCATAGTCCGCCAGATATTCCATCCATCTGCGCTGCCTCAGGTTGAGCTCTTTCTGATCAAATAAATACTTCAAGCTCTTGTGATCTGAAAATACTTCAAACTTCTCCCCATATAGATAGTGTCTCCAGCTTTTGAGAGCGAAGACCACCGCAGCTAATTCTAGATCATGTGTGGGGTAGAGGCGTTCATGTATCTTTAGTTGTCTTGAACCATATGCCACCACCCGATCACGTTGCATGAGTGAACATCCCAGTCCCTCTCCTGATGCATCACATTGTACTTCATAACCTTTGCCTCTTTCCGGCAAAACTAGAATAGGAGCAGTTGTAAGTCTCTCTTTCAGCTCCTCAAATCTCTGATTGCACAACTCTGACCATTCATATTTGACTCCTTTCTGCGTGAGTCGAGTCAATGGGGATGCAATTTTGGAGAAGTCCATGATAAACTTCCTATAATATCCAGCCAAACCCAGAAAACTACGGATTTCAGTGACATTCTTTGGTGCTTTCCACTCACTTACTGCTGCCACCTTAGCCGGATCAACGGCTATACCATCTGCTGTTATAACATGCCCCAAGAATTTGACCTCAGGTAGCCAAAATTCGCATTTGTTTGCTTTAGCATACAACTGGTTTTGTCTCAAGGTGTTCAATACTATTCGTAGATGCTCAGCATGATCCTCCTGACTTTTGAAATAGATCAGGATATCGTCAATGAACACTATAACAAACCGATCCAGATATGGACGTAATATTCTGTTCATTAAGTCCATGAACACAGCCGGTGCGTTGGTAAGTCCAAATGGCATGACTACAAATTCAAATAGTCCATACCGTGTTCTGAAAGCTGTCTTCTCGATATATTCCTCCCTGACCCGGATTTGATGATAACCGGACATCAGGTCAATCTTGGAAAAATGACTGGATCCCCTCAACTGATCGAATAAATCATCGATCCTGGGTAGAGGATACTTGTTCCGGACAGTTAGCTGATTCAACTTCCGATAGTCCACACACATTCTGAGTGAACCATCCTTCTTTTTCACGAACAACACTGGAGCTCCCCATGATGATGTGCTGTTCCGAATGCAACCTAGTCTGAGTAACTCATCAAGCTGATTCTTCAACTCAGACATTTCTGCTGGTGCCATCCGATAATGGGGTAGAGACACTGGTGAGGTACCAGGATACAGCTTGATCTCAAAATTGAGCTCCCTCATAGGCGGTATACCAGGGAGTTCTTTTGGAAAGACATCAACAAATTCTTTCACAATTGCTGGAAGTTCAGTGACTGGTGCTTTGTTGATGACAATATTGTTCAACACCAAATGATGCAACCCTTCCTGCAGTTTGCTTTGCTTGTCGGCACGAACTATATATTGTTTTCCCTCGGGTGACCAAAACGTCACTCTTCGGCGATAACAATCAATATTGGCTTCATAACCAGCCAACCAGTCCATGCCAAATATAATATCGTACTCAGTCATGTCGAGTACCAAATAATTGAACTCAAATCTGAGTCCAGCGAGTTCTGTATTTATGGCCGTGCATATGAGTCCCAAAGACGTGTCTCCGACAGGGGATACTACTGTGAGTGTGGTGGACAGCTTTTGTACTAGTGTTCCAGTAGCAGTTATAAAGGATGCAGATATAAAAGAGTGCGATGCTCCAGAATCAAACAATGCATAAGCATAAGAACTATTGACAACGGCCATACCTTGAATCACAGAATGATCCACATCCTCAGGAGGTTCCAGAGCAAATAGTCGTCCAGATCCGGTAGGATTAGGCGCCCGTCCCGCCTGATTATATGTCCTGCCTCCTCGGGAGTTAGCTGGCCTAGCTGGTGGACGGAAAGATCCTCTGGAATATGAGAGCCTATTGAGCTTTGGACAGTTTCTCTTGAAGTGACCCGGCTGATTACAGTGGAAACAGTTGTTCACCCCTCTGAATGACTGGGTGACTGATGCAGATGGGGAGGGCTGGTTGGGACGAAAGCTCCCCGCGGACCCAGTAGATGGTGAGGGTCTACTGAGGTTCGGACGGAACCTCTTGTTGGGCTGAAACCCACCCCTCCCACTTGGAGCTCGACGATTGTCAAACCGCACTATTGCATTCAACTCCTGTTCTGCTATTGTGGCCTTGCTGACCACCTCAGCCAATGTGGTGCACTTAAATATGGTCACTTTGGCCTTGATGTTTGGCCGTAGACCCCTCTCAAACTTTCTTGCCTTGCGAAGTTCTGTGTCCACCATATAGAATGCATAAATGGATAAACTGAGAAATTCACGGTGATACTCTGCCACCGTCATAGAGCCCTGTACTAAGGACAGAAAAAATTCCGTCTGTCATTCCTTCTCCTCCTCCGGAAAGTAATGTTCCAAAAAGGTTGCTGAAAACTCATTCCATGTCATGGCCGTCCTCTCCCTAGCTGGTATGAGTTCCCTCTGCTTCTCCACCACCTCCCACCATTTACCGGCATCTTCTATCAATTGTGAAGTAGCCAGTAAAATCCTGTCAGCATGACTCGAGATCTTAAGTAATTTTAAGATCTGAGTGATCTTCTTCAGCCAATGCTCGGCTCCGACAGCCCCTTCTTTCCCTTTGAAGTAGAGAGGACGCTGTTGTTGAAATTCTCGTGCCATACTCCGGTCACTAGCATCCCTGGAACTTTCACTCCCATTCATATGTTGCTGGAGTACTGAGGTTACCACTGCTTGGACTAAGCCCTGAAGCTCAGGCGGCACATGCGGTATATGTACACCACTGTTCCCTTCTCCCTCCTTCCGTGATGCATTATCACTCCCCTTCTCTTCCCTCTAAGAGTGCTGTGATTCTTCCCTATTGTGAGACTTTTCATGAACAGCTTGCTCCTCATCAGGTTGGGTTACCTCTTTCTCATGTATAGATGGCTCCTTCTCATGCACAGATTTTTCGTGTTGTGATAAAACTTCCTCATGTTGCGTGATTTGCAACACCTTTTCCTTCCCCTTCTGGTTCTGAGGGATCTTTTTCTTTGGAGCCATTTCCCTAAGTCATAAAACATTATTGACTTAGTTTCCTCATACAGTTTGTACTTTTCACAATTTTTGGGGAGATTTCCAAATAAGCAAACTTGGTTTTCTATTTGTTTTTGTGGGGGAAGTCTCTAAATTCCCTATGTTTGTTTTTCTCAATTGGGGAGTATTGGGGAATGTATATCCTATTTTGCTACGTTTGATAGATCAATTATAATAATGTACTTTTGCTATCTTTCATTGTTGTTCTCAGATTGATTTGTTCAGTCCGAGTCCACGAAGTAAATTAATCCGGCCCCCAGTCAGCGGACTCCGAAGAGTCGGTCAGTTGGGATTCTTATCCGTCAGTGAGACATGAAACCGTCTTAATCTTACTTCGGAAGATTCAACTTCCCGTTTCGCTCTGATACCAACTGTAACACCCCGCCCTTTTCATTCTAATTTTCAGAGTTTATTTTTTTTTTTTTTTTTTTTTTTTTAAATATAATAATCATGTGATCGGGGCGGAGTGTCACGACGTGAGTTAAGTTCGGATCTCTAAATCCGACCCTTAACTGGCCAAGCCCATGTGCGGATTAGTTTTATGGACTTAGTTCATACGCACATGGGCTTGGCCAGTTAAGGGTCGGATTTAGAGATCCGAACTTAACTCGCGTCGTGACACTCCGCCCCGATCACATGATTATTATATTAAAAAAAAAATAAAAATAAAAATAAACTCTGAAAATTAGAATGAAAAGGGTGGGGTGTTACAATACACAGGTTTCTTTTTCTTACTACCCAAAACATCTCCCCCCCCTTTATACACAAGTCTTTTGTGCAAGTTCCAAAATGTTTCTCTCATCAAGTCTTTTTCCTCTCAAACACTCCTGACTACTTCTACCATGAGTCTTCATCTGAAGAGGATGTTGGGTTATAGAATGGACATGCTCCAAGAAGATGGTTGTGTTCTCCGCAAAAGCTGCATCGAACTGGAACATTAAACCTCACACAGTAACACATATCCTCATAATGTCCAAAAACACCACAGATTTGACAATTATGGTTGGGCGACAGTGGGCAAAAGGAAGCAACATGCCCAAATGGAAACAGGTAGTGCACATGGGGATTGGCCCTTGCTGAACGTATATTTCATATGTTGGTAAAGGTATGTTTAGATCAAAATGCGCTGGTTCCTCTGCTGGAGCAGGCATTGGTTCTAGATTGATCAGAGGTTCTGGAGCAAAAGCTGGTGCTTCAACTAGTACTAGAGGATTCACTGGTGGAATCACTGGTTGAGGGTTTGTTATTGGCTACTGGTTTACTGGAGATTCATGCTCAAGTTCAGGTTCGACACTTTGTTCAGTGTTAGTCATTGAAGGTGAGGTAGATGACCGATAGTGAGATGGGGTATCTAGTTCATAGGAAGTAGTTGAAGAGATTTCTATGACTTCCTTCAGTTGGGACTCTATATCTGACGAAGGTGATCCTGGGGTCCAAACCATCAAACTAGAATCGCTAGTTGAGGAGTATAACGTCAGCGGACTCCCGGGTGTACCCTTTCCCATTACTTGAGCTAGAATCTTATTATCAGACATCTCTGTCCAAGAATAAAACAAAAGTTAGTAAAGGAACAAGATAATCAAATATAGGGGTAACACTGAAATTCACACCCATACTACACTCTATGCATGCATGACCCCTCACAGTCCGAGAGCTGAACCTTAAGCTCTGATACCAAATTGTCACGCCCCAACCCGATATGCGGGCCTGGAACAAGACTAATTTTTTTTTTATAAAACTAATCCCGAAACTCAGAATGTCCATAGCCTCGGGTCTGCCTAGCCCATGAAGAGACCATAAGTGTACATAAAAGCTAAACTATCACATAAGGTACGTCTCCATGGTCCTTCCTCCAGAAGACAATACGAGAGAAGGCACTGAATACTTTACATTTTTCATTTTATTATAATGTTTTGGATGGCTGACAACTAACTTTCTGACATAATTTAAAGGAATAGAAAGAACCTAGGTGACTCATTACACATATCATTTTTTTTTTCGAAAATAACACGGGGTTTGGGAAATTATTATGTGTATATACTGATAAATAGAAAATTTATACATTTTACTCTATTTTACAGATTTTCTGTGAAAAATTCAATCGGAGAAGGTGAGGAGACTCGAACCAACACTTGTATTGTGATATATGTTAAACCCACTAACACCAGACTGAAATGGGACCCATGGTCAATTAAAGATGCAAAAGGCTATATAGGTCCAGAATACGAGACCTAACACTGCCTACATAGAAGGGATGTAAATGTTCTAACTGTTTAGAATGTAGGTATTAAAATGGTGTCGGGGAGTCAAGGACTTGTAGTCTCTAACGCAGTATGGACCCATGGAGTATTTGGGAATTGTCGGGAAAAAACTGGGTGAAGGCATGCGTGTTATTAAATCCAGTTTTATATGTTGGTGTGATATTGATTATTTTATTGATTTCTTGTACTAGTATTTGATACAACAAATGGTAAGGCCGAAATATGGTAGTTCTCTTAGAATAAGTCCATGTGTAAGGAGGGCACTGAAAATCATGCATTATCATGCATTTGACATTTGCATGTGATAATTATGTTCATAAGTTAAATCTGTGGAAGATAATAACTTTATAAAGTTTGATATTTGCCGTTAGGCTATAATTGTTGAGATTAGCCGAACACCGTTTGCAAACCGTTGGGTTGGATGTGTTAGTAGGCTGTGGTCGACCGCCATCAACCGTTGGTGTTGGATGGGCTACTAGACCAGGTCGTGGAGACCTTATGCACTTGGAAGTTCCTATATTATTTCCGTGGAGGAATTAATATTAGTTCTGGTTGGAACTTCAAATGGGGGCTAACCCCGGTGTTGTTAACATGGCTGGGGACCGACCCCGGTGTTAACAATATGTACAACTTAAATAAAAACCTTAGAAGATGATCCTAGGGTGAAAATGGGATATGTTAATAACATGCATTTCTAATTCTGAGGCATGCATTGCTTATCTATTATTGCATTACAATCGTGGGATTTTATGGTAAGCTCTCCCCACTGGGTTGTTACTCACTTCTTTTACAATGTAGGATATGAACCAGAGGATGGATTAGAGTCCATGTGTGAAGAGCATGTGTGACATTTTCTATGATCGGGTTTTGGTAAACTTGAAAATCTAGCCCGCTTGAATATGTTTGAATGTTTGTAATAAATATGCCTTATATGGCATAAGAACCTATGTTTGTAAGTTTGACTTATTTATGTATATTACAGTAGTATGTTGAGATGTTTTTATATCATCTTTCACATGATTTAAGTGTAAGACCGGATGGAAAATCAGTTGGGTCAACCTAAAAAGACAACCCTTGTTGTTAATAGAATGCTACATCGACACAGGTGATATACCGCTAGACGTATTCGACGGCATGACGTAACCGGCGATATATCGACAATGGTAGGTTTGTTGTTTCGGCTAGAAATAGAACAGCTATATTAAGATTAGAAGTGAGGACTAGAATGTCAGAGCATGTATGGGATTCACGTGTGTAGGGGAAATCTTTTACAAAAGGATTAATGGGTTAGTATTATTTCAAAAAAAATAAGTCACGTTCCGGGCCTACATTGGGTTTAGGGCGTGACAATGGACGCGAAAAGAGCCAAGCTTAGGAGCTTGGGACGCTTATTGTTTACTTTATTTTAATATTGATTTTGGACAATGTATTTGAGTTAATTGCACTTTGGGACTGTAATAACTTATATTTATTTTGCTATGATGGTTTGATGATGCTTGGATAATTAAGTTCAGCTTATTATATAGTGATTGACCTCCTTGCTAATTAATGGATAGGGATAGTAATTATATTCATATGATAATTCCGCAATGTGTTTATTCCGCATGTATAACTTTAATGCTACAACCGGTGATTGGGTCAACGCCATAAGAGATGAGGTAAAGGGGATACGTGGCATACTTAGCGATGACACTCGAGAATTGGCAGCTTAGCAAAGAAAAAGATGACAAAGGATCCCTGTACACCCCATATCACTCTCTAATAGATCCAGAACCTCTAGAGTTATAGTTCGGGAATCTTCAAAGGAAGATGAAGACAAACCGGCCTACCATCACAGACATAGACCTAAACATGATGTCAAATGGCTATAAAGAAGATATGAGAGGGATGAAGAGTCCTTCAACATCAAGTACAACAACCCTGAGTCTTGTAGAGATGTATACAAGAGAGTTGTTCATTTTGAGAAGGCCGTGATTGAGAAAGGTTGAGCTAACCCGACTAGGAGCACTAGCAGTTTTCCAATAGACCCACCACAGAAAGGAGTTTTGTCATGCCCTAATCCTCGGGACATGTGATCAATTTTTTTTTCAAAACTCCATTAATCATGTCTAAGTCCCTGCGCACGTGGGACTTAAACACACAAGAGGAAACCCACCACTAGAGGCCCCTACGAAGGGCTGAGATCCTACCGAAAACTTGGCAAAGTCTATTCTAAAAATAGAACTATGGGGACTTCTCCCCGGCCAGATTTTATCTCTAGGTTCATTCCTTACATTCCATCAACTTCACAATCAAATTCCATTATCAATCTCCACTCTAATCTCTACTCATTCTACGTTTACCCAGACTTCCATATCATAAGGGGTCCCACAGTCCAGTCTTTCTTAAGTACAGTCCATTAAACACACTTTAGAACATTACATCAGCATGGTTTAATCCATATCAAAATATTTGTAAAATACATGTTAAAATTCAAAATACAAAACAAGGTCTTCAAAATGTGCGGCTCCTAGGCTCGTCCTCGAGGTCCCTCGGACCCTGCCTGTAATGACCCACCCCTTTGAGGCGCCGCTGTTTCCACACAACTCGGTTCAATAAGATATTGTCCACTTTGGACCCACAAATGGTTGGGGTGCTTACGGATTTTTCTTTGGGCCAGACCTAACTGGCCGGCCCAAAACCCATCTTACCTTATGAAGAGGCTTAAGGGCTTATAAACCCCCTCCATTTTCTCTCCATCAGCGATGTGGGACTTAAACAAGCCACTACACCACTCGATACATCGACCATTGTCGATGTGTCTCTACACCCGACACATCGATCCTGCTCGATATATCGCCTGCCACCACCACCCTATACATCAACCACGCTCGATGTATAGCTTTGGGCTCTGGGCTCTAGGCTGGGTTAGGGTATTACAATCTACCCCCCTTAAAGGAGAGCCGCCCCTGGCTCGACCCACAACACACAGGAATCACATAGGACATGGACCCACACAGGCCGATTGTTGAACTGAGGCTCTGATACCAATTATAACGACCCACTCCTCCGAGGCGCTACTATTTCAACACAACTCGGCTCAGTAAAATATTGTCCGTTCTGGGCCCATAAATGGGTGGGGCCCTCACGGATTTGTCTTTAGGCCAGGCCCAAGTGGTTGGCCCAAAACGCGTCTTACCTTATGGAGGGGCTTAAGAGCTAATAAACCCCCTCCATTTTCTCTCCATTAGTGATGTGGGACTTAAACAAGACACCACACCGCTCGATACATCTACCCTTGTCGATGTGTCTCTGCACCCGACACATCGATGTTGCTCGATATATCGCCTGCCACCACCACCTTATACATCGACCATGCTCGATGTATAGCTCTGGGTTGTGGGTTGGGTCAAGGTATTACACCGCCTCCATGACGTGTACTTTCAGGTCTTCAAATTAGTATTATCACATCAATTTTCCTTCAATTACATTTTAATAGGAGTGGACATCTATTGATTTTTTATTTCTTAACTTATTTAATGCCCTCATAGGTCACTTCAAGTTTTCCCAAATTTCCTTAGTTGTTTTGCACGATGATACTCTATTGAATTCATTTCGATCAAGTGCACAATTTAAATTGTTCAAGGCCAAAACATTTATCTTGTTAAGTTTATGATCATTTTCATCCCATTCAACTTTAGGTTTAGAAAATTCATCGGTTCTAGTATTTTTCATTGGGACAAGTGAGCCATTTTCAATGACTTCTCACACCCGATGATCCAATGTTTGCAAATAAATACTCATTCTATTTTTCCAAAATGCATAGTCAGTTCCATTGAACAGAGGTCTATTTGGAGATTGATCTTCACCATGGAATGTACCTCCAAAACGATTAAGTTTTTAGAGAAATTGGGCTCTAATACCAATTGTTGCTCAAAAATTGACCCCAGAGAGAGAGGGGGGAGGGGGGGTTGAATTGGGTCAATGAAAACTTTTTGGATTTCTTAAATTACACAAATTGGAAAATTAAAATGTAGAATTACAAATAAATAATGCACGTGTAAATAGAAGAGATGAGAAGATAAAGAAAACTCAGGATTTTTACGAGGTTTGGCTTTCTTACCTACGTTCTCGCCTCAGGTATACCACTTGAAGATTAAATACATTAAATTTCTCATTCGAGGGTGGAGAAGATACCTATTACAACACTTTGAGTATATCACTCTCATTTTGAAGTTGAAGGCATCCTTCTTCTTCGGTAGGGTTACACTAACCATTTACAAATTTGATCTCTCAAAAATAAAAAAGATTGATTACAAGTTTAAAGGTCACAAGAAACTCTCAAAGATGTAAAAATCTTGGCTTAGTAAGAGTTACTCAAGAATCTGAACATGTATGGCTCAAATAAGATTTGCAAGTAAAAAAGGGTTTTGAGCCAGAGTATGCTTTGAATTGATTTCTCCTAATTTTCAAGTTGTTGAACAATATTCAATGCTTATTAAGGCTTCCAGTTATAAATATTTCAAATTTATGACCATTGGCAAGAAATAAGTGGGAAAAATGACCGTTGGATGAAGAAATAAATGAGCCAAAATATGAATGTTTCTGCAGAGTAGTCAACTGATCTGAAGGTCAATCGACTGATTGTTCTATGTTTTGAACAATCTGTCCAGAGGTCAATCGATTGATGTTAAGGTTAGTCAACTGATCCTTAATAGAGACTGAAAACTTTCTATCTGTAAGATAGTCGGTCAACCAATAGATAAGGTTAGTCGACTGATCCTTAATAGAGACCACATATTATAACAACTCTAAGGTCAGTCGACTGATATTTATCAGAGACAAAATATTAACAGTTTGCAAGGTAAGTCGATTGATATGTCTCTGAAATCATGATGATGCAGTTGTGAGCCTCAATCATTCTTTTCAAAAATATTTAATAAGTCTCTGGGATCTAAACAATTTTCTACGAATCTATTTGGATGTGCTCAAGATAGTCTTAAAGACCTAGGGTCCACTGAAGTCTAGTTTAAGCCAAAGTGTTCAAACGTTAAGTAACTTTACAAAGGAATTACTAGACACTCATGACTTGATTACTATGCGGGCTTGATCTTTGTTTTATTCAATCTTCAATACTTCAAGCCTTGAGTCTTTAAACCATCCAATCTTCAATATTTGTCTTTTGATGTCCAAGGGATTGAGAGTGATTATTTCAACTTTGATTTTCTTCTTCAAGGATATGATATTCGACCTATTTTGGCCATGAAGGTTAGCTTTAATCCTGTGCTTATAATAATACATTATTACACATATTAGTATTGTACATCAATGGATTGTTTTCATCAAAATTACTCATATACCCTTGGGTTGAAACCTTTGGGATAACAGGTCCCTCCATTTCCGTAAGGTTAATGGTATTCCAATTTTTTTTTTTTTTTTTTGTGTTTAATGCAATATGTTCATTTAAAATAAAAAGCATGTGGTTGAATTCCTTCACCGCAAATGACGAGTTTTTTGAAAAAAGACTAAAAGCATTAAAATTGCATGTAAAAGCAAGGTGTGCAAAAACAAGCGTAAATAAATTGCAAAATTGAAAATTTAAAGTAGAGTGTAAAATGTAAAGTAAATGGTACCTAAAGCAGGGCGTTTTAAAGCAAAAAGTAAAATAAAATATTGAGTGCCTGGTCTTGAATCTTCCCTAGATAGGAACCACAAAATGAAAAGCAAAGGCAATTACAAGATAAAAGAATAGTATCTTTACCAAGTTTGTCAACACAACTACCATTGGCCAATTTAGTATGTTCTGAAGAATTGTGACAAACAGAGGAAAACAATTGAGACACACCCACCATAACTAAGGTAAAAGTAATCACCGTTACGTAACAGATTTACATAGGGCGTTACGGTGTGGACGTTACGCACCGCACATAACATATGTAGAAGGACGCAACATATTGATCTTAATGGAACGCCAATCTTATTTTCCTCCGAAGTTTATTTCTTTGAATTTGATTCGAAAAAAATAAACGATTTTTGGCTCATTTTTGATGATTTGAACGGTTGAAGCTAGAGTTTGTTTTTTTTGAACGGTAAAAGCTAGAGTTTGTTGCTAGACCTACAAGTAAGGAAAGGTTTTTTCCCAGATTTTAGAGAAAGCCCTCATATCTCAAGATATTATTTCTTGAAATTTTGATATGAGATGCACTCCTAATGTTTTTTAATTTAAAAATGACTTTTATTAAGAAAAGAAAAATGGTTGTAGTTTATTTTTTCCTTATTGTTTATAATGATTTAGAGGGTGTTTTGGAAGTCTGATATGAGGCGGGAGGCGGGATAGAAGCGGGATCCGTTGTAGCACTCATAACAAATGCGTAGCGCACAATTGATTTACTTTGTTAAATGGATTAAATATTTAACTTAACTACAAATCAAATTTCGGCAACTACGAACAAGTTGAGTTGATATTTTGGATTAAATTAGGTCATTGAATTCATTTACTGAATAGGTTAAATATGTTATGCATCAAAACAAGAACAATTAACATTGATCAAGATCAATTACCTCATTTATAAATTATAAGTACGAAGGATTATGAAAGCATACTTCACAAAGATTTTTTTAAAAGAATTTGTTATCAAACATGAATGGATGTCATTTTCTAACACAAGAAAAGACGCCTGTGTTGAAGAATGTATTTAGTATAGATTAAGTATGAATACATATAATATACAAGAATGATTTCATTTTAGAATAAAAATAATACCACCTTTTTAAAGGGTTTAAATGAAAAAAAAATATAAGAATCAAAGTCATTTTTAATTAACTTTTTTAAGCATATTAAATTTTACGGAATACATTTATTTTCTCAGAATCATTTCTATTTTTAAAGATTCTTTATCATTCAAAATATCAAACATTTTAGTATAAGATATAAAAGGGTGATCAGAAGAAACTATGAGAAGGAAAATTCATAATAGACTTAGATTAATTGGATAGGAAAAGGATATAATAATTAGAGAAAAAGGAAAAAAGTATAACATTTTTATAATGTTTACAAGAATCATATAATTAAAAAGCCTTCTCTAAAAAGATGTTGTATTGGCCATTGATAACAATTATGATGGCTTACGAAGAGGCTATAATTTGGATTTAGACCTTTTAATGCTTTGTTATTAATATCGAATTTCATTTAAAAAAATTATAGTATAGTGATAAGGCAAATAAGCAAGGGACTCAAAAATAAGCAAAACCTCTATAGAAATTTTTTATCATTTTTTGATATTTTTCTTTAAATTTCTTTAGCTCATTTGAAATTCTTAATTTTGTAAGATTAAAAAAAAAACATTTGAATATCTAAATGACTGCGTCCTAATGAAAAAATTACTTATTCGGGACGTCCAAAATTTTCTTTATTTTATGTGAAATTTCTGGAATTTTTTAATTTTTTTAAATTACGGGGGAGAGAGAACGATTGCACCGAATTTAAAACCTCTGCCACTATATAGTCTCCCAAACTTAATCACCAAGGGGCTACTTGATGAGAAGACTTGAAAAGCAAAAGAAATAGTACCGATAAGCAATGTCATAAATATCGGCAGTACTTTCAAATTTATCACATTTTTATCAGCTAAATATCATTACCGTGTTAATAACGCATATTTATCACCAAGATGGTAAATTTTCAATAGAATCGCGTTAAAACTACAATAAATGTTAATATCGCAAAAATATTCTAATAAATTTCTGGTAAACTCCTTGTAATTTTATTTTATTAATATTTTCCATGAAATTTTCCCTTTAATTTTCTTGTAAAAACCTGAGAATTTAAAATTATTTTAATATTACCAGTCTTGGTTAATATCCCAAGAACAATATTTGTGACAATGCATGTAAACAAGTGGCAATACAAAATGATTTCAATGTTACTTTCAAGTGAGCCATTTCTCATCCTCAGGAGTCATGATATGTCCTGGGTTGTGTCTCATACACACATCTTGGGCATGGTAGGCCTGATTCTTTGGAGGTCTGATATGCAACAGCCGACATCTATCAGCAAAACAATTTTATGGTGAGAACAGTAGCCCTCACCACCATTGGGCCTTTTGCTACTCTTACTGTTGTTGGGAAGAGATTTCCCCTTGGCTTGATGTTGACAAACCAATGCAGACTTGTTAGCCTGTAGTGGAGGAGCAATCATGACAGATTGTTGATACTAGTCAAAGAATGAGGCCTATAATTAGACAAGATGGAAAAAGTTTGGTAAAAATGATTTTTTGCATTTAATAGGTTCAAATTAAAGATCTAATCTTACCTCTCAAGTAGTTGTTTATACAAGTCAATATCATGATAATAGGAAAACTGAGCGCAATACTGGAAGAATGCAAACTTCCTAATGATGGGAGGTGTTCCACATAAATGGTAGATTCACATCATTTTTTACATGGGTATCCTCACTCCACGATGGAGGTGAGACTAATCCCACGAGTATATGTAAAACTTTCAATCCACACACACTAGTTTAGTCAATAGGGAGTAACTCTATGGAGAGTGGTCCAGAAAAGTTGAACATGAATCGAACTCAAAATTGTGCTGCTCTTAGGACATAATTTATGAAAAGTGTCCTAAACATCTTTGAATTGAAAGAAGATAAACAGACATGAGGTTCTACAAAATTAACCAATCATGATGTAGCCATAGCCTTCCATTACCAATATTTGGAATCTGAACAACAGAAAAAATAGATGTGTTAATGACCCAAGAAATGGAAGTCTTAAGGGGACTACTCAGATTGAAGTTTTATCAGGTGGAATGTGGAATATGGAGTGCATGAAATCCTCAGGTGGTGGTGTAGAAAAATCACAAAAGTGACACCTAACGAGTTGTATGTGAATTCAAAACAGGAAAAAGGAGTTGTGAGATGAAATGAAGGAAGCAGCAAGATTGTGGAAAGTTGGAAAGTTCTATATTTGTTCGTAATTCACGAACTATTCTAATCGACCGTCAGAATTTCTTGGAATATGTCCTTGAATTCATTCGAGACTTGACCAAAACTCAGATTGGAGAAGAATATGGTCCTTGGGTTCCCTTTATTGGAACTATGTTCCTATTTATTTTTGTTTCTAACTGGTCAGGTGCTCTTTTACCCCGGAAAATCATACAGTTACCGCATGGAGAGTTAGCCGCACCCACGAATAATATAAATACTATTGTTGCTTTAGCTTTACTTACATCAGTGGCATATTTATATGCGGGTCTTACCAAAAAAGGATTGGGTTATTTTGGTACAGGTGGGAATTTACAACAAAATTCAATTTGCTTCGTAGATATCTACTGAGAGCAGGACAACTAGCATGCGGCAGGTGACACAAGTAATCTTGTTGACCCACCAATGCAAAATGGAAGGTTTACCTTGTCTGGTGGACAAGTCTCCCAAAAAAATTCAAAACTGAACAGGTTTTCACTCTGAAATGTTTGGGAGGTTAAATTCCCTTGCTGTTTAATCCCAGCCAAGCCTTGGATTTTTTCAGATCATAAGCCAGTCTTATTGGATTTGGGAGATATGGAGAGAACAGAGACCATTCAAATTTGAGAACAAGAGGTTACAATGTCAAGAATTCCACGAAGTTCAAGTACAGTGGTCGAAAAGTAAGATACAAGGTGGGCAGCTTTCAGATTTGAAAGAAACTGAGATATGTTAAAGAGAAACTCGATAGTTGAAAAAAGCCCAAATTTTGCAGTGATGCAGAACTCAAGAAAGATTGAAAGTCTCACTCCCTGAAGATTACCTTAAAAGTACTCAACTGCTATCAGATCTAGACGCAGTTCACAGGATGAAAAGACAGCATAGGGGCAACAATCTAGGGCTCTTTGGCTTAAAGAAGGAAACAAAAATATGCTTTCATTCACAGAATTGCAAGTCAAAGGAAATTCAACTACATTTGCCAAACTGAAGATTGGTAATGATATTATTGAGGATAAGTCTCGTATATCCTCTGAGATAATTGATTCCTTCTGTTTTCTTCACTCAACCTGAATTTGAAAGGCTGAGAAATGATGGTGTGATTTTCTTGGAAAGATAAAGCAATGTGGCTTGAAAGAGACTTTGAAGAGGAAGAAATCCACAAGGTAGTCAAAGGAATAGTGAAAGATAAGGAACCGAGCCCAGGTGGTTCTACTATGGTCTTCTACCAGCATTTTTGGGATATAAAACAGATTTGATGGAAGTGATAAAAAGAATTTCATTCAAGGGTGAAGATCACTAGAGGCATGAACCCCACTTTTATTATCCTTCTGCCTAAAGTTGAAGGTATACTAGAACTGTCCAAATTTATGCCAAAAAGCTTAGCTTGCAGCCTTCATAAAATTACTACAGAAGCTTTGGCAAATAGGCTAAGGGTACCAGGGGGCAATTGTGCAAGGAAAGCAGATTTTTGACAGTTTTCACATTGCTATTGAATGCATTGACTCAAAGGTCAGGGCAAATGAGTTAGGGATGGTATGTAAAGTGGAATTAGAGAAAGCCTATGACTGGGGAAATTAAGGAAAGTTTGCCCACCGTCCACATTCCCCTCCACCCCTTCTATCTCCAAATAGATTAAGGATGCAGAACTGTATAAGTCTGGGAAACAGAGGAACTTCATATTCATGTGAAAAAGGAGATACTTCATTTTGGTAGAGATGTGTTTGTTAAGACAATGATCAATGGCATTGATTATAGTGGTTTTACCAGCATCTCTAGCCAAGGTACACATGGTAGAGATATGTTTGTTAAGATGGATGCTTAGATATACAAAGAAAGATTGAGTTGGGATTCAGTGGGTCAGAGGAAAGCAAAAGGCTGCTCAAATGAAAGAGAACCAAAGAATGTTACAAGTTGGTTTGTGACTTTGGGCATGCAAACAGATGATAAAAAACAACCACCATACAAATATGGAACACTTGCTAGAATGAAGCAGTAAAAAAAGCATGTTAGATTTTCAGATGTTGGTAACATACTTACACACCAGGTTGTGAGTTGATATGGAACACTGGGACATGGTATGCTTTTGAGGTCACAAGGAGGATGGGATCGGGTTTTTGAAAATACAATTTCAACAAGTTGAGCACAATACATGGGATAAGGATTTATTATTGATTACCATGAAAGTCATCTTTCTGAAAACAAATTGTTTGCCTGAATCGCATTTTTTATATTACACACTTTTTCAATATATTGTTACATTTCAAATTTCTGATGGATAGTCTATATCAATTTTATGTCATCTGGTGTCTATTCTTTTGCAAAAACTGCAATTGTGAGTCCTTTCAATATGAACATAGATAGGAAACAAAAACATTTAGGTGATTTGAATATGCCCCAAAAAGGAACTAGCAATGGTGTGGATTCCAATGTTCAAAGTAGAGAACCAAGTGATGAAGGGCAAGATGAGGAACCAAGTGAAGAATCAGATAAGGATCCAATAGAGGAAACAAGTGAATAAATATGAATATCTGAGTAAACAAGTGAATAACAATATGAATATCTGAGTTAGGACCTAGGAACAAGGCGAATAGCCAAGTGAGGAATCATCATCAAAACCTATATCTCAACCATCCCGTGTCAATGACGGCTATGATAAAGAACACCAATCAAGATCTTTTGAAGCTATCTCATCTGGAAAGAAAAGGTTAGTGCAAATCAAAGCAGGTCAGGAACATGTTTTGCAAGATCAATGACAAAAAGGGTACAAACAAGACGGTATATGAACAGGAATTACGCAAATGATGTTAATACTTCAATGAGACAAGGATAGAGCAGTTCTGGAAAGCAAAGGCAAAGGAAGTGGGAATCACAATAGAGATTCAATGATGGAACTGTTGAAGCAGATGGTACTGGCAAGGGGAGGAGGACCAGTTGGGCTGGCAATGAAAGAAAATGAAAAAACCTGGATCCTATACAACTTTTAGATTTCTCAGACTTTGTCATTGGAGCTCATTTTCATCCTGAAATCCAGGACAAATATTCAACTTTTTGTCATAAACAAAAAAGTTTAGGAATCACCAGTTCTTCATGATAGGGGGCAGAGGAGTAAAGCTACCCATCTTCCCCAGGGCATGAAAATAAATTCAAGGGAAGTTAGGTTCTGGAAGAAATTCAAGACAAGAAATCATTTCAAGGTTGATTTAAAATAATCCCCCTTTTGAACACTGTTTCGATTATGAACTCCCAAAGTATTGCAAATATAGAATTTATTTGACAAAGCCAGGATAGACTCCATTTATTAGAAGAGAGGGAAATCTCTTGACGAAAATCCTTGTATAAGAATTAAGAACTTCTTTGGAGACTGTATATGCAGATAACATGGTAGGCCAGCTATTGCATTCCAACAGACACAACTTGAAATCATTTAAAAACCATTTCAACACTTAATCCACCATCACTTCTATGAGATCATCAATTGCACTCAATATTTCTCTAACACTTCCATTGGTCATGAACTAAAACAATGAGATATTGAATTATATAGCAAACAACACTGAGGGAGAGTGATATACAAATATTGCAAAATATCAAGTTTTCTTTTCTCAAAATTTATTGCTCCATTTTGGGTCCAAAATGGCCCAATATACAAGATATCAATGAAATTCAAAATTTGGCACTGAACAGAATAAAAAGGATGAAAAAAGTCATTTATCTTATCATTCTTAATGAAAGGAGAATTAAAAATGCATTATAAAGTACCTTTATAACAGCCATGTATCCATGTACATACCCAGTGGCTTGTTTACAATTTTTATCAGCATTCCAATTTATACATCAAAAAAATTGACATGAACATATACTGCAGCTTTAGGTCTACACTATCATAACCCAATCTGGTTGAGTTCTCTTTGCAAAACTGAATTTTTACAATTTAAAAATCTGGTATCTGTACAGTTCAGATGTTCATGTCAAGGCCACCAACTCGAGTTCTCCTCTTCCTTCTCCAATGCTCGTAATCAGTATCATCAGTAGGTAATTCAAATCGACAGACACGGCACGTGTGCCGAATCCTCAGCCAAGGCAAAATGCACTCTCCATGATACAGCATAAAAAATGAAATGAACATATACTGCAGCTTCAGGTCTACACTATCATAATCCAATTTGGTTGAGTACTCTTTGCAAAACTGATTTTTACAATTTGAAAATCCAGTATCTGTACCGTTCAGATGTTCGTGTCAAGGCCACCAACTCAAGTTCCCCTCTGCCTTCTCCAATGCTCATAATCAGGATCATCAGTAGGCAATTCAAATCGACAGACAGGGCAAGTGTTCTGAATCCCCAGCCAAGACAAAATGCACTCTCCATGATAATGGTGGGTACATGGGAGGCACTTTGCTTCTTTCTCCAGTGAAATCTCATCCTGACAAACTGCACAAATGGCATTCTTGAGGTTGACCGTCGGCAGATTCTGGACAACTGATTTTGCAGCTGGAAGGGTTCCCCTGATCAACTCGAAATCAATTGGAGCAATCTGACCATCATCAGAAATGGTGTCAGGGGGATCAAATAATTCTACAAATTCGACAAAGTCATCGGCCTGATTCCACTGTCATCAATAATCTCATCATAACAATAATCATCATCTTCAATCCCAAACCCTAACCCGAACCCCTGCTCCAAAAGATTAGTACCCACTTCGACATTCTCTTCCAAAAACTGAGAATCTGAGCTTCCAATGGGACTCAAATCCGGGTTGAAAAATTCGTCAATAAAAAACCCGTCAGAGTCATTGAAATCCATATACAATTCTGAATTCAAATTGGGCATTTGAGAATCTCAGCTGCCGATTGGATTCAAATCCGGGTTGTAAAATTCATCGATAAAAAAATGGGTTTGTAGGATGTTTTCATCGTTTACCTCAACCCCCTTAGATACATTGGGATACATATATGATTCTGAATCCAAATCGGACAGTTGAGAATCTGAGCTTCCGATGGGATTCAAATCTGGGTTGTAAAATTCGTCCATAAAAAAATGGGTTTGTAAGATGTTTAAATCGTTTACCTCAACCCCATCAGAGAAATTGGGAGCCATATCCGTACCTGAACCCATATAGGATTTTTGAAATTCTTGGATATCGAAATGGGTGGGGAGAAGTTGTTCGGAGTCAGAGTCGACCATCATGGAGTCGTTGACATCGATCAGACAATCGACGATCACGAAGTCGTCGGATTCTTCATCTTCAGACAGAGAGAGATTGAGGACGTCCGAAATTCCCATATGTGTGCACCGAATTGCCAAGAATCAGAAAGCAACGGAATTCCAAGAAGTAGAAAGAGAAATACAGAGAGCGAAGCAAGAGAGAGAGAGAGTATTCCACTTCCAACGGTAGGCAGAGATATTTATCGTGTAAATTGAATACCAAGAACCGTAAATCATTAACGCGTAATCTTCACTCTTTTTTATTTGAATAATATTTGTTACTTTATTATATTAAGTTTTTTAAAATTCTATTTTAAATAACATAAATATAGTTTAATATTTTAATTCATTTTATTTAAAGAAACAAAATAGGCAATTGTTAGTAAATTCTATTTGAATTATCCATTTTACTTATTAAAGTGCTAACAATAAATATTTTATAAAAGTATTTTATTTTAAATTATCATATATTTATACCTCACTGTGTTACCCCTGATCTATTTATAACATATCTATAAAGACTCCCCATAGAAAATGTCTCAATATAGTTTTTCAAATTGAATATCGAAATCCCTAACTCATTTACGCATAATCATGAGTTTGTCACTCAATTTTAATAATTTTATTATTTTATCAATTATACTACTTTTCTAAATAAATTAGTGAAAATGGAGATTTTAATTATACATATAAAATATCTTTAAATATTTGTATTCATTTGATTGAATGAAATAAAATAGGCAATTGTTAATAAATTGTATTTCAACCGTCTATTTTATCTATTTAATTGACTAATAGTAAAGTTTTATACTAAAATTTCATTAAATATATTATAATAATATTTTCAAATTTTTTATGTCAAAAGTAAACACTGTCACATAAACGTTTATTATTATTAGTAGTATATATTCATATATTATTGAAATTTGAAAATTTAATTATTTATCAAGTTTATCACATAATGAGGTTAAATATTGCAATATCCAAATTTAACGTATTTGTTAACATGACCTGGAATCATATTCCAATATCTATGTCTATTCTCAAATTGATTGTTAAAAATTTATGTTTATTCTCAAATTAATTGAGTCATTTCTTCTTCTTTTCTTTTTTAATTTAGATGTGGGAAACCGCAGGGGTGTAGGTTAGTTGGTTATCTCAAGAAGTGGGAGGTCATAGGTTCGACCCTCCATGGCCTAATTTTAGTTTGCCTTTGGAGTAGGGGTCCACCTATGAAACTTTTACGCTAGATATCCTGCAGTTTTTCACACTCAAATTAAAAAAAAAAAATTGACTCATTTCTATTATAATATTTCAAAACTTTGTAAGTGGGATTTGTAGAATTGACTCATTTCTATTATAATATTTCAAAACTTTGTAAGTGGGATTTGTAGGCAACTTTACCTAGGCTTGACAACCCTAAAGTAAGTTATATTTTAAACAAAATCACTTTTTTGTGTTTTAGGAAGAAAAAAAATTTCCTGGACTCATTTTTATAAAATAATTTAGTCTTTTTTTATCTTTCAAATAACATATAAATTTGATGTTCATAATTTTTTGACAAAACATAATTTTTTTAACATATAATTTTTTATGTTTTTCTTTTGATATTTACATAATGATTCTCTATTGGATTAAAAATATCAGTCCAATATTTAGATACCAACAAAAAAATTCTCAACCTTTAGGTGAGGCAGATCACTCATTTACTTAGAAATTATCTAATTCTATAATTAATAGTCGTGAGATCTAAAAGAAAACAAAATTGAGTACTTAGAACAATTTGATTTTAGTTGTTAATTTCAATTAAATATAAAAAAAAAGGTTAGATGATTTTTATACATGATTGATCAGGAGGCCTTCTTAAAATAGTGAAATAATCCATCTATGTTAAATTTATCTTCTTATTTTTATAATAATATTTTGATCGCAGGAAATCAAACTATTTCTCTAAAATTTCAATCACATTGATGATTAATTTTAAATTTAAAAAATAATTTGAGCCTAAATTTTTGGATGAGTCAAAAGTTCAACTAAAATCTTTTAAATCTAAATTTTAGCTTGCTATAGAGATCTCAATATTCTAAAATTTCCATATATTTGTCAAAATGCATATCAATGGGTTTGTTATTGAAAACATTAGCTAAAAATAATTTTTAAAAGTCCTCACATTGCTCCAAGTGTTCTAGATACAATTCATTTGCAAGGGTAAAATGAGAAAAATGAAAGAAATTGAAGAGTATTATAGTCATAAATGAAAAATATTAAAACAAGTGTTATTAGGCTGCATCAGTTGGTATCAAAGCTTATTGTGCGTCCAATCCCAACTCGGGTTTTGTCACGACCAGCTCCTCGAGCTCGTGACAAAGAGGTATTAACTTTTATATATATATATATATATATATATATATATATATATATATATATAGGAGGACAACACCAAACCATACAACACATCAAGACCATAATGATTATTATAATTCCAAAATTACATAACAATCATAATAAGACCACGACACAACTTCACAAAATACCAAATAAGTCTTCGAACGTGGAAAAGGAGTTGAGGGCCAAGCTCATGGCCCTTACCTGCGTCCACCTCCATCGCTTCCTACATTTGTGGGCCACCACTACTCCCACTTCATAGCGGAGGTTCACTTCTTGTACATACTCTTATGGTCTTCACCTCCTACGATCGCCCCATGCATCGAGATTTGGCCATTACTCCTACTTCATGGCCGTCACTACTCCCACTTCGTGGCTAATGCACCCTTCTTATAATTGACATAAAAGAGCACTCCATGTTTCTAACCAAGAATATTCACCCTATCATTACAATTGTCACTCATCATCCACACACTGCATAAGTCAAAAGCACAAGCATACATCCCCACATTTCCCACTAATTCCAAGCCCTTGCATCTTACACATAATTGTATTTACTCCTATCTCCAATTTTTATTTCACCAACACATAAACACATGGATATGCATTGATAGCTGAAGCACACAATTGCCATAATACTTGGGTATTGTAATACCCTAACCCGATTTAAGCTTGATCAGTATGATAAACCATACTTAAACCGGTTAATCTTGAAGATTACGATAGAGGCTTTGCAAAAAGCCCAAGTGTGGCCCAGTCAGAGGTTGAAAGCTCGATGATCCAACTCGTCGAGTTGGAAAGGCAAAATGGTAATGTACCATTTATAAATATTATTTCTTTATATGTAATTATCTGATTATTATTGGACGATATTGCTTTCCTTAATAAAGGATTTTAATTTAAAATTTTGGTATTATTTTATTTTCAGAAAATGTTATTTAAAACTACCCGAAAAGAGCCCGAAAGAGAGAAATAATTATTTTTAAATAATTTCATAAATAAGAATTTTTTTTAGAAAGACATGTTATGTTAGATTTTAAAATGACGGTTTAGTTTATTTCTCCAAACCTTGAAAATAAAGGTTTTAAACCCTTTTATTTAACACAAGTTAAATTAAGTAAATAATGTCAAATTATGGATTTTGTCTAAATCTTTGATTTTTGATGAATTTTAAACCTCCAAAATTTTATGACACATAGATTTTATTAAACCCAACATTTCTATAAAGTCGGATTAAATTATTTAAACTTTTTAAATCATGTTTTTAGTTAAAAATCGATTTTAGCCAAAATTGGACTTATTTGCATAATCTGCAGAGGGACTTATCTGCAAAATATTTTTTACTGTGGGATTTTACTGTTGCCGCTGGTACGTGGCCAGCAGCTCTCATGCAGCGCCCATGGGTTGTCGGTGAGCTGGCCTTCACCCAGCCATCAGATGAGTCTATATAATTCACCTTCCTTCCCAGTTGGATTCATCCCAGATGAAAAACCAACCTCTGTAGTACCCTAACCCAGATTAGGCCTGGTTTAGCTTAATAAATCTTGCTTAGACTGGTTAATCTCGAAGATTACGGTTAGGGCTTCGAGAAAATTCCAGGTGTGGCCCAATTTGAGCTCGAAAGCTGAGTGATCCAGCTCTTTCAACTGGAGGGGCAAAATGGCAATTACTGCTTATTGTTATTATTTTATTATTTGTGTTATTATGTGATTATTATTGGTTGATATTATTCTCCTCAGTCAAGGATTCCTATTTCTGATTTTAAATTCATTTTATTTTCAGAAAATAGTATTTAAAACCGCCCGTCAAAACCTCGAAAGGGAGAAATAAATATTTTTAAATGGTTTTCGAAATGAGATAATTTTCGAAACAAGTATACTATGTTAGGCCATTTTAGTATGGTCTAGTTTATTCTTTCAAACCCCAAAAATGAAGATTTCAAATTGTTTTATTTAACACAAGTTAAATCACGTAAATAGTGTTAAATTGTGATTTTTATTTAAATCAATGGTTTTTGGTGAGTTTTAAATCTCCAAATTTTTATAGTGATTAGAGTTTTAAAACCCAACTTATCTAAAAGGTTGGATTAAATTTTTGGGCTTTTAAAATCATACTTTTAGTTGAAAATCAAGTTTTTATCAAAGTGGGGACTTATTTGCAAAATTGGGACATTGGAGGGGCTGATTTGCAACCAATGCCCAAACAGTACGGTTACTGTTCGGGACGTCGGCAGCAGCTGCATTCAGCCGCATGTAGTGGCCGGATGGCCACCATCCACGAACCAATTTCTATAAATTTGGGCCTCAGTTCAGCTCTCAAACTCCCACATTTTCCTATCTCTCTCTCTCCCTCCCAGCTGCTCTGAGTTACTAGTTGATCACCCTCTCTGTTCTTCCCAGTTTTTCAACCGTAGCTTAAGAAGGAAGATTTTTCAAAAATCAGATTTTCAACACAGGAACTCGAGTGAAGGTAACCACTGTGTTCCTCTTTCAATTCCAGTCGGTTCAGAATCAAGAAAAACTAATTTTGACAAAGTTTTGAGTGAGTAAAATGGTTTCGAAGTTTAAGGAAAAAACTTTGTTTTCTTAGTATCAGTGGGCTTCTGGTGTTAAGATCTAATGGCCTGCTTAGTTTTAAAACTTTAAATCACTCCCTATGGAAAGATGACTCACTGAGGAGTCCATTTGACCGGCTAGATGTAAAAATCGAATCTGGAAAACCCACTGTTTCCGGATTCGTATTTCATGTTGTGACTGCCCGTGTTGTAGACAGTGGAAGAAGACGGCTTTCGGACGGTCCGAGAGTCGAGCTTTGGACGATCCGAGGGTAGCACCCTTCGAACAATCCGAAGTCAGCCCTTCGGACGTTCCGAGCTTCACCGGAAGCCCGAAGCATCCGAGGCAAGTTTAACTCGCCCGGATGTTCCGAGCCGAGTTCGGAAGGACCAAACCCCACTCGGACGATCCGAGCCTCACTCGGCATGATCCGAGACACACATACCCACCGAGACTTGTTTTTCTAATTTTTCGGTTCTGAAGGACCTTTGGATGATCCGAGACCGATCTTCGGACGATCCGAAGTCAGACCAAAGGTCCAAAGTCAGTGACTAGTTTAGGCAATGGTTCGGATGATCCGAAGGCACAGTACCTGGTTCCGAGGCATGTTCCGAAGGACCCAGTGTTTTAATGTAAAATCTTGTTTGATTGTTGATGCTTGTGATTTTTATACCTCGTTAATAAGTTAAAAATGTGTACTAACCCTCTTCTCTTACTACTATAGTGCATATCCTATTGTATTCACTTCCACGCCGACTCTATTGGTAGGGCATTGAGTGACTTCACTTCCAGGCCGACGCTATATTTGTTGGGCATTGAGTGACCTCAAGGCCTTACTTAACATGTCAAATCTGGTCCTATCCAGAAGACAACCGAGAAGTGACCTGAGTATCTAGACCTAACTCAATAAGTCAATCTAGTCATGCCCAGAAGACAATATGAGTTTTGGACTGAGCACCTTATTATTATATATTGTAGATTATTGTAATTTAAAATGGTTAGAAACCAAGTAGGAGACTCAATTCCATTTACCTTGGATATTTTTGGAAAAAACAAGTATGATTTCGAAATTCTACTTGTATGCAATTGATGCTATGTATGTTGACTTATGATTGATTGTGCACTTGTTTGCTTGTTATATAGAGACCGCGATATCACACATTTTCAGTGAGGGAACTTAACTTTGCAGTAGGTGTAAACAGGTTTTATGAGATGGATCTTGAGAATAAGTGGTTTCAAGTTTGATGAACCCACTCATGAGCTTAGACATGATGCACTGTTATAAGAAGTGCTTATGCTAATTGTGAATGCGATGATGTTGATCATACGAGACATGCAATACTGCTTCCACGTGCCCTTGACTATTGAACCAATATCGGTCATGTGTGTGAGATGGTTTACGTCTACTGGACCATGGGTGTCGACAGTTGCTGACTTAAAGAGTGTCAATATCGGCTATGTGAGAGCCGGAGATGTACTTAAAAAAATGTATTTTGACTATGTCGGGACTTAATACTATGGTCTCAGCGTAGTATGTAGGCGTTACGTTGGATGACAGCAGTATTGGAAGGGATGTCAAATTATGGGAATGATGATATTATACTTGATGTTGAGAATTTGTTATCAAGCATGAGATATTATATTGTAACTGTTGATTATTTACTAACCTGATGTTTACTTAAACTGCACTGTTATATTTCCTTCACTGGGCTAGTTAACTCACCCCACTCACCTTTTAGGAGATGAACCTGAGGAGGAGAACCCTCTGTTTGAAGCTTAGGGTGGATAAGCTGTAATGTTGCTTTGGAATTCCCACTAAGGGGAATACACTTGTCTTTATTTTCTGGTTCTTAGAACCATTTGTTTTTATAAAGTACAGGGTGTGGTACTTAGTTTGTTTGAACGTGATGTATTAAGACTACCATGCGACTGTAGTTACTATGATGTTTCAATGATAATTCAGTGTTGGAATTATGTGTTCATGTTATGTGTTATGATTATGTTTTTGTTGGGCAGGCTTATGGTATATGTTTGAGTTCACATGTTGAGATCATGTGTGACCTTTGGGCCTAACTGTTGATCCGGCCCACTTAAAATGTTTGAGTTATTTTAGTTTTAAAAAAAAACCAGTCGCGTTGCGGGCCCATCTTTCGGGTCAGGGCATGACAACCTCAGTGAAAAACCAGCTGCCGTCCCTCTCTGTTTTTCAAAAAAAATCACCGAAGCTTGAAGTCGGAGTTTTTACAAGATTCGGATTTTCATCCTAGGAACTGAAGTGAAGGTACCCATTGTGTTCATCTTTAAATTCTAACAAGTTTAGAATCAAGAATAAGTAAAATCGACTGAGTTTTGAATGTGTAAAACGAATTTGAAATTTAAGAAAAACTTAGAAATTTTTGTGTCTCACTGGTTTTGATGTTAAAATCAAATGTTTTAAATAAATCTTAAAGCTTTAATTTATTCCCTATGTCAAGAGGACTCATAGAGGAGTCCATCTGATCAGTTGGATGTGAAAAACGGACCCAGAAAATCCACTATTTTTGGATTCATATTTCACTCTCCCGACGTTGTTATTGTCTGCTATTGTAGACATAGAGGAAGACAACTCTCAGAAGATCTGAGAGTTGGACTTCGGAAGTTCCGAACTTCGGATCAGGTTTCTGAAGTGTCCAGAGGCTAACCGTTTCCCGCCTCTGTTGACGGGATGTTCCGAGTCTAGTCAGAAGGACAGAACTTCTGGGAAGTTCCGAGCTTCTCTCGGCATGTTCCGAGACACACCGAGACCTTGTTTTCTATTTTTTAGTTCAGAGGCTCCTTCGAAAGTTCCGAGACTTGACCCTCGGATGTTCCGAAGATTAGAACCATGTTCTGAGGTTCTGCAGACCAGTTTAAGCGGTGGCTCGGAAGGTCCGAAGCCACAGTACCTAGTTCCGAGGCAGGTTTTGAGGAACCCAGTCTTTGAATGATAAATCTTGGTTTGATTTGAGATGCATGTGTTAAATCCTAGGTTTTCATGTGATGTTTATACCCCATTGATAAATAAAATTGTACTAACGCCCCTTTTCTCTCTTATTACTATAGTGTACTACTTAATGTATTCACTTCCAGGCCGATACTCTCTATCTGTGGCTGTCTCAGCCCGGTAGCTATCTATAGCTGTGCGATCTACTTCGCCACTCGGTAGAAAAGAATGGTTCGGGCAATGAGTGACCTCTAGGCCTAGCTCGCTATAAGAGTAGTGGCCTGAGCACCTTATACATCTAGGCCTAACTCAATACGTAAATCTGGTCATGCCCAGAAGACAATATGAGAAGTGGCCTGAGCACCTATTTATTATATGCTGATTATTGTATATTAAAATGGTTAGAAACCAAATAGGAGACTCAATTCTATTTCCCTTGGAGATTTTTGGAAAAACAAGATATATTTGAAATAATACAAGTATGTATTGCTTTGTATGCTATGTATTCTAACTGATTATTGATTGTATATCTGTTTGTATGTTGGCAGAGACTTCGATACCACACATTTACGGTGAGAAGACTTAACATTACGGTAGGAGTAAATCAAGTTAAAAAGATTGGATCTTGAGCAATGAGTGATTTCAAGAATCAGTATTGATGAACCCACTCATATGCCTAGACTTGATGCACTATTGTGAAAAATGCTTATAAATATTTATGATGTTGATCATATGTGATGTGCTTATGAGCTTTAATGATGTTGATATTGTTTCCACATACCCTTTACTATTGAACCATTTCTGAGCTAAGTGTGTCGGTTACATCTACTGAACCAGGTGGGTCGACAGTGACTGACAAGGTGTGTCAGTACTGGTTTCAAATGAAAACCGGAGATGTACTTGCAAGGAGTATTTTGACCGTATCGGGACTTAATACAATTGGTGTCAGTATAGTATCTAGGGGTTACGGTGGATGGTGGCAGTTGTGGACGGATAATGAGATGTTGGCAAGCTTGAACTGTTATTTCGAAAATGTTGATTATTTGACTAACCTGATGATCATTAGACTGCATTGTTATTTTTCTTTCATTGGGCTAGTTAGCTCATACCACTCATCTTTCAAGAGATGTATCTGAGGAGGAGGAGTCTTCGTATCAAGCTTAGGAAGGATAAGCTTTGGCATGGTCTCGGTTATCTCCCGTTTAAGGGAACTTGTTTATGTTGGTTCTTGGAACCATATTTTGCGTAAAGAACCGTATATGGTACTTGTATTGAATGTTATGTAATAAACCACTATGTGACCGTAGCTACTCTGTATTTGTTTGATTAATATTTCATTTATGAAATTATGTGTTGTGATTGTGTTTTTGGGTAGGCTTATGGTACATGTTTGAATCCACATGTTGAAATCATGTGTGACTTCTCATTTGGGCCTAACCTTTGATCCGGTCCAATTAGACCTCTTGAGTTTAGCATAAAAAAAATATTTATTAGCGTTTCAGGCCCACCTCCGGGTCGGGACATTACAGGTACACACCCTCAATATCGACATCAAAAGCACAACTATATAATTCAAACATAAACATAGAGTGAAACCCTCACCTCATATTCCGGGTGGCTAGATTCCCAGACAGTCCATTACGTGCCCACTTCGGATGGGTTGGATACCATTAACCCCACTTGAATTAATTTAGACTTGATTTACAACATTCTAAAACAAAACCCCAAAATTCTAGACCCCCAAGAAAGGGTTTTGACCCCACAACCCCATTCCCCCTCTCTTTCTCCTACTAACTAACCATCCATTCATCAATGGACACTACCCATTGTCACACCCCAACCCTCCGGGCTCACTGACTTGAGATTTTTTTTTCCTAACACAATACTGAGCCTTTGCGGAAATCATTTTAATACATGGACTTAACGTCTCATATGTCCAAGTTTGGATCTGACATTTGGCAGCCTCAGATCCAACCATACCTAGCTGGTAAGAATCCCAGGCAGATGGAAGGGTCACCATGGGTCGCTTAATACCCAAAACCTCGACAGATTCCACCTCGACGCATATTATGTGGATACACTATTAACCAACATGTAATCTATAACTTGATATGTTAGGACAGTCCAAGTAGAAAATGTGATACCCTTCCCCATATGGGCTGTGAGCAGCACTTGTTAACCGATATGGGAGTCCCACATCGGTAGTGAAGGAAGTTGAATATGGGTTTATATGAGACCAGCCCTTCTTAACTTGTAAGACACTTTTTGGGCCTATCCTTGGTGAGCCAGGCCCAATCCAAATCTCTGCGGGCTCGCGTGTGTGTGCAAGGCGCAAAGCGAACAATTTTTTACCGAGTTGAGCCCTAAGTCCTGTATTCGGGTCAGGTCATTACAAATTTGGTATCAGAGCTAAGGTTCTACACTCGAACTGTGTGGACCTTTCCTCCTTCCCTGGTGTTATTGAGCTAGACCAGGTCGAGCCGAGGTGGCTCAAGGCTTTAGGGAGGGTGATTGTGATACCGTTGCCCAGATGGGCTGTGAGCAGCACCTGTTAATTGATGTGGGAGTCCCACATCGGTAATGAAGGAAGTTGGATATGGGTTTATATGAGGCCAGCCCTTCTTAACTTCTAAGATGCATTTTGGGCCTATCCTTGGTGAGCCAGGCCCAATCCAAATCCGTGCAGGCTCGCATGTCTGTGCGAGGCCCAAAGTGGAAAATTTCTTACTGAGTTGAGCCCTAAGCCCTGTGTTCGGGTCGGGTCGTTACAAAAAAAGTCACACATGATCTACCTAACATTTACCATCAATTAATCCCATCAACATCAGAATTGCACATCAGAAACGAAGTAGATTTTATTATATTCTACAGTGTTTCAAACGAACACCATAAAGGGTTTATTACATTACATGTTCATACGTATCATGTCTAATTAGCTAAATATAAGATCCCAACATTGGGTAGATAGCTAAAAAGTTTTCACCCTTTACTGCAGCTGAAGATCCTCCTGTCCTTCGTCCCCCGAGTTTATTATTTCGTAAGGCGTGTGAGCCAAGCTCAGTGAAGAGAAAACAACAGGCAGTTTTAGATAATAAAGCATATTCTCAACATAACATGTTATCAAACAACAGTTTATACACTCAGAAATCATGTAGACTGATGTCAAGACAATTATCCACCATGAAATGTCATTCATTTCTCAAAAAGATACCCCCGCCAAACGACGTCTACGGCTTTTCCCTAGCCGCGAGTAATACGTTTCCTATACCGCTGGCAAATTCATGCTCAGTACTTCACACAGCTCGTATTTTAAATACACCTCGTACCAATGCCCTCCACGAGCTAGGTACTTCATACATTGGTGTGAGGTAATTTGATATGTATAGTACACCAATCAATATGCACATCAACACATGGATTTAAACATAATTGTCAACTCACATAATATCTCTCATATATATGATCATAATACCTCACTCAGCTAACATAGATTCCTAAGTCCCCCCGCATGGAATCATAATATAAATATCACAATCAGTATTTAACTATACTATACTAGAAAAACTAACACAGATTAAAGCCCACGGTTATATTATAACATAAACAAATGTTACCGTTCTCTCCAATCGGGTACGTTTACCCTATACGTATTATTTATCGCATAGATTAATTATCCTGCAATACACACATTATACACAAAATGCATATTCCTATCGGAATCACGGTTAGATACTGATCTATCGTCAGATCACCAACATCACAATACCAAGTAGTCTCTAGGAATAAGTGAGTTCCATACTTCGTTTTAAAGATGGCTAGACCTCGACATCCCGAAATACTCTCATGTTCACGTTTCATATGTAGAAACTCATATCACCTCCTTACGTGTGAAAGTGTCGGTATCGCATTCTAATCCAATCACATCATTTCTGTAATAAAAATGACCACGGACATCCATTTATCGCTGTAGGGCTAATGGTGTAAGACACATTGTATTGAATGCAAAAGGAGATGCACTTTAGTAAACACATAGTATGGTTGAATCTCCTCACCTTCGGTTGGCAAGTGTTTTCAATAATCTTTTTAAAAACGTAAAACAATGTAAATAAAATATATATAACACTATATAGCCATAATATATATTCCAATGTGTTTACAATATCATAACAATAATTTATAGAGTTTTTTTTTTGTAAAAATTACGATTTTTCCCCTGAACTTAATACGGACTAAAAATAAACCCATAAGTGGTCTAAAAAAAGTATTTTTCAGCTAAAACAACATAAAATTCATTTTTGAAACATTTCCAAAAAATTACGTTTTTGTCCCCAAAAAAAATATCTAGAATTACTAAAATGCTCTTGGGCACCATTCATAAAATTTTACGAAAATGTCACTGGTACTGTTCACCAAAATTACAAAAATGCCATCAGTTCACTGTTCGAGAAAATTACGAAATTGCTATCAGTTCATTGTTCGAGAAAATTATGAAATTGTCATTCTGACAAGCTTCCACTTGTACAGTATGCCACAAGTTACAGTACATGGTAGATTTTCCAATTTTGTTTATATTTTCTTCTCCGATTTTTATAGATCAAACTGTAAAGCATTTTCTAACGAAATTGAATATCTAGTTTCCTCTTAATGAGGTCTATAAACTTAAAATATTAAATCAAATAAATACTTATAGAAATCATCCAAAAAATTAATATTGCAGTTATAGAGTAATAGTAAACACCACAGCAGAAGAGAAAATCTGAAAAAAAAAAATCTGTGAATTTGTGATTTTGAATGTAAACAGAGTGGACCTATTTATAAGGATTTAAAAATTACTATTTGAGATTGACTGTATGAACCTTGTCCCTTAGATCTATCGGCACTATCAAAATTGTTGATTACTGTCGACAGAGAAAAATCTTATTTTTACCAACAGTAAAAATTTAATGTTACTTAACCTTTTTCTGTTCGACTATATTAGACCCTAACTCGAGAAAATCCGATACCGCAGATGTGTTGGGAACACTGGGTTTACTTACGGTGGAATGTTCACTGTTTGTTTTGACACGGAAAATGGGGTATTTTTCACAAAGTCAATGTTTTAATAAAATAGACGGCTTATAATCATCATGATTTTGACACTTCGAACAAGTGTTTAAAATACTCATTTTGACATTCTAAAAATGTTAAAGAGTTTGATAAAATGCAGATCTACTGTGATCTGAGTTTGCCAATTTTAGGAATACGGGGTATCTTGAAAATCGGGAGTTGTAGATAAAAGCATCTGTAAAATACATGTTTCGAGGAATACTCGTGAAATTCAAGAAATACCACTGATTAGCGTACTCAAAAGCTTAATATGTGTATGAATTTCAAGGTCTGAATATATCAGAAGAGTGATATTTCACACTCAAGAAGTTTACAAGATACTATTCATGATTTTTATATATAAAACAAAAGACATTAAGTAATGTCCAAAATGCCCTCTGAACTTCGTCGGGCTGGATCACTAAGAAAACGAGCTCTAATCGGGTCACATAATACCTTTTCGTGAAGCTCTTTCTGTACTCCATCATATTAACCGGTCACAATGCCAAGTTAATAGTTCTAAAAATTTGTCATTTTTCTAATTAAGGGTCAGGTTATTAAACCGACAATTCCCTTCCTCCCCTTAGACACAAGTTTTTCTCAAAAAAAAAAAAAAAACAACATGCGCAGCCCAAATCCGGAGTTTGGAGGAGCCTTACCTTGAAAAGGAAGAAATCCCAAGCTTAGTGGGTTTGGAAGTGCTTCTCCCTTCTCAAATCTAGCATGCACCAATAAAGGACGAGTAGAGGGGCAGCTGGGGACTCCTCAGACCACTGCTAGACTCAAACCAAAGTGGGGAAAATGACCTCCCAAATCTGTTCCGGTTTCAAATACTCCAACCAGGTTCCTCGATATCGGACTTCCAATACTTAAGCCCCCTCTCCCTTGTGTGAGACATTTTGGACTTGGCTTGGTAGGCCAGGCCTAGAAACGAAACCGTGCAGGCAGAGTAGGCCCAAAGTGGACAACATCACACTTGGGAAGTCGGGTCGGGGTCATTATAGGTTGGGCTACATGAGAGTTAGTATTAGAGAAGGTCTCCATTAACACTATGGTTGACACAACATTGTTTTCATTGTGCATTCTAAATTCTTGATTATATTTTGCAAGTTGTGGAGACAATGTTTCAGTAATATTACCTTGTTCATCTTAATCTTCGATGGCCGGAAGGTATAACCTATACATTTGACGAGAAAGAGATGAGGATGGATTTGTCCAATTCTACCATAAATACATACTGCAACCAGTGATTGGGTTGACACCTTAAGAGATGAGGTATGGGGGATACGTGGAATATGTAGCGATGACATTCGAGAATTGGCAACGTGGCAACGAAAAAGATGACAAAAGGATCCCTGCACACCCCGTATCACTCTTTATTAAATCCAGAACCTTAGAGTTACAGCTCAGGAATCTTCAGAGGAAGATGACGACAAACTGGCCTACCATCAAAGACAGAGACCTAAACATGATGTCAAATGGCTATAAAGAAGATATGTGTAATGCCCCGCCCTTTTTCACTTAATTTCCGAAAATCAGAGTCTATTTTTTTTTTTAAAGTGATAGAGAGTGGGACGTCACGACGCGAGTTACGTCCGAGCTTTTAAAGCCCGACCCTTAACTGGCCAACCATATGTGTGCGTGAACTAAGTCCACTGAGATGGTTCACACGTATTAAGTTTATAATTGCGGAAAATAACATAAATTGATTGCGGATTATAATAGAACCTAAGGCTACTCCATTTTAGAACTCAAAGTGCTTAGTCACATAACCAACTTAACTTAAATTAAATATCTATACCAAACCATTCACAAACCATAGCAAATATCTAATTATTATATGCCAAAGTCTAACTACTCAAATTACATGTCCTTGAGCAACTTAATAAAATAACAATAAAAATATTCCCAAGTCCTTATGCTTTGCTCCGTTCAAGATCATCATTTCCTTCATTTCCTGTTCATTCACTAGGGTAGAAGTAGGACTTTAGAACAATGCGCCCAATAGGAATTCTAAGTATAGCTAACACATGGTGAGTATAAGACATGCATATAAATAATATAACATCAAAATCTTGTAAAATCATGCCATGCCATGTATGCAATGAGTCCCACCCATCACAATCAAATATATACTCTTGATGGGATTTTCATCATCAAGGTACCCCCACATAGGTCTTTCGGACGCCCCGACGGAGTGTGGCCCCTCCGGTTATCTCTTGATGGGATTCTCATCATCAAGTTGCCCCCACATAGGTTTTTCGGACGCCCCAAAGGAGTGTGGCCCCTCTGGTCACTTAACCTTCACCCCATGCCAAGTATGAGATGCTAATGAATTTCATGTTATTTTATATGATAAATCTAGCATTAAATCCTCATATTTGCAACATAATATTTTAAAGCATAACTCATTAAAATAAGATAAAACCAACATATATAACCACGGTTTCAAATAAGGTAGAATCCTACGAAGACCACTAAGTGTCCTTGCTTCTTAAACCGTCGACCGCTCACGATCGTGTCCCACTTGTAAGGTCTCGTTACCTTATTTACACAACAATCAATCAAACCAACAACCCATTTGATTCACATCAATGTCTAAGTCCAAAACTCAACCTTGTGGAGCACCATGGCCGAACCTCACCTTTTTTAATTTGGTCCCTTTTATTTAACCGATCTCATTCAAGTGACCCATTTAAAAACCCTCAATCCACCAAATACACCTTGGTGAGGTTCGGCCATACATGTAATGACCCGTTCCGAGTTTTATCATTTTCTTGGAGAGATTTTCGAATCTCCGAGTTGTTTTTAGGACCTTGGTAGCGGTGAAGAGAGTGTGGACGTCGTGGTGGGCCCAGTTATAAAATTTCGAGTTTGAAAATTCAAAAGGCATTTTAGTAATTTCATAATTTGTACGTATATTGTCATAAAAAAAATCGTTGAAAATCACACTTTTTCCCGATCGACGTTTGTTATTCGAGATTTTTTCGAGTTCTCGAATTCTTTGTATTTTATTTTCTTTTGAAAAGAAATTTATTTTCAAAACCTTAGTGTATAAAATAAATAATTTCAAAATCCTTAAACCCTTACCCTTCTGTAAAACCCTAGACGACCCGACTCCCTTAAAATCCCGTTTTGCAGCACTGTAGTGATTTGCTACAGTGTTGCCGCGACCATCTCCTTCCTCCCTCTCTCTCTCTCGATCCGGTCTCTCTCCCTCTCTCTTTTCCCCCTTTCCTGTGGTCTCTCTCTCTCTCTCTCGGAGGCTTGTTTCTCCTCTTCCCTCTCTGTTTTTCCCTTTCTCCTTCTTCCCCATCTGCCGCCGTCTGCTGTTCGCCAATTGGAGGTTCGGGCCCCCAGCTGCCGATCTTTTAGTTCTCCCACCGTCGACCGAGGTATTTGTTTTCCCTTCTCTCCTTTCCCTCTTTTTGATTTCCGTCTCTCTTTCCCTTTCTCTCCCTCCCCCTCTCTGGTTTCCTTTTTTTCTTCTTCCCCTCTTTCCCTCTTCTTTCCCCTTCCCCTTTGGCTAAGTCACTCGGAGCCACGAGTTGACTCAGCCGGGTCCCCATTTTTGGACCCCCGTAACTTGGCCCAGCTCGCCAGATTTGGCCCTGTTCGCCAGATCCGGCCTAGCTCTCCAGGTCTGGCCCTGTTCTCTAGATCCGGCCCAGTTCGCCTATTTCAGCCCAACCCAGTCAGGCACGATTTGGACCCGACCCGTTCTCGGGCCCATTTGCATTCCGTGCCCAGTTTGACCCGTTTCATCCCAATTTTTTACCCACCTATTCTTGTTTCAACAGATTGAGCCCCTTCAACCCCCCGGACTCGTTTTCTCGCATTGGATTTCAAGGACACACACAGGTGAGGGGACTTATCACTGTTTTAGCATGCATTCGCATTCTTAACCTATAGTCTTGGACATCGAATGACCTGAATGGGACCCTTTCGTTTATTAAGCCACTCGGTAAGGGAACCATTGAAATGAATATGTGGTAAGGGACTCGTTAGGGTTCACCCAAGTCAATTATATTCGATTAAAGAAAAAGTTCTGATTGAATGAATGGTTATTGATGTTTGAAAGTTGTTGAAAATATGTTTGTGTTTAATCCTAACACATATATGATATCATGATGAATGAGACAAGTGTAGATGGATGTTGAACACAATAGTTGGAAGATGTTGTGATGCTTTACGTGTTTACCCATAATGTGCATATGTAATCGCATGTTGGATATAGAAGTATGAGTCTAAGCACTGCTATGTGTCATTGACCACATGATGAGGCATGTTGTTGATATTTATGTCATGTCAGAACATGTTTGTGTTGTCATACATGATCATGATACCATGTGCATCCATGAGAGGTTTTGTTTATGTGTATATACATTCATGATGATGAGGTGAGTTTGTTGGTTGGGAAGACTTCCCCGTTACACTCCGGCGGTCGAGACCCCATAGGGGATGTGGGTCTCCCCGTTGTGTTCCGGCAGTCGAGGTGCCTACCGTAGAGCTTGGTTCCCTCGGGCGTGGTTGAGGTGGTTTCCAACACGACTCGTGTGGGTGAGGCAGTTGTGTATTTTTTTAGTCTCCCGATGATACTGGTAGGGAGACCGGGGTTCGTTGGAGGACTTGATGTGGACTTTGGAGATGATTTCTTGAATTTGGTTAATGGAATATTGGTTAATAGAGTAGTTGAGTATCGTAGGCATGGATGTTTTATTCACTTGTGATATTTACTGCCCATTTCATATGTGATCTATAACTACTTTGTTAATATGTGATATGTCCTTTTGCTGGGCTGTTTTGCTCACCCATTACCTTTCAGGTGCCCCAACCGCGGAGGGACCAGGCAGGCCCCTTGAGCAAGTACCAGGAGAGGAGTAGTAAAGAATAGAAGCTTATGTTTATGCTATGTTTGATGTTTGAGAACTTTAGTCACATAGATTCAATCACATGTTTGTTTGGATGATTGTATAACCTGTTGATTAGTTTACATTTGTGGTTCGTTATGTTTATTCTAGTTTTGAACTTGTGGGCTGTTGGACAGCAAGTAGTTACCCCGTTTAAAAAAAAAAAATTGATGCTATTCTTGTACCCAATATCTATCTTTTGTAACTTTCTGAGGTTTTTCGGAGATAACGCGCCCGTAACGGGACGGGGCGTTATAATACAACATGGCCGAACTTCATCATCTTGGTTTTAGTCCTTTCTTTTCAACCTTTTGATCTTTCAAATCCAATCCTTGCCATTCTTGATTCATAAAACCCAACACTTTTAAATCAGCCATCCAACCTTATCAACACTTCAAATATATAAAACATTTCCCATAGGGTTCGGCCATACAACATGGCCGAACCCTTGGTTCATTATTTTCATTTATTTACCATCTTACCATTGATCCAATTCTTAGTTTCCATTTCATTCATATGTCCATAAAATAAACCATAGTGGGGTTCGGCCATTCTCCATGGCCGAACCTCACTCATTTAACTTGGGTCCCCTTTTAATCCTTGATCTATTATTTCCACCCATTAACTTTATTAAAACAGTCCATAAAATTCAATAACCAAGCAACCTTAAATCCATACATGTTATTTGGTGGGGTTCGGCCATGCACCATGGCCGAACCTCATCTCTTCTTTTGATCCAAGCAATCATTAAAACCTTTCTAAAGTACCAACCATCTTCCATCAATTAAACATAAGAACATACTATCCATCATAATCTCTCCATAGGGTTCAGCCACATGCATAGCCCAACCCTATGGTTCCTTAGTTCCATTAAAACCTATTATACTTCTATGATTGGTTCTCAAACCTCCATCCATTTAAATTCTTTTAGACCTTTTAAAACAAAATACCATACACATACATTTATAATTCCCTCCATATTTACTTTGGTCCTTCATTCATTTTTGACATACTAGATCCATAATTGACCCATAATTTTGATTCATGGGGTTCAGCCATACCCCATGGCCGAACCCTATGATGTCTATATTCCATCTTTAAAATCCATTAAGATATATACCCCATGTCCTTCCATGGTTATCATCTTTCACAAAACTATTAATCACTAATGTTCCTTCATGGGGTTCGGCCATGCACTATGGCCGAACCCTATGATTCCTCCTTTCAATTTAAAATACCAAGGCCATGCTCCTACTTTCTTCCATAATAAAAAATTAGGGTTCGGCCATGCAATGGCCGAACTATATCCTTGACCTTTGACCCTCTTTTCTAATTCAAAAATTTGTCGAGCACTTACCGTTTCCGCGACTCCTCCAATTTGTTCTTTGCTCCGGCTTGTTCTTCCGTTCCTTAGCATTTTTCCTCCTTCCTCTTGATTCTTTGGCCGAAGATGATCTTGATAATTCTCTTAGAGTGGTTCGGCCAAAAGGTATGGATTGAAGAGAGAGATAGAATCCGGCCTTGAGTGAGAGTGAGAAAACTTGGAGTTGAAGCTCTAAAACGTTGGTCTTCTTTCTCTTACAGAGAGGATTGGCCAAGAGATGGTTTGAGGGAGAGAAAATAGCCAAGGTTTTCTTGTTTTGAGAGGTGAGAACGGCCAAGGGAGAGAGAGAGAGAGAGAGAGATAGAGAATGAATGGAAACAAAGTCCTTTGCTATGTTAGTGAGGGTTGACCAAAGATGGTGTCCCTTGATGGCACCCCTTTGTAACTCCCCACTCCATTCATCTTCCTCATTTAAATTCCATTTGTGGGTTTCATCCATGAGATGAAACCCCAAGGGTCCCAACGGTGCAATGGTGTGCCTTGGTGTAACCTTTACCAAGCTTTCCTCCTCCCATGCGTTTCCCATTAATGCTCCAAGTGGGGGTTTCATCTATGGCATGAAACTTCCCCACCCCATTCATCTCCCTTCCCTCCAATGTGTATACTTGTATTTGAATTTGAAATAAAACAACTCCCCACCTCTTCATTATCCATTTTGGGGGTTTCATCCATGAGATGAAACTCCCATGTGTCAATTGTGTGCCTATGTTTGAAAATATGAAACCGTCCCCTCCCATTGGTTCTCCATTTGGAGTTACATCCATGGGGTAAAACCTCCATGCATTCCAACGTGTACATGCCTTGTGTTGATATTTGAAATAACGATAACCCCTTTGTAACTCCACAAAAACGCCACCTCTCATTAATGATTCAAATGGAAGTTTCATGCATGAGATAAAACTTCCATGCATTCCAACGTGTACATTGTTTGAATTTTGAAACAACCCAAACATCTTTCATCTACACACTTCACATATAATTTAATTCAAATGTCTTTAACTCACTTAATCTCAACTCATTAATTTAACTCAACTCAACTATTAAACTCAACTCATCCATTTAACGCAACTCCACCATTAAAATCAACTCATCCATTTAATTCACTTGAATCAACTCAAACACTTATTTGCATTCCCATTTAAGTCAGCCTTAACCTAATTAGCCTTGAGCTCACCTAATGGTCAACCAAGTCAACTACGACCCATTGGGTCCCAATTGAGCCTTTAGACCCAAATAGCCACCTTGACCCAATTAAATGTATCTTACCCATTTATTTTAAATTGACCCTTATAACATGTATATTGGATCTTAATTAGACAGTTGACCCCACAACTTACCCATCTAAGATCTATGTCCATTAATTCATAATTTAAATGAACAAAATTCATGTAAATTGATATCTCAAAAATCCGGGGTGTTACAATATGAGTGGGGTGAAGAGTCCTTCAACATCAAGTACAACAACCCTGAGTATTGTAGAGATGCATAAAAGAGAGTTGTTTATTTTGAGAAGGTCGAGATCGAGAAAGGTTGAGCCAACCCAACTAGCAGCGCGAGCAGTTTTCCAATAGACCTACCACAGAAAAGAGTTTTGTCACGCCTCGACCCTCAGGGCATGTGATCAATTTTTTTTTTTTGAACTCCATTGATCATGTCTAAGTCCCCACGCACGTGGGACTTAAGCACACAAGAGGAAACCCACCACTAGAGGCCCCTACGAAGGCTGAGATCCTACCGAAAATCCGGCAGAGTCTCTCCTAAAAGTAGGACTATGGGGACTTCTCCCTGGCCAGATTTTATCTCTAAGTTCATTCCTTACATTCCATTAACTTCATAATGAAATTCCATCATCAATCTCCACTCTAATCTCTACTCATTCTAGACTTATCCAAAGTTCCATAGCATAAAGGGTCTCACAGTCTAGTCTGTCTTAAGTACCGTCCATTAAACACACTTTAGAACATTACATCAACATGGTTTAATACATATCAAAACATTTGTAAAATGCATATTAACATTCAAAATACAAAACAACAAGCTCGGGTCTTCAAAATGTGCGGCTCCTAGGCTCGTCATCGAGGTCCCTCGGACCCCGCCTCCACGACGTGTACCTTTAGGTCTTCAAATTATTATTATCACATCAATTTTGCTTCAATTACATTTTAATAATCTATTATTGATAGATTCTATTCTAAATTGAAGGGGTTTTATTTTAATTTGATCTATTACTAATTAATACCTTTCTTTTTTACGTACTTGTTCTATTCTGTCAAACAAATGGGAAAATTGTTGTTCAGGTGTAGTGATTCTTCCCTTATGCGCTCTATTGGTACTGGTGGAATAGGATTGATCCACAATACAGAACTTATAGGTTAACCTTTCGCTCAATATTAGAATCGACAATTGAAGTATATGAAGCTGCATCAATCGGGGATACATGACAGAAGGAATTGTTCTATCTCCAAACTTCACCTTCAATGAGCCGTAGGTTTTGCTTCAAGAATCTTTTTTCTTTCACTTGAACCCGGCTGCATCATAAAATGTCCAATAGAGCTTTTAAATTTATGTAAAAATATTAACCAATAGTTTGACTCAAGGATTAAAATCAAAATGGATTGAAACCCATATCAATTTACCTTTGGGCAATATATGATTATTCGTTCATTGTCTACAACAGTATGTGTGAGGCAAATAAGAACTCAAAACCGATATCAAAGATAATATCAGAGTTTTCCACTACACAATAATTAAACTCACTGCTTCTATTATGGAAAATTTGAAAAACCAATGCTAATATTTTCATCTACCAAATTATTCTCACTCCTAAAATTGATAATACCTCAAAGTTGAACAACAAAACAAAAAGAAAAAATCATTAGAAGTAAAAAAAATGTGAAAATAAATGTAGAATGGTACTATTTAGCCAAGTGATTTTTCAAATCCTTAGTCAAACTGTTACTTTCGAAATCCGAATTTACGCTCTGAAACTGAATTTAAGCAAAATCTGCTACTTCCAATTTATTTAAAAAATTATATTATATTTAAAATAAATAGATAATACTTTTAAATTATTTTAATATTTTAATTAAAATAAAACAAAAAATAAATAAATGAGTGGTTAATCTATATTTTTAAGAATAAAAATATTTTCTTAAAATAATATGTTGATTTACACTCATAAATTTGCTGAGCACTCAGCTTTTTTTTTTTCTCCCTCATTTTCACTAAAATTACTAAAATTTACTTAATTACAATAGCGCAGATAGTTCGAGACTTTGAGATGTGTCGTCCCATGAACTCAAATCTCTTAGGTTCTACATCTCTACTGTAAGGAAGGGCATTTTGGTCTAAAAATGTTCTGCATAGATGTATGAGGGCCTCTAAGTTTAAAAATGTTTTTTCCTAAGTCCTGCTACCTATTCATTTTAAAATAGTCTGGAAAAAGTTAATTGATAGAAAGTCAATTTCAAATGAATGTAATAATTTTTTTAATAATAATGACTTAGATAAACTAATAACATTTATTTTAAATTACTTTTATGTATGTGCTTTGCAAGTGTTAATAATACTTATTTAAAATCTTAGTAATGTTTATGCATATAAAAATTGATTTATACAAAGGTGATTTTAAAATGTTCAATATTTAACTCTTTTAATAGAATATGGAATTTATTTTATATCTTAAAACTAAAAAACATTCATCCAATTATATAAAATTAAAACTTTAAAAAAATGTAAGATATAAAGTCACAAACAATAACATAACTACATAAACATTCAAGACTCATATTAATGATCCATGAATCTATTGGACCTCTTAAAACCAAATCAATATAATAAGAGTTTATCAGTATAATAAGAGTTTATCAGATAAGCTCATTTATTCATAGAATGGAAATAATTTTGATTAATGTCGTTAAAATGAAGGACGCCCATTCTAACACAGGCAAAATTTGTTAGGTGACACGGGATGAAATAAAATTTTCATTTTATCTTTACCAGTGTACCACTTATCAAGTACCGATATATCGATATGCAAAGCAACGTGTTATCGGTACACTGATACTTTATGAATGGTATACTATTAGGGATAAAGTGAGAATTTCACTCCATCTATGTCTCCTAATAAATTTTGCTGGCTGAGCCAAAGTGAAAGTGAAGTAAGGAGAAAGATTGTAAAAGGTGAGTGAAGTCACTATTGAAGGACACAAACAATGCCCTTTGTTAAATTTGAAAGTGTTGAAAACGAAGTTCTTGAGCTATATTCATTTAATTTATAGTTCAAAATAAATATTTTATACTTTTCATAATATAACACGTTTCTTTTAAACAAATTGTACTCTAAAGTTTCCTGCCCATAACTTTATGTTGGATGCCTACGAATCATGGAATTTTATTTACTAAAAACTTAGTAAAATAAACATTATTTAAGTGTATAGAAAAGAAAAGGTTTGAGTCAAGACCGTCTCTATACAAATTGAAGTCTAAGACAAAAATTCTAAATGGAGTCTTCTTGATATTTAATATATTATTATAAATAATATTTCATTAAAATTTTAATTATATATAATAAAAAAATTTATCTAAAATCTATTTTTCTTACTTTTTGAGATTCAAAATTATTAATTAATTTTTTATACTGAAGTTTTTCAAAAATGTTCAACATGTAAGTGAGACCCAAATAAATTAATTTGTGAGATTATCAGTTGATTTAAATTAAATTAGAAAAAAATAGTTGCAAATTAGTGGAATTAATAAAAACAATATCAAATTAATTAGACCTCAAAATTTTAAGAGTCTCTGAAAATTTAAGTTTTAAGAGATTCAAATGATTAGTAATTTTCTCTAAAATATTTGGAAATAAATCTTCATCATTTGAAATGGATTTCATGAAAACTATTTTTTTCCGTTTTAATTAATTAGATAAAATTAAGTATCTCGTTTTTAGAAAAAAAATAATACATGTAAAAACCGTGGCCCCTAGTAGGACCCACGCTCCAATTTCCCTAAAATACACTCATTTGAACCCCTTGCCAAAAACGTTTGAAAATTCTTCTCTACCCTTTCCTCTTACAAACCCGACCTCTCCTTCTTCCACTTCATCCTCTCCACATGGTTCCTTCCTCTTCCTTTCCATTCCTTGGTTCCTTTCCTTTTCCAAAAAAATAGCTCTCTTCCTCTTTGAAATAGGATTCGACTTCCTTACATCTTTCCCTCACTTCTTTTCTTATCCTTTTTCTATATCCACCATTTTCTTTTCTATTTCTATATTGCCTACCCCTTGAGTCAAGCCTGATTTGAGTTGAAACGCTTGGATTTGAAGTGGGTGGTTGTTGTAATGAAGGAAAGAGAAGAAAGAAATGAATGAAGAAGTTGATGCTGCTGTCGGGAAGTGAGGGCAAATAGGGTTTAAAGTTTTCTTCCAACGTGGAGCCCATGTTACATTAAAAACAAATTCGAAATAGCCGATAAGGAAGGAGTATCCGCTGATACACTGAGGCCGATCCGACAGTCATACGGCGGCAATGATATGCATCCACATATTTAAAAGCGATAATATCTAGCTACGGATACAATAGATATTGATCCGATATTATTTTTCATACATGTGATGCATATTACAACCATACTTTTTAAATATAAGTATATATGTGAACAAATACTATGCAAGAATATAAACTAGCTAGCATTTACAATATCTCATCACAAAAAGATTAAAATTAAAGAAAACTAATAGAGAATTTGATTATTTTATAACAAAAAGGAAATGCATAACTGTTGAAATAGAAAAGAGAGGATGAGTAGGACTCTGAGTCCTAACTCCATTAGGTCTCAGAGTCCTAACTCAATTGGGTCTCAGAGTCCTAAATAGAACTCATACTTGTATTTTATCTTATAAATATATCTCTGATGTATACAGAAAAATACAGTGAAATAATATACTCTCTTTCTCTCGTGGTTTTTTCCCTTATGGGTTTTCCACGTAAATCCTGTGTTATGATGATTTGTGGTGTATGATTTATATTTCTACATGGTATCAGTCAAATCGATCATTGGGTTTCTACAATAGCAACCATCGGATTTGATTTTCTGGCCAGATTTGTGCCTTGCCATCGACTCCCGGCAGAGCGACTTTCCGTTTTTTTTCGACGTCACTGTTTGCTTCGGCTACGATCGGCTTCCGCTGCCCTAGGGAGTTTTGCTCCCGATTAGCCGGAATTGGACTTTGCTGTGATATCGTCTCCGATTCCATTCTGCTGCTGCTGCTCCCGAGCGACGCTTGTTTCTTCGCTGATCGCTGCAACAGAGGAGAGGACAACACCCAGAGCACAGCAACGATTTCTGCAAGCAATCAGAATTGAAACTCGCAGGTCAGTTTTTTTCTTTCCTACAGATCAGATCCGCCGCCGGAGGGCAACGCCAGAAACGAAACCAGCACAGTTTCCGGCGCTTTGCCGCAGCTGGTTTCCACGCTACTCTGCCGGTTCTTCGCTGACGCCACCGACGCCAGCCGATCCATCTTCGCTGCTGCTTGGGACTCTGCTGCTGTTCTTCTCAGATCCGGCTTCCGCACTGCCCCTTGGCCGTCCGCCGCCTGAGATCACGGCCTGATTCGCTGCCCAGATCTGCAACTGTGCCATCGCTGCTGTTTGCCAATTTTTTGCCCTTGCTCGCCGGCGATTACAGATCTGGTTCAGCCTCCTGCGTCACCCATCTCTGCGGCAGATCTGCTCTCTCCATTCACTGCTCTGGTCATCAACGCCGACGTCTCTGTCCCGCCGACATCAGGTACCCGTCTTCCGCCTGCATCCGACGGCCGAAATCTCCGCCACTCACGTCGCCGAGACCAGAGGAGCCCGTGCAGAAAGACAGCCGAAACCAAAAAAAAAAAAATTGCAGAGAGATCTTCGGGTTTTCTCGGAAGGAAGGAGAAAAAGCCATTTCCAGATCTGATTTGCCAAACAGTACGAGGGACATCACACGGCAGTCACAGGCAGAGGTGTTCTACCATCTCGTTTTCTCAGATCTGAGCTTTCCTGTGCGGTCTTGAGACCACCAGTCTCACAGCTAATAAAAGAAAAAAATCGGTTCGGTCTCCACCTGCATTCTGTCCGTCTGGCTGCTTCTGATTTCATCTTCCCTGCGCTCGAGCGACACCACTGCTCTGCTGCTTCCGGCAGATCTACTCTGCACTGTTCACGGCGGTGACCCCAGCCACTTCGCCAAACCACCGGCACATGGCTAGCTGTTTTTTTTTAACCTAGAAGATAAGAAGATAAGGGCATAAGAGGAAAGAGAAAAAAAAAAAAAAAATTCTCTTATCCTCCACGATGGGTGAATCCGACTGCAATCCCAGTCTAAGATTGTCATCCGTGCTTCTCAATGCCAATAACTATGTTCTATGGTCTCGAGCGGTCACTTTATCGCTCGGTAGTAAGAGGAAATTGGGATTTATCAATGGGAAGATTGTTTGTCCCTCTCTGGGTTCTACATCTAAAGCTTCCGCTACAGAGACCGCTCCAGCAACCGATCCTACTGCAGCTTATGATGATTGGATAGCTAATGATCAACTGGTCCGTTCATGGCTCCTTAATTCTATGGAACCACAGATTGCTGGTATTTTTACATTCTCCGATTCTGCAAAAGAGCTGTGGGAAGCTGTGACTGGTATGTATGGCAGTCGCAATAATATTGCTCGGGTATTTCAGATTCAAAATGAGATTGCCACTGCGCTACAAGGTGAGAGGAAATTTTGTGATCTTTTCGGACACATGAAGCGACTATGGGATGAATTACATTTGTATCGCCCACACACTACTGATGCACAGACTCTCGTGCAACGAGACGAAGAGGATCAAGTTTTTTCTCTTCTTCGTGCTTTACGGCCTGACTATGAATATTTGCGAAGTAACATCCTTATGACAGATCCGCTACCCTCAGTGATTAATGCTTGCGCTATCATTCAACGTGAAGAAACGCGTCATGAAACTATGTCTTCTGCTATTCCGCTTTCCTCGGCGCACCTTGAACCAAGTGCACTTCTTACTCATAAGAATGACCGCAGACACTTCTCTGAGTCTGAGAAGAAGAAAGTTATTCCGAATAAAGGAAGAATTCGTTGTGAACATTGTGGAAAGATTGGGCACCCTAGGGATCGTTGTTGGTCATTGCATCCTCATCTCAAGCCTAACTTTGAATCCAAAAAGAGAGACAAGGCTCATATTGCAGACACTTCAACCACTCTAGATCAGTTGAGTCAGATTCTAACTGATCTCCGTAAGTCTCTGCCTCCTCCCAGCACGTCTTCTTCGTCTCATACTGCAGGTAACCTTCATGCTTTCCTTGCTTCACAATCTAATGGTCATCCTTGGATAATTGATTCTGGAGCCACTGACCATATGGCTAATTCTTCGTCGTCTGTGTCGGATTTTTCATCATCGTCTCGTAAACACGATGTTTATCTAGCCAACGGATCTATGGTTCCTGTGGTCGGCAGTGGTAAAATTGATTTTTTTTTCAAATAGCATCCCTTCTACTGCTCTGGTTGTTCCTTCTTTTCCAACTCAACTCCTATCTGTTGGAAAACTTACTAATGCTTTGAACTGTGATGTTATTTTCTCTCCTAACTCTGTCGTCTTTCAGGATCGAACATCCAAGAAGACGATTGGTGAAGGCATATTTTCCAACGGTCTTTACATGTTACCTTCTCCTAATAAGGTTTATCATGCCAAGGACCGTGTAGAGGGTCACCTACTGCACCAACGGCTTGGACATCCTTCAAGTCGTATTTTGTCTTGTCTTTTTCCGTCTGTTTCTATTCCGTCTAATGTTTGTGATATTTGTCAATTTTCAAAACAATCACGGTTACCATTTGCTTCTTCTACTTCTAAGTCTCTTGCTTGTTTTGAACTGATTCATTCTGATGTATGGAGTGCTCCCATTGTTTCTTATGATGGATTTAAATATTTTGTGTTGTTCATTGATGATTGCACACGTGTTACTTGGTTATACTTGCTCAAATCTAAAACTGAGGTGTTATCTGCTTTCAAAGATTTCTACAACATGGTCCATACTCAGTTTCATGCAAAGATTCAAATTCTTCGCTCTGACAATGGGACTGAATATGTCAATGCTCTTTTTGCTGATTATACTCATAACAAAGGTATTATTCATCAAACTAGCTGCGTGGGTACGCCACAACAGAATGGTGTGTCAGAACGGAAAAATCGTCACATCCTAGAAACTGCTCGAGCACTTATGTTTCAGATGCATATTCCTAAGACATACTGGTCTCATGGCGTCTTGACTGCTATCTATTTGGTTAATCGACTTCCTAGTCGGGTTACCAATTTTAAATCCCCATTGGAAGTATTGAAGAATAGACCTCTTGACTTATCTCACCTACGTGTATTTGGGTGTGTCTGCTATGTCCATCGCCAGAGTATTAATCGTGATAAGTTCGATGCCAGATCTCTCAGGTGTGTTTTCTTCGGTTACTCTTCCACACAGAAAGGGTACATTTGTTATGAGCTATCATCTCGCAAGCTTCTTGTATCACGTGATGTTCGCTTCGTTGAATCTGAACCGTATTTTCCAGCTCCTGGTGCCTCTGGGAATCGGTTCCAGGGGGAGTACTTGTCTGACTTGGTACCGCTTCCTACTGTAACTGATGATGTCTCCTACCGCGGAAATACTATGATTCTCCCTCCAGATAACCACCCAATGTCTACAGCAATTGAAATATCGACAGCTCCTACTGAGGCTATATCTCCAGAGATCCAGCCGATTTCTACAGCAACTGAAATACCGGCTCCTCCTCTGCCATTACGTAGATCGAGTAGAGAGACTCGTCCTCCAAAAGGAATGAAAGATTTCTTCACTTACCATGCTGTATCATATCCAATGGAGGCTTCTCTGACATATGTTAATGTTACTCAGTCCCATCTGGCCTTCTTGAGTGCCATGTCCAGTGAACAAGAACCAAAGACATTTCGTGAAGCTAACTCTATATCTGTTTGGAGACTGGCAATGAAAGAAGAATTGCAAGCACTTGATGATAATAAAACTTGGAATATTGTCAAATTGCCTCTTGGAAAGAAGACTGTTGGGTGCCGTTGGATATACAAAATCAAGTATAAAAGTGATGGAACTGTGGAGCGATATAAGGCGAGACTTGTTGCCAGAGGTTTTACACAAACATATGGAGAAGATTACACAGAGACTTTTGCACCTGTTGCAAAGATGAACACTTTTCGAGTGATTCTCTCGTTAGCAGCAAATCAGGGTTGGAAATTATCTCAGATGGATGTAAAAAATGCTTTCTTGCATGGTGACCTAGAAGAGGAGGTATACATGAGTATTCCACCAGGACATTCACAAGAATCCAAAGTTGGATTTGTGTGCAAGCTGAAAAAGGCCATATATGGACTTAAGCAATCTCCCCGTGCGTGGTATGCTAAGCTCAGTTCTGTTCTCATGAGTAATGGACTTAAAAGGAGTGCGGCTGATTCCTCGTTGTTTGTAAAAAAAGGTATGTGTGGTACAACTGTTGTTTTAGTATATGTTGATGATATAGTGATCACAGGTGATGACAAAAATGAAATTACAAGACTTAAGACTCTACTGCACAAGAGATTTGCCATCAAAGATCTGGGAGTCTTAAAATATTTTCTTGGATTAGAAGTTGCCTACTCAAAGAAGGGCATATTTCTTAATCAAAGAAAATATGTGCTGGATCTGTTGCAGGATATTGGAAAGATGGGAGTTAAACCATCAGATACTCCAATTGACAGTGGAGGTAAGCTTGATAATGTTGGAGAATTGTTATCTGATATTGGTCAGTTTCAAAGGTTGGTTGGTCGATTGATTTATCTTACTATCACTAGGCCAGATATTTCCTATGCAGTCAGTCTAGTCAGCAGATTTATGCATGCACCTACAGTTACTCACATGAATGCTGTTAATCGAATTTTACAATATTTGAAGGGCTCTCCAGGAAGGGGAATATGGATGCGGAAGAATGGAAATAGTTCCATTACTGCTTACACTGATGCTGATTGGGCAGGTTGTCCAGTTGATCGACGATCTACAACAGGATATTGTACATTTGTGGGAGGAAATCTGGTAACTTGGAAAAGTAAAAAGCAGAGTGTTGTTGCAAGATCAAGTGCAGAAGCAGAATATCGTGCAATGGCCTTAACCACCAGTGAAGTTATTTGGCTTCGGTCCTTATTGCAAGATTTGGGTTTTAGTTCTAATCAGCCAACGCAAATGTTTTGTGATAATCAAGCTGCCATTCACATTGCTTCAAATCCGGTGTTTCATGAGAGAACCAAACACATTGAGGTGGATTGTCATTTTGTTCGGGAAAATTTGCAAGCTAATGTTATTTCTACTCCGTTTGTACGCAGTGATCAACAATTAGCAGATATCTTCACAAAAAGTCTCCCCGCTGTTAAATTTCAAGATATTTTGTCCAAGTTGGGCTCAATCGACATTTTCGCACCTACTTGAGGGGGAGTGTTGAAATAGAAAAGAGAGGATGAGTAGGACTCTGAGTCCTAACTCCATTAGGTCTCAGAGTCCTAACTCAATTGGGTCTCAGAGTCCTAAATAGAACTCATACTTGTATTTTATCTTATAAATATATCTCTGATGTATACAGAAAAATACAGTGAAATAATATACTCTCTTTCTCTCGTGGTTTTTTCCCTTATGGGTTTTCCACGTAAATCCTGTGTTATGATGATTTGTGGTGTATGATTTATATTTCTACAATAACAAAGAAAAGTTTAGCATTACTTATTGTTCAAACACAAACACGAAAATAGAAAAGATCAAATCTGGTGAGAAAAGAGAGTAACGAGGATAATCTCCATTACTCTTATTTAATAACTAAAAGTTAAAGAGTAAAAACTCAATTTTACCTTTCCTCTACTTTTAAAAATTCTTTAAGTATTCATAATACTCGAAATAATCCTTGGGCAAAATAACCTCACGTAACTGCTATAAATTTTATTACTCGTCCAAAAGCAGCCTTTATTAACTATCTAGTCTATCCCAAGCGTCTTCTTATACTCGAGCAAAAATTCATAGAGCTTGTGTGGGTCAGGAAGGGCTTTAGCCACACCCTCTCTTTCCTTGCACCTCTTCACCCATGCCATCAGCTTCGGACACTCCTGCTCTATGCTGAAGTTGCCATGTTTCTCATAAGTGTAGAACCAGCAAGAGAAAGATATTAGAGTAATGTCTGCCAGCCCAAAGCTCTCTCCTCCAAAGTAAGCCTTCTCTCCCACCTCTCCCTCCAACACCTTTAAATACCCAATAAACTCCTCCTTTGCAGCTTCTCGATCTTCTCCTTTCTTCTTCCATATCCTTGATCCACAGTCATATATCTGCATTAAAATAAAAGCTTGAAGCCATTAAAACTACACCAAAAAATGCAATATGAAAGAAAAAAAATAAAAACAACTTAGTGATTTTGGTACCATTTCATTTGATTCCTAGATCGGTCAGTTCCGATGTACAATAAAAAAAAAGATAGGAGGTCTTCAAAGAGACAGAGAGAGAGAAACCTTTTTGTCGATGAAATCTGCCCAGAATCTTGCATTGGCACGCAGGAAAGGATCGCGGGGCATCAAAGGCGATGCGTCCTTCCACACCTCATCGATGTATTGGACGATAATGAGAGATTCGCAAATGGGTCTTCCATTATGGATCAGAACAGGGATTTTCTTATGAACTGGGTTAGATTTCAGCAGCAGAGCACTCTTCTCTGGTAACAAGTCCTCCTTGTATTCGTACTCGATCCCTTTCTCAGACAATGCAATCCTCACCCTCACACCGAATAGGCTTGCCCAGAAGTCCAAGAGAATTACTTCATCTTCCATCGGATTCTTCAACGTTGCAACAAAGGAAAAGAGAGATCGAAAATGGATGAAGAAATTGGGGAAGAAAAAGCTTTGGCAGTGAAGTGCTCTGCTGAGTGCAGCCTGCAGTAAGTATTGGTTTTGGGTTAGTCCTATGAGTTTATTTATTTATATTAACTTTGGAGTTTTCTATTAATATTTTTTTTAATCATGTGTCATTGCTTGCGCCATCAGTGTGGACTTGAGAAGACTAAATATTTTTCCTTTTTTATAATATCTATGGGTGGGTGAAGACATTATCCATTTCACTTTGAATAAATTAAACTTTCAATCAAAGCCTCTTTTATTGACAAAATTAAAAAATAAAATATGATATCATTAAAAATTATATTTGTTTTATGAATCTCTGGCCGTGACTTCAGAAGCTGATTTTAGTTTGATATATTATTATTTTATGAATCTTAGTGTTTTTATATATTATTTTAAATATAAAGTTATTAATTTTGGAGAAATTAATTATTATTTTGTTATGTTGAAATTACAATGTAGAAGAAATTAACCTTAGTTATGAGATATGTTCTGGAACTCATTTTGGCTTTCTTTCCACACAGGAACATTTCGGTGCTTTGACCAGTTTGGTTTTTAATTTTACAAAGATAACATAAAAATTAAAAATTAAAATATGTTAAAATTAAAAAAATAATAAAAATATGTTACGAGTTCCTGTTTTCATCATTTCACACTAACCTACTTAAATAAAAATATAAACTATCATTAAATATCCATTCATGTTTATAATTTTATATTTTAATAGTGTAATTATCAAATAAAAGTCTAATTAGACAAAAAGAGAACATAAGAATTAAGCAAGAAATAAACACCAATAAATATGAATCCAATCAAATATCAAAGCTAAAAACAAATAGGTGTATTAATTCATTTCATTTTTTTTTCCAATTTTTTTCATATCCATAAAATATCAATTGTATGAATTAAAAATTACATAATGAGCTACAAGTATATTGAATTTAAGTGGAAAGTTAAATTTCTATCTACTTGGACCTTAGTGGTCAAATTTATCAATCTCTGTTAAATTAAAGATGTTAATGATTTTCACTATTAAAATCAAATGATTAGTAATTTGATTTTGTATAATTTCATTTTAGATTGATGTATAAAAATTTAGAAAGAATTATAAAATCAGTAGAGGGAAATCGCTAGGCCAAAATGGGTCATTTCAAAATAATACTTAGTGCCAAAATAGAAACAGTTCCATTCGATATTTTTGTCAAAGTTTCATTCCAACTGAAATAGAATAAAATTGATAATTAATAAAGGCCACTCGTTTACACACTCGATTTTTCTACCTCTACACACCCATTTTTTGGTGTGGATGGCTAATTACCATTTTGTCTCCACATTTCCATTCGTTCGAACGAATTCCCAGTTAATTTAGGCATTCGTTCCAACGAATGGACGCATACCCCATCCAATTTTGATTCATTCGAACGAATCTCCGTTTAAAATCAATTCGTTCGAATGAATGAATCTGTTACTGTTCACCCGTGAACGAATTGATTGAATGAATCGATTTTTTTTTAAATTTCAAAGTTATTTTTTAAACACTGTGTATTTTTAAAATTTCTCAAATTAAATATTTGGACTAATTACGATAATCTGATAAAAATATTTTAAGACTTTAAGGCCTTTTGACACTTTTAAATATTTAAAACACAGTATTTTACAAATAAGGGTATCCTTAGGGTGTGCCGAAAACACATTTAGGTTTCTCAAAAGACCTTGAAGTCTTAAAGTATTTTTATCAGGTTATCGTAATTAGTCCGGATATTCAATTTGAGAAATTTTGAAAATACACAGTGCTTAAAAAAAAACTTTAAAGTTTTAAAAGAGATTTTATTATTTAATCCACTATGCACATTATTTTTTAAGCACCGTGTATTTTCAAAATTTCTCAAATTGAATATTCGGACTAATTACGATAACCTGATAAATATACTTTAAGACTTCAAGGTCTTTTGACACTCCTAAATGTGTTTTCGGCACACCCTAGGGATACTCTTATTTGTAAAATACTGTGTTTTAAATATTTAGGAGTGTCAAAAGACCTTAAAGTCTTAAAGTATTTTTATCAGATTATCGTAATTAGTTCGGATATTTAATTTCAGAAATTTTAAAAATAAATAGTGCTTAAAAAATAATTTTGAAATTTTAATAAAAATCGATTCATTAGAACTGATTTCATTCGAATGAATCGATTTTTATTAAAATTTCAAAATTATTTTTTAAGCACTATTTATTTTTAAAATTTCTCAAATTAAATATCCGGACTAATTACGATAATCTGATAAAAATACTTTAAGACTTAAAGGTCTTTTGACACTCTTAAATATTTAAAACACAGTATTTTACAAATAAGGGTATCCCTAGGGTGTGCCGAAAACACATTTAAGAATGTCAAAAGACCTTTAAGTCTTAAAGTATATTTATCAGGTTATCGTAATTAGTCCGAATATTCAATTTGAGAAATTTTGAAAATACACGGTGGTTAAAAAATAATGTGCATAGTGTATTAAATAATAAAATCTCCTTTAAAACTTTAAAGTTATTTTTTAAACACTGTATATTTCCAAAATTTCTTAAATTGAATATCCGGACTAATTACCATAACATGATAAATATACTTTAAGACTTCAAGGTCTTTTGACACTCCTAAATGTGTTTTCGGCACACCCTAGGGATATCTTTATTTGTAAAATACTGTGTTTCAAATATTTAAGAGTGTCAAAAGACCTTAAAGTCTTAAAGTATTTTTATCAAATTATCGTAATTAGTCCGGATATTTAATTTGAGAAATTTTAAAAATACAAAGTGCTTAAAAAATAACTTTGAAATTTTAATAAAAATCGATTCATTCAATCGTTTCGTTCACAGGTGAACAGTAACATGTGTTACTGTTATGTTACTGTTTATCTAGTTCATTCATTCGAATGAATTGATTTTAAATGGAGATTCGTTTGAACGAATCAAAATTTAATGGGATATGCGTCCATTCATTCGAACGAATGTCGAAATAAACTGAAAATTCATTCGAATAAATGAAAATATAGGAGAAAAATGATAATTAGTTATCCGAACTAAAAAAAAATAGATGTGTGTAGAGATAAAAAAATCGAATCCGTAAATAGATGGCCGAATAGTTAAATTTAATAAAATTGAACTATTGCATAAAGTACAAAATATTTGATTAGATAGATGAGTGTGCACACATCTACCAAAAAAGTCTAAACAGTAAGGCTGGATGTCTTTGGGATCCAAAAAGTCAAACTTGACCCGTGAAGCTAAAAAGTATTCTATCTTACTCTGCTGACGCATGCCATGACGAAATAAAATATTAATTTTCAAACATTAGAGGCTTCCGGACGGTGACTTTAAATTCGTATCCATCATCAATGTATTTCCTTCATTCCATCTCTCTCAGATCCAAAACAAACACCTGCTGTGCAGTGTAGAGAGCTCTTTACTGGTCGCTTCTTTACCATTTCTTTGATCACAGATAGATCTTTACAAACTCCAATGGCGGAAGAAGTCATTCTCTTGGACTGCTGGGCCAGCCCATTCGGCGTAAGGGTGAGAATTGCATTGGCAGAGAAGGGGGTGGAGTACGAATACAGAGAAGATCTGTTCCCAGAGAAGAGTGCACTGCTGCTGAAATCCAATCCAATTCATAAGAAAATCCCTGTTTTAATCCACAATGGAAGACCCATTTGCGAATCTGTCATCATCGTCCAGTACATCGACGAGGTGTGGAAGGAAAAATGCCCTTTGCTTCCAAATGATCCCCACCAACGTGCCAATGCCAGGTTTTGGGCTGATTTCATCGACAAAAAGGTAGTGTTGTCCTCTCTGTTTCTTTGCCATTTTACCCATGCTCTTCATTTTATCATTGTTTAAATTCTGACATGTTATGTCATTGCAGTTGCCAGACTGTGGTAACAGGCTATGGAAGAACAGAGGAGAAGAGCGAGAAGCTGCAAAGGAGGAGTTGATTGAATGTCTCAAGGTGTTGGAGGCAGAGCTGGGAGAGAAGACTTACTTTGGAGGAGACAAATTTGGGCTGGCAGACATCGCTCTGATCGCCTTCTCTTGCTGGTTCTACACTTATGAGATTCATGGCAACTTCAGAATAGAGAAAGAGTGCCCGAAACTAAAGGCATGGGTGAAGAGGTGCAAGGAGAGAGAAGCTGTGTCTAAGACCCTTCCTGACTCAGTCAAGGTCCATGAACGTGTGCTTGAGATCAAGAAGATGCGTGGGATAGAAGAATAGAAAAATAGAAGAATGAATCTCTCTCTCAGAGAATAACAGAAGAGACAGACTTTTCTTTTCTTTTCTCTCTTTTTTTTTTTTTAAGAATAATGATGATATAATGCCATCCTCACCATAGTTTACGTGAGTATGAGACTGTGAGCTAATCCAGCGGTTTATCAAACTCTTTAGTGCTTCTTCATTTCACGTTGGATTTGTTTGTTTTAAATTGGATGGTTGGATAATACTGTATGATTATTTCACCTTTTTAAAGTATAAAAGTTATCAAAATTATCAAAATTTTAAATTCTAAATTCTCTTCAAGAACTAATAACGTTTTTAAATTTTAAAAGTTGACATTTTTGTATTATAATATTTTTAAGGCATTTTGGGTGCATGCATGGTGTTGGATTTTTCAACACACTTCTCTTTCTACAACCCACCAATAGTATTTGATATGGGTCTATTTTAATTGATTATGCTTGAATTCATAATTTAGATAAAAAAATCTTAGTCAAGATAATTAAATCATATTTTTAAAGACAATAAAAATTATAACGTTAAATAATTAAGATGATGAAAATGTGAAGAGTTAAAAAACAACTTAGGAATGGAGTTTATTAATTCTTATTGTTTTATTGTCCAATAAGAATACTCTATCTTGCCACCACTTCAGAATTGATGGCTAAGATTTATTCTAAGAAAACACACACAGAAAAATAAAATAAAGAAAAATCCTATCAAGTAGGGAAAAACCTAAAAAGTAGGATTTTCCACTGTGTTTTGAAAATCGGACTGGTTTGCAATTGAAACGGAGGTTCAACCGTGACTGAAATGAGTACGATCCGATTTTCTCAAAAACCCTTCCATAGAAGAAAAACCCGGTCAAACTCACAATTTAAACGGTTTCCTTAAAAAAGCAGTGACCCATAATCGTAAAAAACCATTTCAGAAATTATATAAAAAAATATTTTCAAAAAAAATCGCCTTCACTGCATGGATTGGACGATTGTGCAGAAAAAAGAAAAAAAAGAAAAAAAGAGAGGAGGGAGAGAAATCTGCTGCTACTGATGTCGGTGGAGATCCACTCGATCCCGGGAAGGAAAAAAAATTGAAGAGAGTAAGAATCGAATGAGAGAAAGAAGCAGAAAGAAGATAATGGGAGAGAACTCAAGGAAGCACACGAAGAAAGCAGAGATTCTTATCCTTTCAGCCTTGAGTACACATAATTGTACATACCTAGTGGACTACTCATTTGTGTAGTCCTTCAGTAAAATCATAATGGTAAAACATGAGAAGAGAAAAAAAAAAAAAAAAAAGAGACTATTAGCAAAAACTAAAAAGAGAGAAAAAAATCGAATATTTTTTTAGAATGATATTGAAATATGATAGGAATAAGAATATTTTTTGTTAAAATATAATCTTGTTTTTTATTATATGTTTTATTTTATAACTATTTATATTTTATTATCTATTAATTTATTTTATACTTATTTAATAATAAATTATTTAATATTAATGGTGGGTTAGACCGAGTTTGACTGCGGTTGAACCCCGTTGAATCTTATTTAACCCAACCTTCTATTTACAAGGTTCAATCCACAGGTTGGTTTTTAAAACATCCATTGCAAGCTTCTATCCTTGCAAACTCGCCAACTCCTCTCTCATATCCTTTTTCTCTTGCTTACAAGCCTATCCTTCTTGGGCGAGTGTCTTCTGGACTAGACACTTGTCATTGCAGGAGAGGCTGTGGAGATTGGACCTTTCTTGGGCTTCCTAGAGAGCTTAGACTGAGGTCTGGGCTGTTTAGATGTGTGTTTGGTATTAACCGGTGGTTCGACCGCAACAGTCATCTCCCCAGGTTCGGTTCTGTTAAAACCTTTTGAAATTTGAACCGTAAAAAATCGTTATGGACCGCGGTTCACCATTGTTTAGAGGAGAAAACTATGACTCATGACCTACGGTTCACACATTTGGAAGAAGAAAATCAAGGAAGAAGAAAGAAAATATAAAAACAGAAAAAAGAAATCTGGCTTCCTTTCTTCAGATTTTGCAATACCCTAATCCTAATTAATGACTAATTGTGTGATTGTTAATCGTTAAGTATGGTTAGAAGTCTGTTAATTTTAAAAATTACGGAATGGGCTTTATGTAGAGTTCAAGTTTGACTTGATCTGAGTTCAGAAACCTTTAGATTTGACTCATTAAAGCGTGAGTGGCAAAGTTGTAAATATCTAAATTTCCTCCAGCTGAGACCCTAAATCTATTTTTATGTGAAAAACCCCTCATTTGAGATATTTAAAGTTTCAAATTGTTCACTGCCGCTCAGTTTTGAATTCTGAGTTTTAAGAATTTTACTGTTTGTCATTCTGATTTTCAGAAGTCTGATTTTTGAATTGTCGGGGCTATCCTTATTTTATAAAACATTAATTTTTAAATATTTAAAAGTGTCAAGACACCTCGGAGCTTCAGAATGTTTTTATAAGAAAAATTTATGTGGTCTGATTGTGTAGTCATAATTTTTCCATTATAATACTTTAAATTTTGCAAATTTGATATTTATATAATTTTTGTTTAAATCATCGAGTATTTGACATGTTTTTTCCTCCAAATTTTTATGGCATTTCTAATTTTAAATACCAACATATTAGATCTGTTAACTCAATCTAGTGAGACCTCCACAGTACTCAACTGGTGAAAGTAGGTTGAAAGTAAAAAAAGTTAAAAAAAAAAAAAAAAGATAAGATAAACCTTATCCTTTTACGATACGTGTCAACCTTATCCCTTTTGTGGGTTTTCTTGCTAGCCAAGTATTGAAGATTATAAAAGAAAAGAAAGGAAAAAAAACAATAGGCTTTCTCTCTCGTTCAACGTTTTTCTCTCCCTCCTTTCGACAGCCAATAAAGCCACCTTTCATGTGCATCCCCATTGTTTTTGTAGCCGAAAACACTTTAGTTAAGTCAGTTCTCTCTCGTTCATGTAAATCGAGAAATTCATGTAATTTCGTCGATAAAGGTAAAAAGACTTAACTTAACTTGTGTATTGGGTTATTGGGGAAACTATTAGACTTTAGAAAGGAAAATGGGACCCATAGAATTTATTAAATGGAAAAGACCAAGTGGGAGCAGAAAGCGAGACTTGACACTGCTTCCATATAAGGAACGAAATTTTAGTTTTGACTGTCAGAACGGAAGCATAAAAAAGTTGTTAGGGAGCTGAGGCCTAGTGGTCAAAACGCAATATGAGGATGAGAGATCTAGAGAATGATAGATGTGTTGTTGGATAATTTTTAGAATAACCAATGATAGTGCATGGTGTAGATACATGTTTGTGATTCATATTATGGTTAGTAGTGCATGTAGTATGTGTTATACTAATCCATGCATGTGATTAATGAATTCGTTATATGAATAGGTGAATTTATAGTATATGTGAATGTGGTGAGTGAGATATTTGATCATGCATAGAGTTATGTATATATATGAATATTCCTGTGCTAATAAATTTGTGCATGTGATGAGATGAAAATATTCTAGGTTATTAAACCTACATTGAAACCAGTGGATGGTAAGTGGAACTTCATTGTTAAGCCATCATGGAAAAGGTAAATGGAGAAAAGATATGTGAATGGTAATTTTATATTGTTTCCATGTTTATGCATAGTTGATAGTTAATATACATGTTAATGTATATGCACACAATTGAATGACCAGTCGATCTCTTGCAAGATGCTGCATTATTTCTATATCAGGACTTAATGGATTCAAGGATGAGTGAGATCCCTCGATAGGGTAGAGTGGGATACCCTAAACTTATACAGTTGACGTTGAGTGGGATACCTCAATGGGGTTGAGTAGGATACTCAAGTGTATTACAAGTTTAGTTGAAACCTTGTAAATGCTAAATATGGTTTTTTTTTTTTTTTTTTTTATCATTTTGTTAAACATACATTGTGTTATTGATATTGTGAATGAATGTGTGAGCTTGTATGTGCAAATGTGAGAATGCATGTGCGAGTTTGCAAGTGCAAATGTGAGAATGCATGTATAGGTGGCATATGCATTTGTGAGTATACAAGTGTGGGTTTATATGTGTATGCATGACTATACATAGCTATATGTCCCCATTGATTACATTTGAAACATTGTACATGTCTCTGACCATCTGATGATTGTTACTGCATAGAAGAAGTCCTTTGATTAGTTGGGGTATTGGGCTTCCTCTTCTTGATATTCCGATCATCGGACCTCATCCCACTAAAAAGTCTTTGATTTGAAGTTTGGAATGCTTCTGATGCTGCCTTCTCAATATTGATGGCCCTATGGTACACTTCTACAAAAGTGGAAAGTCCCGATCCATCCATAGAAAATCTGATCAGGGGATGAAGTCCCTGTGTAAATCACTTAATCTTCATCTCTTCTGAAGTAATTAAATATGTAGTATAACATGATAATTCCTTCAACTTAGCCCCATACTGAGCCACAGTGTCGTTGCCTTTCTTCAACTCAAAGAACTTTGAAATTTTTGACTGACGGACCTGTGAAGAAAAGTACTTAGCCAGAAAAGTTTCATAGAAGTCATCCCAAGTATCTAATTCTTCATTCAGTCCTTACAGATCGGTCCACCATTCCTCTGCTGTACCACTCAACTGCATAGTGGCCAGAATAATACGGAGATCATCCTCTTGTACGCCTATGTTATCCATAATTCTGTCTATCTTCTTTAGTCAACGCTTTGCATCTGCTGGAACCGAATCTCTCCTTAACATAGGGGGATGCTGGCACTTAAATTCTCGAATTGCCACAATCTCCCTGGTTTCTTGAGCTGCACGATTCGTGCCATGAGTCCGCTGTACCATTGTCAAAACTTCCTTTGCTATTCTCAGCACAGTATTTGGATCTGCATTCACTGGAGGAGGAGGAGGAGGAGGAGGAGGTGGTCGAGGTGGAGGTGGAGGATGTTTCTGAGACCCTCCTAAAGCCGCACTCTCTACTACACCCTCAACGAAATTTTCTCTGCTAGCCTCCCGATTTACCGATCTGGCCCTATCTCCTCTCATTACTAGGCGATTATTCGGTCCAGCCATTCTAATAAAACCAAGAGAAATACATCAGTTTCACTATTAGGCAAGATAAAAAACCATCGAACACAAATATTCTTTTTTATTAATACATATGCTCGACTACTTATATGTTATTCACAAATCAACAGATCATATTCTACTACCAAAATCTACCCTCTTAAAGTTTCTACCCTCACTCACTTATGATAGAAAAGGGTATAACTTGTCTCTAATCTCAGGCCCAACCTCGTATTCACAATATGTGAGTTAAAATCCAAGCTTTGATACTAACTATAGCGCCCCACCCCTTTATACAGCCTAAACAGGTCATGAATGAAAAACTAAGTCATTAAATCCTTCAAGCCCAAACTTACACATCGCATAAATCATAATGTCATCGATAATATGAAATGAATAACATCTGTTATCAACGTCACATTTAATCTTACTACTCACGTCTCATTCCATAAAATAAAACAAATTCAATATCCTCAAAGTTCTCAATTATTTCAAGTTAAATAATCAAATCTCTCAAAAAACGTAATATCAAATAAAATAAATCCAATCATACGAATCCACAACTATACTAAGAAATTAAATATTCATCCTTGACAGCCTCTAAACATCAGTGGTCTCCACCAATTCTAAGTCCAGAGGATTACCTAAAATGTAAGGGGTGTGAGCCCCCAGTCCAGTGAAGGAATAGAATAACATATATCCAAAATATGATTTCTCCAATATACTCAATGTAATACAAATAAATAAATATTAAAAGCGTAATTAAATATGCATTTGATGTCTATGCTCTATACTATGTAATGCACAATACCCAATGCCTCATTCATCCACAACAACACCTACTGTATTTGGTGACCTACCCGACGAAGTGAGGCTAACACCATCACCAAATAGCAATCTACGTGACCTTTCATGGCTCAATAATCCAAACTTACCACATACGTGGTACTACTCACTAAAAGCGAGGCTATACACTACCACCGTCGTGGTCTACATGAAAGATCACGACTCACCTCCATACCCGTTCTATGAATATGAAAATGCCATACTCAATGCCATGCCTACCATACATTATCTCTATTATCGTGCCACATGTTATGTATCATATTAACATGATATGAATCTCATCATCAATACTATACTCTAAACAGAATTTTATCATCTTAAATAAATATAAACATCATGTATAAGTTTTAAAATATTAAAATCAATCTCAATAATATCACATATGCATAATAATAATTCATATCACAGTATTATTACCATAACAACACAATATGATAAATCAATCTTAATAATATCAAAAATAACTTTATAACAGACAATAAAACATCCATCCAATTCGAACATAATTATTGGATCTTTTAATAAGGTTAGTGGCTAAGTTCCAACTATCCGAGCAGACTGAGTCCCTAACGGCCATTAGAACATTTAGCATATCCCTTTACAATATTGTGAGTAAGCATCGGATTACAACCACTATTCCTACATATACCCAGTTCATATCATAGGTTCAACATTATATTCCCAAAACACGTTAAATAATGCAATATTTTTCCATTGCTCAATCATATAAACAAAATCGAGAATATCATGCACAACAAAATATAGTGTATTATTTTCCCTCACTTAAAAAGTTCACGAAGTGTAGGTGACTAATCCACGGGAATTCCAACTTGAAATTAATCAATAGGATGTTCGGAAAGTGCTACATCAAGTTCGGTTGAAGTTTTGAGTATTCTTTAATATTACTTCTAACTTAAACTTAAATAAGTGTGAAAAGGTTTCTAGGGTCCAAAGTTAAGAATAATATTTGGGCCCTTACATTATATAGTAGGACCAAGCACAATTCAACAAAGCACTAATAAAGCAATAAAAACCTTATTCATGAAATAAAGAGAGTTCTTTTAATTTACCAAGTAAAATAAACAAAATATTGAATTAATTGACACCGACTAAAAGGACAGTTGATCAAATGAATGAAGACTCTAAGTACCTTTTAAAGATAAGTACATAGGCTTCAAATATATAATTAAGCTTATAAAATTTTTAGGACAGTAATATTAAACCATGATATAAAACATTAATATTGTTTTCCTATTATAGTTTGTTTCCTTTCCTTCTCTTAAAATAAATTTAGGAGACACTACATGAAAGTTGAAAATATATATAAACGTTGAAAAGTAACAGATTGTAGCTAATATAAATAAAAGAAGGGAAATCAAGTAAATTGACTAAATAAGATTTGTTGTTTGAAGCAAACGAGTTGGCAAGGTGGAAAATTCATAATAATCAGTTAAAGAGAAAAGAAAGGAAGGGTGTTTCGTAAAGATGGTGATAACACTAACACCTTAAATCTGAAATATGTCTTTTATATGTACCTATTTTTGAAACTCCTTGAAATTATTAAGGAAAGAAAATAATTATGTAACCCAATAAATAAATAATTTGGTTAATACGTAAATTATTAAATTTTGTAACAAGGAAGAGAAATAGATAGTTTTAAATAGTTAAATAGGTATTAGACAGATTTTTAAACTATATATAAAGATATGAGGATGGGAGAAAATTCTGAATATGCTTTAGCTATATGTGATTATAATAAATTAACTCTTGCAATGATTAAAGAATATACAAATCAAAATTTTAAAGGTGATAGAAACTGAGAAGGAGGGAAATAATTAAAGGAACATGGTTTTCAATCTATGGTTTTATAAAAATAATTTGATTTGTACATTTTGCTGTCCAGGGATTAATATAAGGGCTTTGTAAGCTTCTGAAATAATAACAATTGGAGTTTAAGTTGTCAAATACTTAATTAGAATCTGTTGAAAACCAACCCACACAGAAAGAAATTTACTGATGTTGGAAAAGAACACATTGAGTTTTTTGATGCTATGATTAAACAAAAGTTTGGATTGTAATGAGGAATCCATGTGCAGCCCCACCACTCAAATATTTTATTATTTTAATAAGTTTCTTGTTCACGTTGGTGGTTTAGGGCTTTTCTATGTTTGATGAAGAAGGCTGCAATTGGGGAAAGTTGGGAATAAAAGAAAAGGAAAGAGAAAGAGAAAAACCTGAGAGAAGCTTGAGGAGAGATCAAAACTTGGTTGTAGGTGCTGTAGACAGGAAGCTCTTGATTTACAATGCACAAAAGGAGAAGATGAAGCAACACCAGGATCGAGAAATCGATGGATGTCTGGCTTATAAATACCCGTATATCCTGGATTTGTAAGAAGGGAAGTAAGAAAGGGAAGAGAAGAATTCGAATTTGGGGAATCCTAGCCGGGACAGAGTTTCCATCGGTGATTTAGGGATTTGGATGCTACGGTTAGGGAAGGGGAGAAGGAAAGGAAAGAAAAGAAAAGGGAAAGCAAGAGAGGGATACGGTGGGATTTAGATGCTACAGTTTCGAGGGAGAGGGATTTAGATGCTACAGTTTCGAGGGAGAGGGATTTAGAAAGAGTAAAAGAGGCGTGGGTCTCCACAGGAGCCCACACGGGTTTGGGTGTTTTCTATTTTGTTATTAACACATGTGTATATATATATATATATATATATATATATATATAAGTAATAAAAAAAAACAAAAGAACCCAATTAAGTAAATCTTAAGGTAAAAGACTTTTTTATAAAACTAATTTCTATAATAGATTCCACCAAGGGACATGGGTCCCATGGGTCCACTCAAAATTATAAATTGTAAATTTTAATTGAATAATTTTAATGAAATTCTAACTTTGGGAATTAAAAAACTAATTTGCTAATTAAATTTCTCTATTCACTTAATTTCAACTTGAAGGGGACAAATTTGGAAATTCTAATTGAGGAAAAATGTGTGTGCATTGGAGAACCTAAATTAATTAAATTCTAGATTTTTGTGTGTTTATTTATTTTATTTTAAACAATAAAAATAAAAGAAAAATAACACATAATTTCACACAACACAATCAAGAGACCCATGTGCTATTTTAGTTTTAACCAATTCGATTGATCCGCTATTCCGGGTCAGGTTATCACAGTTAGGGCTCCTCTTCTCCTTTTCGTTTTCTTTGCAACGACATTAAGGTTTGGACTTAGGACTCCTCTTCTGTTTTTTTCTTATGGTAAGGGCGGCGGTGAAGTGATAAAACGAAATATCCAACGAGAGAGTCAGAGAGTTAGGGTTATGAGTAAGATTGTCTGGCCTTACCAAATTAATAATTTATCAATTTAAGAATATGTGCAGTGGAATAAACGTGTGTGCAAGTGATAAACAAATGAATCAAACTATTAAAGCAAACCACATGCACAACGATATATATTAGTTCGGTTCACCTAAACCTACATCCACACCCTCTCTAAGGTTATCCCAAAATCCACTATATATGGGAGTCACACTCAAACATTACAACCTAGTTTTGAAAGGTTCGACCGCCCTTTTCTAATCCTTGACACCTATTTTTTAAGGTGATTTAATTACACTGATCTAATCCACCGTACAATGATAAACAAAGTAAACAAAAAACACTTATCTTGGGCCTTAACAATTATTCAAAATGTGTGTTCTTCTTGTAGATGTCTCTGCGCCTTCTTCCTTTAGATCAGGTCCATCTTTTGATGAGTATTGGCACAGCGGAATATGGATTCTAGGACAATGATTTTACTGCTTTTGGGTCCTAAAAGAATGTCCTCATCTTTACAATTAAACAAGCATTGAATGCTTAAACTCTTCCTTTAAAGGATGATGAAGGTGAGGAGATTAGGGAAAGAAAAGTCTCTAGAGAATGCCTGTGTTTTTTTTTCAATTTATCAGCTTTATTTTAAACTAAGGCTTAAGCATGTATTTATAGAGTTTCTGCCCAACAGTTCAATCTCGAGGCCTCCAGGATTTCTTTGAGGCCTCGATCCTATATATGGAAATACAACACACTTCAATTTCAAATTTCAAACTCTAATCTTACTGATATTTAGACAGATATCAGCTCACTCATTCGTCACATGTCCATGATTGCCAATCAGATTATTCAATTAACTAATCATGTGATGGCAAAAAAAATTTCACAATCTTTTTTTTTAAAATAAAAAAGTATCTTTTGAAATTTTTCAGATTTGTAAGATTGTCAATCACTTGAGTAGACTTCTGGAATTTTTAGATTTGCATGTGATTGCAAATCACAGAGAGATTGTTATCCCTTATTAGATTGAGGAGCCTTATCAAGGTTTCCAATTATAACCATGATTCCAATTACGATGAAGGCATAAGATGTTTCGAAGTCATGAGAAGTCTTTCATCCTTTTCAGATTTTCCTTACCATATTTTGTAAGATAATTGGTCAAAGGACAGATGGTCCTGAGATCACATGTTGAAGTCCAACTGTCATAATTTTCACTCAGTTATGGACATTCTTTGAGGCCTCGACAAAATGCTTGAGGCCTCGAGGTCGAGACTAAACATTTTTCAGATTTTCAATTTATTAACCATTGATTTCTAGGATGTTTAGGCTTGACCTAAGGTCCACTAGGGTCTACTTACCTGTGTGCCAATCATGTGTAGACGGTAGAACCTTCAATGTGTAGTAGAGCTTCATGTAGTCTTCAAAGTTTGACATCTTCTTAAATCTTCTAAGGCACGGTCCAACACACACGGTCACACTCCTTCACCAAATTGACAATAGATAGACTCAGTCAAACCGATGCACCAACAGATTTTAGAGTCCGTTTACTATTCATGAACAGTCCACTAGAGTCAGATAGTTTTTAAATGGGTCGCAGATGGTCCGCTAATAAAGTGAAAAATGAGAGTGAGGGAAGCCCTAACTTTCGTTTCTCACTCTTCCGTTCTCTCCACCTCTTCGTCCCCTTGTCTTGTCGCTGGTCTCTTCATCTCTTCACTTCATTCGCCGATCTCTCTCTCCAACTCCCTTTCACGCTCTGGATCTCTCTCGCCCAAGTATCTCTAGGTCTCTCGATCTCTCTCTCAAGGTCTCTTGGACACTCTCCTATGTCTCTCGATCTCTCTCTCTCTCTCTTGTTTTTCTCTCTCTCTCTCATCTCAGAGGCAGATGCCAGAGAAGTATCTGTAGAGGGTAAGACGATCAATTGCCCTGGAAAGCACTGTGTTTCCTGTGAGGGATTGAACATCAGGAGTCCAGCCTTCTTTACGCCATCGAAGAAACCCTTTTTCTCCAGAGGTACTCCTCTTTTCTCTTTTCTTTTGTTTGAAAGAATGGGAAAGAAATTTCTTTATTGAAAAATAACCATTTTGAGCTAAATTTTTAGAAATGGGGTTTAGCCATTTTTGTTTAAGAAATAACTGATTATTAATGTATGAACAATGTTATTGCTGCCATTATATAGTAGCCCTGGCCATTACAAATTGGGCAGGAAACAAATGACTTCATTTTTAAATAAATTCTTTGTCTCCTCTTTTATCTATTTGCTTATTTTTTGAATGTGAAGCCATTATGGCACAAACAGTTAGATCTCAATCTGTCCTCTTGATTTAAAATAAAAATCTATAATTTTATTTTGATTTGAGAGAGAATCACTATTGTCATATTTGCATATTCCTGTTAATCCTTTAGTAGGGCAATGTACCAACAAGGTTGATGCATATGTAATTGTTTCATCATTGGTTTCTCTCTCTCTCTGGTCTCTCTCTCTATCTCGGTCTCTCTCTGTTAATTAGCTTCAAGAAAATATGTAATTGTTTCTTTGGCAGTAGCAAGAGTTATTTTTCTCTGGGCTCAACAGGATTGATCTCGGTGAGTTGAAAAAGGTGGCTTGTAGACCACATGGTTTCCCTAGAATCCTAATTTCCATTTTGATTCATAAATGTTGTTTTAGCATAAAATAGTTAATACCCGTTCGAGTCGCATTTGGTGCTGATATGAGTGCTATAATTAACCTTCTTATCTCCTATTCAAGACCTTTTTGTCGATGATCTTACAACAAGTATTGAAGAGACGCACCATTTTCCTATTCTTTATGCAGGCAATTGATGATCTTCCTTTAATTCCTGGTGTTCTTGAACTTGTAGGAATTGGTTATACCGGGGTAAGTGGCATCTGTCGTTTATTCCTCAGACAACACTTACTGTAGCTTCAGCAGAGGTGATGATGAAGTGACCTGTTTTTAGTTTTATCACCATCGATTGTTGACCAAATGGTGATAAAATTTAGCAGTCACATAATTCATATTATTTAGTGTAAACCCTACCATAATACAGCCTCAATGGAGAAGAATGTAGCACCTATTGCCTGCACTGGATAGTGACTACATTATTGGCCCTCACATGTCTAGGAATGTGGTTGACCTTGCTTGCATTACAGTAGGAAGCCAAATTTCTCTTAAGCAGAATCTTGTAGACCATGATTAAGCCATATCTTCTATGCACTCATGCCTTATTACAATAGGGGTGTCTTGGATTGTACATATGTGGGTGCAAAATACATGGGGCAATCTCTGGTGGTTGAAACACAAGACTTGAGGATTGAGATCTTAGGTTCAATCCCTCGTGACTACAAGGAAGGGCCATTCTGGTCCCGCTGCTTAAACCTGACATGTGTTTGTTCAGATCTTTGTCGATTTTACATGCATTATGGAATATTTCTTAAGTAATTTACCATTTTTTGTATTACTTCTTCCACATAAATACAGCCGAAGTTTCAGTTCTGTCAAGGTCACTAAATTCACCACATCATCATCTCAAAACATTTTATCCTGAATGTGTAAGCAACATATTTTAAATGATGAGTTGATGATGTTATGTGATGCAGAACTTTTTGAAGAATTTTGATGTTGATAGGCTCTGCATAATTAATAAAGTGTCTTGCAAAAAGTTGGCCCTTTGCCAACCAATGTTTGTGCATTTCCTATTTTACATGTTGTACTATCTTCTTAACTCACTGTTTTGTGACCGTGCGTTAATGGATCAAGACTAGGAAATCCATCATAGAAGAGATGCACCAACTAGAGACGGAAAAGAGACAAATTACATTTTCTTATTTAAGGGTAATAAGCCCAATTTTAATCTTTTATTTTCAGGTCCAGGATTGCCTTTCTTTAGATTTTTTACATTTATTTAATGTTAAATGATGTATAAGTTTTAAAGTTCACTAAGTGTGATATATGTGAAATATTATATTAAAGTTGAAATGATAAATCCTAGGTTTATAATGAGTGTAGTAAGGTCTTGAATGGAAAAAAATTAATTTTAAAATGGGCATTACACTTGTAAAATAAACATTTAGAGTATTGGGCCTGATACTATGTAATTTTAGGTTAAAAACTGAATATTGGGCTCAAATTTGAGATTGATATTGGTTTGGTAGTAAATTTTTAATATTGGGCCTAAATGGTAGACAATCAGATCCTAAAAGGTCCATTAGATGTGTAAAATAGAGCATTAGACCCTAAATGGGCCATTGGCACGCCATCATACAGTAATCTACACTATTGGACTCTAAACGGGCCGCAGACGGTCTGATAACACTATTGGACCAAGCCGGATCCTATTCTTACTGGACCCTGTGCTATCAGGCCGAACTGCAGACAGTCCGATAGCACTATCAAGCTGGACCAGATCCTGGCAGGCCGGGCCAAATCTAGGTCCGTTTACACCCCTAGTTCTTATGAGTTAAAAACGTTTTTATATTAAAAGTTAATTTCTTATTTAATTCATTTCTTTTTTGAACAATCTCAATCTTCTAACACCTTATTACAACCTAATAGAAATCAAGTTAAAAAAATAATAGAAAATATTAGGTGTTGAGAAAAAAATTATACTAACTTGACAATTAGAGAACTTTACTGAGTGGCATTTTGAAGTATAGTGAAAATAAAATTCAGGGAGGCGAGTTCCTAGACATCATTCACACTTTCAGGTTATTTAGCCATATGTTCAAGTCAAACATAAAGTATCCAATTTTCAAAAATAAAACATTTTAACCTAGAAATACTTATTGGTTTTACAGAAGTTTAAAGATGAAATGAGTTTAAAAAATATATATATATTTAAAGTGACCAATTTTTAAATTTATTGATTTTATTATTATTTTTTCAAGTACAACATCAATCAGAACACAATTTAATAGTACCAAATTGAAACGGGGGAATTTTTTTTTTTTTTTTTTTTTGAGCGGTGAATAAAAATTTCATTAGTAGAAAGAAAAGATATAAAAGAAAACAAAAGATAAAAACAATCCAAAAAGAATGTCTAAGAGAATTAGACCACAAAGTGCAACAATAACCATCACTAAAAACCAATGAACCTCAAGAGAACACTACAAAATCTAAATCTGACAAAGAGTATCCTCTTGATAAATAAAAAATGCCTTGAATTAATTTTTTGTGATCAGTTTAAACATGGGACTTTTTGTCATCTAAGTAATTTGTATTACTCAGATAATTTGTATCTACATAAAAATTCCCTACCAAGGTGAACTTTTGAGGGCTTCACATGGCTTTAAATGTCAAATAATTTAATGATAAAAAGATAATTTACACCCACCAAACTTAGGTAGTATAAAAATAGCTAAATTAATTAATATTTAAAAAACAAAACTAGTAGAACCAGTATTCATGATGATATTTTGTGGGGCCCCATTAATTTTCAGAATAATAGAATCAAATATATACACTTGGTGTGAAATCAATTAATTGATGACATTTGAATTCTCATTACAAAATAAAAAAAAAAAATTGAGTCGCCCTCCACATTATACAGTTGCTTTTTAAAAAGCATTGAAAGAAATGTAAGCTGGAGCATCAGTCTGAACAGATTGGTCCATCCAAATCACAATATTAAAATCACCTAGAAAGGAAAAACTTTACTCCCTTTGCATCCATGAAAGGTGTATGCTCCATTCAAAAAATCAAAGCATCGTTCATTAATTCTTGACTAGAGAGATTTTTTATTTTCTTATCTCCCCATAACTGAAAAATTACAAACCACCCTAAAAATTTGGAAATACCATGGCAGTGAACAATGAAAATTGGTAAAGAATAATGATACAATTGAGAAATCAAAGGAAAAAAAAAAAAAAATCACCCTTCGACAAATATTTCAGAAACCCGTGCACCAGATTAACATTTTGCCAGCACTGTGTCCTCAAAGAGTCCAATATTGCAAGCTTTTGGGCTATCAATAAAAAGAGTTTCTTGTGAACATTGACATACATCAACATCTACTCATGATGTATAAAAAGGAGCCTCATAATTGGGTCCTTTCCCTACAAAAGCTTAATGGCACGCAATCATATTTGCCAAAAACTAAAATAATATAGTAGTTATCAAAGAAAAATGACCAAACAAAAGAAATATTAATTTCAAGTTCCAGTAACCTTCTCATGGAAGCTAAATTGGAAGTACAAAATCCTCATTTGCACATGCCTTTTTCAAAGATCTGATTAGCAAAAAAACTGTAACCAGTTGCTCCTCAATTATGACCTAAACTAAGATTTGACAAGATGGAAAGTTCAGATCACCATATGCCCAATTCCAATAGATTGTGTTGTGAATGCACACAATGGGTTTGATTAGGATCATACGAATGTCAAAAAAAATTCCCAGACTGACATATAAAATGAAGGAAAATGATGAAAGATAACATTGGAACCAACTTGACATGTCAGGTTCATGCTTTACATACAACTCTTGAAACAAGGGACAAGAGCCCAGCAAGACATTTAATTGAGTAATAGTAAAGTTTTATACTAAAATTTCATTTTAAATTCTTATATATATATATATATATATATATATATATATATATATATATATATATATATTTTTTTTTTTTTTAATTTCATAAGGTCACTGGACTCTATATTATTTATAAATATCATGTCACCTAATTTGAAATATGAGAATTTCTTAACTTAGTCATGTGAGTTTGATGTTGTGTGTTGTCTTTCCTTATTTATGAGTTATGACAACTGACAAACCTTATGTAATTCTGTTTTTAGTAAAATAGAGTCAACTTGTTTATTCACTTGAGTTCTAACCAAGTCAAAAAAGTAAAAACTCAATTAAATACATTATAACAATATTTTCAATTTTTTATCTCAAAAGTAAACACTGTCACATAAATGTTTATTATTATTATTAGTATATATTTATATATTATTGAAATTTGAAAATTTAATTATTTATCAAGTTTATCACATAATAAGATTAAATATTGCAATATCCAAATTTAACCTATATGTTAACATGACCTCTAATGTATATGTCTACTAATTAATTGTTAAAAATTATGTTTTTTCTCAAATTAATTGAGTCATTTCTATTATAATATTTTAAAACTTTGTAAGTTGGATTTGTAGGCATCTTTACCTAGACTTTTAGGAAGAAAAAAAAAAATTCTCACTTGGACTCATTTTTATAAAATAATCTAGTCTTTTTTTATTTTTCAAATAACATAAAAAATTGATTTTCATAATTTTTGACAAAACATTAGTTTATGTCACCTACAATTTATGTTTTTTTTTTTTTTCAATATTTACATAATGATTCCCTATTGGATTAAAAATATCAGTCCAATATTTAGATACCAACAAAAAAATTTCTCAAGCTTTAGGTGAGGCAGATCACTCATTTACCTAGAAATCATCTAATTTTATAATTAATAGTCATTAGATTTAAAAGAAAACAAAATTGAGTACTTAGAACAATTTGATTTTAGTGGTTAATTTCAATTAAATATAAAAAAATGTTAGATGATTTTTATACATGATTGATCAGGAGGCCTTCTTAAATAGTGAAATAATCCATCGATGTTAAATTTATCTTCTTCTTTTTATAATAATATTTTGATTGCAGGAAATCAAACAATTTCTCTAAAATTTCAATCACATTGATGATTAATTTTAAATTAAAAAAATAATTTGAGCCTAAATTTGTGGATGAGTCAAAATTTCAACTAAATTTTTTAAATCTAAATTTTAGCTTGCTATAGAAATTTCAATATTCTAAAATTTCCATATATTTGTCAAAATGATATCAATGGGTTTGTTAATGAAAACATTAGCTAAAAATAATTTTTAAAATCCCTCACATTGCTCCAAGTGTTCTAGATACAATTCATTGGCAAGGGTAAAATAAGAAAAAATGAAAGAAATTGACGAGTATTATAGTCATAAATGAAAAATATTAAAGCAAGTGTTATCAGGTTGTAACAGTTAGTTTCAGAGTTTATTATGCATCCAATCCCAACTCGAGTTTTGTCACGACCCACCCCTCGAACTCGTGACAAAGAAGTATATGTATATACATATACATATGTGTATATATGTATATAAGGACAACACCAAACCATACAACACATCAAGACTATACATGATTATTACAAGTCCAAAATTACATAACATTGTTCTCGTGCCCTGCACGACACAACTTCACAAAATACAAAATAAGAAGTCTTCGAACGTGGAAAAGGCGTTGAAGTCCAAGCTCATGGCCCTTACCCGCATCCTCGGAGTCCGTAGGACCCCACCTCCATACCTCTTCCTGCATCTGTGAGGGATTAGTCTAAAGTGGCAATTAAGACATTCCATAACAAAATGACTCCAACATGAAATAGTAATAAGTTATGGGATAAGAAAAAAATTAGTCATCACATGGGTGAATTGCCATTTTAGTTAATACAGAAAGGTTACCACTCCTAGCCATCACCACTCCACTTTCGTGGCCAGCTTAATACTCCCCACCACTACTCCCACTTCATAGCAGAGGTTCACTTCTCGTGCATACTCCTATGGTCGTCACCTCCTGTGATCGCCCCATGCATCAAGATTTGGTCATTGCTCCTACTTCATTACCGCCACTACTCTCATTTCGTGGCTAATGCACCCTCCTTATAATTGACATACAAGAGCACTCCATGCTTCAAACCAAGAAGATTCACCCTATCATTACAATTGCCACTCATCATCCACACACTGCATAATTCAAAAGCACAAACATACATCCCCACATTTCCCACTAATTCCAAGCCCTTGCATCTTACACATAATTGTATTTAATCCTATCTCCAATTTTTATTTCACCAACACATCAACAGATAGATATACATTGATAGTCGAAGCACACAAAATCCATAATACATGGGTATACACCCTCAATATCTAGACTCCAGTTGCTTGTAAGAACCCTATCACTCTTTTATCAAAACTTTTCAATTCATTGTTATAATCATAAAATATATTAGTTGGAGTCTTACAATATTGACATAGTATAAGCAATCAGTGACTTGATGCATAGTAACTAGTTAGTCAAATCTAATTGAGTGTTCTTTCTTCTTTTTCTCTACTAAAAAATAAACCAACTACTAGTGTTCGATCCCAGATGTTGGCTTATACTTACAGGTATGAGAAAAAGTGTCATTGAGGAATACTGTGGTTAAACGAAAGCTGGGATTTTGTAAATTTAATGCAGATGGACAGCTAGAGGCAAGATTGACCAGACAGGCATAGGCGGTGTGGCTCATGATGACCATTGTCACAAATATCGTTATTGGGATATTAACGGTGATTGGTAATATCGCGATATTTTCAAATTCTCAAGTTTTTATTGAAAAATTAATAATAAGAATCTAACAAATAAAAATCTTAATAAGGAATTTACTAGAATTTTATTAGGATATTATCGCGATATAACCATTTGTCGCGTTGTTAACGCGATTTTATCGGGAATTTACATAGAATTCACCGTCGTGCCGATAAATATGCGTTATTAACGCGGTAATAATATTTTACCGATAAAAACGTGGTAAATCTAAAAATATCACTGATATTTGTGACATTGATGATGACAAAGGAGAGGTGACCTCATTTTTCGCTGAATCCATTGGAATATTGGAATCTAATGGGGAGTTACTACCGGTTTGGCCTCCCTCTCTAATGTAATAGTTTAACTCATGTTCATTTTTTAACTTTTTCTTGAATTAAAAAATTAAAATATTGAAAACGTTCGAGTTTTTTTAATTTCTAGAATTTAAAATTTTAAAATATTGACCGATATCATGACCGATATTGGCTCAATATGGGCAAATATCGGCCTGGGCCCACAGACGATATCAAGTTTTTTAAAAAAATCGATATCTATGAATATCGGTCGAGATATATCAGGGTTCAAAAACAAGACATATATAGTATCGGCCTATATATATATATATATATATATATATATATATTGAAAGGTAACTTATTATATTAAAAAAGAAAAGAATGTACACGTAAGGATGACTGAGAGGCCACCCCTTTGAACAAAGCAGCCCTCCCAATTACAGCACACCAATTATAGATTCTATTGATAGAGAACCCCCTGTCTAGCCAGTAAATTTGCAGCAGTATCGGCCGATATTTTTAACCCTACTCATTTCAACACCACTTTTAAACATTTTTTTGAGTATGTGGATTTGGTTTTTTATTTCTCTGAGTGATTTGTATGGCGTTGGATTGGTTTTTATTTATAGAAATTTAAAAAATCCCCTTTTTTGATCTACGAATAGGGATAATGCATTATTTCTTTAAAATTACAAAAAAAAAAAGGGAACAGATGATAGTAGTTGGGCTAGGCCAAGCCAAGTCAAGCCATATTGGGTTATCAGATCATACTCAGGTAGGTCTAGGTAATAATAGTTGCATTGTGAGGTTGGACTGTTGGGCTGGGCTCAGTCATGTTGAGGTCAGATTGGGCTCAGTTTATTAAAACTCAATCCGACCTAGCTGAATTGTAGACATATTAGGACCCAACAAAATGAACAGCAAGGGAATTAGAAGATAAAAGAATAATACTGTTACCAAGTTTCTCAACAGACAGGACCTGCCCTGAAATTTTAGGGGCCCTAGGCCCAATACACTGTTGGGGGCCCTATGAAAGTGCATGGTGGGGGCCCTAGTCCATTGATCAAAATGGGTGGTGGGGGTGGAGGCGCCTAGACGGCCGCCGATATGGCCTTAAGCCAAGGCCGGCCCTGTCAACAGAACTATCTTGGGCCAATTTAATATGTTCGAAAGAATTGTGACAGAAAGAGGAAAACAATTGAGACACACCCTCCATAACTAAGGTAAAAGTAATCACTATTACATAATAGATTTACAGAGGGTGTGAAACCCTTGCCCAGTCGATGTGGGAAGTCCCACATCAGTTAAGAAGGAAAGGGGTGATGGGGTTATATGAGGCTAAGCCCACTTTAACTAACAAGACGCATTTTGGGCCGGGCCATGTGTGCCCTGGCCTAAAAGTAAAACCGTGCGGGTTCGCTGTGTGCGAGACCCAGAGCAGACAATTTCTTGCTGAGTCAAGCCCTAAGCCCTGTATTTGGGTCGGGTCGTTACAAATGGTATCAGAGCCTTAGTTCAACTCTCGGACTGTGTGGGCCTTTCCTCCTTCCCTGGTGTTGTTGAGCTAAGCCGGGTCGAGCTGGGGGCGGCTCAAGGTTTAGGGGGGGTGATTGTGAAACCCTTACCTAGCCGATGTGGGAAGTCCCACATCGGTTGGGAAGGAAAGGGGTGATGGGGTTATGTGAGGCTAAGCCCACTTTAACTAGCAAGAAGCGTTTTGGGCAGGGTCATGTGGGCCTGGGCCCAAAAGTAAAACCGTGCGGGCTCGCTGTGTGCAAGGCCCAGAGCGGACAATTTCTTGCTGAGTCAATCCCTAAGCCTTATATTTGGGTCGGGTCGTTACAGAGGGCGTTACAATGTGGACGTTATGAACCCTCAAGTAACATACGTAGAAGGACACAATGTATCAAGCTTAATGGAATGCCGATCTTATTTTCTTCCCAATCTCTCCTCCTTATTTTCTTCCCAAGTTCATTTCTTTGAATTAGGCCCTAAAAAAATAAACGATTTTTGGCTCATTTTCAACGATTTGAACGGTTGAAGCTATAGTTTGTTGCTAGACCTACAAGCAGGGAAAGTTTTTTCCTAGATTTTTAGAGAAAGCCTTCATATCTCAAGATATTATTTCTTGAAATTTTGATATGAGATGCACTCCTAATGTTTTTTAATTTAAAAATGACTTTTATTAAGAAAAGAAAAATGGTTCTAGTTTATTTTTTCCTTATTGTTTAGAATGATTTAGAGGGTGTTTTGGAAGTCGGATCTGAGGCGTGATAGAAGCGGGATCGTTGTAGCACTCATAACAAATGCGTAGTGCACAATTGATTTACTTTGTTAAATGGATTAAATATTTAACTTAACTACAAATCAAATTTCAGCAACTATTTAATAAATGAACAAGTTGAGTTGATATTTTGGATTAAATTAGGTCATTGAATTCATTTACTGAATAGGTTAAATATGCTATGCATCAAAACAAGAACAATTAACATTGATCAAGTTCAATTACCTCATTTATAAATTATAAGTACGAAGGATTATGAAAGCATACTTCACAAAGATTTCTTTAAAAGAATTTGTTCTTATCAAACATGAATGGATGTCATTTTCTAACACAAGAAAAGATGCCTGTGTTGAAGAATGTCATTTAGTATAGATTAAGTATGAATAAATATAATATACAAGAATAAACTTTTTTAGAATAAAAATAATATCACCTTTTTAAAGGGTCTAAATGAAAAAAAAAATTATGAGAATCAAAGTCATTTTTAATTAACTTTTTAAGGATCTTAAATTTTACAGAAAACATTTATTTTCTCAGAATCATTTCTATTTTTTATGATTCTTTATCATTCAAAATATCAAACAATATTTTGGTATAAGATATAAAAGGGTCATCAGAACAAACTATGAGAAGGAAAATTCATAATAGAATTTTCTTTATTTTCTGTGAAATTTCTAGAATTTTTTTATTTTTTTAAATTACAGAGGAGATAGAACTGTTGCACCAAATTTAAAACCTCCGCCACTATATAGTCCCCCAAAATTAATCACCAAGGGGCTACTTGATGAGAAGACTTGAAAAGTAAAAGATGTAGTACCGGTAAGCAATGTCACAAACATCGACAGTATTTTTAAATTTACCACATTTTTATATGCGAAGTACCATTATCGCGTTAATAACACATATTTGTCGCCAAGATGGTAAATTTTCAATAGAATCACGTTAAAAATATAATATGTTAATATCGATAAAATATTCTAATAAATTCTTCGTAAATTCCCTTTTAAGATTTTTATTTTATTAATATTTTCCACGAAATTTTCCCTTTAATTTTCTGGTAAAAATCTAAGAATTTGAAAATATTTCAATATTACCGATTGTGGTTAATATCACTAGAACAATATTTATGACAATGCATGTAAGCAAGGGAAATACAAAATGATTTCAACGAAGATGTTACTTTCAAGTGAGCCATTTCTCATCCTCAGGAGTCATGATATGGGAGTTGAAGACGCATCTTGGGCATAGTAGGCCTGATTCTTTTGAGGTCTGATATGCAACAGCCGACATCATCAGCAAAACAATTTTATGGTGAGAACAGTAGCCCTCACCACCATTGGGCCTTTCGCTACTCTTACTGTTGTTGGGAAGAGTTTTCCCCTTGGCTTGATGTTGACAAACCAATGCAGACTTGTAGCCTGTAGTGGATGAGAAGTCATGACAGATTGTTGACACTAATCAAAGAATGAGGCCTATACTGAGAGCAGGACAACAACTAGCATGCGGCAGGTGACACAAGTAATCTTGTTGACCCACCAATGCAAAATGGAAGGTTTACCTTGTCTGGTGGACAAGTCTCCCAAAAAAATTCAAAACTGTACAGGTTTTCACTCTGAAATGTTTGGGAGGTTAAATTCCCTTGCTGTTTAATCCCAGCCAAGCCTTGGATTTTTTTCAGATCATAAGCCAGTCTTATTGGATTTGGGAGATATGGAGAGAACAGAGACCATTCAAATTTGAGAACAAGAGGTTACAATGTCAAGAATTCCACGAAGTTCAAGTACAGTGGTCGAAAAGTAAGATATAAGGTGGGCAGCTTTCAGATTTGAAAGAAACTGAGATATGTTAAAGAGAAACTCGATAGTTGAAAAAAGCCCAAATTTTGCAGTGATGCAGAAATAAAGAAAGATTGAAAGTCTCACTCCCTGAAGATTACCTTGAAAGTACTCAATTGCTATTAGATCTAGACGCAGTTCTTAGAAGGAAAAGACAGCATAGAGGCAACAATCTAGGGCTCTTTGGCTTAAAGAAGGAAACAAAAATATGCCTTCATTCACAAAATTGCAAGTGTAAGGAAATTCAACTACATTTGCCAAACTGAAAATTGGTACTGATATTATTGAGGATAAGTCTCGTATATCCTCTGAGATAATTGATTCCTTCTGTTTTCTTCACTCAACCTGAATTTGAAAGGCTGAGAAATGATGGTGCAATTTTCTTGGAAATAAAGCAATGTGGCTTGAAAGAGACTTTGAAGAGGAAGAAATCCACAAGGTACTCAAAGGAATAGTGAAAGATAATGAACCGAGGCCAGGTGGTTCTACTATGGCCTTCTACCAGCATTTTTGGGATATAAAACAGATTTGATGGAAGTGATAAAAAGAATTTCATTCAAGGGTGAAGATCAATAGAGGCATGAACCCCACTTTTATTATCCTTCTGCCTTAAGTTGAAGGTATGCTAGAACTGTCTAAATTTATGCCAAAAAGCTTAGCTTGCAGCCTTCATAAAATTACTACAGAAGCTTTGGCAATTGTGCAAGGAAAGCAGATTTTTGACAGTATTCACATTGCTATTGAATGCATTGTCTCAAGGTCAGAGCAAATGAGTTAGGGATGGTATGTAAAGTGGAATTAGAGAAAGCCTATGACTGGGGAAATTAAGGAAAGTTTGCCCACCGTCCTCATTCCCCTCCACCCCTTCTATCTCCAAATAGATTTAAGGATGCAGAACTGTTTAAGTCTGGGAAACAGAGGAACTTCATATTCATGTGGAAAAGGAGATACTTCATTTTGGTAGAGATGTGTTTGTTAAGACAATGATCAATGACATTGATTATAGTGGTTTTACCAGCATCTCTAGCCAAGGTACACATGGTAGAGATATGTTTGTTAAGATGGATGCTTAGATATACAAAGAAAGATTGAGTTGGGATTCAGTGGGTCAGAGGAAAGCGAAAGGCTGCTCAAATGAAAGAGAACCAAAGAATGTTACAAGTTGGTTTGTGACTTTGGGCATGCAAACAGATGATAAGAAACAACCACCATACAAATATGGAACACTTGCTAGAATGAAGCAGTAAAAAAAGCATGTTAGATTTTCAGATGATGGTAACATTGCTACACACCGGGTTGTGAGTTGATATGGAACACTGGGACATGGTATGCTTTTGAGGTCACAAGGAGGATGGGATCGGGTTTTGGAAAAAACAAATTCAACAAGTTGAGCACAATACATGGGATAAGGATTTATTATTGATTACCATGAAAGTCTTCTTTCTGAAAACAAATTGTTTGCCTGAATCACAGTTTTTATATTACACACTTTTTCAATATATTGTTACGTTTCAAATTTCTGATGGATAGTCTATATCAATTTTATGTCAACTGGTGTCTATTCTTTTGCAAAAACTGCAGTTGTGAGTCCTTTCAATCTGAACATAGATAGGAAACAAAAGCATTTAGGTGATTTGAATATGCCCCAAAAAGGAACTGGCAATGGTGTGAATTCCAATGTTCAAAGTAGAGAACCAAGTGACGAAGGGCAAGATGAGGAACCAAGTGAAGAATCAGATAAGGATCCAATAGAGGAAACAAGTGAATAACAATATGAATATCTGAGTAAACAAGTGAATAACAATATGAATATCTGAGTTAGGTTTTAGGAACAAGGCGAATAGCCAAGTGAGGAATCATCATCAAAACCTATATCTCAACCATCCCGTGTCACAATTGCACTCAATATTTCTCTAACACTTCCATTGGTCATGAACTAAAACAATGAGATATTGAATTATATAGCAAACAACACTGAGGAACAGTGATATACAAATATTGCAAAATATCAAGTCATTTTTTCTAAAAAATGGAGCCACGATTGATATGCATGTTTTCTCTTGGGGGAAAAATAAAATTTTGGGTCCAAAATGGCTCAAAATTTATTGCTCCATTCAGGGCCCAATATATAAGATATCAATGAAATTCTAAATTTAGCACTGAACAGAAGAAAAAGGATGAGAAAATCATTTATCTTATCATTCTTAATGAAAGGAGACTTAAAAATGCATTACAAAGTACCTTTATAACAGCCATGTATCCACGTACATTCCCAGTGGCTTGTTTACAATTTTTATCAGCATTCAAATTTATACAGCAAAAAAAATGATATGAACATATACTGCAGCTTCAGGTCTACACTATCATAACCGAATCTGGTTGAGTTCTCTCTGCAAAACTGAATTTTTACAATTTAAAATTTTGGTATCTGTACAGTTCAAATGTTCATGTCAAGGCCACCAACTCGAGTTCCCCTCTGCCTTCTCCAATGCTCGTAATCAGTATCATCACTAGGCAATTCAATACAAATCGCCAGACAGGGCAAGTGTGTCGAATCCTCAGCCCAGGCAAAATGCACTCTCCATGATACAGCATAAAAAATGAAATGAACATATACTGCAGCTTCAGGTCTACACTTCATAATCCAATTTGGTTGAGTTCTCTTTGCAAAACTGATTTTTTACAATTTGAAAATCCGGTGTCCGTACAGTTCAGATGTTCGTGTCAAGGCCACCAACTCAAGTTCCCCTCTGCCTTCTCCAATGCTCGTAATCAGGATCATCAGTAGGCAATTCAAATCGACAGATAGGGCAAGTGTTCCGAATCCCCAGCCAAGACAAAATGCACTCTCCATGATAATGGTGGGTACATGGGAGGCACTTTGCTTCTTTCTCCAATGAAATCTCATCCTCACAAACTGCACACATGGCATTCTTGAGGATGACTGTCGGCAGATTCTGGACAACTGATTTTGCAGCAGGAAGGGTTCCCCTGATCGACTCGAAATCAATTGGATCAATCTGACCATCATCAGAATTGGTGTCAGGGGGATCAAATAATTCTACGAATTCGACAAAGTCATCGGCCTGATTCCACTCAATGAACCCATCTCTATTATGATCCCCTCCACTGTCATCAATAATCTCATCATAACAATAATCATCATCTTCAATCCCAAACCCTAACCCGAACCCCTGCTCCAAAAGATTAGTACCCACTTCGACATTCTCTTCAAAAAACTGAGAATCTGAGCTTCCAATGGGATTCAAATCCGGGTTGAAAAATTCGTCAATACAAAACCCGTCAGAGTCATTGAAATCCATCTACAATTCTGAATTCAAATCGGGCATTTGAGAATCTGAGCCGCCGATTGGATTCAAATCCTGGTTGTAAAATTCATCAATAAAAAAATGGGTTTGTAGGATGTTTTCATCGTTTACCTCAACCCCGTTAGACACATTGGGATACATATATGATTCTGAATCCAAATCGGACATTTGAAAATCTGAGCTTCCAATTGGATTCAAATCTGAGTTGTAAAATTCGTCCATAAAAAATGGGTTTGTAGGATGTTTCCATCGTTTACCTCAACCCCATCAGAGAAATTGGGATCCATATCCGTACCTGAACCCATATAGGATTTTTGAAATTCTTGGATATCGAAATGGGTGGGGAGAAGTTGTTCGGAGTCAGAGTCGACCATCATGGAGTCGTTGACATCGATCAGACAATTGACGATCACGAAGTCGTCGGATTCTTCATCTTCAGACAGAGAGAGATTGAGGACGTCCAAAATTCCCAGATGTGTGCACCGAATTGCCAAGATTCAGAAAGCAACGGAATTCCAAGAAGTAGAAAGAGAAATACAGAGCGAAGCAAGAGAGAGAAACAGAGAAAGAGAGAGTATTCCACTTCCAACGGTAGGGAGTGATATTTATCGTGTAATTTGAATACCAAGAAACGTAAATCATCAACGCGTAATCTTCACTCTTTTTTATTGGGAGCACTTACACACACCCGATTTTTCTGCCTCTGAATTCGGGTGAAATTACGATTCTGCCCCCGCGTTTCCATTCATTCGAATGAATTCCCAGTTCATTTTGTCATTCATTCGAATGAATGGATTCATTCGAATGAATCACCAGTTCATTTTCGATTCATTCGAATGAATCACCGGTTCATTTTGGATTCATTCGAATGAATGGGCTGAACAGTAACACGGAGTACTGTTCAGCCCGATCATTCGAATGCCCAGTCGTTCGAATCCGCCGAATGGATTCATTCGAATGAATCAATTCATTCGAATGACTGGACATTCATTCGAATGAATCAATTCATTCGAATGACTGGACATTCATTCGAATAATCGGGCTGAACAGTACTCCGTGTTACTGTTCAGCCCGATCATTCGAATCATTCGCACACGATTCTGCTGAATACATTCATTCGAATGAATGACCAGTCATTCGAATGAATGGGCTGAACAGTAACACGGAGTACTGTTCAGCCCGATCATTCGATTCATTCGCATACACAGAATTCATTCGAATGAATCAACTGATTCATTCGAATGAATGCACGTTTCTGATTCATTCGAATGAATCAGCCCATTCATTCGAATGAATCCTCTGTTATCGGGCATTCATTCGAATGAATGGGATGATTCATTCGAATGAATGCATCAGAGGCTGTCTGAGAATGACAGTCCAGGCATTCATTCGAATGAATCAGCCCATTCATTCGAATGAATGCCCTGGACTGCGACTCTCAGGCAGCCTCTGATGCATTCATTCGAATGAATCATCCCATTCATTCGAATGAATGCCCGATAACAGAGGATTCATTCGAATGGATGGGCTGATTCATTCGAATGAATGCCCTGGACTGCCATTCTCAGGCAGCCTCTGATGCATTCATTCGAATGAATCAGCCCATTCATTCGAATGAATGCCTGAAAATGTGCATTCATTCGAATGAATGGGCTGATTCATTCGAATGAATGCAAACTTAATATATAAGAACCGTCGATTCATTCGATCGACACCGAACCCTAGCCCCTTCCCTCCTTCGCCGTGAGTCCATTTCAAAACCCTAGATCGAATCTCTCCCTCCCCCTTTCACTCTCCTGCTCCGGCGCCGGTTCCGGCCGTGTCTCTCTCATCCTTAGCTCTCCCTTTCCTCAATCTAAGCTCGGCCTTCCCTCATTCCGAAGTCCCTTTCCCGAGCCCTTCCCTCATTCATTCGAATCACACACCCATTCATTCGAATCACACCCCCCTTTCATTCAAATCACCCCCATTTCAATCCCAAACCCCACCCTATTCTCCCTACTTCTTCCTTTATTTTGAAAAACCCACCCTTTAACCCATGGCATCGTCCTCGAAAAGGAAAGCGACCTCAACAAGGGGAGGGAAAAAACAAAAGAAGGATACCGCATTCGACCCCACCTATTTCGTATCTTCGGAAGCGGCGACCATGTACAGAGAGGATTTCTCCACACGGTCCTTCATATTCGGTAAAATCGTGGACCTCTCATATTTCACACAATTTGGTTTTAAAGTTGAAGATTTATTTGAAAAAATAGGTTGGGGGTCATTTTTGGCATTAAAAAGTGATATGTATCCGACGGTCGTTAAAGAATTTTATGCCAATGTGGAAAGAATTGACGATGAGTCGGTTAAAACATCTGTCCGAGGGCAAGAAATTGTCATTACACGGGATAGATTAGACCTCCTATACAATTTGCCCAAAGATGCGATTAGAAAGTACGACAGTCGTACATGGCCCACTGATGTTGAGGGCTTTGACGTTTTGGTAGCCCTTAACGAAATCTGTGGGAGGACAGATATTACTGAGAAGAAGACCCCCCCTCTGACGAATTTGACATTAGAGGCACGAATCATCCACCACATAGTTGTCAACTGTGTGTGCCCTAGAAAAGGGCATACTACTGTGACATGGTTCGATGTCTTCTTGATTTGGTGCATCATGAATGGGAAAAAAATCTCCCTCTCCCATATCATCATTAGTCACATGCGCGCCTGCCGGAAGACCAGAAGATGCAGTCTTCCGTATGGTCTATTTCTATGTTCATTTTTTGAAGAACGCGGAATCCCTCTTCTCCCCGATGATAAAGTTTCTTTAGACCGATTTGATTATTTCAATGATTCAACTTTGAAGAAGATGGGATTCCAACTCGACACAGTGAGTAAGAAATGGGTACCCAAAGTTGTCGAGGCACTTCAACTTCAGGTACTACCACCACCTGAGCCATCTGAGCCATCTGAGGCGCGTGAGGCACGCGAGGCAGGGACTCCTCCTCAAGAAGGATCAACTGGAATCAACACACAACAGATTCTTGATAGCATTTCTTCTTTGGAGGAGAAGATGGATCAGAGATATGATCAGGTTTCTGCAAGGTTGGATGTGATGCAGAATCAGATTATCGATACTTTGAGATTGGCTGTGCTTATAGCACAAGAGAGGGGGATAACAGCAGCATTAGGAGCAGAAGCAGATGGGAGTTTACGAGCAAGGGTATCTAAAGAATATGCAGGAGCAGCTTTTGTCCCTATTCGTCCATTTGGATCAGCAGCTTCAGCTTTAGGAGCAACATCTGGCAGCCCTGCTCGACCATTTCGATCAGCAGCTTCAGCTTCAGCTTCAGCATCTAACATTCCTGCTCGGCCATCTCGATCATCTGCTCCACCTTCAGGAGCAGGATCTAGCACCCATACTCCTACATCTGGAGCAGGTGCTGGCACCCATGCTCCTACATCTGGAGCAGGTGCTTCAGCTTCAGCAGCAGCAGCAGGATCTAGCACCCCTGCTCGTCCATTTGGAGCAGTTTCAGGCCCCCAGGTCCGACCGATTGGATTAGTAGCTTTTGGCCACTCTGTTCGTTCGACTGGATTAGAAACAGCTTCTGGCCCCTGTATTGGTCCGACTGGTGTTGCAGCTGCTACTGGCTCTCGTTCTGTTCATAGTCGAGCACCAGCAGTTTCTCGCCCCCGTTCTCGTCATACTGCACTTATTCCATATGTACCTCCAGTTCATGCACCAGCTGGTGCACCTCCTGCTGCACCACCTCCTGCACCTCCAGTTCATACACCACCTGGTGCACCTCCAGCTTATTTTTTTTTGTTATTGACATGTAAAACAGATGTAAAATTCATATTTTGAATGAACATGTTATATTATTTATCTCCTGCTCATTGTGAATTGGGTCGTTACTTTAAAAATGTTATTTTGAACTAAATTAGCATTTAAATATTCCACATAAAATGAATACATTCAAGCTGACAAGTACATTCAACAACATTCCTAACTTAAAATTAAGCTATTGACAATCCTATCTCCACTTCATTGATTCCACCATTGGAAGAAATCGTCATTATCTCTAAGATCACCAGACCACTGCATAACATTTTAAAAAAATGACATTAGAACATATGGAAAAGTTATATGTCGATTGGTAAATACATATAAACTCTTTAAGGAATGAACTTACTTCGGTCATTTCTGTAGAGTTATATGTTAAATCGTCACCAAAGTTGTAAGATCCACTATCATGTGGAAAACTCGCTGTTTGTGATTCAATGAAATCACCTACATTATAATCAGCATTTAAATCTACACTCGTAGATGCCTGTGAAGAAGGTGGCCTATTCGGACAAGTTCTCCTCGTATGACCAGTATTTTTGCATAACCCACATCTCCTTCCATTTAGTTGATTCTCTACAATCTCAAATGCAGAAGGATCTCGACGTGTAGATGTTTGGCCCTGTGATGAATTCCTTGAACCTGGATGACGTCCTCTAGAATATTGCATAATAGGGTGACTGACTGGCTTATCATGGATGGCAAGATTTTGAAGATGATTTAGGAGCATCTCTTGATCATACGAAGACAAATGTCCATATTTGTTCTTAATACCTTCAAAGTGTACATCTAATACATCCCCAGGGCTCCTCCTTTCAATCCTCAAGTCAGCCAATGAGATTAAGTCTATTATCCATTGTGGGTGTATGTCATCCAAATGTAATTTGTCCATCCATTGCATTTTGTGCGCACACGGTAGGCCCATTGAAGCTGTAAACTCTTCCGTACAAATGGGTTTCAATGATCGGTTCATAAGCATATCATATTCGTTGTAAACCTCATTCATTGCGAAATGAGAAACTTTGCCCTTCAATTCATCAAAGAAAGGAATAGACACATCACATGCAAACCGAATCTTCTCATCCTCAAGTTGAATCTTGAACTCTTCAAATTGATTTTCAATGACATGGGCTATCTTTCTTCTGACAACATCTAGATCACCTGTAGATGTAGATATATAACTTTTCAGAATAGCATATGCACCATCAACTCTTGAAGTAGCTCGATTTTTAAAATGTAAACTCCATCCGATCCATGCCTTGACGAATTGTTTTCTAAGTGGGATCCATGTCCTTGTTAAGTAATTCACTGCCTGCGAATCAGCTCTAAAATTTTGTTTGAATGCCTCAAACGCTGTATTGAATGCTTCTTGGGTTGGGGACTCAATCAGGCCATTCCATTCGGTAAAAAATGCATTCCAGTCTTCCATTCTCTTAAACAAAGGTTTACAACGAGCGACAATATTCTTGTTGATATGCCAGGAACACAAAATATGTACAGCATTAGGGAACTCCAAATTAATGGCATTCTTTAACGCCAATTCCCTATCAGTCAAAAGAACTTGTCGATCATGGTGCACTCCGAAGACCTTTTTAAACATCTGTAATGCCCATACATAATCTTCAAATTTCTCATTTCTTAGAAATGCAAAGCATGAGCAGAAATTCTTATTGAAACTTGTCACACCAACGACATGAAGCAATGGCATATGATATCTGTTGGTTTTGTACGTGCAATCCATCAGAAACACATTATGATATCTGTCGGTAAGAAAAATTGACTTCGGATGTGCGAAAAAGAGATGGGATAGATGACCATCACTGTCATAGTCAAGAAAGTATTGATAACCACCTTGTTGAAGATCTTCTATCAAAGCTTCAATTGTAGCTCGACCCCTTAGTTGCTCTTTCCGAAGCGCAGAATAAAAGTTGTACAAATCAGCCGCTGATATTCCAATATCTGGATTTTGATTTCTAAGGGTCGTCAAAATTTGCCGTGGTGGTATATTGCTACTCCTCATTTCAATGATCATTCTTTTCTCAGAATCTGAAAAACATCTTGTACTTGGATGACCTAATAATACATCCGATATATCATGATTGTGCTCCAAACTCTTTATGGTCAACTTCCATGACCCATCAACAATCTGTTTTCCTTTAACTTCAAAAGGACAATTACATTGGCGAGAGTATGCTTTCCTCTTTCTGTCATCGTCATCCAAGCTAACCGTGCTGCGGTATTTACCTCCTCTATCGCAGCCAAGGACTAATTTATTTTCCTTTTTACATGACCTCTTTATCGTACATACAAATCCTTGTTTAAGAGCTATATTCTTAACATAATTTATAAGGTCTTCACGACTTTCAAAACATCCCTCAACAAATTCCATGCCACTTGAGGATTTAAACCTACCTCTAAAACACTAATAATAATGATTTCTAGAAAAAAACTGAGATAGGACTTACTTTCGATTCGAGATACGAGATCCAGACATTAGCTTGAGAGAGATAACTTCGACCCGAGGTAACAGATTGAGAGAGTGAGTGTGTTGAAAATGGGAATGATTTTTTTTTAAGGGTTTGGGATTTAAAAGGGGTTCATTGTTTTGGGATTAAAAAGGGGGGTTGAAAATGGGGTTTTAGGGTTAATTATTTGAAAAACGTGGTTCAAAATGGAGTATAAGGGTTTGGGATTGAAATGGGGTTCAAGGGTTTGGGATTGAAAAGAGAGTTGAAAAGGGGGTTGAAAATGAGGTTGTAGGGAGAAGTGTTTGCAAAAGGGGTTTAAGGGTGAAAAGTGGGTGTTGAAAATGGGGTTTAAGTTTTAAGGGAGAAGGGATTGAGAAAGGGGTTCAAGGGAGAAGGGAGAGGGAGAGGGAGAGGGAAACGAGGGTTTAGGGTTTTGAATGGAATGAGACGAGTGAAATTTCGTGGATCGATTTATATATAAGTTTCATTCATTCGAATGAATCAGCCCATTCATTCGAATAAATGCCTTGAAAACGTGCATTCATTCGAATGAATGGTCTGATTCATTCGAATGAATGCATCAGAGACTGCCTGAGAATGGCAGTCCAGGAATTCATTCGAATGAATCAGCCCATTCATTCGAATGAATGCACATTTTCAGGCATTCATTCGAATGAATGCATCAGAGGCTGCCTGAGAATGGCAGTCCAGGGCATTCATTCGAATGAATCAGCCCATTCATTCGAATGAATCCTCTGTTATCAGGCATTCATTCGAATGAATCAGCCCATTCATTCGAATGAATGCATCAGAGGCTGCCTGAGGTGGCAGTCCAGGGCATTCATTCGAATGAATCATGCCATTCATTCGAATGAATGCGAATGAATGCCTGGACTGTCATTCCCAGACAGCCTCTGATGCATTCATTCGAATGAATCATCCCATTCATTCGAATGAATGCCCGATAACAGAGGATTCATTCGAATGAATGGGCTGATTCATTCGAATGAATCAACTGAACCAGAGGGACTGTCATTCCGTGGCAGCCTCTAATACATTCATTCGAATGAATCATCTGATTCATTCGAATGAATGCACGTTTGAAGGCATTCATTCGAATGAATCAGTTGATTCATTCGAATGAATTCTGTGTATGCGAATGAATCGAATGATCGGGCTGAACAGTACTCCGTGTTACTGTTCAGCCCATTCATTCGAATGACTGGTCATTCATTCGAATGAATGTATTCAGCGGAATCGTGTGCGAATGATTCGAATGATCGGGCTGAACAGTAACACGGAGTACTGTTCAGCCCAATCATTCGAATGAATGTCCAGTCATTCGAATGAATTGATTCATTCGAATGAATGCCAAGATGAACTGGGCATTCATTCGAATGAATCCATTCGGCGGATTCGAACGACTGGGCATTCGAATGATCGGGCTGAACAGTACTCCGTGTTACTGTTCAGCCCATTCATTCGAATGAATCCAAAATGAACCGGTGATTCATTCGAATGAATGGATTCATTCGAATGAATCGAAAATGAACTGGTGATTCATTCGAATGAATCCATTCATTCGAATGAATGACAAAATGAACTAGGAATTCATTCGAATGAATGGAAACGCGGGGGCAGAATCGTAATTTCACCCGAATTTCCGAATTCGGGTGTGTAGAGGCAGAAAAACCGGGTGTGTGTAAGTGCTCCCTTTTTATTTGAATAATTACTTTATTATATTAAGTTTTTTAAAATTCTATTTTTTTAAATAAATATATTTAAATATTTTAATTCAGTTTACTTAAAGAAACAGAATAGGCAATTGTTAGTAAATTCTATTTCAATTATCCATTTTACTTAATTTAAAGTGCTAACGATAAATATTTTATAAAAGTATTTTATTTTAAATTATCATATATTTATACCTCATTAAACATATCTATAGAGACTCCCCATAGAAAATGTCCCAATATGGTTTTTCAAATTGAATATCGAAATCCCTAACTCATTTACGCAATTACGCATAATCATGAGTTTGTCACTCACTTTTGTTTTTAATAATTTTGTAATTTTATCAATTATACTACTTTTCTAAATAAATTAGTGAAAATGGAGAATTTAATTATACTAAATATTTTTATTCATTTGATTGAATGAAATAAAATTGGAAATTGTTAATAAATTTTATTTCAACCATCTATTTTATCTATTTAATTGAGTAATAGTAAAGTTTTACACTAAATTTCATTTTAAATTCTTATATATATATATATATATATATATATATATATATATATATATATATATATATATATATATATATATATTTTAATCTCATAAGGTTACTAGACTCTATATTATTTATAAATATCATGTAACCTAATTTGAATTATGAGAATTTCGTAACTTGTCATGTGAGTTCGATGTTGTGTGTTGTTTTTCCTTTTATTTATGATAACTAAAAAACCTTATGCAATTCTGTTTTTAGTAAAATAGAGTCAACTTGCATACTCACTTGAATTTTAACCGAGTCAAAGTAGTAAAAACTCAATTAAATATATTATAATAATATTTTCAAATTTTTATGTCAAAAGTAAACACCGTCACATAAACGTTTATTATTATTAGTAGTATATATTTATATATTATTGAAGTTTGAAAATTTAATTATTTATCAAGTTTATCACATAATAAGGTTAAATATTGCAATATCTAAATTTAACATATTTGCTAACATGACCTGGAATCATATTCTAATATCTATGTCTACTTATTAATTGTTAAAAAATTATGTTTATTCTCAAATTAATTGAGTCATTACTATTATAATATTTCAAAACTTTGTAAGTTGGATTTGTAGGCAACTTTACCTAGGCTTGACAACCCTAAGGTAAGTTACATTTTAAACAAAATCATTTTTTTTGTCTCTTAGGAAGAACAAAAAAATCAGGATTCATTTTTATAAAATAATCTAGTCTTTTTTTATCTATCAAGTAACACATAAATTTGATTTTCATAATTTTTTGACAAAACATAATTTTTTTAACCTATACTCCCTCTGTCCCAATTTAGTTGTCTTATATGGATTTTGGAATTGTCCCAAAATAATGTCTCATTTATATTGGAGTAGCATAAAGTGTGTTGAAAAATACAAATGTTTTATATGAGACAACTAAAATAGAAAGGAGGGAGTAATTTTTTTATGTTTTTTTTTTCGATATTTACAAAAAGATTCTCTATTGGATTAAAAATATCTGTCCAATATTTAGATACCAACAAAAAATTTCTCAACCGTTAGGTGAGGCAGATCACTCATTTACTCAGAAATCATCTAATTCTATAATTAGTAGTCATGAGATCTAAAAGAAAACAAAATTGAGTACTTAGAACAATTTGATTTTAGTTGTTAATTTCAATTAAATATAAAAAGGCTAGATGATTTTTATACATGATTGATCAGGAGGCCTTCTTAAAATAGTGAAATAATCCATCTCTGTTAAATTTAACTTCTTCTTTTTATAATAATATTTTGATTGCAAGAAATCAAACTATTTCTCTAAAATTTCAATCACATTGATGATTAATTTTAAATTTAAAAAATAATTTGAGCCTAAATTTTTGGATGAGTCAAAATTTCAACTAAAATTTTTTAAATCTAAATTTTAGCTTACTATAGAAATTTCAATATTCTAAAATTTCCATATATGTGTCAAAATGCATATCAATGGGTTTGTTAATGAAAACATTAGCTAAAAAAAAAAAATTGAAAGCCCTCACATTGCTCCAAGTGTTCTAGGTACAATTCATTGGCAAGGGTAAAATGAGAAAATTGAAAGAAATTGAAGAGTATTATAGTCATAAATGAAAAATATTAAAGCAAGTGTTATCAGGCTGCATCAGTTGGTATCAAAGCTTATTGTGCGTCCAATCCCAACTCAGGTTTTGTCACGACCCGCTCCTCGAGCTTGTGACAAAGAGGTATAAACTGTACATATATGAGGACAACACCAAACCATAGAACACATCAAGATGATTATTATAATTCCAAAATTACATAACAATCATAATAAGACCACGACACAACTTCACGAAATACAAAATAAGTCTTCAAACGTGGAAAAGGAGTTGAGGGCCAAGCTCATGGCCCTTACCCGCGTCGCCGGGGTCCGTAGGACCCCACCTCCATGTCGTTTCCTGCATTTGTGGGCCACTACTACTCCCACTTTATAGCGGAGATTCAGTTCTCGTGCATACTCTTATGGTCGTCACTTCCTGTGATCACCCCATGCATTGAGATTTGGCCATTACTCCTACTTCATGGCCGCCACTACTCCCACTTCGTGGCTAATGCACCCTTCTTATAATTGACATACAAGAGCACTCCATGTTTCAAACCAAGAAGATTCACCCTATCATTACAATTGTCACTCAACATCCACACACTGCATAATTCAAAAGCACAAACATACATCTCCACATTTCCCACTAATTCCAAGCCCTTGCATCTTACACATAATTGCATTTACTCCTATTTCCAATTTTTATTTCACCAACACGTCTCCAATTTTTATTTCACCAACACATAAACACATAGATATGCATTGATAGCTGAAGCTCACAATTGCCATAATACATGGGTATACACCCTCAATATCGACATCAAGAGCACAACTATATAATTCAAACATAAACATAGAGTGAAACCCTCACCTGGTGTTCTGGGTGGCTGGATTCCCCGACAGTCCACTACGTGCCCGCTTCGGATGGGTTGGATACCATTAACACTAATTGAATTACTTTAGACTTGATTTACAACATTCTAAAACAAAACCCCAAAATTCTATACCCCCAAGAAAGGGTTTTGACCCCACAACCACATTCCCCCTCTCTTTCTCATACTAACCAACCATCCATTCATCAATGGACACCACCCACAATGCCCCTCCTCCACTTAGGCACAAGTTTTTTTCTCAAAAAAACACCACATGCACAGCCCAAATCCGGTGTTTGGAGGAGCCTTACCTTGGAAGGGAAGAAATCCCAAGCTTAGGGGAGTTTGGAAGTGCTTCTCCCTTCTCAAATCTAGCATGCACCAAGAGAGGACGAGTAGAGGGCTGGGGACTCACCAAGAAAGGACGAGTAGAGGGCAGCTAGGGACTCCTTAGACCACTGTTGGACTTCCGATACTTAAGGCCCCTCTCCCTTGTGTGAGGCCTTTTGGGCTTGGCTTGGTGGGCCAGGCCCAGAAACAAAACCATGCGGGCGGAGTAGGCCCAAAGTGGACAACATCACACTTGGGAAGTCGGGTCTGGGTCACTACAGGTTGGGCTACATGAGAGTTGGTATTAGAGAAAGACTCCATTAACACCTATGGTTGGCACACCATTGTTTTCATTGTGCATTCTAAATTCTTGATTATATTTTGCAAGTTGTAGAGACAATGTTTCAATAATATTACCTTGTTCATCTCAATCTTCGATGGCCGGAAGGTATAACCTATACATTCGACGAGAAAGTGATGAGGATGGGTCCATCCCATTCTACCATAAATAACATACTGCAACCGGTGATTGGGTTAACGCCTTAAGAGATAAGATACAGGGGATACATGGAATATTTAGCGATGACACTCGAGAATTGACAGCTTGGCAAAGAAAAAGATCACAAAAGGATCCTTGCACACCCCATATCACTCTCTATTAGATCCAGAACCTCTAGAGTTACAGTTCGGGAATCTTCAGAGGAAGATGACGACAAACTGGCCTACCATCGAAGACATAGACCTAAACATGATGTCAAATGGCTATAAAGAAGATATGAGAAGTATGAAGAGTCCTTCAACATCAAGTACAACAATCTTGAGTATTGTAGAGATGCATACAAGAGAGTTGTTCATTTTGAGAAGGTCGAGATTGAGAAAGGTTGAGCCAACCTGACTAGTAGCCCGAGCAGTTTTCCAATAGACCCACCACAGAAAAGAGTTTTGTCACGCTCCAGCCCTTAGGCCATGTGATCAATTTTTTTTTTAAAAACTCCATTAATCATGTCTAAGTCCCCGCGCACGTGGGACTTAAGCACATAGGAGGAAACCCACCACTAGAGGCCCCTATGAAAGCTGAGATCAGAGTCTTTCCTAAAAATAGGACTTTGGCCAAATTTTATCTCTAAGTTCATTCGTTACATTCCATTAACTTCATAATGAAATTCCATCATCAATCTCCACTCTAATCTCTACTCATTCTACACTTATCCAAAGTTCCATATCATAAAGGGTCCCACAGTCTAGTCTGTCTTAAGTATCGTCCATTAAACACATTTTAGAACATTACATCAACGTGGTTTAATACATATCAAAACATTTGTAAAATACATGCTAACATTCAAAATACAAAACAACAAGCTCGGGTCTTCAAAATGTGCGGCTCCTAGGCTCGTCGTCGAGGTCGTTCGGACCCTACCTTCACGACGTGTACCTTCAAGTCTTCAAATTAGTCTTCAAATTATTATTATCACATAAATTTTCCTTCAGTTATATTTTAATATTCTATTATTCATAGATTCTATTCTAAATTGAAGGGTTTTATTTTAATTCAATCTTTTATTAATTAATACCTTTTTTTTTTACGTACTTGTTCTATTCTGTCAAACAAATAGGGAAAATTTTTGTTCAGATGTAGTGATTCTTTCCTTATGCGCCCTATTGGTACTGGTGGAATAGGATTGATCCGCAATACAGAACCTATAGGTTAACTTTTCGCTCAATATTAGAATCGACAATTGAAGCATATGAGGCTGCATCAATCCGGGATACATGACAGAAGGAATTGTTCTATCTCCAAACTTCACCTTCAATGAGCCGTAGGTTTTCCTTCAAGAATCTTTTTTCTTTCTCCTTAACCCGGCTACATCATAAAATGTCTAATAGAGCTTTTAAATTTATGTAAAAATATTAACCAATAGTTTGACTCAAGGATTAAAATCAAAATGGATTGAAACCCATATCAATTTACCTTTGGGCAATGTATGATTATTCGTTCATTGTCTACAACAGTATGTGTGAGGCAAATAAGAACTCAAAACCGATATCAAAGATAATATCAGAGTTTTCCACTGCACAATAATTAAACTCAATGCTTCTATTATGGAAAATTTGAAAAACGAATGCTAATATCTTCATCTGCCAAAATATTCTCACTCCTAAAATTGATAATACCTCAAAATTGAACAAGAAAACAAAAGAAAAAATCATTAGAAGTAAAAAAATGTGAAAATAAATGTAGACTGGTACTGTTTAGCCAAGTGATTTTTCAAATCCTTAGTCAAACTTTTACTTTCGAAATCCGAATTTACGCTTTGAAACTGAATTTAAGCAAAATCTGCTACTTCCAATTTATTTAAAAAATTATATTATATTTTAAAATAAGTAGAAAATACTTTTAAATTATTTTAATATTTTAATTAAAATAAAACAAAAAGTAAATAAATGAGTGGTTAATCATATTTTTAAGAATAAAAATATTTTCTTAAAATAATATGTTGATTTACACTCATAAATTTGCTGAGCACTCAGTTTTTTTTTCTCCCTCATTTCCACTAAAATTTACTTAATTGCAATAGCGCAGATAGTTCGAGATGTGTCGTCCATGAACTCAAATCTCTTAGGTTCTACTTCTCTACTGTATGGAAGGGCATTTTGGTCTAAAAATATTTTGCATAGATGTATGAAGGCCTTGGAAAAAGTTAATTGATAGAAAAGTCTATTTCAAATGAAAGTAATAATTTTTTTAATAATAATGACGGTGATAAGCTAATAACATTTATTTTAAATTACTTTTATGTATGTGCTTTGCAAGTGTTAATTGTACTTATTTAAAATCTTAGTAATGTTTATTCATATAAAAATTGATTTATACAAAGGTGATTTTAAAATGTTCAATATTTAACTCTTTTAATAAAATATGGAATCTATTTTATATCTTAAAACTAAAAAAAATTCATCCAATTATATACAATTAAAACTTTAAAAAAAATGTAAGATATAAAGTCACAAACAATCACATAATTATGAATAAATATACGACCTCTTAAAACCAAATCAATATCATAAGAGTTTATCAGTATAATAAGAGATAAGAGTTTATTAGTATAATAAGAGTTTATCTGATAAGCTCATTTATTCATAGAATGGAAAGAATTTTGATTAATGTCATTAAAATGAAGGATGCTCATTCTAAGATGGGCAAAATTTGTTAGGAGATATAAGATGGAGTAAAATTCCCATTTTACACCTATCGGTGTACCGTTCATCAAGTATCGGTGTACTGATATGCAGAGCGCATGTTATATGTACACCGATACTTTATGAACGGTGTACCGGTAGAAGTAAAATGGGTATTTCACTCCATTCATATCTCCTAAAATGAAAGTGAAGTAAAGAGAAAGATTGTAAAAGGTAAGTCGAAGTCACTAAGGGGACAACACTTGTCACTGTTGAAGAGCACAAACAATGCCCTTTGTTAAATTTGAAAGTGTTGAAAACAAAGTCCTTATTATGAGCTATTTTCATTTAATTTATAGTTCAAAATAAATATTTTATACTTTTCATAATATAACACGTTTCTTTTAAACAAATTGTACTCTAAAGTTTCATGCCAATAACTTTATGTTGGATGCCTACGAATCATGGAATTTCATTTACTAAAAACTTAGTAAAATAAACATTATTTAAGTGTATAGAAAAGAAAAAGTTTGAGTCAGAGCTGTCTCGACACAAGTTAAGACTTAAAGGTGAAACTTCGAAATGGAGCCTTCTTGATATTTAACATATTATTATAAGTAATATTTAATTAAAATTTGAATTATATATAATAAAAAGAATTTATCTAAAATCTATTTTTTTTTATTTTTGAGATGCAAAATTACTAATTAAATTTTTGTATTAAAGTTTTTCAAAAAAAATCAACATATTAGTGAGACCCAAATAAATTAATTTGTAGATTATTAGTTGATTTAAATTAAATTAGAAAAAAATAGTTGTAAATTAGAGGAATTACTAAAAACAATATCAAATTAATTAGATCTCAAAATTTTAAGTCTCTGAAAATTTAAGTTTTAAGAGATTCAAATGATTAGCAATTTTCTCTAAAATATTTGGAAATAAATCTTCATCATTTAAGATGGATTTCATGAAAACTATTTTTCCCATTTTAATTAATTAGATGAAATTAAATATGTCGTTTTAAGGAAAAAAATAACACAGGTAAAAACCGTGGGCCCTCGTGGGACCCACGCCCCAATTTCCCTAAAGTACACTCATTTGAACCCCTCACCAAAAACGTTTGAAAATTCTTCTCTCCTTTCCTCTTACAAACCCAACCTCTCCTTCTTCCACTTCATCTCTCCACATGGTTCCTTCCTCTTCCTTTCCATTCCTTCTTCCTTTCCTTTTCCAAAAAGATAGCTCTATTCCTCTTTGAAATAGGATTCAACATCCCTACATCTTTCCCTCACTTCTTTTCTTATCCTTTTTCTATATCCACCATTTTCTTTTCTATTTCTATATTGCTTACCCCTTGAGTCAAGCCTAATTTGAGTTAAAACGCTTGGATTCTATTTCTATATTCCTTACCCCTTGAGTCAAGCCTAATTTGAGTTAAAACGCTTGGATTTGAAGTGGGTGGTTGTTGTAATGAAGGAAAGAGAAGATAGAAATGAATGAAGAAGTTGATAGCTGCTGTCGGGAAGTGAGGACAAATAGGGTTTAAAGTTTTCTTTCAACGTGGAGCCCATGTTGCATAAAAACAAATTCGAAATAGCCGATGAGGAAGGAGTATCCGCTGATACGCTGAGGCCGATCTGAGAGTCATACAGCCTCAATGATATGTATCGTCATATTTAAAAGTGATAATATCTACCTACGGATACAATAGGTATTGGCCCGATATTATTTTTCATACATGTAATGCATATTACAACCATACTTTTTAAATATGTTTATTGAAGTAATAGTATGTATGTGAACAAATACTATGCAAGAATATAAACTAGCTAACATTTACAATATCTCATAAAAAAAGATTAAAATGAAAGAAAATAATAGAGAATTTGATTATTTTATAATAAAAAGGGAAATGCATAACAAAGACAAGTTTAGTGTCACTCATTGTTCAAACACAAAAGTAGAAAATATGGACGACATTACTTCCGCTACGTTTAGATGGAAGATAATGAAGGATAATAGAGGGTAATGGGGTAACTCCTACTACTCTTATTTAGTAACATGGGATAAGAGTAAAAAAATAACTTTTTAACCTTCTCCCACTTTCAAATACCCTTTCAAATAAGGAATATTCAGAATAATCCCGGGTAAAGATAATTCAGAATAATCCCGGGTAAAGATAACCTTTAATCACTATCTACTCTATCCCAAGCGTCTTTGTTGAAATGGAAAAGAGAGGATGAGTAGGTCTCAGAGTTCTAACTCCATTAGGTCTCAGAGTCCTAACTCCATTGGGTCACAGAGTTCTAACTCAATGGGGTCTCAGAGTCCTAAATAGAACTCATACTTGTATTTTCTCTTATAAATATGTCTCTGATGTACATAGAAAAATACAGTGAAATAATATACTCTCTTTCTCTCGTGGTTTTTTCCCTTATGGGTTTTCCACGTAAATCCTGTGTTATGATGATTTGTGGTGTGTGATTTATGTTTCTACATGGTATCAGTCAGAATTCGATCCGAATCCATAATCTTCAATCCCACGGTCATTTCAGCCTCTCCGATCTGATCTGAGAGGACTCATATTCCTCTCATTGGCTGTATCTCAGACACTTAGAACTGCCAGAGGAATCATTTGCTGCTACCGTCGTCACCTTCAAGGACTCCAACATTGGGTGTTTCCCCGCCGGAATCTTCTCTGCACATTGGGCGTCTTCTCTGCATCACCTCTGATCTGCCCGACCGACTGATCTCATCGAAGTAAGTCTCAGCTCTGCACTGTCCTGCTGTTTGCTCTGTTTTTTTTTTTTTCAGATTGGTTTGCTCCGCTGCACGATCTCGCCTACTGCTGCCTGTTTTTTGCCGTTGCCAAAATCTGTGTTTCTAGACCTTGGGTCATCACCGCTTCCACCCATCGCCCGACCGACTGTTGCTGGTTTACATCGGGTTGGCGAGCATTGGCTGGGATACAGATTGCCAGCGATTACAGATCTGGGATACAGATCTGGTTTACTTCCACTGCCAGCGTCACGGAGAGATTCATTTCTGATTGCTGCTAGGTGACGCTGCCGGACGCCGGATCTAGGCACGTCGGGTTTTTTTTTCGTCCCTTCAACACGCAGTCTGCTGGCCTGTTCGTGCTTTTCAGATCTGCTCGGCGGTGCCTCCCGTTTTTCGCCTGTCAGCAGTTCCGATCTACCGCTCAACATCGAGGATCCCGACCGGATTTGATCCAGAAACCCATCGCCGCGGAAGGGGATTTCTCGGTCCGACCTTACCGCCCGTCCAATCAGATCTGAGATCTGGACACAGCGGCGTTGGCAGCAGACGCCAGAGCGGCCGAAATCTCAGTCCACTCACATCGCAGAGACCTGAGAAGCGGCACGCACTGGGGAAGAAGCAACCCAGATCTACCAGCAGCTGGAGGCAGTGCTAGAAACGAAGCAGTAGCAGCCTGCACACGAGACCAGCAAGAAGAGGAATCCGATCCTTTCGCCAGTTCTGATTTCAGATATGGCTGCCCCTTGGCCGTCTGCCACTTGAGCTCACAGCCTACTGCTGCGCCGTCTCTGAAGGCCATCACACAGCCGACCGCCGACTGTTCTTTCAGCTCGAGTTTCTCAGATCAGCCGCTGTTCATCCGTTCTGCTCGCCCAGATTTGGGCCTTTTTTGTTGCTGAGAGACCATTGCCCTGCCTCGCCATCAGATCTGATAACCTTGGGTCGCTGCCTCAATCTGAACAGCTCCAATCTGCAGTCCTTTGCTTCTCAATTCCGCCGACGGTCGGACTGTCTCAGGTTTTCTTTCAGTCCCTCTTCCCGTACTGCATCCGCCTGAGGGCGCTGGACCAGAGGTTTTCTCGACCTGCTGCTATCTTCTTCTGTTATCTCCCAAATCTGAGAAGCCTCCGGAACAAGGAAGAGTAAAAAAAAAAAAATTCAAAGTTTTTTTTACTCTTCTCCTTCACAATGGGAGAATCCGACTGTAATCCAAGTCTAAGGCTCTCATCAGTTCTGCTCAATGCAAATAACTATGTTCTATGGTCTCGAGCGGTTACCTTATCGCTTGGTAGTATGAGGAAATTGGGATTTATCAATGGGAAGATTGTTTGTCCCCCACTGGGTTCTACATCTAAAGCTACCGCTACAGAGTCCGCTACAGCCACTGATCCTAATTCAGCTTATGATGATTGGATAGCTAATGATTAACTGGTCCGTTCGTGGCTCCTTAATTCTATGGAACCACAAATTGCTGGTATTTTTACATTATCCGATTCTGCAAAAGAGCTATGGGACGCTGTAACTGGTATGTATGGCAGTCGCAATAATATTGCTCGGGTGTTTCAAATTCAAAATGAGATTGTCACTGCGCTACAAGGTGAGAGGAAATTTTGTGATCTTTTCGGACACATGAAGAGACTATGGGATGAACTACATTTGTATCGCCCACACACTACTGATGCACAGACTCTCGTGCAACGAGACGAAGAGGATCAAGTTTTTTCTCTTCTTCGCGCTTTACGGCCTGACTATGAATATTTGCGGAGTAACATACTTATAACAGATCCGCTACCCTTAGTGATTAATGCTTGCGCTATCATTCAACGCGAAGAAACGCGTCATGAAACTATGTCTTCTGCTATTCCGCATTCCTCGCAGCACCTTGAACCAAGTGCACTTCTTACTCATAAGCATGACTGCAGACACTTCTCTGAGCCTGAGAAGAAAGTTATTCCGAATAAAGGACGACTTCGTTGTAAACATTGTGGAAAGATTGGGCACCCTAAGGATCGTTGTTGGTTGTTGCATCCTCATCTCAAGCCTAACTTTGAATCCAAAAAGAGAGACAAGGCTCATATTGCAGACACTTCAACAACTCTAAATCAGTTGAGTCAGATTCTAAATGATCTCCGTAAGTCTCTGTCTCCTCCAAGCACGTCTTCTTCGTCTCATACTGCAGGTAACTTTCATGCTTTCCTTGCTTCACAATCTAATGGTCATCATTGGATAATTGATTCTGGAGCCACTGACCATATGGCTAATTCTTCGTCGTCTGTGTCGGATTTTTCGTCATCGTCTCGTAAACACGATGTTTATCTAGCCAATGGATCTATGGTTCCTGTGGTCGGCAGTGGTAAAATTGATTTCTTTTCAAATAACATCCCTTCTACTGTTTTGGTTGTTCCTTCTTTTCCAACTCAACTCCTGTCTGTTGGAAAAATTACAAATGCTTTGAACTGTGATGTTATTTTCTCTCCTAACTATGTCGTCTTTCAGAATCGAATGTCCAAGAAGACGATTGGTGAAGGCACACTTTCCAACGGTCTTTAAATGTTACCTTCTCCTAATAAGGTTTATCATGCCAAGAACTGTGTAGACGGTCACCTACTGTACCAACGGCTTGGACATCCTTCAAGTCGTATTTTGTCTTGTCTTTTTCCTTCTGCTTCTATTCCGTTTAATGTTTGTGATGTTTGTCAATTTTCAAAACAATCACGGTTACCATTTGCTTCTTCTACTTCTAAGTCTATTGCTTATTTTGAACTGATTCATTCTGATGTATGGAGTGCTCCCATTGTTTCTTATGATGGATTTAAATATTTTGTGTTGTTCATTGATGATTGCACACGTGTTACTTGGTTATATTTGCTCAAATCTAAAACTGAGGTGTTATCTGCTTTCAAAGATTTCTACAACATGGTTCATACCCAATTTCATGCCAAGATTAAAATTCTTCGCTCTGACGATGGGACTGAATATGTCAATGCTCTTTTCGCTGATTATACTCATGACAAAGATATTATTCATCAAACTAGCTGCGTGGGTGCGCCACAACAGAATGGTGTGTCAGAACGAAAAAATGGTCACATCTTAGAAACTGCTCGAGCACTTATGTTTCAGATGCATATTCCTAAGACGTACTGGTCTCATGACGTCTTGACTGCCATCTATCTGATTAATCGATTTCCTAGTCGGATTACCAATTTTAAATCACCATTGGAAGTGTTAAAGAATAGACCTCTTGATTTATCTCACCTACGTGTGTTTGGGTGTGTCTGCTATGTCCATCGTCAGAGTATTAATCGTGATAAGTTCGATGCCAGATCTCTCAGGTGTGTTTTCTTCGGTTACTCTTCCACACAGAAAGGGTACATTTGTTATGACCTATCATCTCGCAAGCTTCTTGTATCACGTGATGTCCGTTTCGTTGAATCTGAACCGTATTTTCCAGCTTCTGGTGACTCTGGGAATCGGTCCCAGGGGGAGAACTTATCTGATTTGGTACCTCTTCCTACTTTAACTGATGATATCTCTTTTAGCAGAAATACGGTAATTATATCTCCAGATAACCAACCAATGTCTACAGCAATTGAAATACCGACAACTTCTATTGAGACTATATCTGCAGAAATTCAGCCGATTTCTCCAACAATTGACATACGAGCTCCTCCCCTTCTATTACCGAGGTCGAGTAGAGAGACTCTTCCTCCAAAAGGAATGAAAGATTTTTTCACTTACCATGCTGTATCGTACCCAATGGAGGCTTCTCTAACATATGATAATGTTACTCAGTCACATTTGGCCTTCTTGAGTGCAATGTCCAGTGAACAAGAACCAAAGACATTTCGTGAAGCTACTTCCATATCTGTTTGGCTACAGGCAATGAAAGAAGAATTGCAAGCACTTGATGATAATAAAACTTGGAATATAGTCAAATTGCCTATCGGAAAGAAGACAGTTGGGTGTCGCTGGATATACAAAATCAAATATAAAAGTGATGGAACTGTGGAGCGACACAAGGCAAGACTGGTTGCCAGAGGTTTTACACAAACATATGGAGAATATTACACAGAGACTTTTACACATGTTGCAAAGATGAACACTTTTCGAGTGATTCTCTCGTTAGCAGCAAATCAGGGTTGGAAATTATCTCAGATAGATGTAAAAAATGCTTTCTTGCATGGTGACCTAGAAGAGGAGGTGTATATGAGTGTTCCACCAGGACATTCACAAGAATCCAAAGTTGGATTTGTGTGCAAGCTGAAAAAGGCCATATATGGATTTAAGCAATCTCCCCGTGCGTGGTATGCTAAACTCAGTTTTGTTCTCATGAGCAATGGATTTAAAAAGAGTGCGGCTGATTCTTCATTGTTTGTAAAAAAAGGTATGTGTGGTACAACTGTTGTTTTAGTATATGTTGATGATATAGTGATCACAAGTGATGACAAAAATGAAATTATAAGACTTAAGACTCTACTACACAAGAGATTTACCATCAAAGATCTGGGAGTGTTAAAGTATTTTCTTGGATTAGAAGTTGCCTACTCAAAGAAGGGCATATTTCTTAATCAAAGAAAATATGTGCTGGACCTGTTGCAGGACATTGGAAAGATGGGAATTAAACCATCAGATACTCCAATTGACAGTGGAGGTAAGCTTGATAATGATGGAGAATTGTTATCTGATATTGGTCAGTTTCAAAGGTTGGTTGGTCGATTGATTTATCTTACGATCACTAGGCCAGATATTTCCTATGCAGTCAGTCTAGTCAGCAGATTTATGCATGCACCTACAGTTACTCACATGAATGCTGTTAATCGAATTTTACAATATTTGAAGGGTTCTCCAGGAAGGGGAATATGGATGCGGAAGAATAGAAATAGTTCCATTACTGCTTACACTGATGCTGATTGGGCAGGTTGTCCAGTTGATCGACAATCTACAACAGGATATTGTACATTTGTGGGAGGAAATCTGGTAACTTGGAAAAGTAAAAAGCAGACTGTTGTTGCAAGATCAAGTGCAGAAGTAGAATATCGTGCAATGGCCTTAACCACCAGTGAAGTTATTTGCCTTCGGTCCTTATTGTAAGATTTGGGTTTAGTTCTAATCAGCCAACGCAAATGTTTTGTGATAATCAAGCTGCCATTCACATTGCTTCAAATCCAGTGTTTCATGAGAGAACCAAACACATTGAGGTGGATTGTCATTTTGTTCGAGAAAATTTGCAAGCTAATGTTATTTCTACTCCGTTTGTTCACAGTGATCAACAATTAGCAGATATCTTCACAAAAAGTCTCTCTGCTGTTAAATTCCAAGATATTTTGTCCAAGTTGGGCTCAATCGACATTTTCGCACCTACTTTAGGGGGAGTGTTGAAATGGAAAAGAGAGGATGAGTAGGACTCTGAGTCCTAACTCCATTAGGTCTCAGAGTCCTAACTCCATTGGGTCACAGAGTTCTAACTCAATGGGGTCTCAGAGTCCTAAGAGTCCTAACTCCATTAGGTCTCAGAGTCCTAACTCAATTGGGTCACAGAGTTCTAACTCAATGGGGTCTCAGAGTCCTAAATAGAACTCATACTTGTATTTTCTCTTATAAATATGTCTCTGATATACATAGAAAAATACAATGAAATAATATACTCTCTTTCTCTCCTGGTTTTTTCCCTTATGGATTTTCCACGTAAATCCTGTGTTATGATGATTTGTGGTGTGTGATTTATGTTTCTACAGTCTTCTTATACTCGAGAAAAAATTCATAGACCTTGTGTGGATCAGGAAGGGCTTTAGCCACACCTCTCTTTCCTTGCACCTCTTCACCCATGCCATCAGCTTTGGACACTCCTTCTCTATGCTGAAGTTGCCATGTTTCTCATAAGTGTAGAACCAGCAAGAGAAAGATATTAGAGTAATGTCTGCCAGCCCAAAGACCTCTCCTCCAAAGTAATCCTTCTCTCCCACCTCTCCCTCCAACACCTTTAAATACCCAATAAACTCCTCCTTTGCAGCTTCTCGATCTTCTCCTTTCATCTTCCAAATCCTTGATCCACAGTCATATATCTGGATTAAAATAAAAGCTTGAAGCCATTAAAACTACACTAAAAAATGCAATATGAAAGAATAAATAAATAAAAACAACTTAGTGATTTTGGTACCATTTCATTTGATTCCTTAATCGGTCAGTTCCGATGTACAATAAAAATAAAAAATAAAAGATAGGAGGTCTTCAAAGAGACAAAGAGAGAAACCTTTTTGTCGATGAAATCTGCCCAGAATCTTGCATTGGCACGAGGATCGTGGGGCATCAAAGGCGATGCGTCCTGCCACACCTCATCGATGTATTGGACGATACTGAGAGATTCGCAAATGGGTCTTCCATTATGGATCAGGACAGGGATTTTCTTATGAAATGGGTTAGATTTCAGCAGCAGAGCACTCTTCTCTGGTAACGAGTCCTCCTTGTATTCGTACTTGATCCCTTTCTCAGCCAATGCAATCCTCACCCTCACACCGAATAGGCTTGCCCAGAAGTCCAAGAGAATTACTTCATCTTCCATCGGATTCTTCAACGTTGCAAAAAGGAAAAGAGAGATCGAAAATGGATGAAGAGACTGGGGAAGAAAAAGCTTTGGCAGTGAAGTGCTCTGCTGAGTGCAGACTGCAGTAAGTGTTGGTTTTGGAGATTATGAGGTTATTTATTTATATTTAACTTTGGAGTTTTCTATTAATATTTTTTTTAATCATGTGTCATTGCTTGCATCATCAGTGTGGACTTGACAAGACTAAATATTTTTCCTTTTTTATAATATCTTTGGGTGGGTGATGAAATTATCCATTTCATTTTGAGCAATGGCTCAGCAGATACTTTCAAAATATGTGAGCGGACACTGCATTTTAATTGTTAAGTGGTAATTACATTTCTATCATTCCTTATAAAATTGACCAATTGAACAGGCGGTTCTTCGATCGATCAATCGATCTTAGACGTGTGGAATCGTACGATTGATTCCATGGGACCGTACAATTAATTTTCCTCGAACACAAACGAAAGATGCAGAGCAAGAGAGGCTGGCAAAGATCAATCGCACGATTTTGTTGGATTCATTTGCTTTCGCACACTGTCGTCCAATCGCCTATCGCTGCTAGCATCACCTACTTTCTGTTTGAGCAGCCCACTATTGCATCCTTACTAGAGCAGCACTGTAACCATCTCCTTCTCCCGTCTCTCCTTCAGATCTGAGAAAACACAACCGGTTTTGCTGCTCAAAGATCTGCCCCGATTTGTTAGCATCGCACAACATTACCAGTTCCTTGCATCAAGAACCCCTATCCGGCTCCTAGTGCATCGGCTTCCTTGTTGCAGATCTGTTCCATTGCATCAATTCCTCTGCAGCAGATTAAGGAATCTAAAACAAAACCGTTTGCAGCCTAGAAGTACTGCTCCAAATTTTTAAAGAGCGATTATTGCTTGGAATTCGACGTACTCGAAGTTTCTGAGTAGAAACTAGGTTAATTTGCTGCAAATTTACAGGGAAAAAAAGAAGAAGCAATTGTTGGGACCCCCTCCTGAGGGAGTTCTGGAAGTGGAGGGGTTTCCGGGAGGTATGATTAAAGAATGGCGCTTGGGGGATCGCTAGTGAAGGCTGCTGAGAAGGCAATTCAATCGATAGGATTGGGATTCCACCTCTCACACGCATCTCTTGACCCCTTTCCTCATACCCCTTGGTGGAATCGTGCGATTGATCTTTGCCAATGATGAGATCACGAGTCTATAGAATCAATTACACGATTCTACACGTCTATTGAAGTAAAAATGAATTGTCTGTTGAATTGGTCGATTCCACATGGAAAGAAAGAAATGTAATTTTCATTCAAAAATTAAAATGCGGTGTCTACTGTTAGATTTTGGAGGTGTCTAAATGCCGAGCTTGAATAAATTAGACTTTCAATCAAAGCCTCTTTATTGACAAAATTAAAAAATAAAATATGATATCATTAAAAAAGGTATATTTTATTTTATGAATCTCAGGCCGTTACTTCAGAAGCTGATTTTAGTTTGATATATTATTATTTATGATCTTAGTGCTTTTATATATTATTTTAAATATAAAGTTATTATTTTTGTAGAAATTAATTATTATTTTGTTATGTTGAAATTACAATGTAGAAGAAATTAACCTTAGTTATGAGATATGTTCGGGAACTCATTTTGGTTTTCTTTTCACATAGGAACGTTTCGGTGCTTTGACCAGTTTGGTTTTTCATTTTAAAAAGATAGCATAAAAATTAAAAATTAAAAATTAAAAATTAAAAATTAAAAATTAAAAATTAAAAATTAAAAATTAAAATATATTAAAATTAAAAAAATAAAAAAAATATGTTACGATTTCCTGTTTTCATCATTTCACACTAACCTACTTAAATAAAAATATAAACTATCATTAAATATCCATTCATGTTTATAATTTTATATTTTAATAGTGTAATTAACAAATAAAAGTCTAATTAGACAAAAAGAGAACATAAGAATTAAGCAAGAAATAAACACCAATAAAATATGAATCCAATCAAAGATCAAAGCTAAAAACAAATAGGTGTATTAGATTCATTTCGTTTTTTTCCATTTCTTTCATATCCATAAAATACCAACTTTATGAATTAAAAATGACATAATGAGCTACAAGTACATTGAATTTAAGTGGAACGTTCAATTTCTATCTACTTGAATCTCAGTGGTCAAATTTATCTTTTAAATTAAAGATCTAAACGACCATTAAAATCAAATGGTTAGAAAAAATTTTTTAATTGAAATGCCTTCCACATATGGTTTACTAAATTTAATTTGATTCTGTATAATTTCATTTTAGATTGATGTATAAAAAATTAGAAAGAATTATAAAATCAGTAGAGGGAAAACGCTAGGCCAAAATGGGTCATTTCAAAATAATACTTAATTACTTAGTACCAAAATGGAAACAGTTCCATTCCATATTTTTGTCAAAGTTTCATTCCAAAGAATAAAATTGATAATTAATAAATTAATGGGTGCCAATATAGACACCGCAGAATTATTCTGTTACTAGACACCGATTTTGTGATTTTCAGTGAAAATTACCATGCTGCCCTTCCGTGTATAATCGATCGATCGAATGTGCAGTGCACTTTTCGCGTCGATCGATCGATTACACGAACGGAAGAAAACGATTAGAAAAATGTGAAATGATTCTGTCGATCGATTGATAGCATGCTATCAATCGATCGACAGAATACAGTAATTAAATAAAAAAAAAATTAAAACTTTAAAGTTGTTTTTTAACCACTGTATATTTTCAAAATTTCTCAAATTGAATATCCGGACTAATTACGATAACCTGAACAAAATACTTTAAGACTTCAAGGTCTTTTGACACTCCCAAATATTTAAAACAGAGTGTTTTACAAATAAGGGTATCCCTAGGGTGTACCAAAAACACATTTAGAAGTGTCAAAAGACCTTGAAGTCTTAAAGTATTTTTATCAGGTTATCGTAATTAGTTCGGATATTTAATTTGAAAAATTTTGAAAATACACAGTGGTTAAAAAATAACGTTAAAGTCTTATCTTTCCTTTAAAACTTTAACATTATTTTTTAAGTACTGTGTATTTTCAAAATTTCTCAAATTGATATCCGGACTAATTACGATAACTTGATAAAAATACTTTAAGACTTCAAGGTCTTTTGACACTCCTAAATGTGTTTTCGGCATACCCTAGAGATACCCTTATTTGTAAAACACTTTTTTTTAAACATTTCGGAGCATCAAAAGACCTTGAAGTCTTAAAGTATTTTTATCAGGTTATCGTAATTAGTCCGGATATTCAATTTGAGAAATTTTGAAAATACACAGTGCTTAAAAAATAATGTTAAAGTTTTAAAGGAAAGATAAGACTTTAATGTTATTTTTTAACCACTGTGTATTTTCAAAATTTTTCAAATTAAATATCCGGACTAATTACGATAACATGATAAAAATACTTTAAGACTTCAAGGTCTTTTGACACTTCTAAATGTGTTTTTGGTACACCCTAGGGATACCCTTATTTGTAAAACACTCTGTTTTAAATATTTGGGAGTGTCAAAAGACCTTGAAGTCTTAAAGTATCTTGTTCAGGTTATCTTAATTAGTCCGGATATTCAATTTGAGAAATTTTGAAAATATATAGTGGTTAAAAAACAACTTTAAAGTTTTAAATTTTTTTTTTATTTAATTACTGTATTCTGTCGATCGATCGATAGCATGCTATCAATCGATCGACAGAATCATTTCACATTTTCTGATCATTTTCTTCCGTTCGTGTAATCGATCGATTGACGCGAAAAGTGCACTGCACATTCGATCGATTGATTATACACGGAAGGGCAGCATGGTAATTTCCACTGAAAATCACAAAATCGGTGTCTGGTGACAGGATTTTGCGGTGTCTATATTGGCACCCTAAATTAATAGAATAGTTAAATCTAGGGGAATAATTTAGACACGGGCAAAATCTTTCTGCAGACACGGGATTTACATTTTTTGGTGAAAATTACTGGGTTGTCCTTTCAGTATTCATACCTAAATTCCATTCGTCCATTCTACAGTGCTACAGTAATGTATAGTGTATTATTTAAATAATAAAATCTTCTTTAAACTTTAAGCACTGTGTATTTTCAAAATTTCTCAAATTGAATATCTGAACTAATTACGATAACCTGATTAAAATACTTTAACACTTCAAGGTCTTTTGGCACCCCAAATGCTTAAAATACAGGGTTTTACAAATAAGGATATCCCTAGACTTTGCTAAAACACATTTGGGAGTATCAAAAGACCTTGAAGTTTTAAAGTATTTTTATCAGGTTATCGTAATTAGTATGGATATTTAATTTGAGAAATTTTGAAAATACACAGTACTTAAAAAATAACAGCCTATATTGCCGATGCTACAGTAATGCACAGTGCATTAGTTAAATAATAAAATCTTCCTTAAAATTTTAAAGAACACGTGTATTTTAAAAAAAATCAAATTTAATATCCGGACTAATTACAATAAACTAATAAAAATATTTTAAGACTTCAAGGTCTTTTGACACTTTCAAATGTGTTTTTGGCACGATTGAGGGATACTTTTATTTGTAAAACATTGTGTTTTAAACATTTAGGAGTATCAAAAGACCTTAAAATCTTAAAATATTTTTATCAGATTATAGTAATTATTCTGGATATTCAATTTGAGAAATTTTAAAAATACTTAAAAAATAACTTTAAACAAAAATTTTATTATTTAAATAATACATTAATTAAAAAATAACTTAAAAAAAAATTATTATTTAAAGAACGTCCAAATGAATGGAATTTAGGTATAAATAATTGTGCTTGAACGATTTTTATCTCACGTCGGAAATCACACTGACACGAAAGAGAAAAAAACGCAAATCCCGGTAATAAAATTAAACTATTGCATAAAATACAAAATATTTGATTAGATAGATGAGTTTTCACACATCTAGAAAGGTGTCTAACCAGTAGGGATCGAGTGATCCAAAAAGTCAAACTTGACCCTTCATGAAAAGTATTCTGTCTTACTCTGCTGACGCAGGCCATGACGAAATAAAGTATTAATATTAATAAGAAAGGAAACATTCAAACATTAGAGTTTCGGACAGTGACTATAAATTCGTATCCATCGTCAATGTATTTCCTTCATTCCATCTCTCTCAGATCCAAAACAAACACCTGCTGTGCAGTGTAGAGAGCTCTTTACTGGTCGCTTCTTTACCATTTCTTTGATCACAGATAGATCTTTACAAACTCCAATGGCGGAAGAAGTCATTCTCTTGGACTGCTGGGCCAGCCCATTCGGCGTAAGGGTGAGAATTGCATTGGCAGAGAAGGGGGTGGAGTACGAATACAGAGAAGATCTGTTACCAGAGAAGAGTGCACTGCTGCTGAAATCCAATCCAATTCATAAGAAAATCCCTGTTTTAATCCACAATGGAAGACCCATTTGCGAATCTGTCATCATCGTCCAGTACATCGACGAGGTGTGGAAGGAAAAATGCCCTTTGCTTCCAAATGATCCCCACCAACGTGCCATTGCCAGGTTTTGGGCTGATTTCATCGACAAAAAGGTAGTGTTGTCCTCTCTGTTTCTTTGCCATTTTACCCATGCTCTTCATTTTATCATTGTTTAAATTCTGACATGTTGTGTCACTGCAGTTGCCAGACTGTGGTACAAGGGTATGGAAGAACAGAGGAGAAGAGCGAGAAGCTGCAAAGGAGCTGTTGATTGAATGTCTGAAGGTGTTGGAGGCAGAGCTGGGAGAGAAGACTTACTTTGGAGGAGACAAATTTGGGCTGGCAGACATCGCTCTGATCGCCTTCTCTTGCTGGTTCTACACTTATGAGATTCATGGCAACTTCAGCATAGAGAAAGAGTGCCCGAAACTAAAGGCATGGGTGAAGAGGTGCAAGGAGAGAGAAGCTGTGTCTAAGACCCTTCCTGACTCAGTCAAGGTCCATGAACTTGTGCTTGAGATCAAGAAGATGCGTGGGATAGAAGAATAGAAAAATAGAAGAATGAATCTCTCTCTCAGAGAATAACAGAAGAGACAGACTTTTCTTTTCTTTTCTCTTGTTTGTTTTTTTTTTTTTTAAAGAATAATGATGATATAATGCCATCCTCACCATAGTTTACGTGAGTATGAGACTATGAGCTAATCCAGCGGTTTATCAAACTCTTTAGTGCTTCTTCATTTCACGTTGGATTTGTTTGTTTTAAATTGGATGGTTGGATAATACTGTATGATTATTTCACCTTTTTAAAGTATAAAAGTTATCAAAATTTTAAATTCTAAATTCTCTTCAAGAACTAATAATGTTTTTAAATTTTAAAAGTTGACATTTTTGTATTATAATATTTTTAAGGCATTTTGGGTGCATGCATGGTGTTGGATTTTTCAACACACTTCTCTTTCTACAACCCACCAATAGTATTTGATATGGGTCTATTTTAATTGATTATGCTTGAATTCATAATTTAGATAAAAAAATCTTAGTCAAGATAATTAAATCATGTTTTTAAAGACAATAAAAATTATAAATCATATTTTTAAAGACAATAAAAATTATATCGTTAAATAATTAAGATCATGAAAATGTGTTAAAAAACAAATTAGGAATGGAGTTTATTAATTCTTATTGTTTTATTGTCCAATAAGAATACTCTATCTTGCCACCGCTTCAGAATTGATGGCTAAGATTTATTCTAAGAAAACACACAGAAAAATAAAATAAAGTAAAATCCTATCAAGTAGGAAAAAACCTAAAAAGTAGGATTTTCCACTGTGTTTTGAAAATCGGATGGGCTCTCAATTGAATCGGAGGTTCAACAGTGACTGAAATGAGTACGATCCAATTTTCTCATAAACCCTTCCATGGAAGAAAAACCCAGTCAAACTCACAATTTGAACGGCTTCCTTAAAAAAGCAGTGACCCATAATCGTAAAAAACCATTTCAAAAATTATATAAAAAAAAAAAACCGCCCTCATTGCATGGATTGGACGATTGTGCAGAAAAAAAAAAAAGAGAGAGGAGGGAGTGAGAAATCTGCTGCTACTGAATTACTAATGTCGGTGGAGATCCACTCGAGCCCGGGAAGAAAAAAAAACCGAAGAGAGTAAGAATCGAATGAGAGAGAAACAGAAAGAAGATCATGGGAGAGAACTCCAAGAAGCACACGAAGAAAGCAGAGATGCTTATCCTTTCATTCTCTAGGTGTGCCTTGAGTACACATAATTGTACATACCTAGTGGACTACTCATTTGAATAGTACTTCAATAAAAACATAATAGTAAAAAATGAGAAGAGAAAAAAAAAAAGAGACTATTAGCAAAAACTAAAAAGAGAGAAAAAAATCGAATATTTTTTTAGAATGATATTGAAATATGATAGGAATAAGAATATTTTTTATTAAAATATAATTTTTTTTATTATATGTTTTATTTTATAACTATTTATATTTTTAATCTATTAATTTATTTTATACTTATTTAATAGTAAATTATTTAATATTATTGGTGGGTTTGACCGAGTTTGACTGCAGTTGAACCCCGTTGAACTTTATTTAACCCAAGTTTCTATTTACATGGTTCAGTACACGGGTTAGTTTTTAAAACATTGATTTTCCAAGGTAGAGGATAAGGCTTACAAAATCGCCCATTGTAAGCTTCTATCCTTGCAAACTCGCCAACTCCTCTCTCATATCCTTCCTCTCTTGCTTACAAGCCTATCCTTCTTGGGCGAGTGTCTTCTGGACCAGACACTTGTCACTGCAGGAGAGGTTGTGGAGATTGGACCTTTCTTGGGCTTCTTAGAGAGTTTGGACTGAGGTCTGGGCTGTTTAGATGTGTGTTTAGTATTAACCGGTGGTTTGACCGCAACTGTCACCTCTCCAAGTTCGGTTCTGTTAAAACCTTCTGAAATTTGAACTGTAAAAAATCGTTATGGACTGCGGTTCAACACTGTTTAGTGAAGAAAACTATGATTCATGACCTACGGTTCACACGTTTGGAAAGAAGAAAATCAAGGAAGAAGAAAGAAAATATAAAAACAGAAAACAAAAATATGGCTTCCCTTCTTTAGATTTTGTAATACCCAAACCCTAATTAAAGACTAATTGTGTGATTGTTAGTCGTTAACTATAGTTAGTAGTTCGTTAATTTGAAAAATTACGGAATGGGCTTTATGTAGAGTCCGATTTTGACTCTATCTGAGTTCAGAAACCTTTGGATTTGACTCATTAAAGCGTAGGTGGCAAAGTTGTGAATATCCAAATTTCCTCCAGCTGAGACCCTAAAGCTAGTTTTATGTGAAAAACCCCTCATTTGAGATATTTAAAGTTTCAAATTGTTCACTGCAGTTCAGTTTTGAATTCTGAGTTTAAAGAATTTTACTATTTGTCATTCTGATTTTCAGAAGTCTGATTTTTTAATCGTCGGGGGTATCTCTATTTTATAAAACATTAATTTTTAAATATTTAAAAGTGTCAAAACACCTCGGAGCTTCAGAATGCTTTTATTAGAAAATTTTATGTGGTTTGACTGTGAAGTAATAATTTTTCCAATAGAATATTTTAAATTTTGGAAATTTGATATATTTCTAATTTTTGTTTAAATCATTGGGTATTTGACATGTTTTTTTCTCCAAATTTTTATGGCATTTCGAATTTTAAATAACAACATATTAGATCGGTTAACTCAATTTATTGAGACCTCCATAGTTCCCAACTGGTGAAGTAGGTTGAAAGTAAAAAAAGTTAAAAAGAAAAAAAAAAAAAAAAGATAAACCTTATCCTTTTACGATATGTGTCAACCTTATCCCTTTTGTGGGCTTTCTTCCTAGCCAAGTATTGAAGATTATAAAAGAAAAGAAAGGGAAAAAAAAAAAAAACAATGGGCGTTCTCTATAGTTCAACATTTTTCTCTCCCTCCTCTCGACAGCCAGTAAGGACACCTTTCGTGCACATCCCCATTGTTTTTGCAGCCGAAAACACTTTAGTCGGGTCGGTTCTCTCTCGTTCATACAAATCGAGAAACTCACATAACTTCGTCGATAAAGGTAAGAAGACTCAACTTAACTTGTGTATTGGGTTATTGGGGAAACTATTAGACTCTAGAACGGAAATTGGGATATTGGGGAAAATATTAGACTCTAGAACGGAAAATGGGACCCATGGAATTTATTGAATGGAAAAGACCAAGTGGGAGCAGAAAGCGAGACTTGACATTGATTCCATGTAAGGAATGGAATTTTAGTTCTTACTGTCAAAACAGAAATGCAAAAAGGTGTTAGGGAGCCGAGGCCTAGATATCAAAATGCAATATGAGGCTCATAAGGGGTCTAAAGAATGATAGATGTGTTGTTGGATAATTTTTAGAATATCCAATGATATTGTATGGTGTAGATACATACTTGTGATTCATGTTATGGTTAGTGGTGGATGTAGTATGTGTTATACTGGTCCATGCATGTGATTAATGAATTAGTTATGTGAATATGTGAATTTATAGTATAGGTGCATGTGGTGGGTGAGATGTTTGATCATGCATAGAGTTATGTATGTATGTGATTATTCCTGTGCTAATAAATTTGTGCATGTAATGAGATGAAAATATTCTAGGTTATTAAACCTGGATTGAAACTAGTGGATGGTAAGTGGACCTCCATTGTTAAACCATCGTGAAAAGGGTAAACGGAGAAAAGATATGTGAATGGTGATTTTATATTGTTTCCATGTTTATAGATAGTTGATAGTTAATATACATGTTAATGTATATGCACAAAATTGTATGTCCGGTCGATCTCTTGCAAGATGTTACATTATTTCTATGTTAAGACTTAATGCATTCGAGGATGAGTGGGATACCCTGGACCTATACAGTTGAGGTTGAGTGGGATACCTCAATGGGGTTGAGTGGGATACCCTAGTGTATTACAAGTTTAGTTGAAACCTTGTAAATGCTAAATATGGTATTCTTTCTTATCATTTTGTTAAACATGCACTGTCTTATTGATATTGTGAATGCATGTGTGAGTTTTCATGTACAAATGTGAGAATGCATGTGTAGGTGACATATGCATTTGTGAGTATACAGGTGTGGGTTTATATGTGTATGCGTGAGTATGCATAGGTGTGCGTGGAAGGGAAAGAACAAATGGTAGGGTATGTCATGGTGTTCTAAATGTTTTCCTCGTAGATTTCATTGTAAATTTGATATTCTGAAAATTTGGAGGGACTTGTTAGTTTGAGTTCTCTTCACTGGACCGGATCTCACGTCCCTTAGAAGTATGGATTTATACTTGTTTAATTTTATATTAAAATTATATAAATATTAGGTGATGATTCCATTTGTGGCATGGACACATTGTGCATAAGTCATATATGTGTAATATGATGATATGATATATAATTGATTATATTATGGTGTGTATTTTGGATTTCAAGTGTCGAAACCGGGAAGAACCAAGTGTGCAGAATCAACCCAGACAACGCATTTGCTGTCAGGGGCTATGCATTGCCACTAGCGATGGGTCGCGAAAGGGTTCTGGCGATGGTCGCCACCTCGCGATTGGCTCTCCCTGAGAGTAACTAAGAAAAAAAAAAAACAAAATTTTGTTTCCCTCGATGATCGCCATATGCGATGGGTTGCCAGCGATGCCCTGAGAATGGCGAGTGGATCAGTCTGAGACCAATCTGTCTTAACGGACCGAGTCTCTGGGTGATGCATCACCACTGACGATGGATCACCTAGGTCTAAACTTGTTGGGAAGTCAATGGAGTTGAAATTTTATTTGGACCTCGGTGTGGCGGATCACAAGCGTTGTCCACATGCTCATATGTGACATTTTCTATGGGCTTTGATGAGATCGATAAAAGCCCATGGACTTGTAATGTTTGGATTAGTTTAAAAAATAAAAAATTAGTCGTGTTCCGGGCCCACATCTGGGTTTGGGGCGTGATAAATTTGCTCATTTACTCCATTCTTCTCGGCGTTAGGGCTAGGGCTCCTATTCTCCTTTTTTTCGCTTTCGTTGCAAGTGGAATCTGCGCTAGGGCTAGGGTTGTCCAGCCCGACCAAATAAATAATTTATCAATGTAACAATATGTGCCGCGGAATAAACGTGTGTGCAAGTGATAAACAAATGAATCAAATCATTAAAGCAAACCATACAGCCACTGTTGGACTCATCTTCTCTAGGGCTATCCCAAAATCCACTATGTATGGGAGTCACACCCAAAGATTGCAACCTAGTTTTGAAAGGTTCAACCGCCCTGGTCTAATCCTTGACACCTATTTTTTAAGGTGGTTCAATCACATTGATCGAATCCACCGTACAATGATAAACAAAGAACATTTGTCTTGGGCCTTAACATTCTTCAAATGTGTGTTCTTCTTGTAGATATCTCTGCGCCTTCTTCCTTTAGATCAGATATATCTTTTGATAAGTATTGGCACAACAGAATATGGATTCTAGGACAAGGGTTTTACTGCTTTTGGATCTTAGAAGAATGTCCTCATTTTCTTGCAGGATCGTCTCATTTATAGCGCATGAGAGAATTCCAGAAGAAAACAGGTGTTACAAGATGATCAAAAGAGAAAAGATAAGGGACATGTGTTTACATCTTGAGAAAAGCTACAAAAGAAGTGGAATCTTGTTGACATTTGTTTTCATCTTTCGGCTAAAGTGGAGGCCACGTGTTGATAGATTGGAAGAGGGAAGCAAAACAAAGGTCCACATGTTGCCGACAGTCAGTGGAGGCATCCCTTTCATGAGTGATTGTTCATTTTTCAAACTCTGATGTCATTTGTTGTCTAATGGTCGGAGTCTTTTACAGTATAAAATATTGTATTCTACTTCTTTTTCTTTCCTTTGACTGAAATGAAAGGATTAGCTTTGACAGGTGTTGACTTTTCTTCATCTTCAATCTCATCATCGGGCAGACGTTGAAGAGCAGCAAACTGATTTTCAGCAAGAAAGACTTGAGCTTTTGTTGCAAAAGATGATTCTTCATATTTCTCAGAATACTCAGATTTTCCTATTTGAGCAAGGACTTCTTTCATCCAGTCATCTTTGAGCTTCAACATGTCAGCAGCGGTTAAAAGAGATTCTTTTGAAATATTTGGAGAAAGGGAAGAGGAAGAGGGAGATGTTGAAGTCTTTTTTGAAAATGGGGAAACTACCCTAGCAGGTGTTGCATTTGTTGCAATTGTTGTGGAAGCATTAAGTGCTTCAAGAAAACTACCACTAGATCTAATGACATTTGTTGCAAGTGTTACATTTGTTGCAGATGTTTCACAGAATTCAGCCCCGCAGGCAATAATATCATCATAAACAAATTTTTCCCAATTTCTTACTTCAATTTTTCTTGATAAAACAGGAGGGCCTAAATCCATTCTTTTTTCAAATATCCATTTGCAAATCCAAGGGATATTAAAATAAGAGTAAAACATCATAGTTGACCAATCATCAAAAGCAAGACTTATTTGTTTAAAAAGATCTAGATTTTCATTTTTTTAAAAAGAAACATATTTTTCAAATGTTGGTTTACCAGATGTTGGAAGAACATGTTTTTGAGCTCCAAAAGGAACCCAGAATTTTGAAAACTACCATAAAGGAATTTCATCAATTTTTTCAACCTTTATTCGAATAAACCAAGAATGAAGAAAAGCTGTATTTTGATAAAACAAAACATTTTCCCAAGCATTCATATAGTCCCAATAATTAAAGGTTAAATCATGAAATCCTAGGTTTTGAAATAGTCTTGTGTTGGAAAAGTGGAGCTTCCCACTGAATCTTCAGAAATAATTTTCAAAATTTTCATTTTCGAATATGCAGTTTCGCAGTTGTTTGGAAAATAACCTTCAAAACGATTTTGACCTTGATCCTTAGAAAAGTGATCAAAGGCACAGCTGTTGGTTTCAATCAGGATGGCAAGGTGGAAATGAAAAGGTACGGATGTTCTAACATAATTTCCAGGAGAGAGGCAGAAAGGAATTATTTCTTGACGAGAAGCAGATTCAGATGACAAACATCAGGAAGAGTATATATGAGTTGATTGTAACGGTTAAAAGTTGCTTGAAAGTCAGTTGTTGGTCCAGAAGGACGAGCAATAGGAGGAGCATGTGTTGAAGAAAAAACTTGGGGAGAATAGGGATTTCCCCAAAGAGCATGTTTTCCATACAAGTTGGGCCTGGATGGACGAGGAGAGAAATGAGAGCCTGTGTTCATTATCTGTTGCAGTTGTTGGACTTTTTGAAAAGGGGAAGAAGGCCTCAAGGGCCTCTGATGAGGCTGCATTATCGAAAAAAGTACTTGACTAGGAAAATTATCAGGATGATTTTTAGCAGATGTTTGAGGAGGAATTTGAGAAGGAGAAGAAAGAAGATTATCCCTACAAAGTAGAGATAAAGATTAGCTATTCTTTGTCCTTCGTTGAAGAATTCTTTAGCGTTTTCTGAAGAAAGTTTCTTGATAAAAAGTCAGAAAGGGAATTATTAATTCCATTAACATATTCAATATCAAAATCGAACATGCTAAGGATGGCTTGCCACATAGCGAATATCTCTTTATTAATCAAATTCTTGACATCTTTTTTAATGATTTCTTTAGCATATTTGCAATCTTATTTTAACAAAAATCTTTTGTTGAGAAGGTCAAGTTGGAATTTTTGAATACTTAGAACTATTGCTAACAGTTCCTTTTTTATTGTAGAATAATTTGCCTGTGTTGCATTCAAGTTCCTGAAATAAATCTAACAATTTTTTCTTGATTATCTTCTTTTTGTAATAAAATTCCACCATATCCTATTTCTGACTCATCTGTCTGAACAATTTTAAAGGCTTCAGGATTGGCTAGATTTAAATAAGGAAGATTTTTTACTTTTTGTTTAATTCTCTGGACGGCTTTTGTATGATCATTATTCCAAGAGGGTGGATTCTTTTTTAATCTTTGTTGCAGAATTTTTCTATCTTCAGCTAGATTTTTATAAAAGTTTGAAACATAATTTAAACAACCTAAAAATCTTTGCAATTGTTTTACATCTTTTATTTCATCTGGAAATTTATCACTAAATTCTATTACTCTATTAACAGGTTCCACAGTATTATTTTTTAGTTTAAAACCTACAAAAGTAATTTCTGTGTGAAACAATTTCATTCTTCTTTGACTAAGAACAAGGCCATTTTTTATTATAGTTTTCTTGAAAAGTTCTAAGTGTTTCCAATGTTGAGTTATTGATTCAGAATAGATTAAGATATCATCGATATAAACTAGCATGAATTGACTATAAGGATTAATGATTTCAGTCATTATTTTTTGAAATTCAGAAGGAACCTTTTTTAATCCAAAGGGCATAACATTCCATTCATAATGTCCAGAAGGAACTACAAAACCAGTTTTATATTTATCTTCTTCTTTAATTTGTATTTGCCAAAACCCAGATTTTAAGTCAAATTTAGAAAATATCCTAGCATTATAGATTCTATGCAAAATATCTTGAATGTTTGGGATTGGAAACCTTATTGATTGCAAAACTTTATTTAGAGGTTTGAAATTTATAACTAGTCTAGGGACTCCTCTTTCTCTAATTAGATTTTTATTCTTTAAATCCATTATTTCTTTTTTACACATTTCTTATTGTTCAATTGACATTTGAGCGGCCCTAGCTTTTATTGGAATTTTTGCTTCATTAAAGTCTTTTATATATGGTAAAGATACAATATGTTCCTTATGTCCCCAAAATGCGTGAGGAAGATCAGAACGGCATTTTATAGTTAATTCTTTTTCAAAGCTTTGTTTTTTTATTAGAAAGGAGGGTTCTTGAATAGAGTTAGTAATTTGTAAGTTTTTTATGGAGGATTGAAGATCAGCTTTAAAAGTTTCTTTTTGAAGGATAGTTCTATTTAAATTATTGATTGTTTTTGTTTTTGGCTGAGATACAAATTTAAATAGAATTTCGGTTCCATCTGATGATGTTGTTAAAAGGCCGTCATTTGTTGTTAAGTAAGGAAGCTATTTCATTTAAAAATTGATTTCCTAGAATTAAGTCTTCACTCATTCCTTTCATTTGAAATAATAATATATTTGGAATGCATTTTTCTTTTTTGCAGATTATTACATTAGGAATTTTGTAAGTCAATTTTATCTCTTTTCTATTAGCAGAATTTACACTATATTTTGTTTCTTCAAAATATTTTAAAGGTATAGTGCCTTCATTTATACAATTTATATCTGCTCCTGTATCTAATAGAGCTATTAATTTTTTATTATATCCATCTTCTAGTTTTAAACTTACTTTTATATGCCATTTTCTGTAAGTTATTATTGTTAATTCATTTAGCAAAGTATCTTCTATATTTCCAATATTTTAAGGGTTTGAACTTTCAGTTTTATCTTTAAAGGGCAGGTTAGCATTTATTTCTATAATTTCTAATCTCATTTTATGTAAATCTAAGTTTCTTTTTAATTCTTTGATTTCATTATTTAAGTTTTTAACTTCTTTTTGTAAGTCTGTTATTGTTATAGGTTTGGTTTCTTCTTCAAATTATCTAACATTTTATATATATTATCAATTCTTATAGGTCTTATTAAGTTTTGAGAAGAATTTGATTCAGGTTTATGTGTTTCATTTTGTAGTTCTATTATTCTAGAAATCATTTCCTTTTGTTTTTCTAGATCTTTTATTTCCATTATAGTATTAAGTGTTAATTCATCTTTTTTGCTTAAAACATTTATTGAAGGGGAGTCAGAATCTTCTAAATCATCTATATCTTCATATCCATCAGAATCTTCATAATTTCTAATTAGACAAATATACAATTACAGTTTGAGTTTTCTTTACATTTTTTAGTTTGATTTACGTCAAATTGATTCATGAGTTTATTTATACTATTATTTTTACTTTCAGATTCATAAGATGTATAAGAATTTTCATATTCATTTTCACTTTCTGTTGATGATAACATTAATTCATTTAATTGTTCTAAAATAGCTTTGACTCCTTTTTTATAGTTTCGGTTTTTATTTTTGTAACATGTGTTAGCAAAGTGACCAGTTTTTTCCACATTTATAACATTTATCTTTAGAGGTTGGTTTTCTTTTGCTTGATTCAGGTTTATTTTTATTTGATTTTTGAAATTTTTTACTTTCAAAATTTTTCTTCTTTTGTTGATATGGCTTTTTATACTTTTGTTTATTAGATTGTTCTCTTTTTCCTTGTTTTCCTTTAACTTGTTTTTTATTCATTTTAAAGGGTCAAACTGAATCACAAAAATCACCCATTTCTTTTTTATTAAAATATTGTGCAGTTTTGATTTTCTTTTCTAACTTCATATTATTACAAATTTCTAATCCTACTTGATTTATTATTTGATGTAGGTCTCCTAAGTTATATTTTCTATAGTCAATTTCTCCTACGTAATTTTTTACTAATTTTTCTTTTACTTTCTTCCCAAATAAAGTCGGTAATCCAGCAATATATTTTTCTTTCCAAAAAACATTAGAGGCATCAGTCATTTTATAAGCAGTATTAGTAAAATAATCATGATATTCAGAATATTGGGTCATTGATCTACACTTTAAATTGATTAAATAGTCTCTCATGTTATGTTCTAGTCTTGGATATCTTCCAACGAATTGTCTTCCTATATTAAAAAGTAAACTTGTTACACTATCATTTATAGGTTCACCATTAGCCATAAATATAATTTCTCCATTTTCATCTTTCTTGACATTTTCTTTTATTAGTCTAATTTGTTCATCACTTAAATAATTAGTCCACCAATCACTAAGTTGTCCTGTAAAACCTGATACTATTAATTCAGTTACATCTAATTCACTATTTCCTACAGTTCTTAATACATTAGAGTACATTTGCTTTTTTTGAAGTAATTGCATTTTTTGTCCTGTAGATAATCCGTCTAAATTCCATTCATAAAGGCAACTAGCATTGAAAAGAATTAGGGCTTATGGTTTGTGGTTCTTCTAATTTTATAAAGTTTGGTCTTTTGTTGGGTGCTTTATTAAACTTTAATTTGTTAATGTTTAATTCATCTTTTTCTTCAAAGTCTTCAAGTGTTACCATAGATATCATCGGCTTTTGATTTAAAGATTTTAGTTTTTTAGTTAAATGCATTATTAATTCATCTTCAGATGTGTTGGGTTGAGTTGTTTCTATTTTAATAGGTTCTTTTTTCAAGTTGACATTAAGATTTATTTTTGAGGTGTTTATGAAAGGTTTTTCTATAACTAATTCTTTTTCATTTGAATTGGTTTTATTTTCTTTGTTTAATTTTTCTTCTATTCTAGTGGTTTGTTCAACAACTGATTTCAAGTAAACATTAGTAAAGTTATTTTGATTCATAATGCAGGCAAAGAATTCAGGGTCTATTTGTGTCTTTTTATTTATAGCAGAAACGTCTTTATAGGTAGAAACTATTACAGTTTGAGATATCCTAAAATTTTCTTGAGGAGGATGAATACTATTTTTTATTTCTCCTTTTATAGTTGTCCAGGTATTCATTTTTTCTTTTAAAACCTTTAAGTAGTTTTGTTCTTGTTTATTATTTTTGCTTAATTTAAAATCATACCATTTAAAGAAAGTCATTGGTTTTTTGAGTAATTTTAATTTCTCTATAAAAGCTTCTCGAATTTTTCAATTTTATCTATATCAAATTTTTCTAATAAATCTTCTATTCTTGGATCAAACATCATTTCAGCTTTTAAAACATTTTCATCTATTTTACATTCATTTTCTATTTCTTCTATATTATTTGCTTTTATTACTCCTATCATGTCTTCATGTGACGAATGAATAGTTTCAAATCTTTCAGATTCAGCTCTTTTATAGACAGGTTGAGCTATATTAGCTTGTTCATAATTTGGTTTGTCTTATATTATGGGAAATGAAAATTTGGATAAGTGTTATAAATAGGGGGAATTGGTTTGTTTAATAAAGGTGTTTCTTCATTTTCTTCTTCAAATTTTATTTGTACAGTTCCATCATCATGTTGTATTATACTACTAGCTTTTGATTCAATTTTTGGGGTGGTTAAACATAATTCTTCTAATTTCAGTCTTTTATTATCTGAATTTTTTCAAGTGTTGGCTTATGAGGAATTATAGGCTTTATTTCTAAAGTCAGTTTGGAAAAGAGTACATTCATTTTTAATCAAGTTACTATAAGCAATATTTGAATTAAAAGTATTCATAGCTTTATAATATATCCTATACATTATTCCTATGTTTTCACTTCCTGGATCCATATCAAAACCTTGTGTTTTAACACCTAATTGAACATCTTTATGAATATTTTTACTTGTTAAGGGAATTGTTAAGTCTGGTATACAATTGTAGAAAATTGGTCCTTTCAGCAAAATTAGAGGAAACTAATCTGTATAAAGCATCTTGAAATTTATTATCTCTGGCGTCTCTAAGAAAAGATAAACAGGGTATGTTTAATCCTTTTCTTGTTAAAGGCTTGATGGCAACTTGTACTAAACCTATGTGTAAATAATTATATCTCATTTTTAATCTTTCGATTTTTTCTTTATCATCAATTAAGAAAAGATAAGCTTCATCTTGAGAAGAGTATGTTCTTTCTACAGTTTGAATCATGAAATCACAAGTGTCTTCAAAAGATCCTATGTAAATTTGCTTCAGCAAGAATTTTAGGAATGGTCCAATTTTGAATAGATTGTTCAATTTCTCTAAAATTTATTTCTTCAGAATTTTTTAAGTCCATTGTTACTAATTGAGTAGAAACAGATTTTCTAGCATCAGGATTAAAAGCAGTATTAAAAGAAGAACTAGATATTCTAGATGGCAAACTATCATTAGCAGTTCTATATGTTACAGAAGTAGAAGCAGTATCAGATTTATTTTCCTTTTTTCTTAATTGTTTTAAAACTTTTTCTCTCGCTTTCTTCCACATTTCGTATTTAAAAATGCAAAATAAATAGTTGTTTTGCAGAGATATCGGTCAATAACAGAAGCACAGAGTGCAACAGTCCAACTCCAAGGCCAAGGCCAAGATTCCAACGCTAAATAAGCCCAAACAAACGCCAAACTTGGCTATAATATGGGCACAAGCGGGTAACGGTTGGCACAGTTATGACGAGATATACAATGCAAAATACTTACTTAAGTTGCAGGTTTAAACAGTACTTTAATGGAGAAAGAAAAAAATAGTTTTATCACAAAGAAGATAGAGGAAAGTAAATATTTTTTAGTCCGGCCCCCTGTCAGCGGACTCAAAGAGTCGGTCGAGTGGGAATCTCAGGTTCTCAGAGAGAGGACGTACCGTACTAAAAATATTTTTACTAAATTAAATAAATCTAACAGTCATTATTGAAAGAGAGAATATATACTAGAGAATTTTGCCAAAATTTTCCAGATGTTTATTGCAGAAGAAAACTATTACAAACTAAGAACAGTCGTTGAGAGGAGAGGGAGAAATTTTTGGATTTCAAGTGTCGAAACCGGGAAGAACCAAGTGTGCAGAATCAACCCAGACAACACATTAGCTGTCAGGGGCTATGCATTGCCACTAGCAATGGGTCGCGAAAGGACTCTGGCGATGGTCGCCACCTGGCGATTGGCTCTCCCTGAGAGTAACTAAGAAAAAAAAAAACAAAATTTTGTTTCCCTCAATGATCGCCATATGCGATGGGTTGCCAGCGATGCCTTGAGAATGGCGAGTGGATCGGTCTGAGACCAATCTGTCTTAACAGACTGAGTCTCTGGGTGATGTATCACCACTGACGATGGATCACCCAGGTCTAAACTGTTGGGAAGTCAATGGAGTTGAAATTTTATTTGGACCTCGGTGTGTCGGATCACACGTGTTGTCCACATGCTCATGTGTGACATTTTCTATGGGCTTTGATGAGATCGATAAAAGCCCATGGACTTGTAATGTTTGGATTAGTTAAAAAAAAAAAAAAATAGTCCCGTTCCGGGCCCACATCTGGGTTTGGGGCGTGATAAATTTGCTCATTTTCTCCATTCTTCTCGGCGTTAGGGCTAGGGCTCCTCTTCTCCTTCTTTTCGCTTTCGTTGCAAGTGGAATCGGCATTAGGGCTAGGGTTGACCAGCCCGACCAAATAAATAATTTATCAATGTAACAATATGTGTCGCGGAATAAACGTGTGTGAAAGTGATAAACAAATGAATCAAATCATTAAAGCAAACCATACATCCACTGTTGGACTCATCCTCTCTAGGGCTATCCCAAAATCCACTATGTATGGGAGTCACACACAAAGATTGCAACCTAGTTTTGAAAGGTTCGACCGCCCTGGTCTAATCCTTGACACCTATTTTTTAAGGTGGTTCAATCACACTGATCTAATCCACCGTACAATGATAAACAAAGAACACTTGTCTTGGGCCTTAACATTCTTCAAAATGTGTGTTCTTCTTGTAGATGTCTCTGCGCCTTCTTCCTTTAGATCAGATCTATCTTTTGATAAGTATTGGCACAACAGAATATGGATTCTAGGACAAGGGTTTACTGTTTTTGGATCCTAAAAGAATGTCCTCATCTTCACAATCAAACAAGCATTGAATGCTTAAACTCTTCCTTTAAAGGATGATGAAGGTGAGGAGATTAGGGAAGGAAAAGTCTCTGGAGAATGCTTATGTTTTTTTTCCCAATTTATCAGTTGTATTTTAAACCAAGGCTTAAGCATGTATTTATAGAGTTTCTGCCCAACAGTTCAGTCTCGAGGCCTCAAGGATTTCTTCGAGGCCTCGAGCCTGTATATGGAAATACATAACACTTCAATTTCAAATTTCAAAGTTTAATCTTACTGATATTTAGACAAATACCAGCTCACTCATTCGCCACATGTCCATGATTGCCAATCAGATTATTCAATTAACTAATCATGTGATGGCAAAAAAGTTTTCACAATGTTTTTTTTTTTAAATCAAAAGGAGCCTCTTGAAATTTTCCAGATTTGTAAGATTGCCAATCACTTGAGTAGACTTCTAGAATTTCTAGATTTGCATGTGATTGCAAATCACAGAGAGACTTTTATCCTTTATTAGATTGAGGAGCCTTATCAAGGTTTCCAGTTATAACCATGATTCCCAATTACGATGAAGGCATAAGATGTTTCAAAATCATGAGGAGTATTTCCCTCCTTTTCAGATTCTCCTTACCATATTTTATAAGATAATTGGTCAAAAGACAGATGGCCCTGAGATCACACGCTGAAGTTCAGCTGTCATAATTTTCACTCAGTTATGGACAATCTTTGAGGCCTCGACAAAATGCTTGAGGCCTTGAGGGGTGAGACTAAACATTTTTCAGATTTCCAATTTATTAACCATTGATTTCTAGGATGTTTAGGGTTGACCTAAGGTCCACTATGGTCTATTTACCTGTGTGCCAATCATGTGTAGACTGTAGAACCTTCAATGTCTAGTAGATCTTTATGTGGTCTTCAGACTTTGATTTCTTAATCTTCTAAGGCAAGGTCTAACACAAACGGTCACACTCGGTTCACGAAATTGACAATACATAGACTCGGTCAAACCGAGGCACTAACAGATCTTAAAGTCCAGTTTACTATTCATGAACAGTTCACTAAGAGTCAGATAGTTTTTGAATGGGCCGCGGATGATCCGCTAATAAAGTGAAAAATGAGAGTGAGGGAAGCCCTAACTTTCGTTTCTCACTCTTCCGTTCTCTCCGCCTCTTCATGCCCTTCTCTTGCCGCTGGTCTCTCCATCTCTTCACTTCATTAGAACGGCCGACCTATTTTGGACGGTGGTCGAGTAAAAACATCTTCGAGTTGTCTGAGATCTCTCTCTCCAACTCCCTTTCACGTTCTGGATCTCTCTCGCCCGAGTATCTCTAGGTCTCTCGATCTCTCTCTCAAGGTCTCTTTCTCTGGGTCTCTCGGACACTCTCCTAGGTCTCTCGGTCTCTCTCTCTCTCTGGGCTTTTCTCTCTCTCTCATCTCAGAGGCAGATGCCAGAGAAGTATCTATAGAGGGTAAGTCGATCGATTGCCCTAGAAAGCACTGCGATTCCTGTGAGGGATTGAACATCAGGAGTCCAGCCTTCTTTACGCCATCGAAGAAACCCTCTTTCTCCAGAGGTACTCCTCTTTCCTCTTTTCTTTTGTTTGAAAGAATGGGAAGGAAATTTCTTTATTGAAAAATAACCATTTTGAACTAAATTTTTAGAAATGGGGTTTAGCCATTTTTTGTTTAAGAAATAACTGATTATTAATGTATGAACAATGTTCTTGCTGCCATTATATAGTAGCCCTGGCCATTACAAATTGGGCAGGAAACTAATGACTTCATTTTTTAAACAAATTATTTGTCTCCTTTTTTATCTATTGCTTATTTTTTTTAATGTGAAGCCATTATGGCACAAACAGTTAGATCTCAATCTGTCCTCTTGATTTAAAATAAAAATCTATAATTTTATTTTGATTTGAGAGAGAATCACTACTGTCATATTTGCATATTCCTGTTAATCCTTTAGTAGGGCAATGTACCAACAAGGTTGATGCATATGTAATTGTTTCATCATTGGTTTCTCTCTCTCTCTCTCTGGGTCTGTCTCTCTCTATCTCTGTCTCTCTCTGCTAATTAGCTTCAAGAAAATATGTAATTGTTTCTTTGGCAGTAGCAGGAGTTATTTTTCTCTGGGGCTCAACAGGGTTGATCTCGGTGAGTTGAAAAAAGGTGGCTTGTAGACCACAAGGTTTCCCTAGAATCCTAATTTCCTATTTTGATTCATAAATGTTGTTTTAGCATAAACTAGTTAATACCCGTTCGAGTCGCATTTGATGCTGATATGAGTTCTATAATTAACCTTCTTATCTCCTATGCCAAGACCTTTTTGTCGATGATCTTACAACAAGTATTGAAGAGATGCACCATTTTCCTATTCTTTATGCAGGCAATTGATGATCTTGCTTTAATTCCTGGTGTTCTTGAACTTGTAGGAATTGGTTATGCCGGGGTAAGTTGCATCTGTCGTTTATTCCTCAGACAACACTTACCTGTAGCTTCAACAGAGGTGATGATGAAGTGACCTGTTTTTAGTTTTATCACCATCGATTGTTGACCAAATGGTGATAAAATTTAGCAGTCACATAATTCATATTATTTAGTGTAAACCCTACCATAATACAGCCTCAATGGAGAAGAATGTAGCACCTATTGCCTCCACTGGATACTGACTACATTATTGGCCCTCACATGTCTAGGAATGTGGTTGACCTTGCTAGCATTACAGTAGGAAGCCAAATTTCTCTTAAGCAGAATCTTGTAGACCATGATTAAGCCATATCTTCTATGCACTCATGCCTTATTACAATAGGGGAATGTTGGATTGTACAAATGTGGGTGCAAAATACATGGGGCAATCTCTGGTGGTTGAAACACAAGACTTCAGGATTGAGGTCTTGGGTTCAATCCTAGGTGACTTCAATGAAGGGCCACTCCGGTCCCACTACTTGAACCTAGCATGTGTTTGTTCAGATCTTTGTCGATTTTACATGCATTATGGAATATTTCTTAGGTAATTTACCATTTTTCGTATTACTTCTTCCACATAAACACAACCGAAGTTCCAGTTCTGTCAAGGTCACTAAATTCACCACATCATCTTCTCAAAACATTTTATCCTGAATGTGTAAGCAACATATTTTAAAATGATGAGTTGATGATGTTCTTAACTCACTGTTTTGTGCCAGTACGTTAATGGATCAAGACTAGGAAATCCATCATAGTAGAGATGCACCAACTAGAGACAGAAAAGAGACAAATTACATTTTCTTATTTAAAGGTAATAAGTCCAATTTTAATTTTTTATTTTCAGAACCAGGATAGCCTTTCTTTAGATTTTTTACATTTATTTAATGTTAAATGATGTATAAGTTTTAAAATTCACTAAGTGTGATATATGTGAAATATTATATTAAAGTTGAAATGATAAATCCTAGGTTTATAATGAGTGTAGTAAGGTCTTGAATGAAAAAAAATTAATTTTAAAATGGGCATTACACTTATAAAATAAACATTTAGAGTATTGGGCCTGATACTATGTACTTTTAGGTTAAGAACTGAATATTGGGCTCAAATTTGAGATTGATATTGGTTTGGCAGTAAATTTTTAACATTGGGCCTAAATGGTAGACAATCAGATCCTAAAAGGTCCATTAGATGTGTAAAATAGAGCATTAGACCCTAAATGGGCCATTGGCACGCCATTATACAGTAATCTACACTATTGGACTCTAAACGGGCCGCAGACTGTCTGATAACACTATCGGACCAAGACGGATCCTATTCTTACTGGACCCTGTGCTATCAGGCCAAACTGAAGACAGTCCGATAGCACTATCAAGCTGGGCCAGATCCTGGCAGGCCGGGCCAAATCTAGGTCCGTTTACACCCCTAGTTCTTATGAGTTAAAAACGTTTTTATATTAAAAGTTAATTTCTTATTTAATTCATTTCTTTTTTTAACAATCTCAATCTTCTAACACCTTATTACAACCTAATAGAAATCAAGTTAAAAAAACAATAGAAAATATTAGGTGTTGAGAAAAAAATTATACTAACTTGACAATTAGAGAACTTTACTGAGTGGCATTTTGAAGTATAGTGAAAATCAAATTCAGAGAGCTGAGTTCCTAGACATCATTCACACTTTCAGGTTATTTAGCCATATGTTCAAGTCAAACATAAAGTATCCAATTTTCAAAAATAAAACATTTTAACCAACAACTACTTATTGGTTTTACAGAAGTTTAAAGATGAAATGAGTTTAAAAATAAATAAAAAATATTTAAAGTGATCAATTTTTAAATTTATTGATTTTATTACGATTTTTTCATGTACAACATCAATTAGAACACACAAAATTTAATAGGCCCGAATTGAAACGTGGGAATTTTTTTTTTTGAGCGGTGAATAAAAATTTCATTAATAGAAAGAAAAGATACAAAAGAAAACAAAAGATAAAAACAATCCAAAAAGAATGTCTAAGAGAATTAGACCACAAAGTGCAACAATAATCAACACTCAAAACCAACGAACCCAAGAGAACACTACAAAATCTAAATCTGACAAAGACCATCCTCTTGATAAATCAAAAGTAGCCTTGAATTAATTTTTTATCATCAGTTTAAACATGGGACTTTTTGTCATCTAAGTAATTTGTATTACTTAGATAATTTGTATCTACATAAAAATTCCTTGTCAAAGTGAACTTTTGAGGGCTTCACATGGCTTTAAATGTCAAATAATTTATTGATAAAAAGATAATTTACACCCACCAAACTTAGGTCGTATAAAAATAGCTTAATTAATTAATTTTTTTTTTAAAAAAAAAAACCTAGTAGACCCAGTATTCATGATGATATTTTGTGGGGCCCCATTAATTTGGCAGAATAATAGAATCAAAAATATACACTTGGTGTGAAATCAATTAATTGATGACATTTGAATTCTCATTACAAAATAATTAAAAAAAAAAATTGAGTCGCCCTCCACATTATACAGTTGCTTTTTAAAAAGCATTGAAAGAAATGTAAGCTGGAGCATCAGTCTGAACAGATTGGTCCATCCAGATCACATTATTAAAATCACCTAGAAAGGATAAACTTTACTCCCTTTGCATCCATGTCAGGTGTATGCTCCATTCAAAAAATCAATGTATCGTTCATTAATTCTTGACGAGAGAGATTTTTTATTTTCTTCAATGAATTTTCTTCTCCCCATAACTGAAAAATTAGAAACCCCCCCTAAAAATTTGGAACTACCATTGCAGTGAACAATGAAAAATGGTAAAGAATAATTATACAATTGAGAAATCAAAGGAAAAAAAAAATATGACCCTTCAACAAATATTTCAGAAACCCATGCCACCAGATTAACATTCTGCCAGCACTCAGTCCTCAAATAGTCCAATATTGCAAGCTTTTGGGCTATATCAACAAAAAGATTTCTTGTGAACATGGACATATATCAACATCCTACTCATGATGTAAAGGAGCCTCATAATTAGGTCATTTCCCTACAAAAGCTTAATGGCACGCAATCATATTTATGGATAAGCCCTTGCCAAAAACTAAACTAATATAGTAGTTATCAAAGAAAAATGACCAAACGAAAGAAATATTAATTTCAAGTTCCAGTAACCTTCTCATGGAGGCTAAATTGGAAGTACAAAATCCTCATTTGCACATGCCTTTTTCAAAGATCTGACTAGCAAAAAAACTGTAACCAGTTGCTTCTCAATTATGACCTAAACTAAGATTTGACAAGATGGAAAGTTCAGATCACCATATGCCCAATTCCAATAGATTGTGTTGTGAATGCACACAATGGGTTTGATCAGCATAGGATCATATGAATGTCAAAAAAAATTCCCTGACTGATATAAAATGAAGGAAAATGATGAAAGATAACATTGGAACCGACTTGACATGTCAGGTTCATGCTTTACATGCAACTCTTGAAACAAGGGACAAGAGCCCAGCAAGAGACATCTTGGCCACCAAGACAAATTCATATGGTTTAACTTCGCAAAATAATAATAAAAATAATTGGACTGTAGAAGTGGTTAGAGAGAGAGAGAGAGGGAGAGGTGAAGATGAAACGAGAGATGAAATTGGAACAGATCACAAGACAGGAGAGATCACATTTATGTAGTAGGAAAACCTGAGGAAAGCAAAATTTTCTAATTACTAGGTTCTGTCACACGTATATTCATTTATGGCCAAACATGGAAAAGCAGAGAAACAGTGGCAAGAAATTACATGTTTGAAACAGAAAAAGATTGGGGTTTAGTCTGACATATTCTAAAATGGAAAACTATCATAGTTGTTCTTACTATTTTTATTTAAAAATAATCCAGTTAAGCTATCCATCTCATTTTGCAAATTATTCTGTTATGATACAAAAAGCACAAAATGAAGTCAAGAAAAGGAAATGAGATCTATTTTTGCCATTGAAGAAAACAGGTTTTCCAGGAACCATGGACAAAACTAACTGTATTTTGAAATACGAAGATAGCAAATGCACACAAAATGGTGATAGATAGATCACATATGCAGGGTAAAGCGATGAGGATCATACACCAGGAAAATCAAGCATATAATCTTGAGCTGTGAATATTCCATGGTCACAATTTTCCGCAGAGAACATTAAAGAGCATGGCATAAACTGAAGATGTGATGGGATCATGCCAATCAATGCTTGCACAAATAAAAGACAATAGCAAGATCCTAAAACTCTGAAGACAACTGGAGAAAATCAGTCAATCATAGAAAGAAAACTTACTCCAGAATGTCAATTGAATCCCGCCATCTTCCACCCACCCCCCCCCCCACCCCCCTCTCTAATGGACTCGGTAAATGAGAAAATGATTGAGCCAGCAAGATTTTCAAGGATATTGTCCATCCTCCCCAGAAGCAAAAGGAACTATCAACGATAGGAAAATATCAGAGAGAGAAACAAAGCTGAAAGTCGACCATGGACCACTTAATGGCTGACGGAAGCATCTAAAGCTTAGGTGGAAAGGATGAATGCCTGAATCAAGTTTTCAGCAGCACGCTTCTGCTCCGGCGTGCCGGAAATATGTGCAATGCGATCAGAACGAGATGATTTTGACTCAGTAACCTCCACAGTTGCTCCAGAGATCTGTAAAATCAAAGAGGTCATGAATTGAATTTCAAAAAATCTCAACCATTGACATCAAAGGCATTTATCCCATCCATTTGAGCTTGACTTTCTAAGTTTTATTTTTCTACTCAAACCTATCAAAAATCATACTGGAAGAGCTATGTATGGGCTAAAAATAGCCAACTGCAACTTGAGCAAAATTTTCTAATGAGCGTGTCTTGGAGTTACAATTTGTGTGTGTGTGTACAAGCAGGAGGAAACAATGATAAAAAAAAATAGATATATTGTAGATGGGCCAAAAGAAGCTCCCACCATGAGCAATGTACAAATCTGTTGTCTACTATATGCATGTCTATACAACATTGTGCCTTCTGAAAAAGAAAACAGTTAAAATACTTGTGAAAATAAACAAAGAATATTGGTTTGCTCTACCCCATCCAAGGGACATTTAGAGAGAATTCCTCACATGTCAATGATAGACTTCAACCAAGTGCTAGCAGAATGAGTAAGATAAATGTAGATTGAGAAAGCAAATAATTGTATCCCTTTGCTCGTGGGGAAATGTTTTTGCTGTATGAGGTGCTCTTGGAGTGGTGGGTGGTTGTGATTAAATTTTTGGCCCCATTGGTGGAAATGGAAACAGACCTGGTTCAAGATTCTCAGAGAAAGAGAGAGAAGAGAGAGATGAAGAAGAGGATAACTGTTTTGAAAAAAGATGGGATAAGGGAAGCGGACGGCTGTTTCAAAAAAAATGAGATTCTTGTTGGCAGAGAAAAGAGCAGCAAATGTAGAAGAGGATGAATGTTTTGAAAGAAATAAAGGGGTTCTTGTTGGTAGAGAAAAAAAAATGAAGAGGTGAGGAGGATGGAATGGAGATTTCATCAAGTAGAGAGACAGATTGAGAGAGAGCTCTTAGTGTAGAACATTGCTATGGCTGGCTCATGTTCTTGCTCAAGCATTGCTAAGAGGGGAGAGATGGAGTCTCATAGGGTGACCAGAAATGATGGGCACTCGTGGAGCTGCTGGAAGCGACAGGCTCATTGACATTCCATGGGCTTGGAATTGGGTTTTGTTTTTAACCTGCTAAAGTAACTACATGTTTCAACTTAGGCTGACTTGTGTAATTGGGTCAGCTACTAGGCCGAAGTAAACTAAAACTAGGGCCTAGGTTTTTGGGGCAAACTTCGAGCTTGAGAATGTATAAGCCCAAGCCCAAGCCCAATGCAATCAGTAAACAGTCTTTCACTTTCATGTCCAAGCCTGAGCCCTACTGAAATTCAGGCTGAAATTGAGGTTCAAGTCAGTATTTTTTGGGTCAGACTCTTGGGTCAGGCTCTTGGGTCAGGCTTCCAGGCCGAATTCCCATCCCTGCTCATTGCAGCATAAAAAGTAGTGCTTTCTAGCATGTCAACACCAAAACAAGTTATTCAGATGTTCAGTACATCAGACATTAAATTCAGACAAATAAATTCGTTGTGATGGTACTAGTGGAGGTTATAGTGTGGTGGTGTGTTTGATTCGAGTGATCTAAAGGACTATCCCAAGGTGCAAACATGGGCTGCAAGCAAGAAAATGCCATAGAGCAACAGGTCTTACCTTCTGAATATTTGCCAAGTTTGCTCCTCCTTTACCCATCACTTTACCCACTGCATTTGCAGGAATGACTATATCATGAGTTGGAGGCAATCTGCAAAGTGGCACAATGTGAAATCCATTTTAAATAATTATACCTTAAAAAGATAGAGAGGAAAACATAATAATTGTAAGAAACTTGCAGATGAGATGTACAAACCCTCCAAATGGCTTTGACAAATATGAATGAGATCCATATCCATTATCCCCAGTCTTCACATAAAGCAAAAGAGAAGTCAAAACACAATGACAAAGATATCAACATGCAGAAAAACATTAACAAAAACATAGAACACCAACATGCAGAAGTCATTTGCATATATCAAGCACTGTAATTGTATGATTCGTGACCATCATTCAAAAAGAAAATGATTTGACTAAAGCACTTATTTTCAAAAACTTGTATGCAATAGTTCTCACTGTTTGAAAACTACAACTCAATTCGTTATCCCAATTCATGAATTGGATTCATTAGCGACTAAAAAATAGCAGTAATACAAGAGGAGAATTGAACAAGATGAAAACAATGTACAGCAAAGATGATAAGAAATAAACAAAGACTGGGACACATAAAATGTCCAAGAACAAATCCGATCTAGAGATATCGTGCTTAGGCAAGAAGTATGCTACCCTATTAGTCAATCTCCGAATGTGTACAAAGGAAATGACAAAGAAGATCAAAGTGATTGAATCTCTCAAAACATAGACATGTGTCCCCATAGTGGTTTCTTCCTTCCAGATGGTCAATCGATACCTAAGAATCACCGATACGGGTGCGCGTATCGGATGCGACACGTATCCGATACGGGGATACGGCAAATTTTAAAAACTAGGATATGGGTGCGGAGGGATATGCCGAATTAATATATATATATATATATATATATATATATATGTGTGTGTGTGTGTGTGTGTGTGTGTGTGTGTGTGTGTGTGTGTGTGTGTGTGTGTGTGTTGCTAGTTTCCACCTCCATGAGGCTCTCTCTTTTGTTAATAGTTTGAAGTCCCTCGTTAATAGATTTAATAGTTTAAGTCCCCGCACGAAAACTTTAGTTTCACTTGGACTTGTCCTCTCCATTTTGGCTGACTTTTTATTATAAAATATAAACATATAAAAACTAATATTAAAAACCATCTATTCATTTATTAAAAATCATATTTATTTAACTTCAATAACCACTAGATTTATACAATAAAATGGAGTGTTTGAATAGTTTAATTAAATAGTTAATCTCCAATAAAAATTTAACTCTCTAATTAATGAAAAGTAAAATGAAACATCTAATTTTTTAAAAAAAATTACTTCAATCCATAAAATTAAATAAATCTAAAAGACAAAAAGTTTCTATTTTAATTGGTGAACATAATTTGAATCTATCGTAAAATTTGAAATATCTATTTATTATTTTTTTAATTTTAAAATATTTATATTTTTCGTGAGATTTTTCCGATAAAATCGAAAATTCCCGAGAACGGTAGGTTGAGTTATGGTTTAAAATAAAGGCACGATCAAAAGGCAAGGACGAAGATGGAATTAAGGAGAAAGGGGAAAATCACGTGGGTTGGAGTGGGACAAAGATAAGTTTGGGTCACACGTGTAGGAGTGACTAAAGGGTTTCATGGGGCAAATGGCTTAAGTGGGAGGGGTGAAATTAAGGCTGTAAAATATGAATGATATATTTGCGTTAGGAGGACAGCGGAGGCCTTTGCGATGGCGGCGGAAGAAAAGAGGGGTGAAGGAAGAAGGCAGCGAGAGACGAAGGAAGCAGAGGAATAAGAAGGGGGAGGGCATGCGAGTAGGTTGAGTTGGGAGAGAAGAACAGCAAATGAGGAGTGGAGATGGCAGCGAAACAGTGTAGCAGAGGCGACTCAAAAGACAGACGGAAACAGAGTGTAGCAGTAGGGGATCCTGCGATGGAGTTTTCACTTGAGATTAAGCCCAAGGGTTGTGGTGGTGTCGCGTGTCCAGGGCGTGTCCCGCGGTGTCACGTGTCGTATCTTCGCACACCTACTCGTATTGGTGACGTATCGGGGAGAATAGGTGTGTATCAGTATTTGAAAAAAATATTTAATTAATTGGGTGCACGCATCCGACACGTATCCGAGCCGTATCCAACCGTATCTGTGTCGGATACACACCCGACACCGATACTCGAAGGGTTTCGAAATATCCGTGCTTCATAGATCGATACCAATGGCCGAATCACTTTCCACAATGAGTTGTCCCTTGAAAGTGATCCTAGGAAACCAATACCGGTTGCGTGATTGCTAATAGTTCCACTTCATTTGTGTCCTTTAACCCCAACTAGCCCGAAAAGAAGGAATAACACATTCCCTCCTGAATCATGTAGAATACTTCCTATGCCTGTCGGTCTAGGTTTCCCTCTAGATTTGGACACTTCATCTTATTAATCAAGAGGAGGTTGAGCATTGAAGGAATAAAAATTCAATTCACCAGGTGTAGTTATCAAGTTCATATGGCTTCTCCCTCGGGCTCCCTCACCTTTTCCTCCCCTACCATCCTCTAGCTCAATCTGTTGGGAAGTAGGGCTGAAATCGGGCCAGGTCGAGTCGGGTCGAGTTTTTTAAAACCCAACCCGACCCGAGTTACTAATATATGGAACCCGACCCCACCCGACCCGATCCTTTTGACCCGAACGTCTTGACCCGACCAGACCCGAATTATAACCCGACTCAAGCCAAAACCCGGCTCGCATTTTGAACCCACTTTAGCCTAGTTTTTAACGGGTCGGGTCAGGTTTGATCGAGTCGTGTCGGGTTAACTTAAAAATCCCTCAACCCAACTCAACCAGAATTCAATACGGGTTTTTGATTTCTCAACCCGACCCAACCCAACCCGCTGACCGGACCCGCATGATTTTCTGGTCGGGTCATGCGGGTTCGGGCCAAAACCCGACACGAGTTTCACCCCTAGGGAGGAGAGGAAGAAAACCTTCTCTCTTTTTATTTCCAAACTACCAAATTCCTTTTCAAAACTAGACATTTTCTGTTCACTCTAGCAAATTAGGGAAAACAGTAGACAACTTCATACCTCAATCGAAGGAATCCAAAAGACCACCAAGGCTTTGCCTTCACCCAGTTTGACAACGAGGTCGAAGATCTACAAGGCATTATCAATTATCAGCCAAAAATTGTCAGTTCAAATGGCCAAACCGCCAACTACTTCTCCCCATTGTCCTAGCTCCCAAAACCACCCTTCTTACTTCTACAATAGCTGCGCCTGATCTTCAGAAACCCACATTATCTCAGATTGTTGTTGCTCTAGTGTGGACCATCACCTCTGGTAAAGGCAAAGCCATCATCCTTGGTAAAGCACTAGCAGACTAGAGCATTAAGTCCCTAAATAGATGCCATGTTGACATCCCCGATGTCGACGCATGGATTTTGGAGTGGGCTTGCATAGGCAACGTCTCTGTAAGCCGAATGGATTCATCTCACACCCTACTGCCCTTCCAAGGTTGGTAATGAAGCTTCCAGGTTGCTATTAGAGATGCCAGTCCTTCGCGGAACCCCTTTTTCCAACCTCAGATTTTGGTTAGATGATCTAGATTGCAAAACAGTTTGGATAAGAGCCTATGGGCTTCCTCTCCGTGCTTGGTGCCCAGAACCCTAAGAAGCACCGATACGGGTGCGTGTCGTATCTGATACATGAATATGGCAAATTTTGAAAAACTAAGATACGGGTGTAGGAGATACGCCGAATTAAAAAAATTATATATATATGTCAACAAAATAAATTCAGACATTTACAAAAAAATCATAAATTCTACTATGAGATAAAAAGAGTCAACAAATACTAAGTACATGATAAGAAAACGCCACTTCAAATAAACAAAAGTCACTTAAGGAGTATAATTGTCACCCACAAAATACATGTTATTACAAAATCCGACATAACTAAACATGAAAGGTTTCAATCTCGTCATTTACTTCACCGGCATCATTAAAAAGAATAGCCTCCATATCTGATTTATCAAGAGACAAACTTGCAACCTCTAGAATCACCTGCGCATATGCTAGAGGATTTTTGAAAAATTTGCAATCGTATTCTATTCCATCATGTAGGGCTTGAAAACCTTCTATAATGTTTACAATGAATTATTCCCAGTTTGCCCTAACATAAAAAATAAGAGACTAAAATAAAACACCTACGCGTGTCGCGTGTCCCGCCCTATCACGTGACGTATCCTCGCACACCTATGCGTATCAATGACGTATCAGGCCGTATCAGGGGCGTATCCATATTAAAAAATATTTAATTAATTGGGTGCGTATCCAAGCCGTATCTGGCCGTATCCGTGTCGGATACGCACCCAACATGGATACTCGAATGGTTTTGAAGTATCCGTGCTTCATAGCCAGAACCATGTAGTTGGGTCTTGGAGACCAAAGAAAAGAGCAATCATCAAGAACTTCAAAAAGCCTATTAAACCAAACATATTTTGCCTCGAAGAATCTAAATTGGAAGATCCTTCGAATGTGATTATTTGTACTTGAGGGGCGGCCGTAGACTTGATTGGGAAGCCAAAAAGTCCATTGGTGCCTCTAGGAGGATTATCATATGCTAGGACCCTAGTAAATTTAATAAACTAGATTCCCACATTGGCAAGTTCTCTCTCAATGTATTGGAAAATCACATTTCTAGTCAGGCTTGGACCTTAACTTCTATATACGGCCCCTGTGATGACTCAAGCCTTTGTTCCCATCGAAGATTCAATCCATCAGTGGCAAGTGGGGTAATCGTTGGTGCATCTGTGGAGACTTTTAACACTATTAGGTTCCCGCATGAAAAGACCAGGGTTACTCGTCTGACTTCGACGGAGCTGCTGGTGTCGTTTTTTATACCTTTGTGCCATTTGATTGCAGATCTAGGAAAAGAAGGAATTTTACCTTTGTGAGATTCAAGACGAAGAAAGAAGCCGATGTTGCTATTAAAATGTTTGATGGTAAGGTGTTCGACAGAAAAAAAGCTTCAGGTGAGTTTAACATTATTTGGTCCAGAGAATAGGAGGGTTGAACGGAGATCTGTAAGGAGGGGTATCCCGGTTAGGCGGTTACCTGAAAGTCGTCAATCCAGAAAGCCCAAACCTTGGTATCACACTATTTCTCATCCTGACCGAAATTTACTTAAGGTGAATGAAGAATTTATTGAAACAAATAAAGAGAGGTTGGCTCAAACCTGGATTGGGATGGCCCATTGGCAAACTCAACGAATTGGAAATCAAGGAACAGTTGCCAGCGGTGCGGGGTTTTATTTTCGGGTTGTGGTTCGGTGGCTATCTCCTATCCTGTTTTGGATAGTTCCAGAAACGAAAGAGGATAGAAGGAGGTTCTCTAAGGGTGAGTCTCATTTTGCAGATGGCCCTCTAAAAAGAATTGAAAAATGGACAGAACCTTTAGTGTCTGGTATCGTTGCGGATTGGGTTCGGTTCTTTGGAGTCCTGTTGCATGTTTGGAGGAAGGGAACGCTCCTGAAATTAGGGAAACTGGTGGGAGGCTAGGGCAACAGGTGACTGAGGCGAGAGGATATAAGGATGCATTAATTAAGGCTCGAGTAAGCAAGCGCATTCAAACTCAAAGCTGATCTAGTCTCGTGGAACATGGAAAGGGTTGGATCTCTTTGGGCCCCATCCTATCTAGGTCACTGCCAAAGACCCAGGCCCATTTCAAAATAGAGGACAGAACTTCCAGTTCTACCGCGATGAGGCTAGTGCTATGGCAAGAGGGAAGAGTTCTTTTGCGATGAGTTTGCAAGGACCCTATCTCAACTTCGATGGTACAGTTGTCATCGGTGCCTCTACAATAGGTCTGAGAGCAAGCAATTATACTCCGCCAACCCTTGGGAAAGATTACCTATTATAGGCCTTCCTTTCAGGTCCATCTCAATAGCAGATGCTTCACATCTTGAGAGGCCTTTCTCTGGGGACGAAATTAAGGTAGCCATTTGGAACCTAATTGAAGATAGAACTCCTAGCCTGCATGGTTATCCCATAGCTTTCTTCAAGACCTTTTGGAACATCATCAAACAAGATGTTATTGCATTCATAGAGGAATTCCATCAAAGAAGTGTCTCTCCAAGGACCTAAGAGCAACCTTCCTTGTCCTCATTCCCAAGAAGGATGGAGCATCTTCTTTTACAAATTTTAGACCTATTAGTCTTCTCGGCAGCCCATATAAGATCCTATCTAAGGTTCTTTCAAACAAATTGAAGTCTCTCCTCCTAAAGTTAAAATCCTCGTTTCAATTAGGCGGTGTTGTGGAGGCAAACCATGGATACGGTTATCACTACCCACAAGTGCATCGATTCCCAACACAAGTCTCGTCAGACAGGCATCATGTATAAGCTTGACCTGGAAAAAGCTTACGACATGTTGGATTGGAGCTTCCTACATTTTGTGCATATCTTCTGCTCATTGTTTAGTTCTCATTAACGGATCTTCTAAAGGTTTCTTCAAGAGTTCCCGTGGACACTGACAAGGCGACCCTTAATCTCCTACACTCTTTATCATGGTAGCCGAGGCTATTAGTCTTCTTTTGACTAAGGCAGCTGATTTTTCTTTGATCTGAGGATTTAACACTGGTGACTCGTCTCTGCAATTTCACAACCTCTAGTTTGTCGACAACACAATTATTTTCTACAAGGCAAGTGAGGAAGCAATCAGGAACTTGGGATCTTTATTGAGATGGTTTGAGTTGTCCTCCCTCTATATCAACTACCTTAAGAGTAAAGTCTTTGGCATCTACATGGTAGGTGAAAAGCTCGCTAGGTGATCCCTGCCCTATATAAAACCCGAAGACCTTTAGAGACTTGGATTTAAGTGATAAGAAAGGGCATAATGGGAACTCCCAAAAGAGAGAAGAAAACAAATGGCATGATAGATGGAGTGCTAACCCAAATAGAAGGGGAAAATGCCTTCGATGATGATAATGATGGAAAAATGACCATGATGATGATGATGATGATATATATATATATATATATATATTTGAATATGGTACTTGGACTGAAGCATTATCAAATAATGATGACAAAAACAATCAAAACCTGCCTGATACCCACAACAAAGGGAGAAGTTTTCTGGGCTGGTAGTGACCATTAATAAGTACAAGTACATTACCTGCAAAGATCCATATCTGTACAAGCTGTTAGAGGAATGCATGCCCAAGCCACTTCCAGCTTCAGACTGATCATAGCCCAAAGGAGAGAGAGGAGGAATGCTGGGCAAAATGGCGGGTTGTACAGAAATATTGCGAGAATACAGAGCTGGCTGGGGTGGCTCAGTAGCAGGACCATTATGACCACCTTCCTTATCTCTAAATGCACGATCTCTGAGTCTCAAAACTATCTGAACAAGAGCATCACGCACAGTAGCAAACTCTCCATTCACCTATTGGGGCAAGAGAAGAAGCAATTAATGCAACTGAAGTATGCATGAAACAAAAGGCAAAATAGATGGAGATCTTAAAATGCATAGTCTCTGAACATTAAAACTATCTGAACAAGTGCATATCTAACACTATGGAGCTTACCTCACACTCCCCCCACCAAAAAAAAGAAAGAACCAGAGAGAGAGAGAGAGAAAGAGAGAGATGAAACACTATGGAACTATCAAATCACCTATTTGGGCAAGGGGGGCAATCTATGAGACCAGAAGACATAAAAATATGACAATAGAAGTGCAGAAAGAGACCTCAACAAGCTCATCATCCTTTTCAGCACACTTTGGCTTTTCATGTTTTGAGATACAAACATCAGCTTTTGTTTTCTTGCGAATATCATTTATGACAGAACCACTCTTTCCAATGATACAACCAATAACCTTGGACGAAACAAGAAGACGAATGTGAACAGTGTCATCATCATCATCATCATCATCATTGATCTTCCCTAGCAGCAGTATAACAGCTTCAATTGCAGAAGATTTCACATCATCTGTAGCCTACAAAGTGCCAAAGGTTAAAGCAGGTCATGATACAGGACACATAGTGCCAAGTGTCAAAGGTTAAAGTAGGTCATGATACAGGATACAATAGTAGCAAAGTCACAAGGCCTAACCTCAGTAGAAGTAACAGAGATAACACTCTCATCACAATCATCTATTGGATCCTCAACTTCAACATGGGCACCACTTGTCTGCCTCACATTTTTAATAGAACTCCCTCCCTTACCAATTACACGCCCAATCTTGTCAGTAGGGCACAAGACCCTCACTTTTAGCTCCTCTGATTGAGATTGACCGCCATACCCAGATACAGCAGGAAGTGATGAATATATAGGCCATGCAACTCCATTGTCACCACGTCTATTGAGTTCTGGCATAAGTGTTGACCCAACTGGGTGCACTGAGCTAGAAGGGGGGACAATGGTATCCGCACCAGGAAAAAAACTGCCATTTGGATAAATAGGGATATCTGATGGAATAATTATGCTTGGGGGGGATCTGGCACATTAGTATCAAGAGAAATTTTCTCTTTTGGAGAAAACTTGTACATTATAGTAGATATTGCAAATAATGCTTTGTTCACTGCTACAGAATCACCAGTTATCTACATGAAAAATATAATCTCAGCACATTCATAATGTAGATATTTAAAAAATTCTAGAAGAACCAAAACAATCACTGTGATCATGCAAAGATGTGCAGTGCATAAAAAAGGACATTCATAAATACAAGTGGGTTCAAGTCCCATGGGCGTCGGATTGGCAATAGGCTCATGGAAACAGTTTAGCAAATCCAAATATAAAGGCAACCCCATATTGATGGGATAAAAGGGTTAAGTGATGATGATGATTCTTGAATACAGATTTCCTATATAAAATCAATGATTTTAAAACCTAATTCTTGGGTGAAGGCTTGACCAGGTACTAAATTTTTCATGTGCTTGACACGACAGTTCAAGTTTTATAGTTCCCGCAAGACATTTATATAGGCCCTACAAAGAGACTCCCATATGAGGTGCATCTATGGTCAATCTCAACCCCTAGGAAGTTGACACTTGCCTACCAAGACATTACAGAAGATACCCATCCTACCCACACATTTTGGGTTTCTGTGTGTGTGTATGTTTGTGTTTGTTTGCTGAATAGAATTCAAAAACTATATTTAGATCAGCTTCATAAAGGCATCAACTTTGATCAACTGGATCTATAACCATGATAAAGGGATGGAGATAAAAACCTGCCCTCCACTCACCTGTAATTGACGTGCATCCAAATAGCCCAAAATAGGATTTTTTTCATGAAAAAGAGCTCTTGAGTTTCCAGATGACCCTCTATCTATAGCACAAAATTGAGATTCAAGAGATGACCAGTTGTATAGCAAGGGGTTTTCCCCTTTCTTGCCAATTACATAGCATCGGTTGCCCATACAAGTATAACGATGTTTACCAAATTAATGAGGATATCATTCATAAAGCACCATCAAAGAAAGATGCGCCTGAATCCAAAATTTTTACCTCAACGTGTCTAGATAATGAGCTTTTACATCTTTGTAATATATAAGATAATGGATAAAGATAGAAATAGCCATAGATAGCCTAGACGTGCATTGATCTAGCAGCAGATTTGAAGATTTGATTCAATCCATTCATTTACATCATCCAAACCGTTCATTTGTGGAATAAACCAATCCGACCATTGATATAGCCATAGATAGCCTAGACGTGCATTGATTGAGCAGCAGATTTGAAGATTTGATTCAATCCATTCACATTTACATCATCCAAACCGTTCATTTGTGGAATGAACCAATCCGACCATTGATACAGCATCATCAAGTAATTTGTCTATCATATTTTAATAGTTTTATATTAATTAGTATTTTTTTAAGATTGTACAAAAATTTTATTCATTTATGTCATCCACATGTGTGCCTTAAGTCACATATGTCTAGGATTTCTAAGAGAGACTTTCTTTTATAAATAGTTGCAAGAGACAAGAACTCAAAAAATAGTTGCAAGAGTCACTTTTGAGAATGACGAATGAATGATCAAGAACTTGGAGAAAACTTCTTTGAAAGTTTTAGTGTGAGGCCATCCATCCCTTGTGTGAGACAAGGTATTCTTCTTCTTCTCTTCTTTTCTCCCTTTTCTTCCCTACAACCTTCTCTCTATCCCTTTCTTTTTCTCCTCCTTTTTCTTTCCTTCTTTTTCCCCATTTTTCCCCTTTATTTACACACCATTTTCACCCTTTTTTATATCCAAACCTTAACCCCAATCAACGAGGACCCAACCAAACCATTGGCCACCAAAACTCAGTTGTGACCCACCCGTCCATACAGATGTCCGAACAGATCCGTACGACTGTAGGGACAGACCCTTTTTGCCCCGTCTATCCCCTTTTTGGCCCTATAAACCTCCTGATAAATGCTACCAAGTACCCATTTAAAAATAGTCCTTGTTTAACCCCTTTTTTGCACTTAAAACCCTTGATTTTACCAGTTTTTCCCACGTTAGGGGGGGTTTCAACTCTTAACATGGGATTCTAGGGTTAGGTAATGGCCTACCTCTAAACTGTTTTGAAGGACACCAAATCTAGGATTGAATGAAAAGGCCTTAGACTCAGAACACGTCTTCTCTTGGACATTCACACACATGTCCAGATTGACCAATTGGCCATCCAGAGTGTGTTGTTTGCCTAGTTCTTATTATTTTTTCGAAATGAGCTTAGTTCTTCTTATTCATTGCTTCTTGATATATTCTTTTCTATTTTGGAAAGTTTTTATGTTCATGATCATGCACTGAGATGTGGACAACGAAGCCAATGAACCCAAGCCAAACCCAATTGATGAAGAATGGACCCAATTTGACCAGATTCACCAATTGGCCATCCAAATTTACACACGAATTGACAGAGGGAAGAGAGGACTCGAACACATTCTATCAGACCCACTTACATCCGAATCCGAACATGTTTATTTTAATTCGGGTCTAGGCCTGGAGACAAAAATGGAAAGGATCGATTTGGAAACTGAGTTGGATGGTAGTGCTGAGTTTTCTTTGGAAACAAAGGACAGACGGCAATGGGTCTTCGAAATCTGGGAAGCAAAAATAGAGAGAAATCCGTTCAACAAAAGAACAAGGAATCAACAAACCGAGTGAAGAAACCAGCCAAGCAGAGAGAGAGAGAGAGAACGAGAAGCACAGAAAGAGAAATCCGAGAGAGGATCAGAAACAAGAAAACCCAGGCGTAGTATGCACTAGCCAAGCAGAGAGAAAAGAGAGAAAGGAAAGAAAATAAAAGAAAGAAAGAGAAGGAAAAAACGCTGCAGCTGAGGGAGAAAACAGAAGAAAATCCAGCTACCAGCGAGAGGGAAAGGGAGAGGAAGCCGGATTTGGAAGAAAAAGAGAAGGAAGAGTAAACAACAGTTTCTGTGATTGCTAAGCTGAATCAGAGAAATAGAGGGGCAGAGAAAGTAAAGGAAGGAATCCGAGAGAGAAAAGAGATAAAATAAGCTACTACTACAATAACAAGTAATTTAATTGGGGGATGGTAATCATACTCACTTACCATCTCTTCAATACCAGTTGAAGCGGCAACGCAGACAGTGGTGACCGAAAGTGCAAAGTGCTCTCTCCCTCAAAGCACAATTAAACTCGAGGGCGAGTTTCTCTCAACCAGAGGGGATAGATGTGGGCATCGAACCCGACTATGACTCTATCAAGACCCAATTTAACATATTTGCGCTTCGAATCTACGTGCAAATCGATGGAGGGAAGCGAGCACCCAAACACAACTCATTTGACCCAATTGTACCTGAATATGGTCCCATTTGGGCCATTTTTTGACCTGAAAGCCTAATTAACCCGAACCGTTTGCAGTCTTAGCAGGTTTGCTTCAAAATTCACTTCAGCAGCTGACTCATCACAAGGTGGGCCCCATACAAAGTGCCAACATGACAGGAAACTCAGTCAACTACATGACTACACAGAGACCTGTTGGAAGGGTTTGGAAAGAACCTGGAATGGAAACCAACCAACCCTGAGGACAGTGGCATTAAGATTGTCCCGAGTGAGGAAACCCATCCCAGCCAGGCTGAAGAGAACGAAACAGAGAAAGAAGGAAGGAAAGAAAATAAAAAAGGGGAAGAACGGAAGAAAGAAGAAACGTCTGTGTTTCTGTACGCCAAGGAAGATAGAGATGCAGAAGCAAAAAAACAGAGAGGAAAAGAACAAAGAAAGAGAAGGAAACTGGCACTACAGAACCGAGAGAAGATTTCAAATGAAGAAAGGAGCGAAGGAATAGGAAAGTTAGGAAGATCTGAGCGAAAACTCAGCAGGAAAGCAGGCCAGAAATGGCAGTGTTTCGAACGAGAAAAACAGAGAGAAGAAAGGGAACCAAGCAAGAAAGGAGGGAAGAGTGAGTGGGAACAGGAAGAAGAACAAGAAAACAGGAAAGGGAACTCAAGAGAGAAGGAAAGAGAAGCAGACTAAAGGCGGCGTTACTGGTCATGAACAGGAGAGAGAAAGGAAATGATCGAGTCAACAGAGATAACTCCATAAGGCACGAGTTTGAGTTTGATTTATGTGGTTTTTTTTATTTCTTTTAGGAAATAAAGCCTATAATACATGCATAGGCCAGCATTGGGAGGACAAAAAATTGGAGTGATTTAAATAGAGCATTTGGTTGGTTGTTTGAGTCCCCTAAATTGGTGAGTCTCTTTTATTTGATTTTCTTTTGAATTTATTTTAAATTTTGCATTGATTTAAAGTTAAATTTAAGTATTGAATTTTATTTGCATGGTGAATTTAAATTTCATGTCTTACTTACATTTCCATTACTTATTTAAATTTTAATTCTGCATCCAAATCGAATTCATTAAGAAGTTCTTCAATTTTCAATCTGAACCTGAGCTTGATTAGAATTCACACATGTTTGATTTCTTATATGCATTTGATTGCATTAAGTTTTCGCGATCGAATTCCCAATTCCTCGTTCAAATTGAACTCGTAGAACTTCTAATTTCTTCAGTAAAATTGTCCAGTCAAAATTAGAACCATCTCTTCCTTTCAGAGTGAGAATGAGAGTGGATACCCGAATTTCGTTTTTCGGAATCCTTGATTCAAATCCGAGCATTTTGAGTAAAAAACCATTAATTTCAATATGACAGGTTAAGTAGGCACTAAACCCTACCCTAGCGTAGGTGACAAAAATAAGTGGAAAAATGAAACCCGGAAAGCTGACTTGAGATAAATGGGACAAATAGCTTTTTTGATAATCGTGATGATGATGATGAGAAGGATTGGGTGAAGGGTGATGGTTAATACAGTGCTAACAATGAGATAAAATTTGGTGCTAAACTGAAACCATTGGTTCATTAACAATCAAAGTGAAGTAATCCATAAGGTTTCAATCCTACAGTACTCTAGAACCAAATAAATGACTGACGATAAGATATATTTAGGGCTAAACCAAAATTGGCAGGCCATCAACAATTAAAGCAAAGTAACCTCAAGGTTTCAAGGCTACAGAACTTCAAAATTCAAATACAACAGTTGAATGTCAAACACCCATAATTAACAGTTCATACTTCACAAGGCAGCATATGATAAGTACCACTAACTCAAGCAATAAAATGGCAAGAGTCAAAGGATTCTATACTTTAATGGGATTAAAAGAGTTGTGTTTCCTACCTGTAAACTTTAACGTGAAAAAGAATCCAAAGCCAAAGTTAACATTCTAACAAATCAGCTTAATTGGCTTCTACCTGATGGCCAGGCATGCCATAAATCCCAGATTTGGATAAATTCTGGCTGTTCAGTGCAATTATTTTGCAAATTGCATTTCAACTTCAACAACCTTATAAGGATCTATAATCCACATTACACATTCATGATTCAAACCAAAGTTGTTGAAAGCCTAAAATTTACAATTTGAATCTTACAAACTGAGATGATTTTATCTGAGTTGCCTGGGTACAGATACAACTGTTACTGTCTAACATGGGTACGATGTGTCTGACTTAGCATTCTAGATAAAATATGACATGGTGAGACAACACCATATTTAAATAAATTTAAATCTAAATTTATTTTAAATGAAAATAAGATGCAAAAATAACACTAATGGAAAACAATGTACTAGTTTCACACATACATTTACATAACATATTAAAATTTTAATCAGGTTTAAAAAGGAGAAAGGTATTGTTACATTTTAGTCATATAGGAAAGCAATGTTAATAACCTAAAAGAGTCCATGAAGAACGGGTACGAGTGCCTACAAGTGTTCAACATGGGTGCAAGTGTCTACAAGCTTCCAACATGGGTGCATAGCACATCTTGAAGTGTCCATGCAACATAAGATTTTACCAAAAAAAAAAAATTATTCTTAAATCATGACTTTTAAGTGCATCACACATATTGAATTGTCCATGCAACACAGAACCTTGCAATTGTAAATTTTTACAATTTACATGAGTTCTAAAATTTGATTTCTACTTTATAATTCAAATCAAATTTAAAAACATTGGCTTTATAAGCTTTAGATGTCACGTGTAATTACAAGTTCGTAAACATGAGTTTCTTTTGTTATCTTGGAACTAAGTAAATATATGATACTATCATTATTTTATTTGTCATTTATGATAATTGTTTGAATACAAAATGCATAGAATGTGAAAATCTTTTTCTATTTTTTTTTAATTTTAAAAGTTTTCCCTCTTTTCAAACAATCATAAAATATCTCACAATATGCAACATGATTTAGGATTTGACACCTAGAATGATTTATGCCACATTTCAATTTTCAAAACGCTGGTTCAAATGATAGATCCCACTCACAAACTTGACAGTTCAATTTGAGTCAGATATAATTATTGAACAGGTCTAACAATGTTTACCTGAACAAAGTGATCAAAATCCATTGCACAGGAATGAGAAGGGTCTTCAGGGTCCTTACGAGTAACCTTGATATAAGTCTTTGTCTTTGTCCTCAGTTTCTTGATTGTGCTACCCGATTTACCTATAACATTAGCCACTTGGCTACCTGGAACCAAAATACAACAATTGTCTTTACGTTTCATGTCACTGTCTCCACCAGTGGCCACTGTATTTGCTATAGCTGCATGCACTTGGAGAAGAGCATCTTGGGCAGGGCAAAGAGGTGTCATCTCATCCTCATCGACCTCCTGATCATCTTTGTCCTTGACATAACAATAAATTAGTATAACCCTCTCCTTTGCACCAGGGAAAGGATCGACAACCTTGATTTTTGAATGTGTGTCCTCCCTTAGGGAATTTATCACTTTACCACTCTTACCAATCACACTTCCAATGACAAAATTAGGACAGAGTATACGATAGACGACCAATTCCCCATCACCTGACTTGTCTCTGCTATTATTGTTGTTGTTAACTCTTTTCCTCTCATATTTGTCATCATTGTCATTATCTCTTCGTGATCGCTTGCCAATCTCACCCATGCTGGAAAAGAATGGTACTCAATAGAACATACACATGTTACTGAATGTACAATAAGTGAGAATGAGAACTTCAGTGCATGATCATGATGAAATTCAAATAAGTCTCAAACCACTAAAAAAGATGATTTCCTTTAAAAATCATAGGGATCATATAGAAATGTTTCACTCTTGCAATCCCCACGAGATTTGGGATGACACTAACATGGAAGAGAGAACCAAAATATACACAAGGTCATAAATGGTCAACCCAAATAGCAAATTTCTTTTCATGTAGACCAGCATTTTGGGTCTCACCTCTCAATGATCCATATCATGCACCTGGCAGCGCAAACCATTGATGGGTGAAGCACACTAGAATCTCCTCCAAAAAAAAAAAACAATTCCAGTCACCAATCAAAAATTTTTCCCTAGACACATTGCTAATGGACTACATATGTCAGATAAATTTCAGTAATGAAACCCAGTTCTCAGAGATTGTATGACAACTCCAATCAAATCCCAAGTCACCCTCAAAGAGGCATCCTTGTCATTGAAGGAAGAAAAGAACAACTTGACACCACCTTCACTGTGTTAAATGACAAATCGCCCCATCTTAAGGGTGATTTGGGAGGCTTTGATTGGAGATCTCAAAAACCTGTGGGAACCAGTTCTTACCAAAAAAAATCCTCCTCTCAATGCAAAGACCTTCAATTGCAGACCAAAAGTCCAATGGCTATAATTGTTCTATAACAAGCCCCTTTTTCTTCTTTTTGTTCCTTTCTTGCAGTATTTCCCATCCACAATAGGAACAGTCACTTGAATGGTGTGGATCATTGCAAGGTAGGTTACCCACACATAACATTGACTTGAACAAAATGTTTGAAGTGCATACAATTTGATTGCAGCATGATTTAAAAACACCAAAATTGAACCTAAATCCAATCCACTAACTCAATCGAGTTTTCCCAAGTTCTTACTGAAAAACTGAATTCAAAAAGTGAGTCAAGTAACTTGACCAAGCTTTCCAACTCCTCTCAAGTTTTCAAACAGTGGTTTGCATCATCTCAGTCAACATAAATATTTACAGAAACATGAAAAAAAAAAAAAAATCACATCTTAAAGCAACAAAATTCATAAAAATAAATAATTAAAAGCACAATTAGAGGAACTAGAAATTCACCCAAGAGAATACAATAAAACGGAAACAAAACATATAAAAAACGACTTTCTGAACACGGAACCAAAGAAGGGAAATTATTAGAAGGAAAGAATAAAATAAATCAGAAACGCAGAGGAAATCAAGAAGCAATGCAAGACGATAAGTGATCGAGGAAATGGAAAGGAATTGCAAATAAAATAAAACGGAAACAACACTATATAAAAACAACTTTCTGAACATGAAACCAAAGAAGGAAAATTATTAGAAGGAGAGAAGAGAAGAAATTAGAGAACTGCAAGACGATAAATGATCGAGGAAACGAAGAGGAATTGCAAATAAAAAGGGAGTAGGATTAAGAAACAAAACCCTAACTACTAGCATACAAGGGAGACTGGAGAGAAATCCTAACCATAGAAATCGATGAAGGAAGGAGGTGTATTGAGAATTATTTTTCAGGAAAGCACATCTTCAGTTCCTTTCCACGCATCCAAACACGGAGAGAACTTAAACCCTAGAGAGAGGCGTACCTGAACGAGAGGAAGAACTTTGGAGGGAAAGAAGCGAGGCGTCGAAGCCGTGACTTGACTTCAGCAACATGTACTCGATTCGGAACTTCGATGGTACCATATCCATGTATCAAAGTAACACTGTAGGTCAATTCTATCGAAATCGGACAGTCAAGTGAACTCGTCTCCAATTACTTAACTAAGATTCAATAATTGAAGTCAAACTGGTGATATAGATATTATATGCTATAAATAATATGAAGTTATTATCTAAATTTTAATTGATGATTTAAAAAAATTAAGTAAAAAATATTTTTTGAAAAATAAGAAAACAGATGTTTAAATTTTTGAAAAATTTAAAAAATAAATTTTCTATTTTAATTTATGAAATGAATAAAATACTTATTAAATATACAAACCCAAATTAAATTTAAATATCCAAAATATGAGTAACTTTATTAGGGAGGCTCAAATAAACCTTAAAACTTTAAATAAATTCACTTAACTGGATCTGATTTGTGGAAATGAACAAAAAAGCTCTCCATTGTGGTTATTTAACAATATTATCATGTTATTAATATAAAAAATATAATATTTTATCAATATACATTTTAATCATTAAAAAATTTCAATCATTCAAAAAAAAATCTTTATTATAGTAATATTTGATTTTTATTAATTTGTTATTTTTATTTTTAAAAGTTTTTTAAGTCTAATTTTTAAAATTTTTTATGTTTAAAATCTTAATTTAACAATGACATAAAAAATTACGTTCAAAGTGGTGAGATTGTTTCTTCTTCTTGTTGGTGAGATTTTTTTCTTTCTTCTTTTCAGATTCTTCAATTGCAGTTTGTGAATCACAGTTTTATTAACTAAATCATGTCAATCCGCGGGTCATAAGGGTTTCTTAACAGAATCGAATCGTGAAAGCGACAGTTTTCTAATATCACTGCGTTGCGTCTATCTCAATTAAATCTTAAACATCTACTTATTTAAAAAAGAAACTTAATTATATTTTCTTTTGAGATTCAATAAATTTAAAATACGTATTTTGTTAAAATTAATTAAATACAATATAATTATTAATAAAAAAAATAAAGTGTGTTAAAATTTGTATTTTATTTGTTTATATATTATAGGTTAGATTATTTTCATTATTGATTCACCAATAAAATAAGTTTTTAGTGTAACTTATTTGTGTAATTTTGAGAAGAATGATTACATATATTATTGGACTATGGAAATTAAGTTAAAATGTAGTGGCCCGACTCTTAAATTTCCGGATATATGACGTAATAATTTAGGTTGTAGGTGTGAGAGGTGTTTGAGGGTCCCACCTGAGCACAGCATGTCCTTAAAAGACCACACTAAACAAATCCGAGTTGGAGATAAGGAAAATAATAGAAGTGGTAGGTCAATCGGTGCGACCGACCAACACCATCAATCAAACCGATGGCATCGGTGGGATCGAGAGTGGTGTCAGTATCCGAGGACTCAACCAAAAATTGAGGCTAGTGTCGGTCTGACCGACACTGGGGTTGGTGTGACCGACAAAAAGCAGAAAATTGGATGACCTTTATCAGTGCAACCGATGGATCTCATCGGTGTGACGGACGAAGAGTTGTATTTTCAAGAGTTTCACACGATATCGGTGCGACTGAAGCACGACTTAAGTTGGGGTATTTAAACCACAACTAACGCGAAAACTGTCATTTTTCTTTCCTTTCCTCCCTAGCTGCCTAAGAAACCCTCCTTCGAGTCAAAACCATACCTTCCTCCTCTTTTTTCTCCCCTTTTTCACCTATTGCATGTGGAAAATTCGAAAAGGCCTCACCTCAAGCTCTCTATTCCATTGTTTTTTTTCTCCCAAAGGTAATCTTTGCATCCCCTCACCTCCCATTTCTCTTTTATAGTTGGGTTTGGGTAGGATTTTCATGGAATGAACTAGGGATGGCCATTTGGGCCTAGTGTGGGGAAGATTCATGGAGGAAACTTGGGATTTCGAAATTGGGGGTTTTGCATGGGGTAGGGTTGAGTTAAAAATGAGTTTGGAGACTCATTGGAAGGTATATATTTTGGAATGTGGAGAAATTTGGGGATTTTCCATGGATTGAGTTTGGTTGAGTTAGTTTGGAGGTCAAACCTTAGGTAAAATTTGGGGGGTGGTTTGTGATTAAGCTTCTTTATGGCCTAATCAAGGGACTAATAAGTGTCTATTATGTTCTTGTGTATGATTAGAGCCTAATAACCCCAACTCTAGAACCGTACAACTCGAGGATCAACTGGGAGCCACATAATTTCCAAGGTGAGAAACGCTACACACTCCAAATGGATGTTTTCTTGTGATAATATGCAATGTAGGGATTCATGAGTTAAATTATGCTTCAAAACATGATGATTGGTGTGTTTCATGTTAGGCTCGAATGAATGTTAGTATATTTCATGAAATTTCTAGACTATTAATGTGTATTGTATGGTGGATAAAAAAGTGATGATAGGAAATGTATCTCCTTATTGGTTATGAAATAACAATGATATATGAATGTGTGGTTTGGACCCAACATGATGGGAGTGGGGAGGCCAATTGTGTTATGCCTTTATGCGACATGGCTTGCAAATGGATTGGGATTGCAAGGAAAATGCAAAGTCAAGCCAAAGTTGAAATTCCCAAGGCAATTGAGGGCCACCTCCCAATGTCAACCCCTAATGGAAAACTGGATTGATTGTATGTAAATTATGGAATATTGTTATCCATGTTATGTGAATGGAATGTGATGATTGTATGACCTCATACCCATTGTAAAGATAGTAACATCCCACGTGTATTGCTCACCCATGTTGGGCCTAGGGCATGCCAACCTTGGGGTGAGAAAGTGGATGTGTGATTAGGGTGTGAGTATCTATCGACACTAGAGTTGGGAATGTATCTAACGGGTAGAGAGGACATGAATGCAATACTCCCCCAATTGGACTCACTAGTGTAGATGACCAACTCTTTGTAGGAGGCTGGAATTACAATAAAGCCTTAGGCCCTTCTATGAAATGGTGGCATTTGGTAATAGGTGACTTGGTCCTGTACATGCCTTAGAGGAGTCTGTCCCTCACATGCTATGAGGTAGAGGTGACATCTTTCACTGGCTTATTGGCACACTAGGGCTGCGTTTGGATGAGGTGTAACTTTTACAGGGGTTACCCCTGAGTAGGGATCACCCTTGAACAAGAGTTACTCGTATCTTGTTTGGTAATTGCAGTGGTAAAATAAGAAGTTACCCTAAGCGTAAAAATCTTATTTGGTAATTATAAGCAGGGGTAACCTGATAATTTAACAATTTTATGAGCATTAATAATTTTTATTAAATTCGTATAATAAAAAATAAAAATAAAATTTAGTGAAACATAATTATTGAATAATATTCATCCAATTAAAGAACATTTTAAAATATTTTTGCTCCATAGGTGCAAAGAATGGGTAAAGAGGGGTAAGGGTTTCCTGAAAACCCCCATGGTTCAAGGGATTTTCAAAAAGGGAGGGGAAGGGGTAAAAGTTTGAATTTTTACCCTCACCCCTCCATTACCAAACAAGGGTAATGGGGGGTAAATCCCCTTTACCTCCCATCCAAACGGAGCCTAGGTGTGCAAGGCACGGAGGGCAAGGTACTCTTACGCACCACCGGTGTTGTACTTGCCGGGTAAGTCGTGGTCCGACCACCTAAGAGCAAGACTTATATCACCATGATGTGGTGAAGGACGTGTAGGGCGAGATATGTTAGTGCAAGCTAGGCGTGACTCACTCATTTAGTAAAACGGAGGTCCTAAGACTTGACGGGGCATGACAATTTGATTGGGTATTGGTTGCCATATTGTGTATAGGTTATTGTGCTTGGGTTAGGATCCCAATTAGCATGGCATATTTGCATAACATGATTTATATTCCATTTCATACATCTCCATGTGGGTGGATGAGTAGTGTAGCATGCATTTATTTCCTTACTAGGCTTGCATGTGCTCATTGTTGCAATTTCATGTAATATTGCACTCCTTTGTCTGAGGGGCCACAGTAGACGAGCATAGGCTACACCTTGTAAATTCCACGCCTATTTACATGGATGTTTCTATTTTTTTGTTTTGCTAGCATTGTTATATATTTGAGAGTTGTATATTTTAAACCATATATAACTACAAGTTGAGTTATGTACTCTGAACTATATGATGGACCCTTGAGACTTTATGGATTTTTGTATAAGAGGGATTACTTTCATTTGATCTTTTGTAAATGAATGGAATGTATGGACTCGTTTGAATGGAGACCATGATTGGTTTAAATGTACTACTCTTAAGGGAGACTTTGTCTAAATTTCGGTAGAAATCTCGAATGCCCAAAAAGGTCTAAGGTCTTTGAGATTTGATCAGACGTGTGAATTCACACGTGTTATATATTATGCATGTAGTAGAATTTGTCATAAAAAAAAAATTATCCCTGTCACGTGCCCGTCGGGTTGGGGCATGACATAAAACCTGTCAAGTTTTCTACCAATATGATTTAAATTTTACAAGATAATAGTTGGAATTAGAACTATAATCTATGGACCATCAGTTTCATGATCATGATTAAAAAATTAGATATAATTGAGTTTCAATATTTAGCTTATATAAAGCCCTCCCATATTCACACTTGAAACCTTTGCAATTGAGTGAAAGCAAGACTAACATAGGAGCAAAATATTAATGATTGAAAATAATTTAAAGCCATTAAATTAGAAAGATTACAAAATATAGCTTCAATTTTCTAATCAAAGAATATTTTTTATCTTTCATTTTTATACTTGCAATTTTCTAATCAACTATATTTATATTTTTGCACAATATTTTTATTTACCGGTATGAAGTCTCTCGACATTTTTCTCCGCATTTACTGCAATTGAAATGTGTTATAATGTTATTAATTACTTTCTTTGCTTTAATTGCATCCAAAATACTATGAATTAGGGAAAACAATACTTGCTAATACGAAATGTATCGGCCATATAGTTTAAATATCGGTTGATATTATTAATGTCGGGTTTTTTAAAAAAAGAATCGGTGGTGGGCCCTGACCGATATTGGCGTTTTCAATTTTTTTTTTTTAAAAAAAAAAACAACTTCCTTTCATTTTTTTATTTAGAAAAATTAAAACATATAAAAATACCTATATTTTCAAAAAAAAAAAAAGAGAAAGAGAGAAATTTATCAGTCCCAGCGATATTTGCACCCCTGCTATGAATCAACTCTGCTGATTTCCATAGCCCATCCTTTTACATCATCTTTTGTTCTTGGCAGCATATGTTTAGTTTATCACACTATATTGAGTTTTCATTATTGAATTAGCTTTTATTTTTTAACTAAATTAATTTTTAAAGTACTAGTATCTCAGTGGCATCCCTTATTCTCTTTTAGAAGTCATCTCCAATAGTGCATGTTGTTGTTGTGAGAGACTATCCTGAAATTATAGTATTTTTATTTCTATTTATTCATAGTATTATATTAGGAATGATATTTAATAAAATTTCTTAAAATACTTTTGTTTCTTTTTTAACTTTTTATTGAAGTTGCAACCAACACAATATTTTTATTTTTTCTTTCTTTCTTTGAGTTCCTTGCACTCATTGTTTGTTAAATTCTCCCCGCGTATAAAAAATTCTATATAAGGCAAAGTTTTTTTTTTAATAAGTTTCTTCAACTTACCTGTTTTCTACTTTTCTCAACCCCCGGTTTTTTAATAAGTTCTAAAAGGGAAAGTTTCAAGTGCATCAAATAAATCTTGACCCTTTAAACAAAAAGGGGTGAATGGAGGGCTGCCATTTACTCTTTATTTAGTAATTCATCCTTTGCTACACCTCTTCTTTTCTAAAACGGAATGTCCTTTTTCCTCTCCTTTGGTTCTCCATCTTGGAGATATTGGAAACAAGGCTCCGGTTGGATTGGTGGGGGGGAACCTCCCATTACCTTTGTTTAGTAATTGAGGGGTAACAGGATAATACATCTCTTTACTTTCCTTTTCTCATTTTTTGAATACGCTTTCCATGCAAAGGGTATTCACCTTTACTCCTGGATGCACCCCCCTATGCACTCCTTTGAAAAATTACCCTCCATCCAAACGCAACCAAAAATGCAAATAAAATTCATATAAATATGGTTCTTGCACTTGGATATCTGAAGTAAAAAATCGTTGGAAATTTGAATACCAACCATCTTCATTTCAATCTTCAGTTTAGTATCTCCTCTCTCTCTCTCTCTCTCTCTCTATATATATATATATATATATATATATATATATATATATATATTAAAAATCCTGTTTAGAGACGGTAAAAAAAATCTCAACTTTTGTTTATTCAATGGTTGAAATTTGCAAGAATTTTCTTTCCACTTATTTATCACCTCGTCACCTTATCATATGTCGTTTGTACCTCTTAATTCTCTGCTACCATACTTGGGTTTCATTCTATATTAGGATTCTAATTACAATTAGAAACTTCAATTGTTGGTATCAAATTCATCTCCATTGTCTCTCTCTCTCACACACACACACTCACTCAACAACCCATCTCCATCGTCTCATCTCTCTCAAGAGATTTTTGAAATCTAGATATTGTGGAGACACTTGGTTACCAAGGGGTGGAAAAAATATTTTGTTGTTCCTAGATGGGCAAGCTTTGTTAGTGTTGGATTTATGGCACAAAGCCCAGTTGGGCCCAGTGGGCCCAATATGTTGTAAGCAATATATAATGTATCTTTTTGTAGTTGTTCCTTTGGGACAGTGTAAACAGAGAGAAGAAAAAGAGACTAAGAGGAATGGTGGTAGGATTGGTGAAATCCTTGTAACCTGACCGGTAACTTCTTCTTAGTGAAATCTTTGCACACTCCGTGGACGAAGGCAATATTGCCGAACCACGTAAAACCGTATATACTTCGTATGTGTGCTTGAATGTTTGATTTGTGATTGAACTTGTGTGGGTAATCAGCACAACAATTGGTATCAGAGTAAAGGTTCGGATTTGGGCGGAAAATCACAATTCGAAGTCACATTGCATATCACAACTAGATCTGGTTTCTCTGAGTTTAGAGGACGGATCGGTGTTTAAGACAGTTCATTAGCAAGAAACAGATCTGGTATTCTCGTGCTTGGGACTCCAAGATTCAGGAAAAGGGCTGAGAGAAGATCTGGTTCATCTTGTTTGTCTGGGGTTCCAGAGAAAGTGATAGGTGAATAGATCGGAGAAAATGGACGGTCCCTGAAGATCCAAGCATTCAAATCTGAGTGCAGTGGAGGCCTATCGCCTGGTGTGTAGACTGAGAAGGTGTTTCTTAGTTCAGATATGAGATCTGAGGCGGTGGAACGGCAGCCAGCGAGCAAAAGAGGTTTTTTCCTAGTTTAAACTGCTGATCTGGGCTATTGCAGATCTGAGATCGAGCGGCGAGCAGTGGTAGTAGCCAACGGAGCATTAAGTTTTCTCAGTTTGAGAAAGGTTGGAAGAAAGCAACATGGAGCACTGCACACAACTGCAGGTGAAGCCGTGCTCGAGCAGCAGTGCAGATTAGAGACCTAAAGTGAGCAAGGGCAGTAGCTAAGAGAAAGAAGACAGCTTGCAGCAGGCACGACATCAGTGCACGACAGCACTTGGGGATCGAGAACAGATCAGCCAGGGGCAGATCTGAGCAGAGAAGATCTGGAGAGAAAGGGCTGATCGATGATGCAGAGAAGACAACTCTCTCAGTTTTGAGAGAGGATGCACTGTCCTCAAACGCAGAAGCAGTGAGGCCGGAGGCGACTGATGCAGCGCCGGAAATCGCAGCCAGAGAGCTGTTGCAATTGCAGTTGGGTAGCACAACACTACGGCAGTTTGGGATAGTAGCAGATCGGGTAGATCTAGGTCTCTCATTTGAGAGAAAAGGAAGCTGCATAGCCAGGTAGCTGCGGAACAAGGGCTACCCAGATCTGAGAGCTTTCTCTCGGTTTGAGAGAGGGGTAGAACCTGAGATGCCTACAGAGAAAAAGAAATGCAGGAAAAGGGCAGATTTGCAGATAGAAAGGGTCTCTCGATTTTGGAGGAAGTGCATACGTCCCAATGTTGCAAACTGAGTTCAGATCTAAAAACAGATCTGTGGCATGAGCAGCGAGCGCAGAGGTGGCAGCCAGCAAGGCTGGAAAGGCAAAGCCCCTTCGCTGGAGCAACAGTATAGATTTGTGTGTGTTGAATCAGAAAGGACTGAGCGACGACCAACAGAACAGCAGGCAATTACGCCGGAAACGGATGGAGTAGTTACTAAGAGACGAGCTGTTTGAAAAACGATAGGCTGCAGTTGGTGAGAAGTGGAGAGACACGACATTTTTTTTTTTAAATAAAAATAAAAATTTAGTGGTCTTGAGGACCACCTGTTTTGGTACACCCGATGGATTATGGATTCGAGTAGTCACGCAGGACTACTGTAGTGCATTCTGATAGTCTATAGGACTACAGTTTTGGGTGAACTGCAGGACCACAAATTACGATACTCCTTCAGTTAAAAGAAATCAAAGGTCAAGATTGAGTTGCAGTTTCTGGAGTCATCTGGACTCAGAATTGAGATCCGTCTTCACCTGTGCTTTCGTAGAGAAGAGATCTACGCAGTGACCGGTGTTGATTTGGAAAAAGAGAAGAAGTAATTTGAGAACGGGAAAGAGACCTGGAAACACATGGCTAATTGTGTTTGGTTTTGTTCTAGGGACAGAAAGGATTTCTCAAGACAAGGGACTAGACCTGATTGTCTGAGATGGTAGACAAGGTGGAGCAACCAGGTTTGCGTTGCATGATTTGTCTACGGTTCTCTTAATTATCTCTCTTTGGAGGAGTCGGGAGTGGTTAGAGTGGTGACAGGAACCTCGGCTGCTATGTTCGAGAAGGAGCCCGGTTGGGCTGATCAGTCTTTGACTGGTGAATCATCCCAAGGCGTGGGGATGAGTGTTTTACAGAAGATGTAGAATTGTAGGTGTTGTACAGCAGGTGGAGATGACAAAAAACACAGGGCAACAATCTTTATGGTGTCAGGCTTTTTCGCCAAGGTGGAGTTTGTTGGATTTATGGCTCAAAGCCCATTTGGGCCTAGGTTGTCAGTTGGGCCCAGTGGGCCCAATCTGTTGTAAGCAATATATAATGTATCTTTTTGTAGTTGTTTCTTTGGGACAGTGTAAACAGAGAGAAGAAAGAGAGACTGAGAGGAAGGGTGGGTAGGATTGGTGAAATCCTTATAACGTGATCGGTAACTTCTTCTTAGTGAAATCTTTGCACATCCTGTGGACGTAGGCAATATTGCCGAACCACGTAAAACCGTGTCTTCTTCGTATGTGTGCTTGAATGTTTGATTTGTGATTGAACTTGTGTGGGTAATTAGCACAACAGTTAGTGTTGCCGTAATTAAACATGAATAATGAACGGAATACAACAACACATCACAACACAATATTTTACATGGTTCGGCCCACCTGGCCCACGTCCATGGAGCAACATAAATATTCATTAGGAGAGAAAGAATACAAGTATAATATAATGACTCCCTTGAATCTAGAACCCAAACCCGAAGTCCCGAGCCCTTTGTACACCCATCTCTTCTCACCGCTTTCATACCCATGTCCCGTCTCCCTCCGACGAGCTTTATATGCTCCTCTACATCTCATGCAGAAGACCCGATCACCCTCAAAAAGATTCCTCTGTCTCTGCACCCATGCACACGTCCAACATGGGTGTGCCTCCTTGCCTATGACAATGAAAGGCCATCCCTGTGTTACAAGGGGCCAAAGTTGCCTCTCCTCACACGGTGTGTCCTCACACACACCAAACCCAAGTTGGGTGCCTCTGTATATATAGGAATATACAGTCAGTTCCTTTTATGTTAGAGTAGAATCCAACGTGTCCCACTTAGACTGAATTAAGTAATTATCATGTCCCATTTAGATGGCAATTGCTATTCCTCTCTGCCATATTGTAATGTGTCGCCAGTGCCCCTTTCTTTATGAGAAAATAATTGTGGAATTTGAGCCATCGTCGCAACAATCTCCACCTTGGCAAAAAGTCCTCTAACCCCATAGACAATGTAAGGCCACTGACATACACTGCATCAGCTCCACGTGTATCCTTCTGCATCAGTTCCATGCTCTCAGCAAACTCCTCTAGATCTCTCTCTCTCTTGGCGTCACTCTGTATACCCTCGTTGAAAAAAATTGTCAATTACTGTTTATAAAGAACCCAAGAAGAAGTGGCTAAAAAAGGTTTGAGAAACCCATGCATGAAAATATCACTTTGCATGAGAACCCATCTCAAACCCAAGGTTACTGTACCTTGTTGTCATCAAGACTATCACTTTGAGAAATCTCTACATCAAAGTGATGTCATTTTCCTCTCTGTAATACACACTTTACTCTTTTCATACCCTTCTCTTGTTGACGTTGGAAACACCTCTCTCAGTGCTGCCTTGTATACACTGTAACGCACGCCCCTGAGCAGCCTCTATGTTTCTCCACTGTTTGCTGTATGAAAACAGCCACCGCAGATGCACTCCACCTGCTTCCAGCAACCAGCCTGCCCTTTGGATCTGCTGTATCTATACACCAGGCGTTGGCTTCCTCCTTGTTACACGTCTATTGCAACCCTCTTTGCTGAAGTGCTGCTGGCACACGAACTGGGATCCCTTTTGCACACAACTAACCTGTCTATACTCAAATATGCAGAGACCTGTGAATCACCTTCTGCAGCACTTGCTGCAGTCCACACTACAGTATGTGCACACTACATCTGAGTCACAGATCTGTCCTCTGTAATAAGCCTAACTCCAGCGGTGGGTTCTGCTCTGCAGAATCTGTTCGCCAGATTTGTGCACTGACTTCCTTTAACTATCTCTGCTACAGGCACGCTGCCAGCTTGCTTCCCTCTGTTACACTGATCTGTAGATCAGATCTTTGCATGTTCTCTTGCCGTGCTTCCTCTCTCCAACGTCTACTGGAGTGCATCCCTTCAGTACATACACGTGTATGAATCCCTTCTCTGTTAAGACTGATCAGCCCAATGTAAGATACAGTGTCAGGCCGTGAGTCTTCTCTCAAACTTCTCTGCTCTGCTTCACACGTTGTACGTTGGCAGCCCTTTGCTTTCTCTTTGTTGAGACTGCACTGCACCAACCTTCTTGATCGCTCCACCTCTGCAGCCGGAATTTGTAGAACACCAATCTGCAGTCCTTGGTGTTGTATTCTGTTCAACATTTAATCCTGGATCTCAACATCAGCTACTGATATCACTTGTTAGTGTAATTAAACATGAATAATGAACGGAATAAAACAACACATCACAACACCATCTCTTACGTGGTTCGGCTCACCTGACCTATGTCCACGGAGCGATAGAAATATTTATTATAAGAGAAAGAATACAAGTACAATATAATGAATCCCTTGAGTTTAGAGTACAAACTCGAAGTCCCAAGCCTTTTGTACACCCATCTCTTCTCACCGCTCTCATACCCATGTCTCGCTCTCCCTCCGATGTGCTTTATATGCTCATCTACATCTCATGTATAATACCCGAGCACCCTCAAAAGGATTCTTCTGTCTCCGCACCCATGCACATGTCCAGCATGTATGTGCCTCCTTGCTTACGACCATGAAAGGCCCTCCCTGTGTTACAAGGGGCCATAGGTGCCACTCCTCACACACACCAAACCCCAGTTGGGTGCCTCTGCATATATAGGAATATACAGTCAATTCCTTCTATGTTAGAGTAGAATCCAATGTGTCCCACTTAGACTGAATTAAGTAATTGTCGTGTTCCATTTAGATGGCAATTGCTATTCCTCTCTGCCGTGTCCTAATGTGTCGCCAGTGCTCCTTTCTTTAGGAGAAAATAACGGTGGAATTTGAGCCACTGTCCCAACAGTTAGAACACAGGAGAAGAAAATGAGTTGGATGAATGAGTAGTAACGAAGATTTTTGGCAAAATTTTTACTCATATTAAACAATGTCTTTTTTACCTTCTTTCTTTGAAATTACAACATCAAATACTTTCTTTTATTAGAATTTATACATTTCATAAACATGTATAGGATGTTGAATCCGGATTATATGAATCAAATAAGAATTTACTTACTTTAAGTATGATGAAGCTTTGAAATTTGGATGTTGGTATATACATTGGGCTCTTTCATTGATTAAAGAAGAATTTACGTACTTTGAGCCTTAATGATGAAGGTTTGAAATTTGAATGTTGGTATGTACCTTGGGCCCCTTTCAATTAATAAACTAGATCACTGGTATGAATTTAGGATACCTAGAATTAACCACCCGAATTGACCAATATATTTTCTTTATTCTCTAAATTTTATACATGAATGCGATGGAATTCACGAGACTTCTAGTTCTTCTATTTATCTTGTTATGGTTTCTGTCCCTCAAAGAAATCTCTAGAAATTATCCATATTCTTGAAGATTTGTCATCAGATTAGTTTTCTAAATAGGATTGATAAACTTAGAATCCAAATTTTACTAAACTAAAAACCCCAATATGGAATATTGCATATCAAGCGGGCCTCTTTAAGGGTCAATGAACCACTTTTGTTAACATTTAACACCCTTATCACATACATCGGTTTAGTCCCCTTATGGGATTAAAATCAAATCTAAGATTACATAGTCCATATATACAAGTAAATATGGTTCTTTTATGTCAAAGGATAATGGCAGAAGAGACTTACCTTTAATTAGTTCAGTCCAGCAGGTTTGGTTTCTCCTTGAATAAGTGGAAACTTAATTTTTCTTTGAAATGAAATCACTCTCATTTTTTTTCATTTTCCATTATTTTTTATTAGAGTTTTTACCATGGAGTCATTCAATTAAGTTGTTTTTTATAATTATTAGATACTTACGTAGATCTTTTAAACGCATTCAATCTTATGATTATTGGTGGGTTCCATATGGATCTTTCACTTTGAGAGTACTTTATGAGATGTTTCGCTAATCATTTTTCTATATATATAAGTGTGTTAAAACTCCGATAACCAAGTCTAGTTGTTTTCTAAATACCCCAATATGTGTTACTGTAACACCCCACCCACATGGGAGTGTGGGAAAAGTCCGACATTGCCCATAAGGTGGGTGGTGGGGGTGTTAATAAAAGGGGGCAGCCCCTCAACCAACACGAGACCTTTTAGGCCTGGTCTGGACAATATCGTGTTGGGGTCGGGTCGTCATAAGTGGTATCAGATCACGGTTCAACACTCGGACTGTATGGGCTCTCTACTTGTGTGACGTTGTTTGCCTGTGTGGATCCTCTGTCTGTGAGACATGATAAAGTCGGGGACGACTCTGGTCTTAAAGAGAAGTGTGTGGATTGTAACACCCCACCCACATGGGGGTGTAGGAAAAGTCCTGCATCGCCCATGAGGTGGGTGGTGGGGGTGCCTTTTGGGCTTGGCATGGTGGGCCGGGCCACAACAAAATTGTACAGGCGCAGGTGGACTCTAAAGCGGACAATATTGTGTTGGGAGTCGAGTCGTCATAATTACAAAAAAGACAAAATAAATTGGAAAGTCATCTTAAAAGATGTTCAGCACCCATGTGATTACCATTGGTTTAAAAAATGGGGTGCAATTTTTCTTTAGCAAACTTGAGTGTATTGAATTTTGGAATCCACAATGATCTAATGGATCGATTTAAACGCCTACCAATCCCACCTTTAACAAATACGACGGTAATATAACTTTTAGAACTTGTTGGTATAATATGATGAAATTTAAAATTCAGTTAAATATACATTATTATACAGTATTTGGTATGGATTGCACATGATCTTTTTCTTCTTTTATTTTTAATTTTATGTAGCTCAATGAAAAATTGAGTATTGACATTGGACGCTTATTTGATGAATTACAAGTGGACCAAATTTCAACAAAAAATATTAATTCTCTTGATCTTATTAGTCAAAATCACTAGCATCCTTATTTTACTAAGATTGCATACATTTAAACCACTGACATCAAGGGGCTAGGATTAGTATTTTAGACTAAGTTTTGATTTAATTGTAGCTCATTAAGTGAACTTCCAATCTCATTGGTTGTATTCATTGACCTTCATAAAAAAACTAAGAAATAATGAAAAAGACCATATGTAAACTATGCAATTAGTCATACCTAATATGGTTTAGGTATGATGATATTAATGAGCTAGTGGCCTAGATCATTATGGCCACATATGAGGGTATCCTTGTAATTGACCTAGCAACATCTTTTTAATTAAGTTTGAGCACCGTAACATGTATATAAGTGAGGGTAACAAGAGCTTTAGCTTTTCATTTTTCTAATTTTACTGTTAGAGAATAAGAAAAAGAGAAGAGACTTGAAAGAGGAGACCATCACCTCTCCCATTTAGAGGAGTTTTTTTTCCTTATAAATCCTTTTTATTTTACCTACAATTTCCTTTTTTATGTATGATCCAGGAGGATCTTCCATTATTGTATTCTCATTTTTTCATGCATTTTTTCTTGTTTTCTCTTGTTGTATTCTTGTTATTTCTAGTGACTGTACTGTGCTACAGATCACTCTCAGATGGTACCAGTCGACTGGTATATCGTCTAATTCCATCTGTGAATAGTACCAGTCGATCCACCAGCCAACTGGTATATCGTTTACTATCTGTCTGTGAGAACAGACACCTCCCTAATGGTACTGGTCGATACACCAGTCGACTAGTACATCATCTACACAACCTGTGATCTGTACCAATCGATCCACCAGTCGACTTGTACATTGTCTAGTGGCCGTTTGTAAAAACAGACAGCTCTCAGATGGTACCAGTCGATGCACCCGTCGACTGGTACATCTTCTGGCACATTCATTGAATAGTACCAGTTGATATACCAGCTAACATACCAGTCGACTGGTACGCAGAAACTGCTGATGGTTAGAGCAGTTTTCGACGGTTCTGGACAGTTTCTACCCACTTTTATCCCATTTCTCTTTTGTTTTTGGCAGTCTCCAACCTGTGGATGCACACCAAGACTCGTGATTGTATAATCCTTTGAGAAAATAGAAGAAAAGACCAAAAAAGAGGAAGAGTTTTCTTCCCAAATTCTATGTCTCTCTTTGATTCTCATTTTGTTTCATTATGTTTCTATCCATTATCACCCAAACGTCCAGATTATCGGATCAAGTTGGTGTCAGAGTAGGTTTCGTCTTCTTTTGGGAAGCCTAGGGTATATGGTCTTGACACGTGATCAATAACAGAAGTCCGGTGAAGAAATCTCATTGCCCCTTTGTTCAGAAAGAAGGAAAATCTTGAGAAAGTTGGACATGGTTGCGAACGATGAGTTGAAAGAGCGTTTCTCCAAATTGGAGGAACAAGTGACTATATTAACGGAGTTAGTAACCAAACTAGTTGAAGGTGTCGCCTCAAAGTCCTCTTGGAAACAGAGACGTCTGCGGGTTCGTCCAAGAAGAAGAATGAACCAACGGATACAGACGAGACAGACGAAGAGGAAGAAGATGAGGAAGAGGTCGATCAGACCAAGATGGTAGACGGCCTAGATGGTAAGAAACCTTTCAGAGTAGATTTCAAATTAGAAATTCTTACTTATAATTGTGATGTTAATGCAGAGAAATTAGACAATTGTATAGATCAATTAGAGAACTATTTTACTCTCTTTGTATACACCACTACACAAAAAATCAGTCTGGCATGATTGAAGATGTCAGGTCATGCACTGACATGGTGGAACACTTATGTTAAAAGCCACAAAATAGCTAAATTAACTTCGAACAAGTTTAAGAAGTTGGTCAGGAAACAGTTTTACCCAATTGGACATGAGGAAACCGGTGGATTAGGTGGCAGTACTTGAGACAACGATCTGGCCAATCGGTTAAAGAGTACACCACTGAGTTTCACACTCAGGATATTATACTGGGCATCTTATTGAAGATTTTGAAGTTTTTATGAAGTATGCAAGCGGTTTAGCTGAATACATTCGGGGGGAGCTAAAACTTTTCAAAGTTAGCTCCACCGATGAAGTTACAGTGAAAGCCATCGCCATAGAGGCAAAAAATAAGAAGTCTGATAGGGTTGAGGTCAGGCCGAATTTTAAAAGAAGAGCTGGTATGGGTGGTAACAGCAAGGGTGTGTCTAGTTATCCGAAGAAGTTGAGTAATGCAAAAGGTCCTACTTGTGACCACCGCAAAGAGGTTGGTCATACAAAGGATAAGTGCTGAAATCTACATCCTGAGCAACGCCCGAAGAAGGACAGAAAGGCAGTGATGATTGTCCGTGAAGTGGAAGAGATTGAAGAGCTGAAGACAGCTGATAGTAAACTCTCACTCATGGCAAAGACTGCAGAGACTTCTAAGAACTTGAGTTAAGCGAAGAACTTTTTCACTTGAAGATTCAAGTGAAACAAAGTGTGATAGAAACAATAGTTGACGTTGGAAGTCAGAAGAATCTCATTTCAGAATGTTTGGTACAGAAGATGGGTTTGGTGACGACAGCACATCCAAAACCCTATCCATTGGGGTGGATACAGAAAGATGTGGAGATGAAGATCACGAAGCAATGCACCTTTAAATTTGCTATCATAGAGAAGTACATTGATGAGGTGACATGTGAGGTGGTTCCATTGTACGTGTGTCAGGTCATTTTGGGCAGTCCATACTTGTGGGACCGAGATGCCATTCATTACAGGCGACATCGAAAGTATCGGTTTGTGAAGAACGGAAAAGAATTTCATGTCAATGCCAGTGAACCACAGACCACCACCACTTTGGTCACAACTACACAGGCCAAGAGGATGGTGAATGCTTGTGGGGAGTGTGTCCTGCTGATGATTAGACCACAGGAACAACCACGAGCTAAAGTGGCACTTTCTACAGTATTACTCACTCCCAAACAGGAAACTGAAGTTGAGAAAGTCAAGCTGATTTTCAAAGAGCTATTCGAAGAGGTACAAGATCTACCACCACGGAGACCTGTGGAGCATGATATACAGTTAGTAGGAGATGCTTCCCTACCTAACTTGGGTCTGTATCGTACCTCCATCACAGAGAATGATGAGATCCAACATGAAATCCAAGAGCTATTGGAGCGTGGAGTCATTAAACCTAGTTGTTCACCATATGGATCTCCATAATTGTTGGTGCCTAAGAAGGACAGAGGCTGGAGAATGTGCATCAATTACAAGGCCATGAACAAGCTTACAATCAAGAATCGGTACCCTTTACCGAGGAATGATGATCTGTTGGATCAACTACAAAGAGCCCATTTTTTCACAAAGTTGGACCTGAAGTCGGGTTATCACCAAGTCCGGGTTCGTGAGGATGACACCTGGAAGACTGCATTCAAGACAAGGTAGGGGTTGTTTGAATGGCTGGCTATGCCATTTGGATTGTGCAACGCACCGGCAACCTTTATGCGATTAATGAATGAGATATTGTGTCCTTTCATTGAAGATTTTGTTATAGTTTATCTGGATGACATTTTAATTTATAGCAAGTCATAGGAGGAAAATATTGTTCATTTGAATAAGGTGTTTGGGGTGTTGAGGGAGAATCAGCTCCAGCTGAATGGAAAATAGTGTGAATTTGGGAAGCAGTCATTGGTGTACTTGGGTTTTGTAGTTGGGGCAGGAGAATTGAAGGTGGATCCTTCAAAGATTATGGTCATTACCAAATGGCTTGCACCTCGATCAGTAAATGAAGTGAGGAGCTTCATGGGAGTTTTTCAGTATCTACAGAAGTTCATTCGTCATTTCTCACAGATAGCAGTGCCTTTGCATGCTTTGACAAAGGCCAATCAGAAGTTTGAGTGGACGAAGAAGCAAGATGATACATTTCAATTATTGAAGAGGAAGATTTCTAAAGCCCCAGTATTCGCATTGCCAAATTTACATCGCCCTTTTGAGGTTGAGGCGGATGCATTTACATGTGCTATGGGAACTGTATTGTTGCAGGATGGGAAGCCCGTTGCTTATCATTCTGAGATGTTCAGTGGACCCGTGATGAATTACCCCACTTATGACGAGGAGATGTATGCTTTGCACCAAACGGTGAAACATTAGCGTGTATATCTATTGGGGAAGGATGTCATAATCCACAATGACCACAAACCCCTTCAGTTTTTACAAACTTAGTTGAATTTGCAGCAAGCTCGTCATATGAAGTAGATGTCATATTTGCAACAATTTAATTTGGTGATTAAATACAAAAAGGAGCAACGAATAAGCTGGCTGATATGTTGTCTAGACCACCTACACAAAGGAGCTCCACTCTCACGGTGGCAATGTAAATCCAGCCTACGGCCGTTACTGAGTATGCACAAGGGTATGACACTGATGAAGACTTCAAGACAGTGTTTGAGAAGCTACACCAAGGTCAGACTATAGAGTTTGAACTGAATGATGGGTTGATGTATAAGGGGTCACGGATGTGTATACCGAAGGAAGGGGACAGATTATAGTGGGTTAGAGAAGCTCATACCTCCTGAGTGGCGGGACAATTTGGGGTTAAAAATGCACTACTTAATCTGCAGAGGTATGTCTTTTGGTCGAAGATGCGGCTAGATGTGGCTAAATACATCAGAGGTTGCGTTCTTTGCAACTCCTTGAAGCCATCGAACAGGAAGATAGGACTATATACTCCTTTACCAGTACCTACAAGGCCCTAGGAGAGTATTCCGATGGACTTTATGGGAGGCTTATCGAAGACCAAGTCTGGATATGATTATCTATTTGTTATTGTGGATTGGTTTAGCAAGATAGTGGAACTCATCCCTTGTAAGAAGACAGTGACAGGAGAGGCAACAACGAGGCTATTCTTTGAACATGTTTGGAAGCATTATGGGTCGCCTACGTCGATTGTCTCGAATAAAGATATTCAATTCCTGGGTCATTTTTGAAATTCACTTTGGGGAATGATGGATACCAGGCTGAAAATGAGCACTTGATTTCATCCAAAAACTAATAGGACAGATAGAAATAGTAAACAGAACTATGGTTCACCTCCTTCTAGGCTACAATTCCAAGCATCCTAAGATTTGGGATACTAGTCTCTCCTATCTATACTTTGTCTTCAATTGCATTATTCATAACTCAACACAGAAGTCGCCTTTTGAAGTTTGTTTGGGTTATTTGCCTCAAAGCCCTTTTGATTTGGCTTTCACCTTTGGGGATGATCAATTGGAAGGAAGGGAAGAGGAGGACAAAGCTAGAGCTCAATGATTTCTTGAGAAGATAACTAAGGTGCATAGAGAAGTAGAAGCACACCTGCAGCATTCACAACAGAGATACAACTATCGACATAATCGACATCGGGTGGAATGTACATTCCAAGAAGGTGATCTTGTTTGGCTGAATCTGAGCAAAGAACGGTTGAAGGGAGTCAGAAAGAAGCTGAAACCAATCAGATATGGACCGTTCAAAATCATTAAGAAGATTGGAGATAATGTATTCTAGATGGATCTACCACCGTATATGCAGATGTACTCGGTCATCAATGCCGAGAATTTGAAACTGTTTGAACCTTCTATGCCTAATGAAGATTCAGACAAGGAGATGCGACTACCATCCATTGATGATTTGTGGGTAGAGTGAGAGGATCCACTGTCTGAAGATTGCATATTGGAGAAGAAGGTTATGGAGACTAGGCGAGGGACATATGATTCTTACCGGATTAGCAAGAAGGGTCAGCTACCAAGCTAGTCGTGATGGTGCAATCGGGAGAAGAGAGATAAAGAGTTTCCTTATTTGGAATTTTGAAGATTTAGTGGGACTAAATCCCCTGAACAGGGCGAGCCATGATCCAGGAGGATCTCCCATTATTGTATTTTTATTTTTCCATGCATTTTTCCTTGTTTTCTCTTGTTGTATTCTTGTTTACGTCTAGTGATTATACTGTGTTACAGATTACTCTCAGTTGATCCACCAGTCGACTGGTACCTCGTCTAATATAATCTGTGAATAGTACCAGTCAATCCACCAGTCGACTGGTACATCGTCTACTGTCTGTCTGTGACAATAGACAACTCCCTTATGATCTACCAGTCAACTAGTACATCATCTACACAACCTGTGATCAGTACCAGTCGATCCACTAGTTGACTAGTACATTGTCTAGTGTCTGTCTATAAAAACAGACAGCTCTCAGATGGTACCTGTCGACTGGTACATCGTCTGGCACATTCATTGAACAATACAAGTCGATGTACCAGTCGATGTACCAGTCGACATACCAGTCGACTGGTATGCCGAAACTACTGATGGTTAGAGTAGTTTTCGACGGTTCTGGGCAGTTTCTGCCCACTTTTATCCCATTTCTCTTTTGTTTTTGGCAGTCTCCAACCTGTGGATGCACACCAAGACTAGTGACTGCACAATTCTTTGAGAAAATAAAAGAAAAGACCAAAAAATAGGAAGAGTTTTCTTCCCAAATCATGCTTCTCTCTTTGATTCTCATTTTATTCTGCTGTGTTTCTATCCATTGTCACCCAAACGTCCAGATTATTGGATCAATGTAGGGTTTTTTGCTTGGTGAAAATGAGATTATGTATTTTCATGTGTGGAATGACAATAGTATTGGGCCTTTGGATTTTGACCTATACCCACTACCATATGCTTTATCCAATTTTTTATTTCATTTTAATTGGTGTGACGTCGGCCACTTCCTAGACGATAAGTCATTATGGTGAGGAAAATTTTGCTTCTCACTGAGGTATATGTAACACACTTATTTTGCCCATGATCTATGTTTGCATGTGACCCATTTATTTAAGCTAGGGATTTTTCTTTTTGATAATGTGATGATGTTCGTTTGATTTGAACCTACTTATTTGGGATTGAGCTGGAGGTTGGATGAAGATTCTTTTTCTCTGCTTGAAGTTCGAATGTAACCATAATAGGATTTTGGAGATAAACCCTAGGGTTGTTGGACTGACGGTCAAGGTGCTGGCCTCAAGAAGCCAAGTCTTGGGTCAATTCCTAGTCAGCATTTTTTGGGGTACTCCCCATGGGGTTATTTCCCATCAATGAGCTAGATTTGTGTGTGTGCAAGGAGGTATGCACATGCTCTAAAGGATTAGTCGAGTGAGACGCTTCGATATCTTCGGTCATAAAAAAAAGGATTTTGGAGATGATGAGACATTCTTCAATTGGTCATGATAGTCAATTGTAGACTTGTTACTGATTCTGTATAATTGGCTAGATTAAGAGTACAGTGGACGTGTGCACACCAGTTTCTCTCCATTCCTTTCAATGATATAGGCCATCTTGTTTTATTCTTTTCAACTTTTTAGCAGTTGACGTGTTGCCATTATCATCATCGTCGAGCGTCTTTATTATTTTCAATATTCATTTATGATGGCACTAGCAGCCTATGTGATCTAGAGTTTTCAGTCACTTCATCCATCTTTCGTCGTTTCGAGCCCAATTCATCACATGATGGACCCACTTCTCTTTTTATTATGCAAAACATGACTTCTCATTCTCTACTTAGATCGCTTTATGTATATAATGAGATTAGTCACCAAGTGAGCCAACTCATACTAGGCCACATATGAGGGCATTCTTGTAATTGATGCAAAGGGCATTTTTGTAATTTAGTTTGAGCACCATTACATATGTGTTATGTTTTAAATTTACTAGCAAGTGTACGAACCAATTAATAGTGTAGTGAATGAGTGCGAGGTCGAACCCAACGGAAATCAACAAAATATATATTTAAGAAGATAAATTGGTACCATTAAAACAAAGTGGTTTATGACAATAAAATTATGCAATTAGATCTAAACATGTAGAAAATTCTAAAACATGATGTTCTTATTTTATTAATTATCTACACATGAAAAAATAATATCTAACTTTGATAATTAACAAAACACGAGATCCAATTTATCACACAAAATCATGGAATCACACTTTATCCAATCTTTATTACAATGGTGAATTAAAACAACCTTAACTTAATTCAGAGTTATAAAACTAAGATACAAATACAATATTCCAACCTAGTTTCATCTTTTGAATCGAATTTATAAACAAGAATAAAGAATAAATTAAATCAAAATATTTACATATTTTACATTGGAAAATGGACTGGAATTTACGGAGGCATTATTATCAATATTTTAAAAATAAAATTGAAACCTAGACCATAGAGCTCACATTTATTAATGAACATTGATTCAAATCCCTTATTCATGATTAATTTAATTAAGAAAAATATGAATCTCATTAATAAAAAAAAGATCAAATTAAACCTTAGGCTTAGAAAGAATACATCATAAAATTCCAATTCTAAATTCTTCACCTATTTTAAAAAGAATCTTAGAATGGAAAATTAAGGTTCTAAACTTTCCCAACAAATTGTTGTTTAAGATGAAAATTCTACGATTAAATTAAAACATACATTCATAAAGGATTAAAAATAAAATCATACCATTATAATCAAAGCACATTAAGTGGAAAACCATGAATCTAAAAGTGATGTCTCAATCTTATTCATAAAATAAAGAATTAAAATTTACATAACATTGGAGAAATGGAATAAGAAAATACAGGAAGAATTCAAAACACTAACCCGAAACCCATTATGGAAGTCGACCCTCTACACTGTCTTTCCTTCTTCTACTCTTCCTTTCCTTCCTTCCACGCCCAAGCCTTGAATCTCCAATGCCAAATTCAAATTTTAGAGGCTGTCCTAGTGCTCTATTTATAGACTCAGGGTTGGAATGGACGATTGTAATTAAATCTGGATTAAGTTGTGAATTGATGGCTTGGATTGGATCTCATTTAGAAGTGGATGGAGGAGATTTTAAGTTGAAAATGCTAGAGTTACAAGGCATACACGAATTTTGGGTGTCTTAGCTTGGAGGGAAGATAGGAATTTGGAGAAAAAAATGGGATTTAGTGCAAATCCTTTTTTCTACACATGTACCATATTTCAGCTCCATTTTTACCTTGTAAACATCTGAATCTTGTAATTTTGTAAAATACAAAGTTGTAGCCCTTGAAGTATTCTTTCCAACACAACAAGAATGAATACAATCGGATATCGGAGTGGAAAATTATGATCAAAATACCAAAGTTGTGTCAATATTTGTCTTCCAAATCCCATTATTTTCTCCATTACTTCATCCACAAAGCTTCACACGAATTTGGATTGCTTGGGAATGGGTGTGTGATGTGTTCATGACGTGGCATATGCGCATGGATAGGATGGAGTTGTTTGGGATGTAAGGTTTTCTAAATCTAGGGTTTTATGGATGAAGGGCTATGATTAAATGTGTTAAAATCTAATGATCTGCTAATGGATGGATGAGATGAATTAATGAAAATGATGAGATAATTTATGAATGGTTATGATTCTGTTAGTGACTCGGCTTGGCTAAGATCCTATGTTTGTCAATTCCATGACTCAGAAAGAAACACTTGCAAGAAGCTTGAAGACCCAAGATGATCAAGAGTAAAGATCATGCTCAACCAGATTAAAAGTTCATCGTTATGGTAATCACAAAATAGGTATGTTGGCCATAGATGACCGTAGGTGGTACCCACACCTTAGAGAGGACTATCCCTAGGCTTAGAAGAACAAATGATTAAATCATAAAAAACCTAGTGAGAAAGCTTGAAAATGAAATGGATGCAAACTTCGAAATATGAATTATGTTCACTGTCAGGTCGACCAGTCTTATCTTACCGACCCCTCAGTGCAGTCAGGATGGACCCATCGTGATCAAAGACTGGTCGGCCCGAATGACATAGGTTCTGGAACATTGAACTGTGATTCTGGGTATGCCTCAGATCGAGAATCTCGTATGTACCGACCCATCGATGAAAGACAAAAACGACCCCTCGTGGTCAACGACTCCTCGATCAAGATTTATGAGTCATGGACTTAGAACTCATGCAGGCTCTCGAGAAAATAGACATATCAGCAATTCAAGACCGATCGAGAGTAGCTAGGACAGACCCCTGGGTAATGGGTGACAGGTCGTTCTAGGTAACAGATTTCTAAGTTGAAACTACTGTCAAGCAAGTTTTGCACCAAAATAAGCCTCTCATATGGATTGATCCCTGGATACCATAAGTGTCGATCCATCGACGACAACGACATGTCGACCGGGAAAGAATATTACAGTTGGGAGTGCATTTAATGTACAACAGTCGAAATTGTAACGGTAACATTTCTAGTCACCGACCCCTCAATGCGACCGACCTGTCGGTACATTACAGTTGCAACCACTGGTTGCTTTCGCTATATAAACCAACATTTATGCAACCAGTTGGTATCCTTCGGACGGATCAATTGGATCCTCATCTTTACCAGTGAGCTTAAATAAGGTCCAACGGAAGGATCACACACTCTCTCGTGCTTGCATTAGGGGAATCAAATACAACCAATCAAATAGATTGAGTTGTGAGAGAGAGAGGAATGATGATGAAAACTCATAAATAACCAATCTGAGGATTGAGTTTCAAAGTGAGAAGGAGAGAACCATGAACTAGGAGACCTTTGGTAGAACTAGTTTTCTTGTCACCCTGGACTGTGATTGCTAAACGACGGCTAAGGGGCAGAGCGTCGGCATACATGGGTGGGATCTCGAAGAAGCACGTATTAGAAGAGAGAGCTTCAAAGGCAAGTGCATCTTGGTTTTGATTTTCTTTTAAAACCTTTGTTCCAAAGTGGATTAAGGGGAGGTATCCCAAAACCACTATAAAAAATTCTAGAACGGTGTCTCCTGTACAGAGGTGGGTGGAACTCCAGGCCAAATGGATAGGTGGAATTCCTATTCGACAGTGGTGGGTGAAATTCCCAGACGATTGAGTGAGGTGGAATTTCTACTCTAATTGTGAGGGTGTAAGTCCCCACTTAGTGGATTTTGGGGATAGCTCAAGGTTGAGTGAGTCCTAACAGTGGATGTAGATTGGCTAACCGAACCCCTTTAAAATGGTCTTATGGTGTTTGATCTATGCGTGTTTGTATTTAGTTTTTAAGTACTCTTCTTAACACACATCACTTTGCATATTGATTATCTTACTCTACACATTGTGTACAATCATCGATAATCAAAGTTTATGTAAATGGTCATTATCTTAGTGTGATTGATCAATGAACTTGTCACACTAAACAAATCTCTTGATTAAACAATCCGTTATACTTCAAATAATCAAGAAATTTGTAAACACCATTAAAAATGGGATTGACTTACTCGGGTCAATCACGATGTTCTAGCACATTGAAAATGAGAATTTTCAGATTCTAAAGTTGATCATGATGATGGATGAATTAAATGGCCTAGATCTAAGATGATGAATGTATGCAATGGATATGGAAAGGTGGCTCTAGGGTTTTGACATAATTTTGATGAATGAGATGAGTAGTTAGGATTGGTGGATGAAGATGAGTGGTTGAGATTGCATGGAGAGGAGATTGGATGGTGTGGATTGATAAGGAAAGGAACAAGGCTTGGGCATGTGACTGGATTATGGACTTATAAATGAGCACATGGACCTCTATTGGATCTTGGACTTGAGCTTAAGGACTTGGGCCTTTGTTGGACTTTGGAGTGCATATTGGCCTGGCCCAATTGAAGTGGATCTCTGGCCCATTGATCTTGAATTTCAGCCTTTGCTTCTTGAATTGCAGGTTCTTTCTTCCAGAATTAAGTAATTAACTTCACTATTTTAAAATCTAACATATTAATTAAGTCTAGACTCTCATAACTGGATCTAAACCAGCCAATTTACAAATTGAATTCCTAAAGTGGTGAAATAATCATTGGAATTCAAGGTTTTCCAATTTAAGCTCAAATCTTCCGGGTTTTAGGCTGATTTCCTGATTTCTCCATTTTTCTCTAGAAAACTGAAAATAACATCAAATGCATCTAATATATACAAAAACAAGGGCTAACTGGTCCAATAATTATGGGTAAAATGGTCATTTTACAGTGTTCATCAATATGCATATGTGTGGATAATGAGAGCTTAGCTTTATTTCTCCCTTGATTTTAGTATAAGAGAAAGAGAAAGAGAAAGAGATAAAATTTTTCTCTTTTATGTTGTTTGTTTGGTTGATATTTGGATATGATTATATAGTTTCATCTATGGATTTTGACAATTGATTATGTTATTAAATTTTGAACCCAACCTGCTAGTGTAAGCTTTATCCATTTTTTAATTTTATTTTGACTGATTTCATCATTTATCAGTATTAGTATCATGAGTCCAGGTTTAAAAAATGTGGCTGATATATTACATATTGGCCGCAATGTATTAGAAAAATCTCAGCCAATATATAAGGTCGTAACGTGTTAGTGCGTTACAGTCTTAGTCCAGATGAATGATGAATGAGCATAGACGTATATCTATTGATTTGTTGCAACCGAGATGTATCAGTTCGCCAATACAAACATAATGATGAGCCATATGAGAAAATCATTTTTTTTTATCTAGATCATGACATTAGTGATTGCCACTTTCCGAATAAAGAATCATTTTTTTAAAACTCAACCCGACCCAAGTTGATATATATGGAACCTGATCCAATCCGATCCGAATTTTTAACCTGAATCTCACAACCCAATCCGACCCAACCCGAATTCTAATCCGAATCAACCAAATTCTGACCCGACCCGCATTTTGAACCCATTTTAGACTAATTTTAGCTTGGTCGGATTAACTTATAAAATCCTCAACCCGATCCGACTTGAAATTTGTGCAAGCTTTATGTTCTCAACTCGACTCTACCCGCTGATCCGAAATTCTTAACCCAACCCATATGATTTCTAGAGTCGGGTCATACGGGTTGGGCCAAAACCCAACCTGAATTGTAGCCCTAAATTAGAAATCTTCATGACCCGCCTCAAGTTGTAGCCCTAAATTAGAAATCTTCATGCACAACCGTTATTTCACTGTATCCAAAGTGTTCACACTAAGGCATGGGTCTGGAAAAGGTTCTAGGTATATATTTTAAATTGACGCACTCTAATCTAGTCACACTGTTCATTGTGGTGTTTTTAACCCTCAAATTTCCCTCCATATTAGGTGTTACCATAGTCTCATTGGTCCCTCATGAAGGGGTGGGTCCCAATCTATGTATTACGAAAATTAGTAATCATTGCCTACTACTTGGAGTTTACAGCTGCAAAACTCAAAGGGATAATTTAATAGAGTTTATTAGCTGTTATAAGATGTAATTCCTAGAAATTCTTTTCGGCCTTACACTTGTACAGTTGTACTAAAAAACAGTCACAAATATTTAATGGATATCTTGTTAACTTGGTTTCAAGCCGGAATCTAGGATGCTCATGTTCTTGTTAATAAATTATTAGTTGAAAATTGGAATATTTCTTTCAAGACCTCCAGTTTTCTGTTCTTATTTGTCATCATTTAATAAATTAGATTCTAATTTGATTTAAAATGATTATAAAAATTCTCATTGTCAGATTAAATTTAAATGGCATAAGGTATCAATTCTCATTGTACTTAAGTAATCTGTTCACTTTAATTTTATGTAAATTTCTATTGAAACACATATTTTTATAAAACAGTTCTTTCTCATAATTCAAATTGAGCTCTAAGTTTATATTCATTACCTCACAATAGATTGACTCATCATCAATTATCAGTAATTTTCTTTTTAAAAAAATCCTTGACAAAATTTTAAACTCAAACTTTAATTATAGAAAGCTGAAAACTCAAAAACCTCAGCTTATACACAGTTCTGCTAATTCATTAATTGTAATATTAAGATTTTTTTTATACAGAATTTTAACTATATAACTCGGTAAATTCTACTTTGAATATTTTTTCAACCATTAAAATTTTACAGGATAATTTTGAAACTTTATAGACATCTAAATTTAATATTTATCACTAATTTAATTTTTTTTTTTAATATTAAGCTCTTTTTTTATAATCAAGGTGTCCAAGGATCTCATCTGTATTGAGACAGAGGAGATTTTAACTCGATTAATTCTTAGAGAATGTTCGAGCCTCTAAATCTAATACACACCGAATAAACAACTATAGAGAGTGGTCCAAAAATATATTAAATGTTAATTAATTCCAAGACTAATGACTTGACTGTCATACCAACTCCCTTAAATTTTAAGTTTTTTTTTTAACACGGACCATGATATATTCTTTCATTTACTTCTCAACAAATAAAGAAAACGGAAAATTCCTTATTTGAAGCGGCATATATATTCCTCTCCATGTGACCATGTGGCACTAATTTTAGAGGGACACATGTTTGTCTAACCAAACCATAATTTCAAATCCTCACGACTAGCTCCACCAAACGGTCAAATGCCACGTGGCTGTTGATCGCCGATCCGATTGTTATGCCCCAATTAACGAAGAGACTTCCACAAAGAGAAATGGATTCTTACTTGAATAAATCAAATGAATACCTTCTTCCTTCTCTCTCTGTTTCTCTTATGGGCATGGGCATGCATAAAACCAATTGTGGGCTTCACTCTTTCTTCTCATATTTCACCTTCTCCACCTTTACTTGGTAGAAAATCACCACCCAACTCTCAGACTTTCCATCAATCCACCTCCCCTGCATCCTTTCATGGCCGGTAAGGATGGAGACAGAGTTGCAGAGATTGGTGAATATATCAACAGAAATAGAACATAGTGTGTGCACCAGATATCCGAATGGGGATGGTCCCAAGTACACAAGTTTAAGAGACATCATCCCTCAATTGCCGGCGACCAAAGGCGTACCCAACTTTGATCAGAATTTCAACTCAGTGAACATCTCTATAAGAAATCAATTGGTCAAGCAGGCAGCATCAGCTTACCTCCAGTCGGCGGCCATCCTCACAAGTCGCAACCAGAATTGGCTAGCGAGCTTATGGCAGAAAGCGACGAGCCGGGCCACTTGGCGATCGGCTTGGCAGAAATACGTCCGCGACCCGGCCACGGCATTCTTCACATACATTATAAAGCCGATATGCCGGACTCTTGCACACATAGCTAATGGAATTTTTCTTTAGAAAGCTCTCCATGGTTTGGATTTTTTTTTTCCCCATCTTGCATCTGTAATTATTTAATTAGTAAATGATGTATTTCCATTTTTTGTATACAAGCCGATCGATTCTTTCTCTTAGATCTGGTTTTACAATAAAAGTAATAATGTAGCTCATTGGACATGCAATCTTAATCATCTTTTTTTAAAGATCAAAGTATTTAAATTTTCACTTGAATTTTTCAGATATCTCATCTGATTAATCTTTAGAATATGTGTGAATCTCTCAATCCACAAACACTGAGTATAAAATTAAGGAGAGTGACTCTTTTTTGTGTTAAAGGGCATCTTAATTCCAAAACCTCCTACAAACAAATGCGAGAATTAATCATCAAACTAACCCCTCAGAATTATACAAATTCTAATCATCTGATTTGTGTGGATGGTTTAGGTTTCTCTCAGTGCATAAAAATTTTCATCATGGAGTTTTCACTGATTTAATTTTTAGAGAAGGAAACAAAGGAAATTTGGCTAAACAATCCTGACCTGGATCACGTGAAGTGGGCCCAAGTCTTGATGAAATAGAACATTGATATTCCTAGGTTGGTGCCATAGAGTCCGGAACACTTTCATTCTCATTAGGATAAGACAGGGCTGCAGCTTCATGTCTTTTCGATTTATAAATAAAGTTTATAGATGATGAACCCTTTCATATATTATTGAGATTTAATCTCAGAGATACTCTGCAATAATTTAAAAAATAAAATACAACAACTCTTCTAAAATAAGATTTGGTTTTATTGTCTTTTCTTTTCTTGGCAAAAATACTGTGTAATGGCCCCTAATTATAGCAATTCACATACAAATCATGCATGTCGGTGGTAGAGCGACTGACAATCATAAATTATTTAGTGCTACAATACTAAGCAATTCAAATTCATTCAGATGCCTCATACCTCTTAGTAGCTTTTTTTTTTTATTTAGAAAAATGAAAATTTAAAAGTAGATTTAAGTAGATGGTGATGAAATAATGACATCGACAATAAAATTCTTGTTAACATTTATGTGAAAATAGATAAATGATAAAATATAAAAAATAATATTTAATGTAAGGAAACCTAAGATATATTTCAAAGCATATGTAGGTTTATCTATTTATATTCAGTGAATGATTCTAAAGGAGTGGCCTTTTGGGCTTGAGTTTAGAATCAAATTCGGAAACTCACACTTCCTATGTGAGTTTTTGGCCATCACTCCAATTCTTTTCGATTAACATGATAAATTGTAAGATATGTTGGTGTCTTTTACTGAAAATCCCATGTTCAATAAAAATAGGTAATAGACGTAGAAGTGGACTAGTATTTGAAAACTAATGAAGTTAGTTTCACTTCACTTTTTATTATTTTGCTGAAAAACATATTTGCTCCCTAAAGATTAGGACACAGAAAGTATTTTGACACTAAATCTTTAGAGTTTTTCCAAAAAGTCGGTTTCTTTGATGATTGTTTTAAGAAAAGATAATCTGTAGATTTTACTTTTTATTTTTATCAATTTCTATCATTTAGTGCATCAAATAGTTTTAATAATGATTCATTAAGTTTGATTGTTGGGTGAGTGAGATGTAAATTTTAGTCCAATTTTGTAATACCTTGACTCAGATTAGACGTAGTTTAGTTTAATAAATCTCGCTTAGACTGGTTAATCTGAAGATTACGGTTAGGGCTTAGTGAGAAGCCCAGGTGTGGCCCAATCCGAGCTCGAAAGCTCAGTAATCCAGCTCGTTCAGCTGGAGGGGCAAAATGGTAATTTACCTTTTATTGTTATTATTTTATTAATTATGATATTATGTGATAGTCAAGGATTTTTATTTTTGATTTTAAAATAATTTTATTTTCAGAAAATAGTACTTAAAACCGCCCGTCAAAACCCCGAAAGGGAAAAATAAATATTTTTAAATGGTTTTGGAAATGAAATAAATTTCAAAACAAGTGTAGTATGTTAGACCATTTTAAGTATGGTCTATTTATTCTTTCAAACCCCAAAAATGAGGAATTTAAATTTTTTTATTTAACATTAGTTAAATTAAGTAATTAGTGTTAAATTATAGTTTTTATTTAAATCAATGATTTTTGATGAGTGATAAATCTCCAAATTTTTATGGTAACTAGATTTTTTAAAACCCAACTTATCTATCAGGTTGGATTAGAATTTTCAAGCCCTAAAAGTATTGTTTTAGTTAAAAATCGAGTTTCTATTCAAATAAGGGCCTATTTGCAAAATCAGAAAATTGGAGGGGCTAATATGCAACCAACGGTAACTTCTGCCGGTTACTGTTTCAAACGTAAGTAGCAGTTGCATGCAGCTGATCCGATTGATCGGGAGTTTCTATAAAGCTCAGCCCTCAGCCCAGCTTTCAATCTCCCAAGCTTTCTTCCCTCTCAGTCTCTCTGCTCTCTGGTTTTCCCAGCTCTCCCTCTCAGCCTCTGTTTTCCTGTTTTTATCAACTGTAGCTTAGAAGGAAAGATTTTCAAAAGATCAGATTTTCAGCCCAGGAACTCCAGTGAAGGTAACCACTGTGTTCCTCTTTCAATTCCAGTCGGTTTAGAATCAAGAAAAACTGATTTTGACTAAGATTTGAGTGTGTAAAGCCATTTTAAAGTCTAAGGAAAAACTTAATTTTCTTTATATCAGTGTGCTTTCCATTTTAAAATCTAATGGCCTGTTAAGTTTTAAAACTTCTAATCACTCCCTATGGAAAGAGGATTCTTTGAGGAGTCCATCTGACCGGTTAGATGTGAAAAGTGAATCCGGGAAACCCACTGTTTCCGGATTCGTATTTCATACAGTGACTGCCTATTACTGTCTGCTGTTGCAGACAGTGGAGGAAGACTACTCTCGGATGGTCTGAGACTTGAGTTTCAGACGGTCCGAGGGTCACACCCTTTGGACTTTCCGAGCTTCACCCGAAGCCTGGAAGCGTCCGAAGCTGGCCAAACTCGCCCGGATGTTCCAAGCCGAGTTCGGAAGGACCGAACCCCACTCTGACGATCTGAGCCTTACTCGACATGTTCCGAGACTCACAGACCCAACAAGACCAGTTTTTCAGATTTTATCAGTTTGGAAAGACCTTCGGATGATCCGATACCAGATCTTCGGACGATCCGAAGGCAGACCCACAGTCCGAGGCCAGTGACTAGCTTAGGCAGTGGCTCGGATGATCCGAAGCCACAGTACCTGGTTCCTGAGGCATGTTTCGAGGGACCCAGTTTTGAAGTGTTAAATCTTGTTTGTTTATTGATGCATGTGATATTTATACCCCATTGATAAATTAAAATGTGTACTAACCATCTTCTTTTATTACATAGTGTATATACTATTGTATTCACTTCCAGGCTGATTCTATTGGTCGGGCACTGAGTGATTTCACTTCCAGGCCGACGCTATATTTGTCGGGCACTGAGTGACCTCGAGGCCTTACTCAAAATGTCAGATCTGGTCCTATCCAGAAGACAACCGAGAAGTGACCTGAAAATCTAGACCTAACTCAATAAGTCAATCTAGTCATGACCAGAAGACAATATGAGTTTTGGACTGAGCACCTTATTATTAGATACTGTGGATTATTGTAACTTAAAATGGTTAGAAATCAAGTAGGAGACTCAATTCCATTTACCTTTGATATTTTTCGGGAAAACAAGTATGGTTTTTGAAATACTACTTGTGTGTATGTATTTGATGTTATGTATGTTGACCTGTTAATGATTGTGCACTTGTTCGCTTGTTGAACAGAGACCGCGATACCACACATTTATGGTGAGCGAACTTAACGTTACAGTATGTGTAAACAGGTTTTATTTGAGATGGATCTTGAGTAATGAGTGGTTTCAAGTTGATGAACCCACTCATGTGCTTAGACATGATGCACTGTTGTAAGAAGTGCTTATAATGGTTATAAATACTTATGATGTTAATCATATGAGTTAGGTGATACTGCTTCCACGTACCTTTTACTATTGGACCATCGCCGAGCTGAGTGTGTCGGTTACATCTACTTGGACCAGGTGGGTCTACAGTCACTGACAAAGTGTGTCAGTACCGATTTTGAGGTGTATACAGGAGATGTACTTGCAATGATGTATTTTGACTGTGTCAGGACTTAATACTATTGGTGTCAGTATAGTATTTAGGGGTTATGGTGGATGACAGCAGTAATGAAAATGATGATGAGAATGGAATGATGATGATGATATTATACTTGATATTGAGAATTTATTATCAAGCATGAGATATTATATTACAAATATTGATTATTTACTAACCTGATGTTTATTTAAACTGCAATATTATATTTCCTTCACTGGGCTAGTTAGCTCACCCCACTCACCTTTCAGGAGATGAACCCGAGGAGGAGAACCCTCTGTTTGAAGCTTAGGGTGGATAAGCTGCGACGTTGCATTGGGATTCCCACTGAGGGGAATACCCTTATCTTTGCTTTTTGGTTCTTGGAATCGTTTGTCTTGGTAAAGTATCGAGTGTGGTACTTGATTTGTGTTAACGTGATGTATTAATACTACCATGTATCCGTAGTTACTCTGATATTGTTTTAATGATAATTCAATGTTGGAATTATGTGTGCTTGTATTATGATTACGATTATGTTTATGTGGGTAGACTTATGGTATATGTTTGAGTCCACATGCTGGGATCATGTGTGACCTTTGGGCCTAACTGTTGATCCGGCCCAGTTAGAATGCTTGAGTTAGTTTAGTTTAAAAAAAAAAAAAAAATCAGTCGCATTCCGGGCCCACCCTTCGGGTTAGGGCGTGACAAATCTAACTTGATTCTAGACAAAATTAATATAAATAATATGTATAAGTCAATATAGATTATGTTTTTATTTAATTAATATTTTATTTTAAAAAGCTAAAATTATGGAATGTGGAGTGCAAGTTTTGGTCAAGTTTTGGCCTAATTCACCTTAATCTAGTATAAAAGTTTATCAGCTCAAGCTGGATAAACCTACGTCATAGGTTATGTCAAGTTATGGGATATAATTCGAGTTCGAGGACGAGAGAGAATACGGCTGAAACTCAAGCGGGTTGGGCTGTTTTTAATAAACCCAACTCAACCCAACCCACATAAAAAATTATTGAGCTTGACCTGATCCGATCTAAGTTGTTGGCCCAAATTATTCAACCCGACCCGTCCTAAGTTGTTGGCCCAATCTAACTTGTTTTTAGCCCAAATTTGGAAAAAAAATAAATCAATAACATGTTGTTTATATTTTTTGAAATTCGGGCTGAATTCGGTCAAGTAGAGTTGATTTTAAATTTCTAAGCCCAGTTTGACCCGAATTCCATGTAGATTTTTTTCCAATCCCATCAGATCCTAAATTTATAAATACATAACCCACCCCACTAATTTCTCAGGTCAGATCATGCATGTCGAGTTAAAACCCGGCCTAAATTTCACCCCTAGGAGAGAGGTTAGGTTGAATTATGGATCAAGAAACATATCATACCTATATGTTTGTTTAGGTTAAGACATGGATCATAGGATGAGTTAGGTTGTCCATGACTCACAGAGTACGTTAATTGAGTCATTGATTGGGTCTGAGTCATTATTCTAATTACACCATATTTAATTTGTAGATTGAATTATGGATTCTAAAATTTACAAGTCAAGAAAAATATTTTATTAAGAAACTGATTTTTGCAAAAATTGTAGAAGTAAAGGTATCGTCAGAAAGATTGAAAAAGTCTTGTTAGAAATAATTGGTGAAAGACCAACAGTGTTTTTTTTGGAAGAAAGACAAATTCTTGATGGGCTCCTTATGGCTAATGAGCTGCTCCATATGAGGCAGAAAGACAGGAAACCTGGAATTTTGTTTAAGATAGACTGATGAACACCGTAAAATTACAATTTTACCCTTTAATATGTAACGACCTGTCCCGTAACACAATATTGTCCGCTTTAGGCCTACACACAGACCCGCACGGCTTTGCTTTGGCGAGCCAAGCCACTGTTGCTCCCAAAAGGCCTTGTGCTAGAAGGAGGAAAGCTACTACTTATATACCAGAGAATTTCCAATACCACTAGCAATGTGAGACTTTTGAGGCAGGGTATTACATAATATTAGATTAATTAGTCCTTATTTTATAAATATTAGATATGTTTAGGGTTGTTTTTAGTTTTATAGTTTATTTTGAAAAATATAAAAAAAGAAAAGAAAATAAAAATAAAAAAATGATAAAAATTGGTTAAGTCAAAAATACGGTCGACGTTACCTTCAGAAGGGTCAGGTCAAGTTGGTTAAACTAGTGGGGTTTTCAGAACCAACCTTCTACACTCAGATTAATATTTAAATTTTATTATCCAAATTTTGAGTGAAAGTCGAGTCTCATTTATTGTCGATCGGGGTGTCCAACACCTAAGATCTGAAAGAACCATTTCGATTTCTTTTCTTTTCTTTTCTTTTTCCATTTCCTTTCTACTTTTTTTCCTCTCTCTCGTCGCAGGACTCGTGGAAAAACAAAGTGCAACCAGCTGAGATAGCAGCCAGCTGAAGGAGTGAGCAGCCAACACCGCACACTGCAGGCAGCAGCACTGATAGCAGAGGAAAAAAGAGAAGTTAGCGTCTCCAGCGGTAGCAGGCAGCAGCCAAGAGTGCATGCAGCAGACAGCAACCGAGAGAGATGGCAGGCAGCACCGCACACAGCAGAAGAGCAGCGGCAGCAGCAACCAGCGATGGTGGAGCAGCTGAAGTGGGCAGCGACAACATGCATCGCAGCTAGCTGAAGAGGCAACCAGCAATGAGAAGAAAGGCAGCTGCAGTCCAAGAGTATGGCAGCCAGCACAGCACAAAGCAGGCGGCAGCCAAACTGAGAGACAGACACGGCAGAAGCAGTGCCCAGAGACAGAGGGCAGCCAGTCCGGGCTGAAGCAGAGCAGCGGCAGCAGCAACCAGAGAGATGAAGCGGCTGAAGCAGAGCAGAGGCAGCCGGCTGAAGCAAAGCAGCTGCAACCAACAGCAGCAGCAGCAGAATTCATCTGCTGCTCACAGACTGCAATCACCCAAATCTGCCGAAGAAGGAGGAGCAGCTCAGCTGAGAAGAGAAAGCAGCCAGCGCCCAATGTCGGAATTTATGAACAGCTGTCAATCAGCAGCAAGAGAGGCAGTTGCAGATAAGAAAGAAGAGAAAGAAGGGTAGCCAGCACTGCACACAAGGGCAGCAAACAGATGATAGCAGCAGCCGAGCAAGAAGATGAAGAGATGAGCAGCTGATCCTCAACTGGGTTTCAGAGAGAAGATAGAGATAAGGAAGTGGAAGAGAAGATAAGGAGAGATGAGGATAAGAAAATGAGCAGATGCCATCTAGCAGCTGAGAATTTGAAAAGAAGATTTGGATGAAAGTTGCCAGATAGAGCTAGGAAGATAAGATAAGAAGAAGTTAGCCGAAAAGAAAGCTGCCGTGTAGCTGGATAACAGCAGCTGCCGAGTAGCTGGGAAGAAAGAAACTGTCGTGAAAGGATAAGAGAAGAAGAGATAAGATAAGAGTCATCCGTGCACTGGGTTTCAATTTCAAAGATAGATGAGGATAAGGTATTAGCCGATTTTTATCAGAGGAGGAAGAAAGATACGAAGAAAAAAATATAATTATCTGCTGGATAAAGCTAGGGGTAACCAATGCACAGATATTTAAAACTGAGATAAGGGGATGAAGAGTTAGCCGATGGGAGAAAGATACGGATAAAAAAAAAAAAGAAGCTTAGACGACACTGCTTTATTTGAATTTAAATGGATCTGTTATCCCGGCTGAGTTTGAAGGGTCCCTTATCTCATCCCCTCTCTTCTATAAATTCAAGGCTTTGGATCCATTGAAGGTTGAACGGGGTCAGACATTCAAGGCTGAAGTTGGACGACGAAAGACGGAGAAAAATAAATAATTTCTTGTAAGTTATTTTATTTTTTTTATTTTTATGACAAATCTAAAAGAATTGTATTTCATTTCCAATTTATTAATAAAAATTCATGGCAGTTGTTTAGATTTATGGTGGTCCCAGTTATTAAAATATTTAATAGTGATGATTTGTATTCTATTTTTGATTCTTTTTATGAACATTATGTAAGACATTATTTAGAATTTTTTTCAAGGAAAGGAGAACCCCTATTAGGATCAGTGGGACTTGCCATCTTTCCAATCTAAGGTTCTTATCAAGAACAGTTGTTTTAGATTTAGGGGAAACACAAGTATAAAACCCTCTCAAGCCTAAGGCTTGAATTGAAAAAAATCCGATTTAAAGGATGACATAAAAATTCTAATTAGAATTTTAATAGAAAATAAATTTGAATTATATTTTATAACTCTAGAACATTTCATAGTCTAGGCCGTGATTTTATTATTTTTAAATTGGATAATATGCCGCGTCGATGTTTGACCCGATTCCATTGTAGATTATGTAAAAAAATTATTTATTCTTGATTTATTTTTCTTTTTCTCAAAAATTCTTCAAAACTATTCATTGTTCTAAATTAAGATTATAACTAAATGTTTTAGAAAATGATTTCCTTAAATCACATCATTTTTAAATAGTGCTATTTTTTTTATTTCGTACATATATTTTGTAGATTTCCCTTGGTTACGACCTCACACTCATACTCTATACTATAAACCGGTTCGTATGCTTGCGAGTAATTTAAAATTCACATCATAGACTTGGAAAAAACATATGATTTTGTTGATTGGTCCTTCGTGGGTTATCTATTTGAGAGGATGGGCTTCGGGACCATGTGGTGCAATTGGATGAAAGCCTGCATTGAAGATACATCTTACTCCATCCTGGTGAATGGTTCCCCAACTTCCCCGATTCATGCAAATAGAGGGCTGAGACAGGGGGATCCGTTATCTCCTTTCATCTTTACTTTAGTGGGGGAAAGATTGAATAAGCTAGTGGATAAAGCTAGAGAGTTGGACATTGTCAAAGGCTTTAAAGTGGGAACCAACGGACCAACAATCACCCATTTACAGTTCGCTGATGATACTTTATTCTTTTGTGACCCTTCTAGACAGGAACTCTTGGGATTCAAAGCTATTCTAAGATGCTTCGAATTGGTCTCGGGTCTCAAAATAAATTTGGGAAAGAGCTCTCTCTTTGATATGGGTCTGGAGGATGATCAGCTTAAGGAATTTGTAGGAAATATTGGTTGTGGTACTGGTAAGCTTCTCTTTATCTATCTTAGTTTGCCCGTTGGTGGGAATCCCATACTGAAGTGTTTTTGGACCCTAGTAAGAGGGTGGAAAGAAGATTGGCTGGTTGGGGTAAGAAATTCTTATTTTTAGGAGACAAGGTTACTCTTATCAAGGTTGTACTTCTACATCTGCCAACATTATATCTCTCCATGTTCCAACTTCCAAAGGGTATTGAAAGACAACTTGAACAACTTTTCAGAAAATTCTTATGGGGAGATAAGGAGTCGGAAAAAAGAGTTCATCTTGTGGCATGGTCTGAAGTTGTGCAATCCAAATCTAAAGGTGGGCTAGGCCTGGTGCCCCTGCATCTTAAAAACCAAGCTATGTTATGTAAATGGGCTTGGAGATGTGGTAGAGAGAAAGATGCTTTATGGGTCAAAGTTTTATCAGCCAGGTACAGTGTTGAGGCTGGGGGTAAGTTGGTTCCTTAGTGATAGAGTTGATTGTCTTGGCTCCTCCGTAGTGAAAGTTTGGTGGAAATTAGGATCGGTGCTTGGTTTGGTTGGAAGCTTGTTTTGACAAAATTTAAGATTCTTGGTTGGTAGAGGTGACAAAACTTTTTTTTGAAAAGACCTTTGGTTAGGAGAGAGGCCACTCAAAGAGATATTTCCAAGACTTTCAGAATTGTAAGGAATGCTAATGTGTTGGTTCAAGACCTTATCAAGTGGGACAATGGATCTTTCACCTGGAACTTGGAATTCCGTAGAGAATTAAGGTCCTTTGAAGTGGAGAGCCGTGATGGTCTTCTGAATCTTTTGGGGGGAGTTTCCTCTCTTGCTATCTGAATCGGATGAAATGATCTGGACTTGTGACTCCTCGGGTCTGTTATCAGTTAGAGCATTAGTACAACTGGTGCAAAATCAACTTTCCAATGATGATAGCATCTCTAGATTAGTTTGGGAGAGTGCAGCTCCCCCAAGGGTCCAAATATTTGTTTGATGTGTTCTTAAAGAAAAAATCTTAACAAAGGTTGAGCTAAAAATAAGAGGCTTGCTTGGGGATATGGACAATCTTTGTTGTATCCTTTGTGACTCTCATGCGGAGGATGTTGATCATCTTTTTCTTAAGTGTGACTTGGCTAAAGGTTTTTGGTCAAAGTTCCTCAACTTCTTGGGTATTCCTTGGGTTTTTTTCAAACTCGTGTGCCCAATCTATCAGAGCTTGGAATATTTCGAGATTGACACCTAGACTGAAATGTGCTTGGCAGTTGTTTCTGGCAGTGATTGTTTGGTCTCTATGGAAAGAAAGAAATGCTAGACTTTTTGAAAGATTATCATCTTCGGAAAGTGATCTTTTTCAAAAAAACCAACTGGAGATGGTTTGTCTGGTTGTTGGCGAACTCCAATTTTAAAGGTCTTAAATTTAACAATCTTTTATTATCATGAGAGAGTTGCATGAAGTTTCGAAATTGTATTGTAAAGGTGAAGGAGAAGTGGATCCCACCTCTTTTGGATACATGAAAATTAATATTGATGGAGCATCCAAAGGGAATCCGGGTTTAGCACGGATTGGCAGAGTACTTTGAAATTATAGAGGTGAAACTTCTATTGTGTTCAACGAATCGGTGGGAGTAAAGAATTCCAATGAGGCTGAAATTCTTAACATTAGGAAAGCTCTCATTATTTGGAAGATTCTTGGTCAGGGCAATTTGATTGTAGAAAGGGATTCTGCAAATGCTTTCAAATGGGCATCGGAATTGAGGCGACCACCTTGGAGACTGACCAATGTGGTTATGGAAGTGAGAATCTTGGCAAGAGAGATGGGCATTTCTTTTGCTTAAAGTTGGACGAACAACTAATGGAGTGACGGATTATTTCGCTAAACATGGGAGTTGACAACCATTGGACGGGCGTTTTTCTTATTTAATTCTATTTCTTCTTTTCTGCTTGTTGTTTCTCTTATTTTCCTTTTGGTCTATCCCTTTTAAACCCTCTCTCTATACTGTTTCTCTCTTTTTAATGAATCTTTTTTGTGACTGCTAAAAAAAAAAAAAATTGTAGAGGTAATGGTAAGGAGAATGTAAGCTATTTATCAAACAAAAATTCAAAAGTTGGGTTTTGTTGCATATCAAATTCAAGAATCTTATAAAAAAGTCAATATTATTAAGCGAGAGTGGATTGGCATAATGGTCAATAAGCTCTCTTCATCAATGGAGGTCTTGAGTTCAATTCGTGCTTAAACCCCTTCGAACTATTCCTGTATCAATAAATATGCGTTATTAACGTGGTAAATTTAAAAATATTGCCAATATTTATGACATTATTATTTACAATCAGTCAATATTCTTCTTTTATGTGATTCAGATATTGTTACTATTTTTTGTATTATCTTTATTTTTTTTCATAGTATGTTTTTGTGGGACCATCAGGCTTGACCGTGATCATGCTTTAGCATTTGTTCCCACCATGTGCTGGACTCAAGCTCGATCTCAGCCTCCTTTCATAAGTCGGGCTCAAAATAAAAGGGTTGACACTTATTTTTAGCATGAGCCCAAATTGAAATCCGGTTGGTAAGGCTTGGACACTCAAATCAACCTAGTTTGATTTTGAGGCGAGGCTTTATAATGTATATGCTTGGATAATGAAATCAAGTGCATTTGATTTTTGATCTGGGCTTAATCATAAATAAGGTTTTAAATATTGGACTCGATTTTAGACTTAGAAAGATTGAGTGCAAGTCGTACCATTGAGTTTGCAACCTTGAACAGACTGTGGGTGATAAACCGGAGGAAGGTGAGGATCATTCGAGTTTCAATTCGACTCAGTCACGTTCTACTTAGAATTAGATCAAACAATAGACTCGACTAAGTCATAATGTCTGAAGTCTGAAATCAACTCAAAGCATTGCATTATCTCATTTTGCAATGTAATAAGGAATTATTTTTCAAAATATTTTACAAAATAAATAAATAGTCCAAACTCATGTCAATTGTTATATTTTAAAATTCATTGTATTTAGCCTAAAAATTAAGAAAGTCTTGTTGATATACCAATACTTACCTAATTTGAAACCAAATTTAATGAGTCATATATTGACTTGAGGTTGGTAAACTTTAAGTAGCATATGAAGAATTTGGCCGATACGCCATGTATGGCCCACATGTCCACCACAACATTGCATGTGTATTGTTGAAGACCGGTTGTGCTGCAATGGACATCATTTCGAGCGAGCCGTTGTTGTAGAAAAAATTTCCAACTCTTTTCTTTACATTTTAACCTCCAAAGGATGCGATTTTGTATCCATTTTTTACGATCCACACTGTCTAAGGCCGAGCTCATAGTTAGATCTACAATTAATTGAAGAAAGCCTTCATCTCAAGGTATCAGCTTCTAAAGACGTCATTTTTTCTTCTCATGTGTTTTAGGAGATAATATGATGGTTAAATGTTGGATCTTATGTGTGTGTAATTATTTTTAATTACATTCAAATTTTTAGTATAAGTTATGTGAAAAAGTTGGGGTTTTTGAAAAAAAAATGCTTTTTTCATTTAATCCTACAATTATATGGCTAATGGAGATTTAATTCTGGATTTGGAAATTATTTTTCCAAATATATTACATTTACTGCATATTTTAATTGCATATACTGTTTATTTCAAACTTATTCGTTTATTCTATAATAGAAGTTAATGCATTTATTTTTCTCACCTTTTGTAGGAACTAAACATATGTAATGCATGACTACTTGATACGTTTCCTCTATTACTCGCAGTCTCTCCTCTTTGGAGTCCAGCTTTATTAGTAATCGCAATGATGTCATTCTTTGTATTAGTGCTTCAATTTTCTAGTCTTTAATTGTTTTGAACTTGTGATTGTATTTTGACATTGTAATAAGTCTCATTATTTTTTTAATTCTTTGATTGTATCATTTTATTTGTTTCATTTTTTTTTTTTGTTTTTATATCTTTCATTCTAATTATTTTTAAACATTCGCTTCATTCTCATTAAATTTATTCTACTTCATTTGATAAATGAATTTCATTATATAAGGTTATTTCAATTATTCCCAATTTTTCCAAAAGTTTTGCCAAATTTCATTTAATATCAATTAGATTATTTATAATTTAGCTTATTAACCATGTCAATCGCTAATGTTTATCAGAATATTTAGTTACAGTGGGGCACATCACAATTCATATGAAATAGTTACCCATTTATCATCATCTATCATTAAGGATCATTGGATTTAAGACAACAAAATTAATCTATGATTTAGGGCTCCATGGTGAGCCTTCATGGCCAAATTTTGGTGTGCCTTACAGATAGTCGGCTCATCCATAGGGGTTTTAGTAGGATTGTATCTGAGTTTCCTACACATTAATAAAAAAAAAATTAATTGAATAGTTTTTTCGCCTTTTATTTTGATTAATTGAATACAGGCAACTAGAGCTAATTTCTACAGTTTGTATTTTGGAAAGCATATCCAATGTTACTTGTAATAAATTCAAAATTAAATTGTTAATTATATCAGACTAAAAATTATTTTAAAAATTAGTGGAAACGAAGTGTGCTGTAACTCACCTATGTGAGGTGTAATTGCTATAATTTGTTGCACTTTGCTGAGGATTTCTGTCCCACAGTTGCCTCATGAACAAAGTGAGTAATTGAATGTTGTCCATTATGAGCTTTGATTGAATTTGGCCAGTATTTTGGCATTTCAGTTAAAATCTGAAAATAAATTAAATTTCCAAAAGTTTAAGTATTTAATTCAAATTTTAAAATTTGACTAAAATTATATAAGTCCGAAGGTAAACATAAACCATTATCACAAATACTGCTTCAGAATATTAATAAGACATTTTTAAAATTTTGATTTTTACCGAAAAATAACAAAAAACTCAAACAAATTATAATATTATTAAAATAATTAATAAAACAAATTTCTTAATCAAAATTTGCCGCAAGACAACCACAATAAGATCTTAAAGAAATTACAAGCGTTATATGGACCATTCATATTGAGAAAGCCCAGTTAGAAGCTGAACAATCCAACGGTCTAAATTGAAAATTAGTAGGGGCCGCGCGAACGCGTACCCCCTCTGGCACAAATTATGACGTGCACTCTCCTACTTGAGGAGATGATAGAAGTGGGCCCCTCCAAAGTGCAATGGAGGCCCCACCCCTAGACCATGGGCCTTGTTGATCGCCCATCGCCCCCGCCCAGGTAAGTATTTTTTTCCCTCTCCTTACTCCTTTTAAACCATGCTTCCATGCCCTTTTCTCTCTTCACTTTTCGATGTGGGAGTTACTTCCTCCAAACTGAAATACGACTGCCTCAGCTCTCTTTCATTATTCGTGCTCTAGACTTTCTATCTACCAACAACTGATTTTCACCATCTCAGGAGGGGTCGATGGTCTGATTAGTATTGATGGATCTTCATTTTGACATATTTCAGATTTTTGTAGTGGTTTTAATTAAATTTTGGAATTTTAGATTTCAAACATTCCATTCATATTTTTTTAAAAATAAATTCCATTCATATTTTTTTAAAAATAAATTAGTGATTTTACCTATTTACAAGCTTCAACATAAAGAGCGGATACAACCAAAATACTTGATGAGGTTTTTTAGTCCTTCGAGACAAAAGATTTTTTTTATTAGAAATGAAATTTATAAGTAACACTTAGACCCATCCATGCTGTGTTTTTATCTTTATTTTATTGAAATTTTCTGCAATGTGATCGACACGAGAGTTTCAACTCCACCTTTTTTATTTAAAAGACTGGGGAATTGATTTGTGCATTAGTCCTTTTGAAGTAAAGTAGAAAGAAACTTTAATACGAGTTTATGAATTTTGCTCGTAGTATGAGTTGAATAACCCACAAGATGGATGAGTCAATTAGTCATCGGGTTGAGTTAACTCGTTCTGATAAATAGATTAATTTTTTTTATCAAGTGGAGCCAAGATTTCACACTCCAAACCCAGATGTGGGCTCAGAACAGAACTAATTTTTTTTTTTTAAATTGACACGTGCATTTGTAGACGTGAACAAAACTTTATTTTTTATCCAAAAGCGTACGTGAGAAAATTAGCAAATGGGGCTTCGAGCCTTATGCGAACCAAGTCCAAGCCCATGATTACTCCAAGGTCCAAGCTCCATATGAGTCGACAAGTCAAAAGGGTCCCAAAATTCAAAAGATTCAAAACAAATACATGTATGGCTTGCAGGAGAGACACCAAGGAAGGACTTATTGTATTACACGTTACTAGATGTAGGTGTTACTAAGTCTAGTGAGTTTACAGCAACGTTACTAGATGTAGGTGTTACTAAGTCTAGTGAGTTTACAGCAATTAGTGGTAGGTGTTTTAATTGTTTTAGGAATCGCCGGCACACTGTAGAATTTCTGTGGAATTTCCAAGCACCCAAGGTGCGATTTCCAGGTGTAGCAACCAAAGTCGTTGCTAGCTCCCTATTCCAGCCATAGTAGCTGAATTCCTGACCAAGTCAAGAAAGTGAGATGATTTGAAGACAAAATTCCAAACACCCAGATCAGGCCAAGTGGTGTTGTCGATCTACAAAAGCTCACTCAGTTTTGATTGAGGTTTGATATCAAACGAAGGTAATCCTGTACTCGGTTGATTATTGGGGCTAACTGAATCAAGTTTTAAGACTGCAGTTTGTGTTGATTTTTAAAGGGTTTAAAACCAGTTTTACAAATCAGTTTGGGGACTGAAAATTGGATATTTCTGTATGGGTTTCTACGACAGTTAGTGGCTGATTTCAAAGGGTTTAATCTCAGTTTTGAAATAATGTTTTAGACTGGCTAAATGATTAATAATGGTTTAATAAAATCTATTTAAAACTTATTTTATTTAAGGATCAATACCCAGTTTTTAAAATCAGTTTTAAGCGTTGGTTGTGGCTGTTTATGAACCTTACACCAAACCTAATCTAACCCAATTTTGGTTGCAGACCGTCCCATTTAAGTAGGCTTTGTTCATAAACTGAACTCGTTTGAGAACAGTCATGGATGGGGTTTTGTAATATGCTTGAATTGACTTTATTGAGAATTTCGAACCAGATTTTAAAAGTGATTTTGGACTATAAGGCATTTAAATAACTGTTAAAAATTTGTTCTAGGACAAATCGTTGGAACCAAGAAATTGAAAATAATGGTCAGAATTCATTCGACTTATTTTAAAACCCACTATGACTTTTTTCGCTGATTAATTTGATTCAATTAATTCCAAGGATATTTGAGTTGGGTTTTACCATTTGAGATTAGCGGATTGCGTTAAACTCGCTGGATTCTTGATTTACATGACCAAAATATTTGAGTTGTGTCGTTGCTTCTGCTTTAAGCGATTGAATAGAGAATCTTATCCTACCTAGTCTGCATCAGTTGTAACAAAGCCAGGTTGAGTCATTTGAGCCTCATAAATTGATCAAAGGCTAGTTATGGCAATGCGATACAATCACCGCAACCAAATGTATGTTCTATGATATCAAGAAACCCTACTTGTTCAGATTCGCCATGTCAAGGCGCTATCACCTTCGTAGCAGACAAGTCGGGAATGGTGATTGGTTACTTTCCAGTCAGAGTCGTCATGTGAGATGTGCTCTAGAAGATAATCGATTATCTTCATTTGTGCTCAACTACAGAGAGAGCTTGGGGCTCTACAGAAACAAAGAAGCCAAATACCCTCTCAGTTCACCATCAGTGAAGTCCAGGTACTCCAAATATTCACCTTCTGAAGAAAGTTCAGATGAAAGCCTTTACTATTAGAGGTACAAGGAAATACATGCAATTAGACAACTTAAGAGGAGGCAACAAATCGTTCGTTTCACCGATGAAGAAGACACAACTGCACAAGTCGAAACAGTTGACTCAGATTCCTCCAGTGAGGAAGAGGTTGATGAGTTTATGGGAATGGATTCCATAAGTGTGCAACTTTTGGAAACAACACATGAGCATCCAGATCATTGTGAGCCACATGTGAATGACATGCAACCTAGTGGCACAGATTCCATCAGTGTACCTTGTCCAACTCAACAATTTGATTCTGATTTTGATTCTGGGGTTGATGAAGATCGTCTGCAACTCGTAAAAACGCCTCCACCGCTACACGCATCGCATCGACATACTTTGTCTGATTAACATGCTCACTTTGGTCTCCTAGGAGAGGAGTTACACTCGCCCCTAGACTTTCAGAATGTCTAGATGCCTCTGACATCTCCTAACATTCACAACTAACATTACTACAAATCATCACAAAAACCTATATATACACATATCTCTTGGTTTTACCCCCATACCGCCAGGCTTCAAAAGCTTATATGCACATCTTTCTTTACATCTAAAAAGATTTTCACCTATAGATATTACATGTCTACACCTCCAACCCTTTCTAATCCAACCATACCCTAACCTCTTTTGCCTCTAGTACTCATCAGAAGAGGCTAACATATCATCACTAGAGTCAAGATTATATGGACAAGCTGCCTAGAGGTGGTTGTGTTCTCTATAAAAACTGCATTGAACAGGTATACCAAATCTCAGGTAATAGCATCCCCATTCATAATGTCCAAGTGCACCACAAATTGGGCAAATATGATTAGGCGAACGAGGACAAAAGGCAGCAACATGTCCTGAATGATAACAGTTAGTGTACATAGAAATTGGCATTTGCTCCATTGGTGGTTCATACAGCTGCAAATGTACATTCCAATATGGATATGGAACATATGACACTAGTCCAACTTGTAACGACCTGACCAGAGATTTCAGGTTTGATTGTACAATTTAAAGGTCCTAAATACCATGTACTATGTTTCGGATTACGTTTACAAAGAAATAAATAAATACTAAATTCAAGTGGGCCCCACTTGACCCACTCTCCCTCTTTGTTGTGCACGAATGAAAGGAGAAAAAAAAAACCATGTTCCTTTCATTTGTGTGCGCCAATGGAGAAGAAGGAAAACTCTTGTTAGTACCTCAGTTTTGTCGAGTCCCTGTTTGTCAATTCCATGACTCGGAAAGAAGCACTTGGTGGAAAGTTTGAAGACCCAAGGTGATCGAAAGTGAAAATCATGCTCCACCGGATTGAAGCTCATCTACTATGGCAATCACAAAATATGTATTATGGACATAGATGACTTTAGGTGGTACCCACACCTGAAAGAGGACCATTCCTAGGCTTAATTAATCAAATGGTTAAATCATAAAAAGCCTAGAGAAGAAGCTTGACAGTGAATTGGAACCCAACTTGAAAATATGAATTTGGTTTCACTGTCAGCTCGACCAGTCGTTCTCACTTACCCCTCGGTGGAGACAGGATCTACCCATTGTGGTCAAAGAGTGGTCGACTTAATTGACAAAGGTTCTGGATCAAAGAACTGTCATTCTAGGTACACCTCTGATCGAGAGTCTCGTATGCACCAACCCCTCGGTGAAAGGCTGAAACGACCTCTCATGTTCAACTACTCTTGGATAAAGATGTATGAGTTCTGGAACTTAGAACTCAAGTAGACTCTCGAGATAACAGACATATTGGTATATCAAGACCGATCGAGAGTACCAGGACCGACCCCTAGGTAAAGGGAGACAGGGCGTTCAAAGTAAGATAGGTTTCTAGACTTGAAATTACTGTTAGCATGATTTTGCCACAGACCGAGCCTCTCGTAAGAACTGACCTCTCGGTGCCATAATTGTAGACCCATCGATGACATCGACATGTCGACCGAGAAATAATATTACTGTTGGGAGTACACTTAATGCACAATGGTCGAGTTTTTAAAGGTAACATTTGTAGTCACCGACCCTTCTGTGCGACCGACCTGTCGGTACATTACCGTTACTGCAACTTGTTGCTTTGTCTATAAATACCGATCTTTATGCAACCAGTTGGTAACCTTTGGCAAATCCATTGGACTCTCATCATCATCAGTGAGCTTAAACAAGGGCCAACAAATAGATCACTCTCTATCTGTGCTTGAACTTGGGGAATCTAATATAACCAATCATATGAATTAAGTTTGTGAGAGAAAGAGGAATGAAAGGATAATAAACTAGGAAAGGTGTGGTAAAACCAGTTTGCTTGTCACCTTGGATTGTGATTGCTTTACGACGGCTATAAGGTGGAGCGTCGACACACATTGGATGGGATCTTGAAGAAACACACATCAAGAGATAGAGCTACAAAGGCAAGTGCTTAGTGGTTTTAATTTTGTTTAAAACCTTTGTTCCGAAAGTGGATTAAGGAAGCTTGGTTCCGAAACCACTATAAACAATCTGGAGCGTCGTCTCCAGCACAGTGGTAGGTGGAATTTCAAGCCAAATGAATAGGTGGAACTCATATTCTACTGTGGTGGGTGAAATTCGCAACCGATTGAGTGATGTGAAATTCCTACTCTAATTGTGAGGATGTAAGTCTCCACTTAGTGTATTTAGGGATAACTCAAGGTTGAATTAGTCGTAACAAAAAATGTAAGTTCGCTAACTGAACCACTTTAAATTGGTCTTATGGTATTTGATCTTTGTGTGTTTGTATTTCGTATTTAAGCACTCTTCTCAACACACATCATTTTGCATTTGATTATCACCATCTATACATCGTATACAAGTTTTGTAAAGAATTTTAAACTCAGTGTGATCGATTAAGTAAGTAACAACAAGCTATCACACTGAACGAGTCTCTTGATTGATATTACACTGCACTTAAACTTTAAATAATCAATAAATTTGTAAACACCATGGAAAATGAGGTTGACATATTCATCTCTCCTCCCCTCCCTCTAGGCTCAATCATGTTGTTCTAGCACCAAGAATGAGACTTTTAAGTCTCCACTGCTTTCTCTCTTCTCCCGTACTCACTTTCGATGGAATCAAAATCCCTAAAAACTCTCAACGGTCTTCCCCCATCATCCCAACGGCAGCAAATATTTCACCATTTTCTCCAAATCACTCGGTCGTCCCTTTTCTTTGGACTAAGTCCTTCAATTCCCTTGATATCTCTTTCTCAGTATCTCTACAACAAAAATTTCTCTATTGTCCTCTCTCATCTCATCATTCCATTACCGGTTCAGCATAAATTATCTCGCAAGTTTCTTTTCAAGCGATCCTTCCCAGCTGTTTGCAGTCGAGACCCCACCTAGACCTACTTCCTATCTTGTCGCCCTTACCCAATAAAACCCAATAAAATCCGATTCAGATATATCTCACCCCTTTACCCGCTCCACCCATATTTCCCCAAATCTGAGAAGAGGATAGCTGTGAGGTCGGTGGAGATGGCAGGGGATTCCAGACGACAGGCTCTGTTGATTCTAAACGCAACAAAGAACCATGGAGATCTTGAGGTAAAACTCTCTCTCTCTCTCTCTCTCTCAGTAGCAAGCGTGGGGGTTGGCTTATATTTTTCTCTGTAATTACTATTGTTAAAATGGGAACGAGTTGATCAAGCTCCTTGTTTGTCTGATAATTTCTCACATACCCTTCTTTATCTATATTTTGTTGGTTGTCTGGATGGATTGGAGTTGGATTTTTGTAACAGAGTACATGGTCAGAATTTTGGTTTAAGGAGAGCTAGTATTGTTGTAAAAAAAATGGATATCTTGATGGCTATTTGGTAGGAGTTGAAGGTGTTCTTGCCTGACTCTAGAAGATGGTTCTCTAGACATATTGCTTCATTTAATAGAAGGAAGATATGATTCATGAGGTGTTCGTTACTTGTGGAGAAATTGTGGATGTACGTGTTATGAAGGATTTTCTCAATGTATGATGTTTTTTGTCCAAGTTTCCTTTATGTTGTGGTGATTTGTTTATTATTCCTAAGGATAAGTTTGAGGTTGGAGAGCAAGTACATACGTATTATTTTTAGGTGCATAAATATGTGGATGGTCATATGGGATCGGCCAACTCACTAGCTCTCTAGAAAACTTGAGATTACAAATGGCAAAAGAGCACATAATTCTTGAGACTGTTGGACAGCAATTTGGCTACAAAACCTTAGGATTTTCACATGGGGTTGTAGTCTTGAGGCTTTTGAATTCTTGGAATCTTTTGCAACCACCGCTTGGATTTATTTTGTCTCGATATTTACGTCGAGAGAGGTACTACATCACCTTCAACTGTTTGGCAATGCTGTTGGCAATTGGGAAGAATTGCCACTTGGGAATCAAAGTCTTATCAACAACCGATGGTGGGACTGAGTTAGGGTAGAGATGGTAGTGTACAACAACTATCTGATAGAACACCTATGCTTGTGTTGCTTCTTGAGCTTGTCGTGGATCTTTAGGAGCCCCGTGAATCTCACACGACAATTAGGTGAGGGTTCTAAACACACTATCGTTATATTTTAACGGGTGCATTTAAATCTCTATTGAAATTCAATTACATACTATTATGTGATGATGTTTGTTGATAATGCAATTACTTGTTGTGATGTGGTGTATGTGAATATATACCTCGGTTATATGTATCGAAATTGATAATTGATGCGTGAATGTTAAATTTCTGTGAAACTATGTTTACATGCTTATCTTGCATTGATATAAGCGCATGATATAAGTTATGTAGTTGAATACTATGTCAATATATGAATATGTATGCCAAGTGATGGATGGACGGAGGATAGCCTAATTTGATAATGGGACTTGTTCACCACAATGGATGAAATTTGTGAAGGACATAACCGTTATGATAAATGTGAGTTTGGATTGAGTGCCCGAAGAGATGGCTTGACTCGTCCACCCAAATTAATGTGATGTTATAAAATGGGTATGATGTGTATATAGTGAATGGGAATGCATTCATCAAAATGAATATGTGAAAGTAAGCGTTGATGACTATGCATGTGATGTTCATCATGTCATGCGAGTCCATTAGTATGGCATTTTGTATGAGAGTTTTGACATGATAATGAGCATGGACATAGAGGTGGACATGATGGTGTTGGTACACGTGGGACGTGTATGCCGCCTCGTGAACATAGTGGTAAAATGACATGTGTGAGACATGTGTGTTGATACACATGGGACGTGTGAGTGGTAGAATGATATACGTGGGACGTATGTGTTGGCACACGTGAGATGTGTGAGATACATTGAGATGGATAGTGTGAGTGTGCATCATGTAGTCTGCATATGGAATGCTTGATGAGTGTGAGTCATATGAAGCTTATTGTATTTTATTGTGACATATTGGACATCTTAAAATTTTAACTGTATGTGGTTTGGAAAATATAATACATATTGTGTGTTATGTTATTTAACCGTCACTGGGCTAGCGTAGAACACTTCCTTGCAAATTTCAGGGACCGCAATGGAAGTGGGGTTTGAAGAACTCCAAAAGATGCTTGAACCAAAGAGAAAGTGGAATAAAAAGTCCTCCTCTTGTTTTCCTTTATTAGGGAGTTTGAGAACTTTATTTGAATTATGAGATATTATACTTGAGAATCATGGATTGTAATAATCTATTTGAGTTAGTACATAACTCCAATATGTTTGAGTAGAACACGTTAATATTTTGATGTCATTTTTTGAGTGTTTTTTATATGATTTGACAGGTGTTAAGAAGTGAAATGTAGGGAAATAAAATTTCTCAAATGTCCAACTTTTAGGGGAGATGCTATCGGAATTTCGAGAAAATTTCAGACATTAATAGAACTTAGAAATTTAGTTCTCCTCCATCGTGTGTGGTTGTAAGATTTCAATTTAAATGAGAATCCTATGCTTTCATCACGTGGTGGATCGTAAAGTGTCAGTGTCACCGGTTCTTCGCGGGACAGGGAGTTACAAAACTTCTTGTGCATGAGTTGGTTTCGGGTAAACTATTAGCTCCGGGATAACTGGGGGTTCTTGCATAACAACAGGTTTTGGTTCATACACAAGTTTTGGTTCCATCTCAGGTTCAGGATTAACCGTAGGAGATGAAGTAGATGACTTGTATTTCAATGTGGTTGAAGGTTCACTTGAAGAAGAGGATATTTCAATGATTTCCATACACTTGGATTCTACACTTTTTAGGGGTGAATTAGGAGTCCATACCATCATACTAGAATCACTAGTGGTCGAATACAATGTCAGTGGACTCTCTGGTGTTCCCTTCCCCAATACAGTCTGAGTGTTGAACCATGCTCTGATACCAAATGTAACAACCCATCCCTCCAGCACAATATTGTTCGCTTTGGTCCCCATGGGCCCGTACGGCTTTACTCTGAGCCTTGTCCCACACCCAAAAGGCCTTGTGCTTTATGGGAGGAGAGGAACCTCTTATATACACCTCACACCACCACCACACAAACGATGTGGGACTTTTCCTACACCCCCATGTGGTGGGGTGTTACATTACACATTGAGGTATCTCACTCAACCCCAATAGCATTAAGTCCCGACACGGTCAAGATGCAGCTACTTGCAAGAGCATAACGACCCTACGTGTAATGACCCATTTCGAATTTATCCGATCTTGGAGAGATTTTCGAATCTCCGAGTTAATTGCGGGATTTTTATAATGTTGGGGAGAGTGTGGGTTCTGTGGTGGACCCCAGCTTGCCTAATTTCAAGTTCGGGAACTCAAAGGGCATTTTAGTAATTTTATAATTGTTATATATTGTCATGAAAAATTGTTGAAAATCACATTTTTTCTCGCTCGACGTTCGACATTCGATATTCTTTCGGGTTTTCGATTTCAATGTGTTTTATTTCCCTTGAAAAGAAATCTTTTAAGAACCTTGTCTTTAAAAAAAAAAAAAAACCCTAAGCCCTAGCACTACTGTCTTAAAAAATATCGTTTGCGTCACTGTAGCATCTAGCTACATGCGCCGCAGACGCCCCTCCCTCTCTCGGTTTCGATTCGCCTCTCCTTCTCACTTCTTGATCCTTCTTCTTCTCTTCGTCTTCCCCGAGCTTCTCCCTCTCTCTCAGCTCTCTCTCCCTCTCGGTTGGTGCAAACAACCATTGTCAGTTGGAACTCGACGCCCCTCCTTCACCACCCAAAGCTGCTGATTTCTTCCCCGCTTTCGCCGCCGTCTTGATTCGAATGAATACCAGGTATCCATGCTTCCCCCTCTTCCCTCTCTCTCTCTCTCTCTGGTTTTTCCTTGTTCTCCTTGGCTTCTCATGGTTTTCATCGATTTTCCTTGGTCTTTCCTCGATTTTCCCTTCATGTCCTTTGATTTTACTCGATTTTCCCTGTTTTTCTTCCCTTCTTGATTTTTCTCTGATTTTCCTTCTTTCCCCCCTTTTTCTCAAATCAAGTGGGTTACTAAGTCGACCCGACAGAGTCACTGAGTGGACTTAGTTGGGCGCCTAGGCTAACCCAGTTCCTGGACTCAGTTCGGCCTAGCTCTGGTTGACCTGGCTTGGTCCCTCTTGAGTTCACCTAGCTCGCCCAGCTAGCCTCGGACCTGGCCCAACTAGACATGCCCAACTCCCAAGTCCAATTTCTGACCCAGTTCTTAGGCCCAACCTTGGGCCTAGTCCTTGATTTGGCCCGAGCCGTTTTCTGACCCGACACATTTTCAAGCCCGTTTTAAGACTCGGCGAACTGTTTTGGGCCCAACCCAGTTTTAGGCCCATTTTCAGCCTAACTTCGTTTTAGCCAATTTTACCTTATTTACTTATACGCTATTATTTGTTTCAACAGATTGAGATCCCTTCAACCCATCAAGCCGCTTACTCACTTCAGATTTTCGACTCCACACATTGTGAGGGGACTTATCACTATTTTAGCATGCACTTGCACATATTAAATTGTTATCTCTACACATGGAGTGACCAAGTGTAACCCTCTATTTATTTAGCCACTCAGTAAGGAAAACTGTTGAAATAAATATGTGGTAAGAGGGTCCACTCGAGGTGCTCTTGTCAAATATATGCATCGTGGAGAACTTTAATTGGACAATCGGAACTGAATATGATACTTGGAAATTGTTAATGATACTTTGAGCATTTATTCGCTAGATGCTTTTGGAATCATGTGGAACATTGACATGTGAGACTAAATATCTCATTATATATTTTTGATTCGCATGATGAAATATGTTACTGATTTTGAGTTAGTAGCATCAAAACATATTCTTACTATTGCATATGATCATGACATCATGTGCATACTGTTGGGGAGATTGTTTACATATGTATATGTTAATGATGATATGATGAGTTTGGTTGTTGGGAGGACTTTCCCGTTACGCTCCGATGGTCGAGACTCCCATAGGAGATGCGGGTTTCCCCGTTGCGTTCCGGCGGTTGAGGTGTCTGCCCTTGATATTGGCTTTCCCATTATGCTCCGGCGGTCGAGACCCCCATAGGGGATGCGGATTTCGTCGTTGTATTCAGACGGTTGTGTATTATGTGGTCTCCCGTTTGTTTTGCTAAGGAGATCGAAGTAATTGGAGGACAGTTGTGAGCTATGGAGATGATGTCTTAGTTTGGTCAGTGGGACCATTGGTTAGTTGTGTAGTTGAGTACTCTTGTACATAGACAATCATTCTATTATGATGTCCATTATTTCTTATATATGTGATATATGTTTATATTGCTGACGTGTGATATTGTTATCCCCTTCACTGGACTGGTTAGTTCACCCTTACTTTTCAGAAGTTTGTTGGAGGACCTGACGTGGGCTACCGAGATGATGTCTTGGACTGGTCGATGGATTATTGGTTGGTGGTGCAGTTGGATCTCATACATTTGAACACCCCTGTTATTACGATATTCTTGCATACATGCATATGATATCTATTTATGTTGCTAACATGTGATATGCATTATGTTTTCACTGAGCTGGTTAGCTCACCCCTTACCTTTCAAGTATCCCAATTTTGGAGAGACCAGGCGGGGCCCCTTGAGAAGGCGCCAGTAGAAGAGCAGTGGTTGTTAGATATTTTATAATCATGTTGTTCTTAGTTGAGAGACTCTGTTTTATATGACCCTGTTTTGGATGATTGTATGACTATATTCGAACAGTCTATGATTGTTTTATGTTTTATTGGTATGTTGGACCTTATTGTCAGTTGTTGAACGGGAAGTAGTTGCCCCGTTTCAAAAAAATATTGCTCGAAATCTGTTGATTAGAGATGTTTCATTTTATTTCAGAGATAACGTGCCTGTAACGGGACGGTGCGTTACACTATGGCCTATACATGAATATGACCTAACGGTCCATAACAACTCAACAACCAATGCATGAGAAGACATTTCAACACAACCGCATGAACACACCCAACCATCGAGTCTTTTACCATAAACATGGTTTACTTACTCATTTCCCTCTGGTACACTTCCACAAAGTTTCACCCTGGAGTATACTTACCATCCACTGGTTAACTATTCTAGTTTAACAACATAGAACATTTACAATACCACCACCTGTATGACTGGTTAGTACATATAACCCACATGCATATAAATATTCAAAGCATGAAACCCATGCATCATATGAACCACATACACAAATAACCAAATATGAACCACATCCATATTCTGATATAGCACATATCATATGCACCACTGATCCTAGCATGAATCTCATTGCATGATCAAAGCCACATAAATCACATATTCAATTAATCAATGCATGAATCACATATGCATGCACTAATATAACACATACACCAGACATTATCAGTGGACATTCCACAACTTGTCCATACAAACACATCTATTAACTCCTAGACATTTCTAATAGGCTCTATACTGCGTTTTAGACCATTAGGCCCCGACTCCTTGACACCTTTTCATGCTTCTGTTCTGACAGTCAGAACAAATTTCATCCTTTACAAGGAAGTGGTGTTAAGTCTTGCTTTCTCATTCCACTTAGTCTTTTTCATCTTAAAAATTTCATGGGTCCCATTTTCAGTCTAAAATCTACAAATTTCACAACAACCATTATACAGATTAAGTTGAGTCTCCCCACCTTCTGTAGCTTATCTTTTTACACCATAATCTGTGAAATATTAAAAACCAATAAATATTCATTTTAAAACCAAACGCACTTAAAATATTTCCAAAAAGAAACCCTTTTATCTATTTTTTTCACCAGAAAACAAAGTAATGTCTGTGAGTCTCCTAGATTCTTGCTACTTCATTTACTTATGTTAGAAGTCAGCTGTTAGCCATCCAAAACACACAATAAAAGAAAATATAAAGTACTCAGTTTACAATCTCGTATTTTCCAGTGCTTGTATTGAGACTTTGTCCAAAGGGTATAATACTGAAAGTAAATAAAAGTACTTAGTGTCCAACCCCTTTTACTACCGAGCGGCGAAAGAAAGAGAAGAATATCGTTGCGTTACAGACGGCCACCGAATGGCATTTCCGATGCGCTATCCGTTGAGGGTTTCGACCCAGAGGGTACAATGCAGTAAAGTAAACATCCAATACTTGAAAGTAAACACTCAAGAGTTAGTTGTGCTTAATCTTTTTCCCTCTTTTAGCTTAGAGATGAAAAATCAAAGTTTTGACACCACTAAAAACCATTTTAAGAAAATATCATTTTTTCCTAAATTCATTGGGTACATATTTTAAAGCCCAAAATTAATCCATTTCCTTTTAAAAGCTGAACTGACGTTAATAAAATTAAGACTAGATTAGTTTTAATTGAAAACCCACGAATATTTCCAATAAAAAAAAAATAGAGGTTTCTGCTCTCGATGGAACGAATGGAGAGAGAGGTAAGATTGTGACTTCTTTTTTTTTTAAATAAAATTGCCCCAACTTAAACGGGACGGTGGCTTGCAGCCCAATTCACCACCTAGGCTATAAAGCACTAGGTGTGGTGATTAAGTACCCTATTTAATGATTTTTTTTCTTTTTATAAAATTTTCTTGTTTATCCAAACTTGATTATTTTATTATTTAAAAATCTACACATAAAACACATCTTTAAAACATGTTTTTCAAACACTTTCTTTCAAGTTGGGTAATTTCAAGTTCTACCAAAACAATTTAGTTAGTTAAATAAGTTAGGAAATATAAATTACAAATACATCAAAATCCGAATGATTTAAACAAAAATCGTTTTAATGTCAAATTTAAAAAAATAAATAATATTTTATAAAACTCTGACTTTATAGTCGAGTCAAATAATTTAGCTGATAAAAATACTCAAAAAATTCAGAGGTATTTTGACACTTGAAATATTAACATTTTATAAAATAGGGAACACCACTAATAATTTAAAAATCACACTTCTGAAAATCAGAATGTAAGTCGGTAAAATTCTCCAAACTTAAAATTTTATGTGTAATTTGGCAAATTAAATATCACAGTTTATTTTAAAAATCTTAGTGGCAGAAAATTTGGATAATTATAATTTTGCCACTGCATTAAACGAGTCTGATCCACAGGTTTCTGAGTTCAAATCAAGTCAAAGTTTAACTCTGCACAAAGCCCACCTATTAATCTTTCACATTAACTAACCACTAATCACACTTAGTGGTAATTAATTGCACAATTAGACATTGACTAGGGTCGGCATATTACACAAGATATTAAATAAATTCGTTGAGTTAATAATTGAGTTTGTCAGGTGTTGTCAATCCATACCCTAAATAGATTTAACATTCAGGATCTTGTCAATTGGGTTAATTTAAAAAAAAAAATACAGCGATATTTTGAAAAAAGTTTCAATCCTGTTGCTTAATTTGAAAGAAGTTCCATGGTTTTTATATTTTGAAGAAGACGCTAAACTTTTTATAAGTTCTTTGAATAAATCATCCTTGTTTAAATTTAATACTTGTTTTACATCTATCTTTTCAAATTTGTTGTTCAGAATGATTGAATACCACAAAATGAAATAAGAACTTCAAATTTACCAAAATATTTTTTTTAAAGGTATTTAATATTCTTAATGATGTAGATTAATTTGATAAGAAGTCCGCCTGGATCAAATTTAAAGTCTTGATCACACCTATAGATGCCCACATCACTTAACCACTTCATTTTTCAATTTTTTTTTTTTTAATTTGATGCCCATTGGTTATATGACTAATTTTTTTTTTTTATAGAAGGTTGGTTTTTTACATTTACGCTAATCTAGAGGTGTCCTTTAAGGTACCTAAATTTGGATGGGATTAAAAACACTATAAAATTTCAAATTTTAGAAAATTCTTCTTCATCCCAATTTAACATATGCTTCATGGATTTGAATATCATTAAAAAAAAATTATAGTTCAATATGATCTTTTATTTCAATGAACAACATAACTTGACAATAGACCTTTAGATTTGTCAAAATACATAATTCAAAGGCATATACTATTTCTGACTATTTGATTTTAAAATTACAACCATTGATTTTGTGACCTTATATTAAATTGCTAAAATATGCCGTTGAATTTTGCTATTTTAGCTACTATATTGATGTTAGTTTCTTATGTTTGGATGGGGCTAAAACTATATTTAACTTTAATTTTGAAAATGATAAATAAAAATTATATCTTATATGTTGAATTTGGGCAAAGAAATCTTTTTTCAAAGACTTTATGAAAAGTTTGAACTTTTTTCAAAATATAGAGAAAGCATGGAGCCTTTTTGAGATTAAGCAAAAAGACTTGAGTTTTTTTTTTCAAAATTTTCCAAAAATATAAAATAAGTGAGATATGATTCGAGTTGGATCGCTTTCTTAATATATAGTCGGATAAATCCATTTAAGATTTTAATAAATGATTTCAATTCGACAGAGATCGTAACAACGAATTTGTCGTTGTGAAATCAGCCCATTTTATATGAGTTGTCAGATCAACCAACCTGCTTAACAAGTCAGACTGCAATTATAAAAAAAATGTATTCATTAAATCTTTCTAGAAAAATAGTTACTTTTAAAGATAAAGTTCTCTTTGAAAAAAAATTGTGTTTTTAAGGAAAAATTGTAGGCCCGTCTTATAGACATTTAGAGAACCTTACTCTAAACATCCGTTTTCAGATTTTACGATGAAATTATCATTTTATCTCCATATTTTCATTCATTCGAACGAATTATCAGTTTATTTTGGATTCATTCGAACGAATATCCCATGTATAAATTAAATTTGTTCAAACAAATTCGTTCGAATGAAACCGAATGTTCATTCGAACAATTGTGCATAATATTGATTATTTAAATAATAAAATTTCCTTTAAATTTTAAAATTATTTTTTAAATACTTTGTATTTTCAAAATTTCTCAAATTAAATATCCACACTAATTATGATAATCTGATAAAAATATTTTAAAACTTTAAGATCTTTTGACACTTCCAAATACTTAAAATACAGTATTTTATAAATAAAGATATCTCTAAACTTTGCTGAAAATACATTTGAGAGTTTCATAAGACCTTTAAGTCTTAAAATATTTTTATCAGGTTATCGTAATTAGTGCGGATATTCAATTTGAATTTTTTTGAAAATACACAGTATTTAAAAAATAACGGTCTATCTTCCTTTAAAACTTTAAAGTTATTTTTTAAGCATTGTGTATTTCTAAAATTTCTCAAATTGAATATCCGGACTAATTACGATAACCTGATAAAAATACTTTAGGACTTTAAGGTCTTTTGACACTTCCAAATGTATTTTCAGCACAATCTAAGACACCCTTATTTTTAAAATACTGTATTTTAAACATTTGGAAGTGTCAAAGGACCTTAAAGTCTTAAAGTATTTTTATCAAATTATTGTAATTAGTCCAGATATTCAATTTGAGAAATTTTAAAAATATACTGTACTTTAAAAAATAACTTTAAAGTTTTTTTAAAAAAATTATTATTTAAATAATCAATATTATGCACAGTCATTCATTCAAACGAACGAATGAACAGTAACGGACGTTACTGTTCATCCCATTCGTTCAAACGAATTAAATTTATATGTGGGACATTCGTTCGAACGAATGATTACGAATGCCAAAATGAACTGACAATTCGTTCAAACGAGTGAAAATAAAAGGCAGAATGATAATTTCACCATAAAATCTGAAAACAGGTGCGTAGAGACAATTTTTTCAAGTGTCTATAAGTCGGGCCAAGATTGTATATGATAATTTTGATTCATAGGAATGTTTTAGAAATAAACATGAGAACCTCTCAATTTTTAATTTTCTATAAAGTAAAATTTCTTAGGAAATTTGCAAAAAAAAAAAATACCAGTCATTTTAACTCATGCCTACCTCCTATTTTATATTAGATCTTAATTTGACTCAGTTCGGACTAAGTCTCACCATAGATTAAATCAACATCTTAAGACATGTTAAAATCTTTGTGGAGTTTATTTTTAGAAAGATTCCGGCCATCCATACTTGAAGAAAGGAAGGTGACTTGGTTTTCTATTTTGGACTCTTTTTTCAGTTGTTGCCTCTGACCCTCCTTTTGTTATCGAGCCATTTGCCCTTCGGCCCATAGCCACTGTAATGTCTTTGGAATGTTTCCCTTTTTAAAAGTAGCCTTTCTAAGCCTTTCATCTCAAAAAAAAAAACAAATCTAGTCACTCTTTAATCTGATACAAAACTCAATTTAAATCTGAATTAAAATATTAAACTAATCTAAAACAAATTCATATTCAATTTTTAAATCACCCAAAAATGTACCATTAGTTAAAATGGATACTCACAATTCGCAACACACTTTACAAATTCACTACTTCACTCGATCATTCTAAAGAAAAAGGTTTAAGTAGAAAATAGATACAACTTTATTTTGCCAACCTCCCATGGAATGCCTCCTCTCTAAGCAACTGACTCATATGGGGAAAAAAATCAACATTGTGTAATGGCTATGCATCTTCAAGACAAATTTGACTAATTGCACTGTCCCATCACATCAGCAAGGACATTGTATTATTGTAAATACAATAACACCATGAAGACTTGTAAGCATTCATTGAATATCAGGTGCAAGGCTACCTAAATGCCTCAAATTAGGTAGTCAATCAACATGAGTACTCGTCCAAATGTTATTTGTTTGCTATCATGTCAACACCAAGAAATTCTATTCTCAATTTGTACTGATTGCCATTCGATGATTGAGATGAAACTCATGATCCCTGCATAATTAATCAATTGTTTGTACGTTTGCAAGTACAAATGTAAGAATTACAACATTTGACATGCTCACCTACATGTTTCTGGGGCAAAATGTATCTTAATTTGATTAGCTATCAAATAAAAATGTGATCAACCGTGCCCGGATTGCACTGGTTATGCAACATCTCGGCGAATGCAACTTGCAACATACCATTGAAATTTTGCAAATTCTCATGGAGTTATTCTATGCAGTAGGGCTGCAACTCAGGTCGGGAGGGTTGAGTTTTAATAAACCTAATTCTAACTCATTTCACAACACGTTGAACCCGATCCGACCCGAATTAAAAACCTGATTTAGTCAACCGAAGCCGACCCGAATTTGTAATACTCTCAACACAACCCAACCCGACCCGACCTGAACAGAAAAACGAAAGAGTAGGTCTCAACCCAAAATTCACAATCCGACCCGATCCGATTTCTAACCCGAATCAAGCTAATTTTGACCCAACCCGCATTCTGAACTCATTTTACCTTAATTTTAACCAGACGAGTCGGGTTAGGTAGAGTTCACTTGTAAAGTCTTCAATCCGACCCAACTCGAATTTCATGCGGGTTTTTATATTCTCAAACTGACCCGACCCGTATGATTTCTAGTATCGGGTCATGCGGGTCGGGTCAAATACCTGATTCTATTAAATTTCACCCAATGTGCATCCGTGTAACCAAAGAGACCACTATCAATGTTTGTCTCGTCAGAACAAAAGAGATCCAGATTCCAGACTCATTACTTGACATCACATAATTTAAAATAAATAAATAATAAAAACATAAAAAATCTAGCACAATGGGGTAAAAATAAAGAAGCTAGAAACTTCAGATTTCAAAACCAAAGGTTAAAAAGAAGGCTTTTTAAGGAATCACTACCCACAATAATTTCTCGAATTCACGTCTTCACCATTTTCGAGCAACAACGTGAAAATCTACACATGGGAATAAAATGAGTGAAGAAGAGTCAAAGATCGGAAGAGAAATCTGAGAAAAAGAGAGAAATGTAGACAGAAACAGAGAGAAATCTGAGAAATAGAGAAAGAATAGGGAGAAGGAACAGAGAGAGACAAGAGAGAGAGAGACAAGAAGGGAGAGGGCTTACCCTGCTGTGAGAGAGACATGGAAGGGATCTCCAATCGGCCGAAGGAGTGTCGAACGGAGAGAACCTGGCCGTTGTCGATCTTATCGTTGCCGGAGACGATGAGGATCTGTAAGGCGGGAAAAACGAATGTTGTATGTCTGGGATGGAGAGCGTCGATGAGAAATGAAAGAGGTAAGGTGGAGGGATTTTTTTGTTACGGTTTCGCTTTATAGCCGCTTGGGGTTTGAGTTGGAGGTTTTATATTCACTTAGGAGATTCGGGTCGGGTTGAGTCCGGTCGGTCGGGTTAAGATTTAAAGACCTCTGCCCGATTTGATCCAAATTTCGTGCGGGATTTTCTCTTCTCCACTCGACCCGACCCTATGGCCAAACCCTTATAACCCAACCCGCATGATTTCTCGAGTCAGGTTATGCGAGTCAAACTAAAACCCGACCCGAGATGCAACCTTAATAGCGAATGAGTATGATGTCGAACCTAAGCGAATTATGAAAAATATTTAAAAAATATAAACTATTCATAATCTTTAGAATAAATTCATTTAAAACATAAAATGATGGAATTAATTTAAAAACTTTTGGAACAACTTAAACCTAACCCAGATTTAGTTAGAACATTTAGATTCAATTCTAGCATAGTTCCATCATTCAAATAGGATTTGTAAACATCAAAGAATAAAGAATAAATTAAATCAAAATATTTACATATTTACAATGGAATTGGTTTAGAAAATCAAGATAATATTATTTTTCATATTTTAATAATAAAATAACATCGTAGAATATGAAGCTGACGTAAATTATTCAACATACATTCAAATATCTCAATCATTAAAATTCTTAATATAAAATCTATAAAGTCCATTAAATTAAGAAAATTTAATTCCTGCCTTAGGCTTAGGCAGAAATTTACACTTGCAATTCCAAATATAAAATAGTCTCACTCTTAAAAAGAGTCTTACACTGGAAAATTCAAGTTCTTACCAATCCTAAATCAATCTCACTTTCCTTGAATTCCTTGATAAAATTTCTAACATAAACTTATAAAAAGAGTAAAATAAAAATCCAAATGTTCATCACACATTTTGCGTTTGGACTTCAATCTTGATTTAGTTGGCCTTGGGCTCATCTCTGACCTGGCTCATTGGTAGACTTCGACTCATGAGATTCAAATGCAGGTTGGATCTTCAAGCTTGGGACAATGGGTCCACTTGTACCGAGTGTACGAATTTACCACTTTTACAGTTTAAAAAAATCTAAAAAAATTATTATCATAATTCAAACTCTCATAAGTGGATTTGAATTATAATAATTTACAATAAATCCTAAAACTAAGTGGTAATATTCAAACACTCTCCAAAATTAGCAATCATGCCTCACATTATATGCATTTTCTTCAATTTTATTCCATTATCTTGCATTCTCCTGAATAATCTATAAAACACAAACAATACCATTAAACATATCTAATATACACAAAATCAAGGGCTAACTAGTCCAAATATTAGGGGTAAAATAGTCATTTTCCCATGTTCATCACCATAATTGCCTGATGAATAGAAACAAAGTTTTAAACGTGAACCTTACTAAGATTGCTGCGTATGTTAGAGCCCCGGTTTATCTGTGTCTCTTTGTTGTCAATTTCGTAACAAGTGCCTTTGGATGAATGTATGGGAGAACGCTTGAAGACCATGAAGATATTTGGATTGCTAAGGATTTCTCCAGTGTTGTGACAAGCAAACAGGTAAATCAGACTTTAAGTGACCTTAGGTTGGGTTCAAAATATTAAATCTCAAGTGTCAAATTTAATCTAGGCCCAAACCTAAAGACCCATGTGTGGAAAGGCCCAAAAATCCAAAATCCATTTGTTTACAGTAAATATCTGAAGGTTATCGGGTTGAACTAGTTGAGCCTATTCGACCACTCGAACAGCATGGTATTTTGGTTTTGGTGCCGCTCGATTCGACCTGTTGAATTGGTTGAGAGACCTAAGCATATTCTTGCATTCCACTCTTCATATCCACTTAGCTTCGACAAGTCAAACACATTCGACTGATATAAAGACTTGTTTAATTCTGGAGCCTTTATCGTTTTGTGTCGTTCTCGGGATCAACCAGTCGACTTGACTCGACTGGTCGAGCAACCTTTATGGAAAGCTTGTTTTTGACCCTTCGAAAATCTTCGACCTATCGATACCACCAACTTTTAAACAACCTAGGATCCATCTATTTTTCGACATGTCGAGAAATTCTCCCTCCGTGCCTCGGCCCATCGAGGAGCGTAGATTGATCCGTTTTGTTCTAGTCGTTGCAATTTTTCTTATATATTGGGATAGACTTTAATGGGGGATTAACGAGTGAAATAAAGGGAGATTAGGAGAAAGAGAGAACCAAAAACCCTAGATCTGAGATGAAACAACAAAATCCTGTGAAAAGGTTTCTGAAAATCTCTGTAGTATCATACCCTAGTCTGACCATTGGTTCACACATCTGAAGATCTGAAGCGTCAACCACTAGAGCGTGCAACACATATCATTGAAGAACACATCAAGAAGATCTGACCAAAGACCCAAAGGCAAGTGTTCTTCCCTCATTTTTATTCATTTGATATCGTAAGGTGGATTAGATTTTTGTAAATCGAACCATCATAAAAAAATAGGTGTCAAGAAATAGATCTCTGTAGTCGAAACTTTCAAAATCTAAGTGTGTATTGATAAAGTATTTTTACCCTTTCATAGTGTATTTCGTACAGCCCAAAGTTGGGTGATTCAAAGAGTGGATGTAGGTTCAGGTGAACCGAACCATTATAAATCATAGTGCATGTATGGTTTGATTTGATTGTTTATTTATCATTATTTGCATACACACACACATGTTTATCTTCCGCTACACATAGGCTGATCAATTAATTCACATATTTTGGATAAATTGGATTACCTCACTGTGGTTGATAATTTAATTTGAAAAATAAATTAACATTGATTAAGGTTTTAATTAAAATTGAATTGGTCCTATTTACCTACCTCTAGGATCCATACATTTGTCTAGCCCGGATTTATAGCGTGTGGTTAACTGTGCAAGTCATAGTGATCTAAAAATCCATGCATCCAATCAATGAACATTTCTTATAATTCCTAGTAACTATAATGTAAGGTAAGTATTCATTCATAGAGGGAGAAACTCCCCAAAGATTACAAAAGGAGGCGGGGCAAAAAAAGAGGCCCCGAAGACAACTAAAATGGAAAGCTCAAAGCCCGGGCAGAGCAAATCAAAAACTTGCCAGGACAAGAGAACTGGTCAGTAGGTTAGAGGCCATGCCAGAAAATAGAAAAAAAAAAAAGCTTCCCAGATCATTCTAAGGCCCAAGAAAAAACCAAAAACGCCATGCCTGCAAGTAGTGCACATGCTTGTTCCTGCTGAACTTGAAAATCTTCTGGAGCACATTTTTAGAAGCTGGGGAGATTGAAGTGTTGCAGTGCTTGAGGTGGAGAGCAATAGCATTGATATGTATGTGATTTTCCCATTTAGCAGAAGCAGGATCAGATATGCACTTAAGAAGGTCAGAGTTTAGGCATTGAAAGTGGTAGATGGGAAGCCCATTTTCATGAAGATAGCAGTATGTATTTTGAAAGAAAATCAGGAACTATATATATGTAGTGAAGTAACACCAAGTAAAAACAGTGATTGTCCCACATGATTTTTGCAACTGCTAGAAACTTATCCAACCAATAGATAAAACGGCTATGAGAAAGTCATATTTATATTGGATATGTGGCTCGATTCCACAATATCAAGGCCATGATTTTCTCTCCGAAAATCATGGGTTGTTGGTGAAGGGGACTCCCTATGCAATTGGCAATTGTTATTTAGCAAGTATAGAAGATGGAAATTCTATATATACTAAAGAGGAGGAATAACAACTGATTGTATTACCGTGGGACAGCCAGCATATATTTAGTAAGCTAGACACGTCAATAGGGCTACTATTTTAGAGACTCTTTCCACTATATATATCAAGGGTGTATGCGGATGAAAGTGTGGGCCTTCGTTGGCCACCATGAGAGAAGTCTCAACATAGAGGAGTGTTGTTGACTACCCGTCAACCAAGGGATCATGGTGTTGCTATTCACCATGGAAGGAGATGTAGCCTTGCGTTCGGGGAGCACGTTGGGATGTGCTTAGGGAACGCAGGAAGCATAGAGGAGAGCGAGACAAAAGATGTGTTTTTCTAAGTATGAGAGTGGTAAGAAGAGAGGTTATACAGAGGGCTCGGGACTTCGGGTTTGGGATCTAGACTTAAGGGAGTCATTATATTGAACTTGTATTCTTTCTCTCATAGTGAAGATATTCTGTCACTCGGTGGACGTAGGCCAAGGTAGGGTCGAACCACGTAAAATATTGTGTTGTGCTGTGCTTGATTTATTTCCGTTCGATTTTTTATTCCAGGTTATTATCCTAACAAGTGGTATCAGTAGTTGATCGGGGATAAAGGGTGAACGTTAGGGAGCAGAGACTGCACTGCATGGTAGAGACACAACAAACTGGCGCTGCATGGTATACAGAGAAAGAGATAGAAGAGTATACAACGGGATTCAGATATGTCTTGTAGTTGGCAAAAGAAGAGCAATACTTAGCAGCAAAGGGTGTTGCTGCATAGACGCCTATACAGCTAGAGAGAGGTGCTGTTTTTTTTAATTGTTGGGAACAGCAGATCCATCATGATCAAAAAAGGCAACCAGCAGTGTGGTTGACGCTCAACAACAGAGGCTGGTTTTCATAGCAGCGTGTACTGCTGCAAGAGGAGCTGTTTGCAGGTAGCTGGACTTCTGCAAAGATTGGTCTCAACAGAGAAAGTTTTGGGGCTTCTCGGCTTGAAGCAAATAAGGCTAGCTGGGTTTTCTATGAAGAAAACAAGCCAGTCCAGATCGAGTGGGAGAACACAAGGAAGCACGACAGAGGACCAACATACAGCAGCGGGAACAGGTCTTAGTTTAGATCTGGACATACAAAGGGAGGCAACCAGAAGTGACTGAGGAAGGAAGACTAAGACCTCTCTTTGTCAATCAGAGTCGATCGCTGAACGAAGGGTGTGCTGGCAGTAAGGCAGCAATGACTGTTGTCCTTATCATGTGATGCACATGGCAACAACAAAGGATGTATTCTTGTCTTGAATACAAAGTCACAAGCTTGATCTATACTGATGATCTGTTTGTAAAGAGAAGTCCCAATTGCAGAGTACATACATACGTGTATCTGCAGTGTGGAAGGGTCTCTGAGACCCAAGCAAACAGTCAGTACAGAGGACATGCACAATACACAAGAACTGTGAGAGGGGTTTCTACATGGTAACAACTGAGGGTGTGTGTGTGTGTGTTGGAACTACTGCAGCATCGGTAGGAGGGAATGTCGCAAATCGGCAGAAGCAGTAGCTGGCGAGTGCAGGAAGTAGCTTTCAGAGGAGCAGCCAGAGATGTGTGGGTCTGGCATTCTCTCTTTAAACCTAGATGAAGAAAGCTTCATACGCAGCAACTGTCAGTATACCATTCAGCAGCAAAAGAGTTGTGCTTATGGACTGCATGTGTAGAGGGAAGTGGTAGAGAACTCAGCTGCAAGTGGAGCAAGGCTGAGAGCGGCCAATGTGCAGAGAGGTGCAGTGGAATTAGTTGTCACGTGTTGTCTCCGAGAGTTGGTTAGTGGAATGCTCGCCAAGATGGAGATTGTTGGATATGTGGATCGATTCCACAATATCAAGGCCTTGATTTACTCTCCGAATATCATGGGTTGCTGGCGAAGGGGACTCCCTATGCAATTGGCAATTGCTATTTAGCAAGCATAAAAGATGGAAATTCTATATATACTAAAGAGGAGGAATAACAACTGATTGCATTACCGTGGGACAGGCCAGCATATATTTAGTAAGCTAGACACATCAATGGGCTGCTATTTTAGAGACTCTTTCCGTATGCGTATGAAAGTGTGGGCCTTCATTGGCCACCATGAGAAAAGTCTCAACATAGAGGGATGTTGTTGACTACATGTCAACACAAGGGTTCATGGTGCTGCTATATACCATAGAAGGAGACGCAACCTTGCATCCGGGGAGCACGTCGGGATGTACTCGGGGAACAGATGAAGCGTAGAGGAGAGAGGGACAGAAGATGGTTTCTTCTAAGTATGAGAGTGATAAGAAAAGGGGTGCACAAAGGGCTCGGGACTTCAGGTTTAGGCTCTAGACTCATTGTACTTGTATTCTTTCCTCATAGTGAAGATATTCTGCTGCTCCGTGGACGTAGGCTAAGGTTTGGCCGAACCACGTAAAATATTGTGTTGTGTTGTGCTCGATTGATTTCCGTTCGATTGTTTTATTCCGCTAATAATCCTAACAATTTACTTGTTCATACTAGTGATCAGAATGAACAGACCCATTTAAATGAATTTAACACAAAGCAAAGAAAACTGATTACAGATATCCTTTAGTGATTACATGATGCCTAGTGAGCCTTCTTCAGACACTTGAGATGCCTTCTATCATTTCCTCAGGCGTCTTAATTTCAGTATACAGCTGCAAAACAACAAAATCCATTTAGTTCTAGTGAAAAGGAATCATCATTCCCTACTGTCTCAACTTCATAGAAAAAGCATGAATGCTCGTGTTCCAAATTCAGGTATTCTTAAACCGAAAAAAAGACAGTAGTCTGCAGATTAAAATCAGTTGAAAGTGGAAAGCAATCGTAAATCTCCATAAAAAAAGTCCTTCACTGTAAACCAACCAGAACTTGAGGATTGTTAGTCCATCCACCATAGAACAACACTGGACTTCATATCAAGAATTACAAGCAGTTGGACATACCAAAAGGCTTTAGAAAACATATGGGCTACTAGCCCATCACTAAACATCACTCAATGATGTTGCTAATTCGACGTTTCATCATTCAGGGTTTCTCCGTATGAAAATTGAGACTTCAAACAAAATACCAATGTGGTGGCTTAATCGTTTTTGGGTCAATTTTGGTGGAACCCGTGATATTTTGCCAAATCAAGTTCAGTTAGTTTATGATAAATTTTCAACTGCTCAAAAGCATGAAACGAATTTTTTTTTATAAACAATTCAATTTGCCGCTGAACCTTGTATTCAAATGAATTTTTTTAATCATTTCCAAATTCCCTAGATTTTAAATTGGAGTTTCATAAAGAAAATGGACGAAAGTCCACCTCAATTCTCTCGACTTATGTTTATTCGAAATTGGGAAAAAATTGACTTTAATGAAATTATCCAAAAGGGTTTAGCATTTCAATTCTCAATCAATGCCAGTGGCAAATCCATATCTTCCTCTGTCTCTGAAGTCTAAAAACACATACTCAAGAAATTGGATCTCACAATACCAATACCAGCAATGCAATTCCAAATGCAAATTCCCCTTTTCACAATGCTAATATGCAACTCCCATCTTTTTCATTTCCTTTCTCCCAATCTATTCCCAATGCTAATGAGCAAATCCCTTCTCTTGATCACCCTTCTCATAATGCATTTACATCATAATCAATCATTGCTGAACTCCAAAGGTTCAAAGAAGAAATCACTAGAGATCTTATCCAAAAATTCAATGAAGTTCATGAATTGTTTGTATAATCGTATATACTAGATGGCAAGCTATTTTAAGTGTATTTGATATCGAAATTGAATTCATAAAAGGATCCCGTAATTTCATTCCTGACTTTCTATCTCGAGAATTCTTGCAGGGTTCTTCAAAGGATTACTCGAAGATCTGATCTCATATATCTAAATTTTAGCATTGTCTTATCTCATATTTAAAATCTTATCCGAAATATTTAGTGAAGTCTTCCTCAAGGCCTCCAGGAAGGTCTCGCCCTCCTTCACCTTTCCAAATTCCCATTTTTCTAAGCCAATTGACGCAGGACAATTGATTGGGCAACCCTAAATACCTAATGTGGTTCCCTAAATATTAAAATGTGATGAAAATAATGCACACTAAAACTAATATGGGCTCAAATTAACTAATCAATTAATATATGCAATTAAATTAATATAAGAATTACTACAGATAATCATGCAAATACTAAAATCTAACGGGTTAATGGAAATAATGAAGCCAAAGGTAATGTATTAAATGGATTAAATGGGCCAAAAGTCAAAGGTTGGTGTAATGGAATTTAATGGGCATATGGTTAATAATAAAATAGGAGAAAGTAACGGTTGGCTAGAAATACATAAAATGAACGATGGGTGTGGCTTAAAAGAGGCAACGGCAGCCAAAGGGAAGGGAAAGGTAGCGGCAGCCAAGATCTAGGCCTAAAAAGAATTGCAACAACTCATATGGGTATAAGCGACGAGGCAGGGATGGGTATGGGATGATACGGCAGCAGTATATGGGAGAAGAAAGGGTTGCGGAAGCAAGGGGATCCTTAACAAGGGGTGGCGAAAATGGATTTGAGCTAAGAACAGGATGCGGCAACCATGAAGGGACATTTTTGGGGAAAACGAAAGGTGTAGGGTGGATTTTATATGGCTGCGACAAAGCTGGAGATGAGTTTAATAAGGTACAGTAGCAGTAATGGAGGGGTGGAAAATAAGAGATGGGTTTCTAGGTTGCAGTTGCAGCAAAGGTAAAAAGAAATGAAGGTAAAGAAAGAAGAAGAGAAGGACCTGAAAAAGAAGGTGTCCTCACGCCAAGGCCTCTCTCCTTTGGAATCACTCCAACAATCAATCGCACCAAAGGTTGCGAAAATCTCAAACTTCTTTACTCATTCATTCGTTGCAAAATAGGGTTTACAAGGCTTTATAAAAACACAACTCTCAAATGACCAAAATAACCCTAAGTACAAACAAGACTAGATTACCCCTGAATAATTAAATAAATCCCAAATAAACTAAAACTCTTAATTAAAATAAAAAATACAATAATGCCAACAAAGTGAAAATAAATTCCTAATTATGGAAACTGCTCCGTATCAATCTCTCCGTCTGAGAAGAACTCGACCTCGAGTTCCAATGGACAAGAAGAAAGCGAGCAAATCACATGTACGCCTTCCCAGTGTGAGGTCTTCAAAGTGTAGCTTGTGTACGTGAGACAAATCAACCCACATGCGCATCTTCCCAGAGTGGGGTCTTCAAGTGATATATGCGCGTGTGAGGTCTTCAGTCGACGTCCAATCATGTCATTATCGAAACACAATGAGAAAGAGGAATCTTCTTTCCTCCGCCATCGATGGTATACTTGGAAACCAAAACAGATGTCATGAGCAACTCTAGGTGTCGGCAGCAAAAAAAAAAAAAAATGTGAACAACATACTCCTCCACTGAAACAAGACTCGAATATCTCTCCAGTGGAGTCGAAGCAAGTCGCTGAGGCTCTCTCGTGGTGAATCAAGTGGCACCAGTCATGGACTTGGTATTTCGCGTCGCAGGATATAAGTGGTGCCCTTCTGCAGTTATGGAAACATCTTCCTCTACCAGGATAAATTATATCTTTTCTCTTTTGGGAAACAAGGAAGGCAAAGAAGGACAGATCGGTGAAGGATGCATAGGTGGGACAAGGTGATGGTTTGGATTGAAGCGAGTTCCAGATTTTGAGGGTAGGCTAGATGATGGGGACGACAGGATATTGTGAGGCGCATGTGGGGTGGGAGTGGTGGGTAGAACCACTGGATCATGGACAGGTCCTTGGATGGGCTAGGAATGTCAAGCAGTGTCGAGGTCATGTTGATGTGGAGTGGGGCTTGGAGGTGAAGGTGTTAGTTCTGGATTGGGTGTGAGCTCTACCACATTATTATCCACATCAAGTTCCTTGGACTCACATTGAGAATCTGTAGTAAACTCATATTTTTCATCGCATCCATTAATATGGTTTTTAATTTCAGCGTGCGATTCATGAATGTATGGTGCAGAAGCATGTACAGACTTAGATAGGCCGGGTGACACTGACACTGGAATAGGATCTGTGGATGGGGATGGTATAGGGACATACCTAACTTTCTTAACCTGAGTGGGGCACTCACGAGCAAGATGCACATAGCCTCAGTAGTGATAGCAAAATGTCTCTAAACCTAACTTTGGTTCCATACGGGTTAAGCAGGCACTCAGTTCTAACACAATCTTGGCAATATGTGCGGGGACCATGTTGAATGTCCTAAAATGACCAACTCTAAGAATGATACAATGCAATTTTTTTATAATTAATTAATTTTTTTTATATGCGATACAATTTAAGACCGTGAGTGTTTAAGGAAACAACCCAACCTTATGCTTTGATACCAATTTGAAAGGTAGCCCTAAATGCCTAATGTGGTTCCCTAAAGATTAAAATGGGATAAAAATAATGCACCCTAAAACTAATATAGATTGAAGTTAACTAATCAATTATGAAATTAAATTAATATAAGAATTACCACAAATAATTATGCAAATACTAAAATCTAATGGGTTAATGGAAATAATGAAGCCAAAGATAATGTATTAAATGGGCCAAAAGTCAGAGGTTGGTGTAATGGAATTTAATGGGCATATGGTTTATAATACAATAGGAGAAAGTAATGGTTGGATAGAAATAAAGACAAGGAATGATGGGTTTGGCTTAAAAGAGGCAGTGGCAGCCAAAGGGAAGGGAAAGGTAGCGGCAGCCAAGATCTGGGCCTAAGAAGGATTGCGACAACTCATATGGGTATAAGCGACAAGGCAAGGGATGGGTATGGGATGGTACGGCACCAGTATAAGGGAGAAGAAAGGGTCTTGGAAGCAAAGGGATCAGTTAACAAAGGATGGCGAAAATGGATTTAGGGCAAAGAACAGGATGCGGCAACTGTGAAGGGACAGTTTTGGGGAAAACAAAAGGTGTAGGGTGGATTTTATATAGCTGTGACAAAGTGGAGATGGGTTAAATAGGGTACAATAGCAGTAATGGAGGGGCGAAAAATCAGAGATGGGTTTCTAGGTTGCAGTTGCAGAGCAAGGTAAAAAGAAACGAAGATGAATAAGGAAGAAGAGAAGGAAGAGAAGAGAAATACCTGAAGAAGAGGTGGCCTCACGCCAAGGCCTCTCGCCCTTTGGAATCACTCCAATAATCAATTGTACCAGAGGTTGCGAAAATCTCAAACTTCTTTATTCATTCATTCGTTGCAAAGTAGGCTTTACAAGGCTTTATAATTAAAAAACAACTCTCAAATGACCAAAATACCACTAAGTACAAACAAGACTAAATTACCCCTGAATAATTAAATAAATCCCAAATAAACTAAAACTCTTAATTAAAATAAAAAATACAATAATGCCAACAAAGTAAAAATAAAATCCTAATTATGGAAACTGCTCCGCATCACCAATCTTTAGTAAATCAATCTCCTAAAATGTCCATCCCATTGGTCCTTATGAGAAGCATGCCCAATTCGGTTTTTCAAATCCTTCTCCCAATGCTCCTAGAGCTCAAATCCCTTATATGACTGGTAGAACCTCTCCTAGTAGGAGAAAAAGCATTATTGAGTATTAATGTCATTGATGATGTCATAAAGCCTTCTTAAGCATTAGTATAAATTTTCAACTGCTCAGAAGCAAGAAAATAATTTTTTTTACAAACAATTCAATTTGCCATTGAACCCTGGATTCAAATGAATTTCTTTAACCATTTCCAAATTCCGTGGATTTTAAATTGGAGTTTCATAAAGAAAATGGATGAAAGTCCACCTCAATGCTCTCTATTTATATTTATTCGAAATTGGAAAAATTTTGATTTTAATGAAATTATCCAAAAGGGTTTAGCATTTCAATCCTCAATCAATGCCAGTGGCAAATCCAAATCTTCCTCTTTCTCTGAAGGCGTAAAAACACAGACTAAAGAAATTGGATCTCACAATACCAACAATGCAATTCCAAATGCAAATTCCCCTTTTCACAATGCTAACATGCAACTCCTATCTTCTTCATTTCCTTTCTCCAATCTTATTCCCAATGCTAATGAGCAAATCCTTTCTCTTAATAACCCTTCTCATAATGCATTTACATCATACTCAATCACCGCTAAATTCCAAAAGTTCAAAGAAGAAATCACTAGAGATTTTCTCCAAAAATTCCATGAAGTTCATGAAGCTGCATCTTCTTCACAATCAAGCTTTCAGACCAAAGCTCAAGAATTTTTGAGAGATTCAAATAATAGATTTGGTCTATTGGACTCTAACAATGAGCCAAAGGATCTCGTCAATCCTCGAAAGAGTAAAAGCAGAAACAAGAAGAAATGATTTGTCAACTCAGTGATTCAATAACTCAAATTTCCAGCAATCAAAGAATTGACCCAATAATTCAATTCACATTTGACTGCTAGCTACTCAATTCACATTTGACTGCTAGCTACTCAATTCACATTTGACTGCTAGTTGTCTTTAGAAAAAATGTCACCAATGACTTAATTGCTTGCTGACATCATTAGTGACTTCAATGCTCAATAATGTTCTCTCTCGAGTGCTTTGTAACATAATCAATGACATAATGCTCTCTCTCAATGCTTTGTGATATCATCAATGACATCAATACTCAATAATGCTCTTTCTCCTTCTGAAATGACAATTGATCAAGGAAAGAGATAAGGAATCTCTTTATGCAAAGTTTCTCAATGATATTCCCAACAAGAGTTCCGCAATTCTCTCTTGGCCATCTACGTGTAATACATTTCAAAGATAAGATTCATTTTCTTGATATTGGTGAATCTCGTGCCTCGACAAAATTCACATGTAATCTCAAATGAAATGAAGATGTAAATGCTCAATATCATATAAATTGACCATCGACCATTGAGATAAAGGATCGAAATTAGTTGAAACTAATCCTATTAGTGAATCATCGAAATTTGCATGTCTTTTATCTCTAACGAATGACAAGCAAATTAAATTTAACCCTATTCTGGTTAAAGGTTTGATTGCAATTTGAATTAATCCTATATACCGGAAATTATATTTTTGTTTATGTCTATTTATGGATTCATTATCTAAGATTTCTATTTCAGAAGCATCACCCATTATTGAACTTGTTTTTTCTATTGCTTGATTAATAAAAATCTGATTCGTCTTCAAAAGAACCCCTTTTGAAGACTTGATCTACTAGGACCTTAGGGATTGATCAATCTTGGATTGTTTGTTCTGTTTCTTTAAAGTTATTTGTTCAGAATTAACAAGATCATTGTAACTAAATCTAAAGAAGAAACATGATCAATACTAGAGGCTAAGCTATTAGAAGGAAAAGAAGATGAAGAAACATTATTTTTATTTTTTGAATATTTTTTCCTTAATTTCTTTAAGATATTTTCCATTTATACTATTAAAATTTCGATCTTCTTCAATGATCAAGATGTATATTGTTTTTGTCAATCAATGAACCAATAAGTCTTACGACTTGCGAATCCAACTCCAACACCATTTGGTGAAGATTCCAACTCCTAAATCTACCACATTGTAAAGCCCAACATGGCTAAAATTTAGCAGAAAAACGGGGGGTAGTGGTTGGTATTGTCACAAATTGACTAAACAAGGTAAATCTTATCTCTGCTTTCGAGAGAAAATTAAAAGGTAACGGAAAATTCTTTGAGAAATTAATTCTCAATATTCGTGATATGAAAATATTGATATAAAATGAGACAAAGAAGGGCAGAAAATTATTCCAAATAGAGCTACGATGACTGAAATTCAAACTTTGTATTTCTTCAAATTGATTACAACCAAAAGGAAAAGAATGTATGGCTCTAATACTATTGAAAGAAATTTAATTGAACTCTATATTGTAAGACTTTATTCAAAGGTTTATAGTTTATAACTAAATAAGGAACACCGCATTCTCGTTCAGCATCATTATTAACATAGAAAACAGTACAACTCCATGGAGAGTTACTCTTTCTTATTAGCCCTTTTTTCTCTAATTCATTTATTTCCTTTCTACACATTTCTTGGTGTTCACTTGTCATTTGAGTTGCTCGAGCTTGGTTGGGATTTTTCTTTCATCTCAAGAGATAATATATTGACTTGACCAAGTAGGCGCTTGGTGAATCGCCTGTCCAAATCAGTTCACCCTATCCTCTAATGACAGAAGAAATTCTTGTAGTTGAGCTAAAAGATGAAACATGCTCTTCAAAAGAGCTAAGTTTCCGACGAAACTCAAGATTCCATGAGATCTCCCTCCCTTTTGTAACAATCCTTAACCAATGCTATTTTGTTCCTTGAAATCCTATAAAGCCTTGGGAATATATTCTTTAAAGACCTCTCCCTTAACCACAGATCTAACCAAAAATCTGTTCTATCACTTCTCCCTACCAAGATTCTAGTTTTACCACAATATATGCTCCCACCACTCCACGACCTTGACTCAATTTCCAGCAGGCCTTAACTACCGTTGAACCACTTGCCTCCACCTTATTTCCTAAATTCCAAGCACGATTAACTGCCAAACCATACCTAGCTTTTAGAACTCTAACCCATAAGGACTCTCTCTCCCAAATTGGCAAATCCCACTTGAACAACAAAGACTGATTCCTCATCTGGAGTGGAACAATTCTCAGACCCCTTTGGATTTGGCTTCAAAACCTCCAACCATGCCACCAAATGAACCTTCATTTTCTCATCTTTATCACTCCATGAAAATTTCCTGACTATTTGATCAATTTTTCCCTCCACCCTTTTTTACCTATGACCGAAGGTGTCCAATTATCCAGGTTGTATATATAGAATGAAGTGAGTACAAGAGGGTCAGGCGAATGAGTGCTCGATGACTCACTTAGGAGTTGACCATAGGGACTACAGGTGGGTCCGACTTGCTAGTGTGATGTGGCACACGAGTGCGTGACCGCAGGGAATCCAGGAGGTTAAGACGAGTGAGTGCTTAATGGCTCGTTTAGGAGTTGACCGTAGGGACCACATGTAGGTTCGACTTGTGAGGCGTGGCCACTGGGAGTCCAGGGGGGTCAGACGAGTGAGTGCTTAATGGCTCTCTTAGGAGTTGACCGTAGGGACTACAAGTGGGTCCGACTTGCGAGAGTGATGTGACATGCAAGTGTGTGACTGCTGGGAGTCCAGGAGGGTCAGATGAGTGAGTGCTTAAGGGCTCGCTTAGGAGTTGATCGTAGGGACTACATGTAACGCCCCGCCCTCTCTGAGACAAAAATCAGAGTCTAATTTTTTTTTTTAAATAATAATAAAACATCGAAAGAGAGCGGGCGGCGTCACGACGCGAGCTAAGTTCAGACTATCCAAGTTCGACCCTTAACTGGCCACCTATGTGTGCATGGACTAAACCATGAAAGATAATACACACATGGAACTAAACAATGACTTGCGGAATAAACTAGACTAACTGCGGAATTAGGTTGAATATATAGCAAGTACCAGTCTCAATTAGTAAATAACATAAACCAACCATCTATCATTAATATCCTAAACAAACCATAGCAAGTAACTACAATATTACATGTCCATAATAAAGTATTCAAATAACAGCAATTATAAATCCATTCCAGCATTCAAGCATTTACGCTTGAACTCCCCTCCTTATCATCAACCTTCTCTTTTCCTTTCCTTGTACCTGCATTCTCCTCTGAGGATAGAATTAGGGCGTTAGATCAACGCGCCTAGTAGGTTCCCGAATCAGGGCTACCACAGGGTTAGTGTATAAAACATGCATATATATCATAGTACATGATTATCAATAAAACATCTGAAAACAATGTTATGTATGTAAGTGCATATGTAATGAGCCCCTACCCCATCACACATACATAGCCATCACTTGACGGGACTCTCACCGTCAAGGTAAATCACAATACACTTTCATTTGGGACTCACAGTATTCTTTCATTGGGACTCACATGATAAGGTAATGCACAGTAATCCTTGTTACCTGTGGAAAGACACTTCATCATTGAGTTGTTTCACGGTATTCTTTCTTTGGGACTCACATGATAAGGTAATCCACAGTAATCATCGTTACCTGTGGAAAGACACTTCATCATTGAGTTGTTTCACGGTGTTCTTCCATTGGGACTCTCAAGTCAAGGTAATCTATAATCATCACCCCATGCCATACATGAGATGTCAATGTACATGTATGTCATTTGTAAATACATATCTCATCATTCAAAACCATATTTGAAACATAATATCAAATACAACATATCTCATAAAAACATAATAAAACCAAATCATAGTTGTGGTTACAAGTAGGTAGGAAACCTACTGAAGATTCACTTCAGTGTTCGTTCTTTCTTTAGCGTCACCCGGTCACGACTTGCACGCCGTTCACTTCTGTTACCTTGTCCATATAACAATAAGTAAATCATACTATCCTTTATTCATTCACATCTAAGACCCAAAAACATCTTGTGGGGTTCGGCCATACCCATGGCCGAACATCACCAACTTAGGATTTAATCTTCCTTTTTCATTTGATCAATTCCTAAACACTTAACTCTTTAATCATGTCTTGGTAGGGTTCGGCCATACACCATGGCCGAACCATACCACCTTGGTTTAACCCTTCTTTCATGTCCTTTTAAACTTTATCTATCCATATTTACATTATCATCCGCATTTACAGCTTTGCCACTAGGCTAAGCTATATCAAAACCATTATCATTTTATGAGGTTCAGCCCTATACATGGCCGAACCTTGTAATCCCTTTTATCCATCACCAAATGGTTCTCCATTAGGATATTTTAAACCTTTTAAATCAACATGGAACCATTAACAATTACTACTCATAAACTTAGCCTATTTAACCCATGCAATGGTCCATGGGGTTCGGCCCTATACATGGCCAAACCCAATGGTTCCCTTGGCTCAATAATCTCCATGATTACTCATGGTTTAATCATGCTAACTCACCCATGAATTATACATGGTTCAGCCACATAAAAATCCACCAAAATAGTAAATATGTTAATCCATTAATTGCCATAAGAACACAATAACTTTATATGGTTTTTAATTCACCAAAACCATCTAATATTTTCATGGGGTTCGGCCATCCAAAGTGGCCGAACCCTATGTCCATGTTTTGATCCTCTTTAGCATGTTTTAAGTGTCACTTATTCATATAAAAATCAGTACATCATTGCTGCATTTTTACCTCTCAAAACCATCCAATAAATTCATCACTTTGTTCAAATGACCATAACACCTCATGAGATTCGGCCATCCATGATGGCCGATCCAAATGGTCCATTTCATCAATTTTAATCCACTGTTTAGACACATGCTAACTTCAGTCCTTATGTCATTCAAATCCATGTTTTTAACCCTCTTTAAAAACATGCAATTGAATCTTAAAGAAGCCTCAAAAACAGTCTATAAAAACTCCATGGTTTCTATGTTTTAAAACATCAAACCAACCTATCTTTTACATGGGGTTCGGCCCTCCATGGTGGCCGAACTCAATGGTTATTTTTACCATTTTTAAACCTCTATTAATCAAGGTTAAAACCTTGGTGTATTCGGCCATAACCATGGCCCAATACATACCCCATTTGTTCTATGTTATTAAACCAAAATAACATATAAATACTTACCAAACTTCCAATCTTTCTTCTTGCCTTTGATCCTTGCTTCTATCTTTCTTTGCCTTCCTTCCTTTGCTGGTTTATGCTTGATCTACTGGTGAAACACCAGCAGCTGGTTCAGCCAAGAAGATGATGTTCTTGAGAGGGGGAGAGGGAGATGATGGAACTCCAAGATTCGCAATGTGCAATCGGCCATATGATGGTTGTTTTCCTTTTGTTAAAACGACTCAAACTATCTCATCACTCCTCATTAATCATTGATAAAAACAAGGAGGTGCTGGGTGCCATTCAAGGCACCCCTTGGTGCCAAACATTGCATCCTCTCAACTCCCCAAGCATCACCTCCCATTTCCCATGTATTTCATTTAAAATCCATCATGAAAATCACCCCAACAAGTCCCCAACGTGTGGGACTTGTTTTGGTGGTTATGACTGAGCCAACCTACTCATATTCCCTCTGAACTCACTGATTTACAGTCCCATTGATTTCCATTTTGACTCACCCAACTCACATGTCCAACTCACCTCATTAATTGGCAATCATTTAATGCATTTGAGTCAACTCACTCTTAATTCAAATTAAATAAAATCAGTTCCACTTAACCTGATTTAACTCACCATTGAACTCATTTGTGGGCCCACACGGTCGGCTGTGGTCAACAAAGTCAACCCGACCCGTTGGGTCCCCCTTTAGCTCCTTGACCCGTTTTCGACTCCATGACCCAATTATGGGTACTTTGGTCATTTGTACTTGGTTTTCACATGTGCATCAGGCCTACCCATTTTTACTCCACTTGATTTCCAATCAAATCAGCTTAACCCCATTTAATTTAAGCTCACACAACGGTCAAATAATCCATTAAGACCCGTTGGGTCCCATTTGGGCCTTTGACCCATTTAGCCATTTTAGATCCAATTGATGCACATTACCCATCCAATCAAATTTGACATTTATAATGTGTTCATAGGATCTTAATTTAAGCAATGGGCCCTACCTTTTCCTTATTTAACATTACAAACATTTAATTTAACAAACCAGGGGCATTTTCGTAATTAATCCAATCATTGAGAATTCTTTGACCCAATTAACCATTTTAACCCAATTTGATGTACATTACCCATCCATTATAATTTGACCCTTATAATATGTTCATAGGATCTTAGTTTGAGCAATGGGCCCCACTATTTTCTCATTTAACATCATAATTAATAAATTTACCAATCCAGGGGCATTTTCGTAAATATTCATCTTATTGAGAAATCAGGGTGTTACACTATAGGTGGGTCTGACTTAGAGAGTGATGTGGCATGCAAGTGCGTGACAACTGGGAGTCCAGGAGGGTTAGACGAGTGAGTGCTTGATAGCTCACTTTGGAGTTGATCGTAGGGACTACATGTGCGTCCGGCTTGCGGGAATGATATAGTACGTGAGTGCGAGTCTGCTGGAAGTCCAAGAGGGGTCAGACAAGTGGGTGCATGATGGCCTGATTATGAGTTGACCGCCGAGACTACAGATAGGTCTGATTCATGGACTTGTTGAGGTACGAGAGCATAGTGACCATTGAGAACGTGAGTGGTTTGTCTCGTGAGTATGGGTGGGTTGCCCTGAGGGAGTCTTAGGGGCGATTAGGAGATGTGATGTACGCACAGTTAGGTGTCTGATCGTGTACTAGGAGTAGAGTACATGATAACAGGCTTCACATGTAGACTTTGTAGAGGTTGATGTTTACATGTATATTTATGATGTATGTTTGATAGCATGTGATATGTATGTTTTTCTCACTGGGCTATCAGGCACTCCGATGGAGGTGGGGTCCCAGGATTAGGCTTAGGGCGTTGCAGCTAGATTTTAGTTATTTTGTGTTTTCGATATTTGAGAGAGAACATATGATGTATAGGATGTTTTATATTACATGCTTCATGTTGGATTAATTTAATAACTTTCAGTTTGCGTTGTCACTTTATGAGGTTGCTATCTTGTTGGATTCATTTTATAGCATGCTATGATGTGATGATGCATGTTTGTGGTTGATGTGTGGGTTGGATGGATTCCCATTTCAACAAAAAAAATTCATCCGAGATAGCATTAGTCGAGACAGTTGGTCTCTGATCTGGTTTTGGGAACCAACGACTATGGGAACTTTTGCTCGGCCTCCTTATTGGATTCTCTTCCAAAACCTTTTTCTTTCTTACTATGCTTTTATTTCTTCTAATTCTTTCTCGAACGATTTGCTCAAGATGCGCTAAGTTGGGATTGGGTTCCCTGTTTGGAGCTTGGGCATTCAGTATGAGGCCGTGTGATGCTGACTCATCACTGATGTGGAGCTTGGAGGTGGAGCCCACAACAGTGGAACTCCAAGAGGGCGCTCTCTTCCCACCATTGGTCCGATCTCTAATTCGAAGGGCCAATTCCCATATTTTGGCAAATTGGGACTCGATCGGGTCTAGATCGATTTTGAAGGATTTTGCTGCCTGCATCACAATCCATCCATATTGTTATGTAATCTGATGAAGTTAAGCAAAACACATTCAACAACCAGTTAAAAGACGAGCGATGGTCACAATCTTATCCAAACCAGTTGTGAGGGTCAAACAATATGTAACGCAGGAGCAGCCTGCAATTGGGCAGGAGGAATAAGAATGGTCTGTAACTTGGCAGAAATAGGAGAAAAAGAAAGAAGATAGGAAAAGTGATGTAGGACACGGAAGATGCAGCACACAGCTTCCACTTCTATTTTTATTTACTTATTTATTTATTTATTAGCAAGTTCGAGTAGATTAGGACTTGTTATTTTTGTTTTAGAAAGAGTCCTTGTTTTAGTACGATGAGTAGGATAGGAAAGCCAAGTCGATGGCCTTCTCAATCTATTTTCGTTTATTTGTTTTCCTAAATACCTATGGATGTAAGAGAGAGAGAGATACACGATGGATTATTAATAAAATTAATCAAAGGCATAGCCTTTTCCTTATCTTCTTTGTTTCTTCTTCTTCCTGTCTAGTTGTAGGCTAGTTCTTCATCAATTGGTTCAGAGCCAAGATTTTCTATATCCTTGTTATAAAAAGACGTTCCTATTCAGAAACAAGCCTTTGCATTATCAGGGACGATCGTGGTTTCCCTCACTTATTTTGTCCCTCCCTTTCCCCCTCAAAACAAACCAACCAAAAAAAAAAAAACAATACAACGAAGAGTCACAGACCTTTCGGGCATAATCCCAAAGGAGAAACATACCTTTGTTACTGATGTGATTTTAATTTAACTCGCAAGCACACGAACCAGTTAATAGTACAGAGTATGAGTGCGAGATCGTACCCAAGGAAAATCAACAAAATATATGTACGAAATAAAAAATGGCATTATTAACATAATGTGATTTAATAAAATAATTTTCTAAAACATATAATTATAATCTTAATTTAGAACAATAATTAATTTATTATCTAGTTTTAGTAGTTAACATAAATTTTGATTAAAATAGTGGAGTAAACTTAAATGACCTCAATCTAATTTAAAATGTAAATTTAAGAGACAAATAAAATATTTCTAACCTAGTTAAATTGTTTTGATGATTTTTAAGAAAGAATAAAATGAATCAATAATAATAAATTGTTTACATATTTTACAATGGAATAGGGACAACTATCGAAGGCGGTATGTTATCCTATTTAAAAATAAAATCATGGCCTAGAATATGAAATATTCTGGAATTATAAAATATAATTCAAGTTCATCATTTATTAAAATTTTAATTAGAATAATTACGTCGTCCATTAAATCGGAATTTTTCAATTCAAGCCTTACTCTTGAGCGAGATTTAAACTTTGCATTGTCCAGATCTAAAATAAATCATTCTTGAAAAGAACCTTAGACTGGAAAATTGGTCACGTCCCACTGATCCTAAAAGGGGTTCCACTTTTCGTTGAAAATTTCTAAAATTAGTTTGTTTCATAAAGTTCATAAAAAGAATTAAAATAAAATTAAAAACCATCATTATCAAATATTCAAAAATTGGGAATAACATAAATGTAAACAAACCACCATGAATTTCATTTAAAAATTTGGAAATGAAATACAATCCTTTGGACTTTACATAAAAATAAAAAAAAAATTTACAAGAAATTAAATATTTTTTTTTCTGTCTTTGGTCGTCCAACTTCAGTCCCTTTGAAGTCTTACCCGGTTCAACCTTCAATGGACCCTAAAACCATTAATTTATAGGAGTGAGAAGAGATGAGATAAGGGACCCTTCAAATTCAGCCGAGATAAGGGACCCATTCAAATTCAAAATTTCTTTCTGTTGAGATCGGCTAACTCCTTCATCTCCTTATCTCTGTTTCTCCTTATCCCTCTCTTTCTTATCTCTCCTTCGGTTCAAACTCTTTTATCCTTATCCCTATCTTTTATTCAAATCCACTGTCTTTTTCAAACCATGGCCGAATTTTGCAGATAAGGCACCATCCTTCAAACGAAATTCACTGGGTCTTTTGGACTTGGATCCCATACTTGGACTTTTATCTGGCCCGGAATACTGGTGGACTTTAGCTGATTGGCTTCTAACTACAGACTTTGTCTTTAGGCTTCAAATTCAAACAGTGGGTCCATTTGTGTATTTATAAATTTCTACCACCTTTATAATGTAACACAGTCTAAAAAATATTATTATAATTCAAACTCTCATATTCGGATCTGAATTATAATAATTTACAATAATTCCAAATCAAATTAGGTGGTAAAAATTATAAATTTTCCAAAAATAGGACTATGGCCCACTTTTCTCCATTTTAATTCATTTTTCTTGTATTCTCACAAATACACTGCAAAATTTGAAAACTCCATTAAACACATCTAATATTCACAAATCAAAGGCTAACTAATCCAAAATTAAAGGGTAAAATGGTAATTTTTAGTGCTCAACAGTTACCTCTAGCCACAACACCACTCACCTTTGTTGCCATCAGCTTCCGCTCGAATCCATCATCTCCTTCCTCATTCGCCCAGGTACTGGCCCTCGTCCTTCTCCACACATCCCAGGTATCGTTTGCAGCCCTCACCAGACCCATCTGAAACGAATCCCATTAAACCCTCTTCTTACATCTTTTCCTTCCCTCTCGCATTCCGGCTGCAAGCCCCTTTCTTCTTCTTTTTCATTTTCGCCGCTATCAGACACTCCCCCATTCGTTGTTCTTCTATTCCTAAATCAATCCCTTATTCGCATTATTCCTTTCCCATTTTCTATTAACCCTAAGTTAGTCCCACATCCGAACCTCCCCTTTAAGTCCTACACGTGTGACAATCTTTGTCCCCACGTGACTTTCCCCTCCTTAAATCTTACCTCCCACACGTGTTCAACACCTTAACCCGTCCGTTTCTGTTCCAAATTCCCAATAGTACCCGGATACCCCTTTTCCAATTTAATGACCCATTTACCCATTAGCTTGTGACCATTTAATCCTTTCACTCCATTATCACTTTGACTGAACCTCAATTCATGTCCCACTCGTGGATCCCGCCTCACCCATTCATTAAACATTTTGCCCACTCCAATTATCATGTCTTGGACTCTGTGGCACCCCGATCTGATTACCAACATCACATCGACCCGATAGCATCCAACAACAATGATGATCAATTACTCCGCCAAACTGAGCTCAACGAATTTAACTCTGAGTTCAGAGAATTTCTATCTTAATTGTGATCTTAGTTTCACGTATTTTTACAAAAATATAGAGAACTTTTGCTCGGCCGACAATACAGAGCCCCGGCGAAGGTGATCAAACACACGCAATATGTGCCCGCTTCCTCGCGATGCGTGCCAACTTCTCCAGCGTCACCATCGACGTTCGTGCATGCTGCCCCGGAGTCAGGATCAGTGTTCACGCATGCTCCTCCTATAGTTGTGACCCCACAACCCTTGTTGGAAACAGATCCAATTGTGTTGCCGGCACCACAATCGATGCAATCGACACATATTGTCCCTCCACCACCACCACCACCACCACCATCAACCCCAACCCCTCCACCACCTCCCCCCCAACAGAAGGAAAGCTCTCATTGTCCGTGCCTTGAAGATTGTGCAATTCAGAGCTTCGTCATTCGCATCTTTGGACTTGGTCTTTACCTCTATTTGGTGACTCGTGCTTTCGCTGATTCAACTCGAGGATGAGCTCTTTTCAAGACTGAGGGACTGATGTAGGACGCGGAAGATGTAGCACACAACTTCCACTTCTATTTTTATTTACTTCTTTATGTACTTATTTATTTATTAATTACCAAGTTCGAGTAGATTAGGACTTGTTATTTTCGTTTTAGAAAGAGTCATTGTTTTAATAGGATGAGTAGGATAAGAAAGTCAGGTCGGTAGCATTCTCAATCTATTTTCGTTTATTTGTTTTTCTATAAATACCTATGGATGTAAGAGAGAGAGAGAAAGAGAGAGAGATACAAGATGGATATTAATAAAATTAATCAAAGGCATAACCTTTTCCTTATCTTCTTTGTTTCTTCTTCTTCCTGCTTAGTTGCAAGCTGGTTCTTCATCAAAATGCTATGCCTTAAGATAATTTTTATTAATCCATTGTGTGTTTTATCTCTATTACATTCATAGGTATTTATAGGAAAACACTAACTCGAAAATAGCATAAAAATCTAAAACGGGAAAGCCACCGACCCGGCCTCTTTATTAAGCTAGGATTCTATCCAAACGGAAACTAATTAAAATTAGGATATTAAAATCCCAAATAAAAATAACAATCCTATTCTACTCAATCTTGCTAAATAAAATAAATATAAACAAAGAGAATAAAAAATATAAATGGATCTGTGGGGATCGTCCGTGTCCATCTCCTACATCAGTCCCCCGGTCTTTAAAAGAACTCGTCCTCGAGTTGAAATCAGTAAAATCACAAGGTACCAAACAAAGATGAAGACCAAGTCCAAAAAGGCAAATGATGAAGCTTGGAACTAATTCTTCAATGCATGGACGATGAGAGCGTTCGTTTTGCGGGATGAAGAAGTCAGCAAAAGCATATGTGCTCAATCGAGGGCGAAGTAACTCTGTGAAGAAGGGATCTTCAAACTGCACTGGGGAGATAGCACGGTCCTCAGGAGTGTCGGACACGGCTCCAAAGGGAGGACATGAGGCAAGCATGATAAGGTACGAATAACAATAGAGGAATTCTCGGTATCCGTAATGGAACCAGGTTTGGACAATGGAGATGATTGGGTAATTTGTGGTGGTGGTGGTAGTGGTGGTGGAGTTTCAATACTCGTCGGTTGCATCGACTGTGGTGTCGGCAACACAACTAGCTCGTTCTCCAACATAGGCAAGGGTTGTCGAGTCATGACTTCCTGAGAAGCAGACAAGAACGTAGGCACGAACTCCAATGGGGACTCTGGAGGAGTCGGTATGCATCTCGAGGAAGCAGGCACGCATTTCGAGTTTTTGTTCACCTTTGTCGGGCCTCCATATTTTCTGCCGAGTAATATTTCTCTAAATTCTTGGAAAAATTCTTGAAACTCATACAGCAATTCAGAGAGAATTTCAAATTTAAATTCTTTAAACATAGTTTGGCTGATAAATTGAGCACCATTGTTGTTGAATGCAATTGGTGATGCGGGCGATCAGGTCGAAGTGTCATAGAGTCCAAGACACGAATGTTGGAGCGGGTAAATGGTTTAATGGATGGATGATGTGGGACCCATGTGTAGGACATAGATTTAAGTTCGGCAAAGTGGTAAAGGGTTGCAAGGGTTAAATGGGCACAATATAGTGGGTATATGGGTCATTAAAGTGGAAAGGGGTATCGGTTTGAACTTATGGGGTTTGAATTGAGGTTCAGTCAAAAGGGTTTAAGCACGTGGGTGTGAAGTAGGTTTCAAGTGAAACTAAAAAGAAGGGAAAGACAATGGAATTGGTGAAAACAGGGATTTTGAGCTCGTCACATGTGTGGAGGTGTGACTAAAAGGAGGGGTTTTTGGCACGTGTGGGTTTAAGTAAGTTAGGGCTGAATATAGGTTAAAACATGAGGATAGAAACGAAAGAGGGGGGGGAGGGGGGGGGGGGGGAGGAAGGTGAAACAATAGAGAGCGCTTGCGGCGGAAGTAGGGATGGAGTTTGGTGGCGGAAGCAAGGCAGAGGCAGGATCTCGAGTGGTTTTCATTTTTTGAAATGGAAGAGCGAGGCAGAAGCAGGAGGTGGTCAACAGGTGTCGTTTTGTGTTTGTTTCTGTTGGACGAAATGGGAATGGGGTTGGGAGGGTTCTGCAAACAGGGGAGATGGCTGGCTAAGTTTTTGTTTTTGTCGATGGAAAAGGGGGAAGATGGGGGTTAGGCACAAAGGGAGGGTTGGGCTGATCGAAAAAGGAGGCTTAGCAGCAATAGTGGCTCAGGTTATAGAATCGAGACCATGATCGTCCCTGAGAATGTAGGAGCAGCCTGCAACTGGGCAGGAGGAAGAAGAATAGCCTGCAACTTGGCAGAAATAGAAGAATAAAGAAATAGGAAAAAGCTATGCCTTAAAATAATTTTTGTTAATCCATCATGTGTTTTATCTCTATTACATTCATAGGTATTTATAGGAAAACACTAACTCGAAAATAGCATAAGAATCTAAAACGGGAAAGCCACAGACCTGGCATGCTTACTAAACTAGAACTCTATCCAAATGGAAACTAACAAAAATTAGGAGATTAAAATCCCAAACGAAAATAACAATCCTATTCTACTCAATCTTACTAAATAAAATAAATATAAATAAAGAAAATAAAAAATAGAAGTGGATCCATGGGGATCGTCCATGTCCTATATCAATATGTCTAGCAGTTTCTCTAGTATGGATTTCAACTTTGCCTAAGATTTTCTGAAAATTGAGTTTGGATTGCTTGAATATTTCTATTTGATAAATTGAACAAAATGCAAAATCTGAACCTGGTTTTGAAGTGAAAAAGATAAACATCAAAGAAGTTTATATCTAATCCTTATTTTTCTAGCCTAGATGCTTCAAATTCTCATTATCTTCATGTACCACTTGTATATTTTACAATTAGAAATAGAATAAGAGAGAAATCAGGGTCCATTTCCCATGGGTCGTTTGTCATTGTCCAGTTATGAAAACTGAAGAGCATAGAAATGAGACCCTTCTCTCTTTTTTCGTGAAGAGCTACTTGTCAAAAACATAAAATGAGATTTTTCCCTCTTCTTTCATTAGAATCCATTTCTCGGTTTTTTAAGGGCGGGAAGCATTTAATGAGAAAAAGAGAGATTTTCCACTAAAAGTACACGTGATTCATTTTAAAGAAAATATTTCCGTGGAATTGTTCTCTCATTAGGCAAACAGCCTCTTAGGATTAATGGTGACAATGTAGGCAGGGATTTCAAAATTACAAAGTCAATTCCAGACAATGCATTGACAGGCACTGACAACAATTGAGTTCTTGAAGTATCCATATATAAGGCTATATGAGATTTAAACTGCAGCCCCACAAGTCAGAATCCTCTGAAAAACATTCTGGTCAAGAATATGGAGAGTGCCTCTTACAGTGAAAGTGGCAAGTTGGTCAAAGGAGGATTATAGATGTTCTAACGTACCAAAAATCAGCTTGATCATACTGCTAGTATCTGATCCATAGCAATAAATGATATTGTCAACATAAAATCTTATCAATGGCTCACAAACATCACTATAGTTTGGATTGCTAGCAGTATTTGATTTGTCAATATTCTGATACGAATGCAAGTTAAAATTTGGACAGTTAAACCAAACACATCTTTTGAAATTCTAGAATAGCAGAATTTAACAAATTCTGTAGTCTACTCTTATCCTGGGAGTTACCAAACAACAAAAAAGGTGTTATGGAATTTATCCAATTCTAGGGTTTGTCTAAATTAAAATTCCAACAATCCAAAAATTCAAAAGAATTTAGAGATAATTTCTACCATCTGCAGCCTAAGACTTCTTAAAATTCATTCTATCACAAGGTGTCCATGTTCTCTGAAACATTCATATTCATTTAGATTTTTTATCTGGCATTACTCAGTCAATTCATGCTCAGCAGCATACCTTTTGCTTTTGTCTGAGAATTGGCAAAGTTCTGTCAGCAAATCTGTATCATTTCTTTGCTCAACGTCAGAGAAGGCATCAACTATACCAAATTTGTTCTCAATTGCCTTCGGAGACCAGATGCTTCAGTGGCAAGATCTGATAAACAAATTTTATCAGTATAAATAATAAAAATATACCCTCAGTATAGCTACAAGCACTCACATATGTAAATAAGAATGATCAAGTCCAACTGCTTGCAAGGACTGTGTAAAGATCTCTTGAATCTAATTTTTTTTTTTAAAAATAAATCTGAATCTAATAAGCATTTTCAAAGAACCACCACAATTAGAACCAACAGAAATTACCAGGCGTTGTCCGGCCCATTTAAGTTAAGGCCAATTAGAAGCTCACCGATCCAAGGGTTTAAATTGAAATTTGGTAGGGGCCGCGCGAACGCGTACCCCCTCTGCCACAAATTATGACGTCCACTCTCCTACTTGAGGAGATGGTAGGAGAGGGCCCCTCCAAAGTGCAATGGAGGCCCCTGCCCTAGGCCATGGGCCTTCTGGATCACCCATCAACCCCGCCCAGGTAAGTATGTCTACTCATTTCCTTATCACTCGTTCTAAACCATGCTTCCATCCTTTTTCTTCTTCACTTTCCAATGTGGGACTTCCTCCAAATACAAATAACGAGTGCCTCGTCTCTGTTTCATTCGTGCACTAGACTTTCTAATCTACCCACAACCGATTTTTACCATCTCAGGTGGGGCCGATGGTCTGATTAGTCTTGATGGATCTTCATTCCTCAGTTGCAAAATCGGCTAAAATTCAAAATTTCTATCAAAATATAGATATCGGAAAAATCCATGATTTTGTGAAAAAAGAATATTTTGACATTTGTCAGATTTTACTGGTGGTTTTAGTTAAATTTTGAATTTTTCAATCATATTTCAAAGATTTCGTTCATTCATTCATATTTTTTTTTTTTAAATAGTGATTTTACCTATTTACAAGCTTCAACCTAAAGAGAGGATACAACAAAAATACTTGATGAGGTTTTTTAGTCCTTCAAGACAAACGAAATTTTTTACTTTGAACTTAAATTTATAAGTAATACTTCATGTTGCATTTGGATGAGGGGTAAATAAGGAGAATGAGGTGTTACTCCTTATTATCCTTATTTAGTAACTAAAGAATAAGAATAAAAAATCTCAATTTTTGCCTTACTTTACTCTTTCAATCTCACTTTAGAAAATTCTTTCAAACCAAGAGGTATTTAAAATTGGTTATTCACCCCTCTTTATCCCGTCTTCATTATCCATTCCTACAAAATTTATCTCTCATCCAAATGCAGCCTTAGACCTATCTATGCTATATTTTTGTCTTTTTTTTTTTTTTTTTTACATTTTTTTGAAATGTGAAGGACACGAGAGCTTCGACTCCACCTTTTTTGTTTGAAAGACTAGGAATTGATTTGTGCATTGGTCCTTTTGAAGTAAAGTAGAATGAAATTTTAATACGAAAATGAATTTTGCTCGCGGTATGAGTTGAATCACCCACCAGATGGATGAGTCAATTAGCCATGGGGTTGAGTTGACTCATTCTATAAATACATTAATTTTTTTATCAAGTGGAGCCAAGATATTAAATGAACTGGTTGAGTTTAATAAATGAGTTTATCAGGTGCTGTCAATCCATACAATAAATGGATTTAACATTCAGGATCTTGCCATGTTGGGTTAATTTTATTTTAAATACAGAGATATTTTGAAAAAGTTTCAAACCTGTTGGCTTAATTTGAAAGAAATTTCACAGTTTTTTATATTTTGAAGAAAACCCTAAACTTTTTATAAGTTCTTTGAATAGATCCTCCTTGTTTAAATTTAATATTTGTTTTAAATCTATTTCTTCAAATTTGTTGTTCGAAATGATTCAATACCACATTCTACCGTACAAAATGAAATAAGAATATCAAATTTACCAAAATAATTTTTTAAATGTATTTAATATTCTTCTTTTTTTAATACCAAGGTATCTAGGAATTCCATCTGACTTAGTCAGGCGTTCCACTTGATTAATCCTTAGAACATGTGTATACCACTTGACCAAGGTATTTAATATTCTTAACCACTTGAGTTTTCAATTTTGATTATTAATTTGATGGACTTTGGTTATATGACTAAATTTTTATAGAAGGTTGAATTTTCACATTTTAGCTAATCTAGAGGTGTACTTTAATGTACTATGCTTGGATGGGGTTGAAATGTGATACCCTCTGTGCTTGTGTGAGAGGCGTGTATGGGATAGAGAGAAAAAAAAGTCAGTGAGTGCTAGAAAGGTGTCATATCACCAGAGTTGTGCTATGGTAAATATGAGGGAACACTCATCCTTTCCAATATAAGGGTTTTTGGGAGCAACTTTAGGTTTGCTCACTAGAAACAAAGTTATGCGGGTCCCTATAGGCCTAAATCAAACAATATTATACTTGAGTTTCAAGGCGTCACAAATGGTATCAGAGAGACTGATTTAACTCTCGAATTTGTGGTTGTTGACGGAGCTGGGGACAACTCTACTCTTAAGGGGGTAGATTGTGATAACTCGTGTGCTTGTGTGAGAGGAGTCTATGGGATAGAGAAAAAAGCACGAAACACTCTTCCCTTCTAACACAAGGCCTTTTGAGAGCAATTTTAAGTTTGCTCGCCATAAACAATGCCGTGCAGGCCCCTGTTTGTCCAAAGCGGAAAATATTATGATGGAGAGTATGAAGCTTTACATAAAAACTCTATAAAATTTGAAATTGTAGAAAAGTCTCTTTCATGCCAATTTAACACATGCTTCATAGATTTGAATTTGTCATTAAAAAAATTGTAGTTCAATATGACTTTAGATTTCATTAAACCACATAACTTGACAATAGACTCTAGATTTGTTAAAATCTAAAATTCGAACGCATATACTATTCCAAGCCATTTGATTTTTTAGTTACAACCAGAGAGCTTTTTTCAACGGCCTTACGAAAAGTTTAGACCATTTTTTTTTCAAAATATAAAGAAGTCGTCGAGACCTTTCAAAATATATAATATATATATATATATATCATGGAGCCTTTTGAGATTAAGCAAGAATATTAGAGCTGTTTTTCAAAAAAATTCAAAAATATGAGATACGACTGAGTTAGATCGGTTGTTTAATATGTAGTCAGGTATATCTTTTTAAGATTATTTTTTAAGTCAACTATTTAATAAATGATTTCAAATCAACGAATTTGTAGTTGTCAAATCAACCCATTTTACATGAATTGTCAGATCAACCAACCTGCTTAAGATTGCAATTATAAACTAGAAAAATAGTTCTCTTAAAGTTCCCCTTGGAAAAAAAAAATGTGTTTTTAAGGAAAATTTGTCTATGATTTTGATTCATAGGAATGTTTTAGAAATAAACACGAGAACCTTTCAAATTTTAATTTTCTATAATGTAAAATTTTCTTAGGAAATTTGAAAAAAAAAAAAAAAAAACCAGTCCTTTTAACTCATGCCTACTATCCTATGTTATCTTAGACCCAACTTAATTTGACTCAGTTCCGAATATAACTCACCATAGAGTAAATCAACATCTTAAGACATGTTGAAATCTTAGTGGAGTTTAAAGTTACATTTAAAATGATTCCGGCCATCAAGACTTGAAGGAAGGAAGGTGACTTTGTTTTTTGTTTTGGGCTTTTTTTTTTAGATTAACGTGTAAGAAACTCATACAGTCCACTAAAACTCTCATAGATGATTCCACTACCCTTAAGACACACCAATATTTGGCTACGGGAGCTCGAACTCGCAACCTCTCACTTCCTGAATGGGATGCAACCAATTGAACTACACCCATGTGAGCTACTTTCGTTATCTAGCCATTTGCCCTTGAGCCCAAAGCCGCTGTAATTTTTCTGGGATGTTCCCCTTTTTAAATGAAGCCCTTCTAAGCCTTTCATTCGGAAAAATAAGAAAAAAAAATTCTAGTCACTCATTAATCTGGTACAAAACTCAATTTAAATCTGGCTTCAAATATTAAACTAGTCTAAAACAAATTCATATTCAATTTTAAATCACCCAAAAATGTACCATGTAACCCACTATTTACTGAAAATGGATACTCACAATTCGCAACACATTTTACAAATTCATTGCTTCACTCGATCATTCACTAATTGCACTGTCCCATCACATCAGCAAGTGCACTGTATTATTGTAATACAATAACACCATGAAGACTTGTAAGCATTCATTGAATATCAGGTGCAAGGCTACCCAAATGCCACAAATTAGGGAGTCAATCAACATGACAACTCATCCAAATGTTATTTGTTTGTTATCATGTCAACACCAGGAAATTCTGTTCTCAATTTGTACTGATTGTCATTCTATGATTCAGGTGAAGCTCATGATCCCTACATGGTGGATCACATGTTTATTTGATAGCCAATCCCATAAAGGTACATTTTGCCCCAGTAACATCTAGGAGAGCATGCCGTAATTGCATGATGAATAGAAACAGAGTTTGAAACATGGACCCCACTAAGATTGCCACGTGTGGTTAACTGCACAAGTCATAGTGATCTGAAAATCCATCCATCCAATCAATGAACATTTCCTGTAATTCCTAGTAACTATATATATGCAGTGAAGTAACACCAAGTAAAAACAGTGATTGTCCCACATGATTCTTGCAATAGATAAAACAGTTATGAGAAAATTATATTTACATGTTCATACTGTGATCTGAATGAACAAAGTGAATTTAACACAAAGCAAAGAAAACTGATTACAGATATCCTTCAGTGAATACATGATGCCTAGTGAGCCTTCTTCAGGCGTCTTAATTTCAGTATAAAGCTGCAAAACAACAAAAGCCATTTAGTTCTAGTGAAAAGGAGTCATCATTCCACGCAGTCTCAATTTCATAGCAAAAGCATGAATGCACATGTTCCAAATGCATGTAATCTTAAACCGAAAAAAGACAGTAGTCTACAGATCAAAATCAGTTGAAAGTGGAAAGCAATCGTAAATCTTCATAAAAAGAGACTCCTTTATAATGGAAATCAGTTGAAAGTGGAAAGCAATTGTAAATCAGTTGATGATTGTTAGTCCATCCACTACAGAACAACACTGGACTTCGTACAAGAATTACAAGCAGTTGGATGTACCAAACAGCTTTAGAAAACATATGGGCTACTAGTCCATCACTAAACATCACCAAGATAATATAATCTCAATGATGTTGCTAATATGACATTTCATCATTCATGGTTTCTCTGTATAAAAATTGAGAATTCAAACAAAATACCAATGTGGTGGCTAAATCGTTTTTGGGTCAAATTTTGGTGGAACCCGTGATATTTTGCCAAATCAAGTTCAGTTAGTTTATGAAAAAAATTCAACTACTCAGAAGAAAGAAAAGGAAAAAAAAATTACAAACAATTCAATTTGCCGCTGAACCCTGGATTCAAATGAATTTCTTTAATCATTTCCAAATTCCCTGGATTTTAAATTGGAAGCTGACGTGGAGTGGGGTTTGGAGGTGAAGGTGTTAGTTCTGGATTGGATGTGAGGTCTACCACATTATTATCCACATCAATTTCCTTGGATTCACATTGAGAATCTGTAGTAAATTCATCTTTTTCATCGCATCCATTAATGTGGCTTTTAATTTCAGTGGGCGATTCATGAATGTATAGTGCAGATGCATGTACAGACTCAGATAGGTTGGGTGACACTGACACCGGAATATGATCTGTGGATGGGGATAGTATAGGGACACACCTAACTTTCTTAACCTGAGTGGGGCACTCACGAGCAAGATGCCCACAGTCTCAGCAGTGACAACAAAATGTCCCTAAACCTAACTTGGTTTCTATAAGGGTTAAGCAGGCACTCATCTCTAATACAATCTTGGCAATATGTGCGGGGACTATGTTGGATGTCCTAAAATGACCAACTCTAAAAATGATACAATGCAATTTTTTTTATAATTAATTAATTTTTTTTTATATATGCAATGCAACTTGAGACCGTGGGTGTTTAAGGAAACAACCTAACCTTATGCTTTGATACCAATTTGATGTAGGACAAATGATAGGGTAACCCTAAATACCTAATGTGGTTCCCTAAAGATTAAAATAGGATGAAAATAATGCACCATAAAACTAATATGGACTAAAATTAACTAATCAATTATGCCATTAAATTAATATAAGAGTTACCATGAATAATCATGCAAATACTAAAATTTAATGGGTTAATGGAAATAATGAAGCCAAAGGTAATGTATTAAATGGGCCAAAAGTCAAAGGTTGGTGCAATGGAATTTAATGGGCATATGGTTAATAATAAAATAGGAGAAAGTAATGGTTCGCTAGAAATAAAGAAAAGGGACGAGGGGTGTCGCTTAAAAGAGGTAGCGGCAGCCAAAGGGAAGGGAAAGGTAGCGGCAGCCAAGATCTGGGCCTAAGAAGGATTGCGGCAACTCATATGGGTATAAGCGACAAGGCAGGGATGGGTATGGGATGATACGACACCAATATAAGGGAGAAGAAAGGGCCATGGAAGCAAAGAGATCCTTAACAAGGGATAGCGAAAATGGATTTGGAGCTAAGAACAGGATGCGGCAACTGTGAAGGGACAGTTTTGGGGAAAACAAAAGGTGTAGGGTGGATTTTATATGGCTGTGACAAAGTGGAGATGGGTTAAATAGGGTACAATAGCAGTAATGGAGGGGCGGAAAATCAGAGATGGGTTTCTAGGTTGCAGTTGCAGAGCAAGGTAAAAAGAAACGAAGGTGAAGAAGGAAGAGAAGAGAAGTACCTAAAGAAGAAGGTGGCCTCACGCCAAGGCCTCTCTCCATTTGGAATCACTCCAATAATCAATCGCACCAGAGGTTACGAAAATCTCAAACTTATTTATTCATTCATTCGTTGTAAAATAGGGTTTACAAGGCTTTATATAAAAACACAACTCTCAAATGACCAAAATAACCCTAAGTACAAACAAGACTAAATTACCCCTGAATAATTAAAAAAATCCCAAATAAACTAAAACTCTTAATTAAAATAAAAAATACAATAATGCCAACAAAGTAAAAATAAAATCCTAACTATGGAAACTGCTCCGTATCACCAATCTTCAGTAAATAAATCACCTAAAATGTCTAATCCCATTGATCCTTATGAGAAACATGGCCAATTCGGTTTTTCAAATATTCTCCCAATGCTCCTAGAGCCTCTCCTAGTAGGAGAAAGAGCATTATTGAGCATTGATGTCATTGATGATGTCACAAAGCATTATTGAGCATTATAATAAATTTTCAACTGCTTGGAAGCAAGAAAAGAATTTTTTTTACAAACAACTCAATTTGATGTTGAACCCTGGATTCAAATGAATTTCTTTAATCACTTCCAAATTCCCTAGATTTTAAATTGGAGTTTCATAAAGAAAATGGACGAAAGTCCACCTCAATGCTATCGATTTATATTTATTCGAAATTGGGAAAAATTTGATTTTAGTGAAATTATCCAAAAGGGTTTAGCATTTCAATCCTCAATCAATGCCAGTGGCAAATCCAAATCTTCCTCTTTCTCTGAAGTCGTAAAAACACAGACTCAAGAAATTGGATCTCACAATACCAACAACGCAATTCCAAATGCATATTCCCCTTTTCACAATGCTAATATGCAACTCCCATCTTCTTCATTTCCTTTCTCCCAATCTATTCCCAATGCTAATGAGCAAATCCCTCTCTTGATAACCCTTCTCATAATGCATTTACATCATACTCAATCACCGCTAAACTCCATAGGTTCAAAGAAGAAATCACTAGAGATTTTCTCCAAAAATTCTATGAAGTTCATGAAGCTTCATCTTCTTCACAATCAAGCTTTCAGAACAAGGCTCAAGAATTTTGAGAGATCCAAACAATAGATTTGGTCTATTGGACACTGACAATGAGCCAAAGGATTTCGTCAATCCTCGAAAGAGTAAAAGCAAAAACAAGAAGAAATGATTGGGTCAACTCGGTGGTTCAATAACTCAAATTTCTAGCAATCAAAGAATAGACCCAATAATTCAATTCACATTTGACTGCTAGTTGTCTTCAAAAAAAAATGTCACCAATGACTTCATTGCTTTGTGACATCACCAGTGACTTCAATGCTCAATAATGCTCTCTCCAGTGCTTTGTGACATCATCAATGACATAATGCTCTCTCTCCAATGCTTTATGACATCATCAATGACATCAATGCTCAATAATGATCTTTCTCTTGTTGAAATGACAATTGATCAAGGAAAGAGAAGGAATCTCTTTATGCAAAGTTTCTTAATGATGTTCCACAATTCTCTCTTGGCCATCCACGTGTAATACATTTCAGAGATAAGATTCAATTTCTTGATATTGGTGAATCTCGTGCCTCGACAAAATTCACATGTAATCTCAAATGAAATGAAGATGTAAATGCTCAATTTCATATAAATTGAGCATCAACCATTGAGATAAAGGATCGAAATTAGTTGAAACTAATCCTATTAGTGAATCATCGAAATTTGCATATCTTGTATCTCTAACGAATGCCAAGCAAATTACATTTAACCCTATTCTGGTTAAAGGTTTGATTGCAATTTGAATTAATCCTATATGCAGGAAATTATATTTTTTCTATTGTTTGATTAATAAAAATCTGATTCGTCTTCAAAAGAGCCCTTTTTGAAGACTTGATCTACTAGGACCTTAGGGATTGACCAATCTTGGATTGTTTGTTCTGTTTCTTTAAAGTTTAATTGTTCAGAATTAACAAAATTCATTGTAACTAAATCTAAAGAAGAAACATGATCAATACTAGAGGTTAAGCTATTAGAAGGAAAAGAAGAAGAAACATTATTTTTATTGTTTGAATATTGTTTCCTTGATTTCTTTAAGATCTTTTCCATTTATACTATTAAAATTTCGATCTTCTTCAGTGATCAAGATGTATATTGTTTTTGTCAATCAATGAACCAATAAGTCTTACGACTTGCGAATCCAACTCCAACCCATTTAGTGAAGATTCCAACCCCTAAATCTATCACATTGTAAAGCCCATCATGGCTAAAATTTAGCAGAAAAACAGGGGGTAGTGGTTGGTATTGTCACAACTTGACTAAACAAGATAAGTCTTATCTCTGCTTTCGAGAGAAAATTAACAGGTAACGGAAAATTCTTTGAGAAATTAATTCTAAATATTCGTGATATAAAACGAAACAAAGAAGGGCAGGAAATTATACCAAATAGAGCTATGATGACTGGAATTCAGACTTTGTATTTCTTCAAATTGATTACAACCAGAAGGAAGAGAAAGTAGAAAATACAAGAGAGAATGTATGGCTCTGATACTATTGAGAGAAATTTAATTGAACTCTGTATTGTAAGACTTTATTCAAAGGTTTATAGTTTATAACTAAATGAGGAACACCTCATTCTCATTCAGTAGCATTATTAACATATAAAACAGTACCACTCCATGGAGAGTTACTCTTTCTTATTGGCCCTTTTTTCTCTAATTCATTTATTTCCTTTCTACACATTTCTTGGTGTTCACTTGTGATTTGAGTTGCTCGAGCTTTGGTTGGGATTTTTCTTTCATCTCAAGAGAGAATATATTGACTTGACTGAGTAGGCGCCTCGTGAATCGCCTGTGCAAATCAGTTCACCCTATCCACTAATGACAGAAGAAATTTTTTATTAATCTATCGTAGTGTTTTAGCTCTATTACATCCATAGGTATTTATAAGAAAACACTAACTCGAAAATAGCATAAGAATCTAAAACTGGAAAGCCACCGACCTGGCCTCCTTACTAAACTAGGAGTCTATCCAAACAGAAACTAACTAAAATTAGGAGATTAAAATCCCAAATGAAAATAACAATCCTATTCTGCTCAATCTTATTAAATAAAAAAAATATAAATAAAGAAAATAAAAATTATAAGTGGATCCGTGGAGATCGTCTGTGTCCATGTCCTACATCAATATGTGTAGCAGTTTCTCTAGTATGGCTTTCAACTTTGCCTCAGATTTTCTGAAAATTGAGTTTGGATTGCTTGAATATTTCTATTTGATAAATTGAACAAAATGCAAAATCTGAACCTGGTTTTGAAGAAGTTTATATCTAATCCTTATTTTTCTGGCCTAGATGCTTCAAATTATCAATTTCTTCATGTACACTTGTATATTTTACAATTAGAAATAGAATAAGAGAGAAATCAGGGTCCATTTCCCATGGGTCGTTTGTCATTTTCCAGTTATGAAAAATGAAGAGCATGTAAATGAGACCCTTCTCTCTTTTTTGGTGAAATATGAGCTCCTTGTCAAAACATAATGAGACTTTTCCCTCTTCTTTCATTAGAATCCATTACCCATTTTTTAAGGGTGGGAAAGCATTTAATGAGAAAAAGAAAGATTTTCCTCTGAACAACGCATATTTCATTTTAAAGAAAATATTTCCATGGAATTGTTCTCTAAGTAGGCAAACAGCCTCTTAGGATTAATGGTGACAATGTAGGCAGGGATTTCAAAATTACAAAGTCAATTCCAGACAATGCATTGACAGGCACTGACAACAATTGAGTTCTTGAAGTATCCAATATATAAGGCTATATGAGATTTAAACTGCAGCCCAACAAGTCAGAATCCTCTGGAAAACATTCTGGTCAAGAACATGGAGAGTACCTCTTACAGTGAAAGTGGCAAGGTGGTCAAAGGAGGATTATAGATGTTCTAACGTACCAAAAATCAGCTTTATCATACTGCTAGTATCTGATCCATAAGCAATAAATTATATTGTCAACATAAAATCTTATCAATGGCTCACAAACATCACTATAGTTTGGATTGCTAGAAATATTTGATTTGTCAATATTCTGATACAAATGCAAGTTAAAATTTGGACAATTAAACCAAACACATCTTTTGAAATTCTAGAATGGCAGAATTTAAACAAATTATGTAATCTACTCTAATCCTGGGAGTTACCAAACAACAAAAAAGGTGTTAAAGGAAATTATCCAATTCTAGGGTTTGTCTAAATTAAAATTCCAACAATCCAAAAATTCAAAAGAATTTAGAGATAATTTCTACCATCTGCAGCCTAAGACTTCTTAAAATTCATTCTATCACAAGGTGTCCATGTTCTCTGAAACATTCATATTCATTTAGATTTTTTATCTGGCATTACTCACTCAATTCATGCTCAGCAACATACCTTTTGCTTTTGTCTGAGAACTGGCAAAGTTCTGTCAGCAAATCTGTATCATTTCTTTGCTCAACATCAGAGCCTTCGGAGATCAGATGCTTCATTGGCAAGATCTGATAAACAAATTTTATCAGTATAAATAATTAAAAATATACCCTGGACTACTCTGTCTAGCTACAAGTACTCATATGTAAATAAGAATGATCAGAAAGTCTACTCTGTCTAGCATTAGTACTCAGAGCCCTCTGTGTAAAGATCTCATGAATCTAATTTTCATAAAAAAAAAAATCTGAATCTTCTAATAAGCATCTTCAAAGAACCACAATAAGAACCGAGAGAAATTACCAAGCGTTATCTGGACAATTCATATTGAGTAAGCCCAATTAGAAGATCAACGATCCAAGGGTTTAAATTGAAAATTGGTAGGGGCCGCGCGAACGCGTACCCCCTCTGCCACAAATTATGACGTCCACTCTCCTACTTGAGGAGATGGTAGGAGAGGGCCCCTCCAAAGTGCAATGGAGGGCCCTTGCCCTAGGCCATGGGCCTTCTGGATCACCCATCAACCCCGCCCAGGTAAGTATGTCTCCTCATTTCCTTACTCCTCATTTTAAACCATGCTTCCATCCCTTCTTCTTCTTCACTTTCCGATGTGGGACTTCCTCCAAATTCAAATAACGAGTGCCTCGTCTCTGTTTCATTCGTGCACTAGACTTTCAATCTACCCACAACCGATTTTCACCATCTCAGGTGGGGCCGATGGTCTGATTAGTCTTGATGGATCTTCATTCCTCAGTTGCAAAATCGGCTACAATTCGAAATTTCTATCAAAATATAGATATTGGAAAAATCCATGATTTAAAAAAAGAGAAAATTGACATTTGTCAGATTTTACTCGTAGTTTTAGTTAAATTTTGAATTTTTCAATCATATTTCAAAGATTTCGTTCATTCATTCATATTTAAAAAAAAAAAAATAGTGATTTTACCTATTTACAAGCTTTAACCTAAAGAGAGGATTAAAAAAAATACTTGATGAGTTTTTTAGTCCTTCGTGATAAACAAAGAACTTAAATTTATAAATTATACTTAATGATGCATTTGGATTAAGAGTAAATAAGGAGAATGAGGTGTTACTCCTTATTATTATTTTTTAGTAACTAAGGGATAAAGGTAAAAAAAATTATTTTACCTCACTTTACCCTTTTAGTCTCACTTTTGAAAACCCTTTGAAAATGAAATTTTAATATGAAAATGAATTTTGCTCGCGGTCTGAGTTGAATCACCCACCAGATGGATGAGTCAATTAGCCATCGGGTTGAGTTGTCTCGTTCTGATAAATAGATTAATTTTTTTTTTGATCGAGTGGAGCCAAGATATTAAAAAAACTGGTTGAGTTTAATAATAAATGAGTTTGTCGGGTGTCGTCAATCCATACAATTAATGGATTTAACATTTAGGATCTTTCCATGTTGGGTTAATTTTTTTTTAAATAGAGAGATATTTTGAAAAAGTTTCAATCCTGTTGCGTAATTTGAAAGAAGTTTTACAGTTTTTTATATTTTGAAGAAAACTCTAATCTTTTTATAAGTTCGTTGAATAAATCATCCTTGTTTAAATTTAATATTTGTTTTAAATCTATTTTTTTAAATTTGTTATTCGAAATGATTAATACCACATTCTACCGTACAAAATGAAATAACAATATCAAATTTACCAAAATAATTTTTAAAGGTAATTAATATTCTTTTTTTTTTTAAATACCAAGATATCCAGGCATTCCACTTGATTTAGTCAGGCATCTCACTTGACTAATCCTTGGAGGATGTGTATACCAATTGACCAAGGTATTTAATATTCTTAACCACTTGATTTTTCAATTTTGATTATTAATTTGATGGACTTTGGTTATATGACTAAATTTTTATAGAAGGTTGAATTTTTACATTTTAGTTAATCTAGAGGTGTCCTTTAATGTAATATGTTTGGATAGGGTTAAATTGTGATACCCCGTGTGCTTGTGTGAGAGGCGTCATGGGACAGAGAAAAACGTCAAGTGCCAGGAATGTCTCATATCACCCGTGAAGAGAGTTGTGAATGGTATATGTATATATATAGAGGCATTATGGGATAGAGAGAAAATCGTCGAGTGCCAGAAATGTCTCATATCACCCGTGAAGAGAGTTGTGAATGGTATAGAGAGTTGTGAATGGTATATATATATATATATATATATATATATATATATATATATATATATATATATATATATATATATATATATATATATATATATACAGGAGAACACTCATCCTTTCTAACATAAGACTTTTTGAGAACAACTTTAAGTTTGCTTGTCAGAAACAAAGTCGTGTAAGGTCCTGTGTGCTCAAATCAGACAATATTATGCTGGAGGGTCGGAGCATCACAAATGGTATCAGATACATGTTTAACTCTCAGACTCGTGGTTGTGGATAAAGCTGGGGACGACTTTGGTCTTAAGGGGGTGGATTGTGATACCTCGTGTGCTTGTGTGAGAGGCGTCTGTGGGATAGAGAGAAAAGCACAAAACACTCCTCTCTTCTAACATAAGGCATTTTGGGAGCAACCTTGAGTTTGTTCGCCAAAAATAAAGTCGTGGAGGCCCTTGTTTGCCCAAAGCGGATAATATTGTGCTAGAGGGTTGGAACGTTACATAAAAACTCTATAAAACTTCAAATCAGTAGAAAAAGTCTTTTTCATCCAAATTTAACATATGCTTGATAGATTTGAATTTATCATTCAAAAAAATTATAGGTCAATAAGGCTTTAGATTTCATTAAACCACATAACTTGACAATAGACTCTAAATTTGTTAAAATATAAAATTCAAACGCATATACTATTCCTAGACATTTGATTTTTTAGTTACAACCATTGATTTTGTGGTCTTATATTAGATTGCTAAAATATGACCATATGAAAAGTTTGGGCTTTCTTTTCCAAAATATAGAGAAGTCATGGAGACCTTTAAATATATATATATATATATAGAAATCATAGTGCCTTTTGAGATTAAGCAAGAATATTGGAGGTTTTTTTCAAAACAAAATAAAAAATATAAGTGAGATATGATTGAGTTAGATCGGTTGTTTAATATGTAGTCAGGTATTTCCTTTTAAGATTATTTATTTTAAGTCAACTATTTAATAAAGGAGTTTTTCGATTAAAATACTGAACAAATGGCATAATCTATTCGCGGAAACTGCAGAAATGCTAATTGGGAAAACATGCTTTGAGCGTTCCTTTGGTATTTTTTGGATGAATTTATCCTCATTCACCATTTGCCACTCTTTTTTTCTTCTGACAATGCACCATTTGGCTATATCACCCAAATCTTCAACTTTTTTTTTTGTTTTCTTTTCCTTCTCATTCCTTTAATCATTTTTTTCATATTAAAGCACTTTTTTCTAAGTTAAATTGGATTTTTTTATGTTAAAATATTTTTTTGTGTTAAAGTATTCTTTTCATGTTAAAGCGTTTTTTTTTTTTCATTTTAAAGCATTTTCTTTTATGTTAACGTTCTTTTTTCATACTAAGGCAGTTTTTTATGTTAAAGCGGATTTTTTTAATGTTAAATCGCTTATTGTTGTGTTAAAGCCTTTTTTTCACTTTAAAGAGATTTTTTTTATGTTAAATCATGTTTTTCATATTAAAGTACTTTTTTCTAATTTAAAGTTGATTTTTTTATGTTAAAAAATATATATTTTGTGTTAATGTATTTTTTCATGTTAAAGTGCTTTTTTTTCCCTCATTTTAAAGAGTATTTTTTATGCTAAAGCTCCTTTTTCATGTTAAAGCGGATTTGTTTATATTAAAGCGTTGATTTTCATTTTAAAGCACAAATTTCCATTTTAAAGCCCTTATTTTAATGTTAAAGCGCTTATTTTCATGTTAAATTACTAATAATGTAGCATACATGAAAATAGGCGCTTTAAGATGTAAACGATATTAAATAGCATTTTTTCTTCAGGTTAAAGTGTTTATTTTCATATTAAAGTGCTGATAATAGACGGTGCATCATTAGCGCTTCAAAATTGAAATTAGTGCTTTAAAATGGAAATTAACTCTTTAAAATAAAAATAAACACTTTAACATGAAAAAAAGGCTATAACATGAAACAAATGGTTTAACACAAAAAAATATTTTAACATAAAAAAAATCTGCTTTAATTTAGAAAAAAGTGCTTTAATATGAAAAAATGCTTTAACATAAAAAATTCGCTTTAAAGTGCAAAAAGGGCTTTAACATAAAAAATCTCCTTTAAAATTAAAAAAACACCTCACTACGAAAAAATGCTTTAATATAAAAAAATACGCTTTAAAATGAAAAAAATACTTTAACATGAAAAAAACCGCTTCAACATGAAAAAATGCTTTAACACAAAAAATATATATATTTTTTAAAAAATCTGCTTTAACTTAGAAAGAAGTGCTTTAATATGAAAAAAATGATTTACATAAAAATTCGTTTTAGAGTGAAAAAAGCGCTTTAATATGAAAATAAGCGCTTTAACGTAAAAAAAATCTGATTTAACATGAAAAACGCCTTGGTATGAAAAAAGTGATTTAACATAAGAAAAAATACACTTTAAAATGAAAAAAAAAAAAGCTTGAACATGAAAAATGTTTTAACATAAAAAAGTCTTCTTTAACATGAAAAAAAATGAGAAATATATCACTCAAATAACCATCATCACACCTGCATGGAAAAAAAGAAAAGAGAATATCAACTTGAATGAGAAAATAAAAAAAGGAGAAAATATAAAAACTCTAATTACAAATAAGAGCCCAAGCAAATCACGACTTTAGAAAATCACCACTTTAATATCAAGTAATAGCCCCACATGCTGACTCTTTTAATCAGCCAAAGGACTATACGAGACTTTAAGCAAAAGACCTTTTATAATTGGTTCATTGTGAAAAAAGAGAAAAAGGTGACTTTGAAAAATGTGAATCATAAAAAAAAGTGGAATACTCTAACATTGAAAGATTGGCCATTGTTGAGTAATGAAAAGTTTAGTTCAAAATGTTTCCGAGCCTACCCCGAAGCATTATTTCCAAATTAAACTTTCTATTGATACCGCGAACGAATTAGGCCATATGTCGGGTATTTTAACAGAAAAACCCCTTTAATAAATGATTTCAAATCAATGAATTTGTAGTTGCCAAATCAACCCATTTTACATGAATTGTCAGATCAACCAACCTGCTTAAGATTGCAATTATAAAAAAATTGTGTTCCTTAAATCTATCTAGAAAAATAGCTCTCTTAAAGTTCCCCTAGGGAAAAAAATTGTGCTTGTAAGGAAAATTCGTATTGATTTTGATTCATAGGAATGTTTTAGAAATAAACACGAGAACCTTTCAAATTTTAATTTTCTATAATGTAAAATTTTCTCAGGAACTTTGAAAAAAAAAACCCAGTCTTTTTAACTCATGCCTAGTATCCTATTTTATCTTAGACCCAACTTAATTTGACTCAGTTCCGACTATAACTCACCGTAGAGTAAATCAACATCTTAAGACATGTTACAATCTTTGTGGAGTTTAAAGTAATATTTATAATGATTTCGGCCATCCAGAATTGAAGGAAGGAGACTTGTTTTTTTATTTTTTTTGGGGCTCTTTTTTTTTTTTTTTAGATTAATGTATTGAAAACTCAGACACAATCATACTAAAATATCTACAGATGAGTCAAATATCCTTAAGACACACCAAAGTTAGGCTACGGAGGCTCGAACCCCCAACCTCCCACTTCCTAAAGTGGCAGGCAACTAATTGAAGTACACCCATGTGGGCTCCTTTCGTTATCGAGCCATTTGCCCTCGGGCCCATAGCCACTGTAATTTTTCTAGGATGTTTCGCTTTTTAAATGAAGCCCTTCTAAGCATTTTTCATTCAGAAAAATTAAAAAAAAAAATTCTAGTCACTCATTAATCTGCTACAAAACTCAATTTAAATCTGATTTCAAATATTAAACTAATCTAAAACAAATTCATATTCAATTTTAAATCACCCAAAAATGTACCATGTAACCCACTAGTTACTCAAAATGGATAATCACAATTCGCAACACATTTTACAAATTCATTACTTCACTTGATCATTCTAAAAGAATCTTCAAGACAAATTTCACTAATTGCACTGTCCCAACACATCAGCAAGTACACTTTATGATTGTCAATAACACCATGAAGACTTGTAAGCATTCATTGAATATCAGCTGCAAGGCTACCTAAATGCCTCAAATTAGGTAGTCAATCAACATGACTACTCATCCAAATGTTATTTGTTTGCTATCATGTCAACACCAAGAAATTCTATTCTCAATTTGTACTGATTGTCATTCTATGATTCAGATGAAGCTCATGATCCCTGCATGGTCGATCACATGTTTATTTGATAGCCAATCCCATTAAGGTACATTTTGCCCCAGTAACATCTAGGAGAGCATGCCATAATTGCATGATGAATAGAAACAGAGTTTGAAACATGGACCCCACTAAGATTGCCACGTGTGGTTAACTGCACAAGTCATAGTGATCTGAAAATCCATCCATCCAATCAATGAACATTTCCTGTAATTCCTAGTAACTATATATATGCAATGAAGTAACACCAAGTAAAAACAGTGATTGTCCCACATGATTTTTGCAATAGATAAAACAGTTATGAGAAAGTTATATTTACATGTTCATACTGTGATCAGAATGAACAAAGTGAATTTAACACAAAGCAAAGAAAACTGATTACAGATATCCTTCAGTGAATATATGATGCCTAGTGAGCCTTCTTCAGACACTTGAGATGCCTTCTATCTTTTCCTCAGGCGTCTTAATTTCAGTATAAAGTTGCAAAACAACAAAAGCCATTTAGTTCTAGTGAAAAGGAGTCATCATTCCATGCAGTCTCAATTTCACAGCAAAAACATGAATGCACATGTTCCAAATGCATGTATTCTTAAACAGAAAAAAGACAGTAGCATGCAGATCAAAATCAGTTGAAAGTGGAAAGTGTTAGTCCATCCACTACAGAACAACACTGGACTTCATACAAGTATTACAAGCAGTTGGACGTACCAAATAGCTTTAGAAAACATATGGGCTACTAGTCCATCACTAAACAACATCAAGATAAATATAATCCTGGCTGTCAAGCAGCAACAGATTTGAAATTACAAGAAGCAGCCCAGACATGTGACCCTGCAACACCCTCTCAGAAAATAAGCCATAACTACCTCAATGCTTGTCAAAATTGCAAAATCTTGGGCCTCCAAAACATAATTGAAAATAACCTATCCAATGATCTAGTTTCAATTCTGACATCTTTTATATGAAATAGGCATTACTTAAGAACATGAAAATTAACTGCGATGGTAAGCTACGAGTGGACCAAAATTAAGCTCAAAACTTGATTTCTAGCCACTTGATTTTAGTAGCCAAAGTCACCAGATTCCTTAAAAGTACCAAAACAAGGATACCTAGTGCTTTTGACCACTAAAATCAAGTGGCTAGAAATTGTATATTAAGCTTCAATTTGGTCCACTTGTAGTGCATTATGTCTGTCTTCAATCAGAATGGTTGGACTTTTAGTGGTCTTAAATGGGCAGGCTTGGGCTTCTCATTTTTCCAAATGGGTGAACTCATGGTTTACCTTGAAAACCGCGACAGGTGTCAGGCGAGCTCGGGCTTTCTATAGCATAACCCAGCCTGAACCTAGCCCGTGAACACCCCTACTCACTCTTCATGGACCCTTCTAGTATTTCTTAACATTGTTCTACAAGATGACTAGAATATTATCACACTTTTCTCCTATTGAAATCTAATTAAAATATCAATATGCTTGTCACTTTATTGTCTCGAGTAAAGTTAATAAACTATTTTCTACCAATGTTTTTTTACCTTATTTTCATTTAAAATACATTTAAATTTAAATAATTTAAATATGGTGTCACGCCCCCTTGACCTTTTCTTTTGGTTTCTCGAGTGTCACACCTTGCACTCTTGTTAAGACTCGAACACTTGTACCTGTACCCATGCAACTTAAGTGTGCCTAAGTAGTGCAAGTCATAAAAAAACAACGAGTACGCGAAGTAGTTTGAAGATCTTTACAGAACAGCTGAAAGATCATTTGATCATTTAAACAAATTCAAATGCTATCTCTAGGGCTTCCACAAAATTGACAAAATTATAGAGGAGCAGATGAACGCCACCAATACCCGTTCAGATGAACTAGAGTTTTCCCTCTTTCGAGATAATTCTAGGGGAGATGGTTAGGATAGAGGTCGAGGTAGAGTTATTGGCCAAATGCGTGGTAGGGGAAGGGGTGGTCCCCAAAACCATCATGTTTTTCAAGATCCTCCTGATCCTGATTTCGAAATCATGAAAACCATTAAAGTTGAGGACTGAGCTATGATGGTCGACTTGACTCAAAGGTCTTCAATGATTGGTTGTTTGACATGGATCATTATTTCGAATGGTATAACATGTTTGAAGGGCGTCGGGGTAGGTTCTCCAAGATGAAATTGGTGGGCCAGGCCAAGCTCTATTGGACCAATGTGGAGTGCCAACTTGAAAAAAAATGTAGTGACCCTATTGCTCATTGGGATGAAATCAAGTAGAAATTGAAAGAAAAATATCTCCCTTTGACCTATAGAGAGAGATTACTAGACCAATTGCAATCGCTTCGTCAGGGAAGCATGTCAATAGGGCTGTCTTGACACAAGTTGATGCCTAAAGCAAAAATTCTAAAGGGAGCCTTCTTGGTATTTAACATATTATTATAAGTAATATTTAATTAAAATTTTAATTATATATAATAACGCCCCACCCCACGACGAACCCGTGACACCAACACGTCATGATCCGCCACGTGACATGAGCGTGGGATTCTTTATATATATATAATGCAATGTTATCAAACCCGACCTGACCCGCGGGTGAACTGTAACCCGGCATACATCCGTGTCGGTTTTTCTAAAACCCGACTAGATAGAAAAACCTTTATTTACTCGATCAGACCCATGGGTTTGACCTGGGTTTTTTGAAAAACCCGTAACCCGTGAAGAACCTGTTTAAATTAAAAAAAATTATTGCCAAAAAAATGAAAAAAAATAAGTTTAATAACCATTCAAAATAATAAATTTAAAATTATGTAGCTCTATGGGCCACATATTGCCTAGCTTAACAAGGCCTAGCATTGAGTTAATTTCTCTCCACCCTGTTTTTGTACCCCTCCCCTCCAGTAAAATTTTCTATTGTTGTCGATGTGGGACTCCTACTCCCACACTCTAGTGACGCTGCACTAGTGGGTAACAAGTATAGGCTGGATTTCTTTGATCTCTCTTTGGGGTTTTACCCCCTCCTATTGAATATACTTACCTTATTCAAAAAAAAAAAAAGAGTTGGCCATGAATAGTAAATGTTTAATAAAAATCATTTAAATTTTTAATAAGTTAAGATTTTTTACATAATTTTTTTTTTAAAGTTAGATGTTAAAATTTTTAAAAAGAAAAATAGTAAAACATAAAAATAAAAACTTAATAAAATCAATAATATTTATAATAAAGGATTTTTTTAATGATTAAAATATATATTGACAAAATATTAACTTGTTATTTTATCTTTTTTATTTGATCAACAATAATATTTATATTAAAAGATTTTTTGAATGATTATTTTTTTTTTGAAACATTGCTCTCAACCACTAAAATATATATTGACAAAATATTATATTGATAAAATAGTTTTTTACGTAAAATTTTATTTCAATTCATTAATTAAACCTTAGTTAATAATTTAATATTATTTATAATATTATATTAATGATACGAGTTTGACCGGGTTTGACTAAGGGTCAATCCGGTTGAACCTTATTTAACCCACCTTTCTTTAAGACAGGTTGCTCCACGGGCCGGGTTTTAAAACATTGATATAATGTAATATGGTTATGACCATAGTACATATATTACATTATAGAGGTTATTAAATTAGAAGGTCTAGCATTATTCCTTTCAAAAATCTTCTTAAAACTCTCACCTATCATTGAAATGTCCTTTTGGCTTCTCTTTGTGGAAATAAATCACTCCATTCATTTCTATACAATTCTAGTTCATTGAGAACAGAGTGCCTGCACCGTCCCAAAGAATAAAGAAGTTTATCCAAAAGTCTATCTCATATTACTTTTCTGGAGTTTATATGATGTAGTTTGTGAGGTCCTTAGTCACTTTTGTAGTAATTTTGTATTCTGAATTTATGGAATATTAGTTTACAAAATGGTTGGGGTAGTACATTTTTTACTTTGAATATATTGAATACTGAATTAAAGAGATTTATTACATTTTGTATGGGCCCGAGGTCCGGACTAGCTGCTGATATTATTTTAAACACGTTATAACTTTATAAAGTACTATATTATAGAGAGTTTACTGTATATATCAACAAATTCCATTTCATTTCCAAGGGATTTCCACCTCAAGCACGTGAATATCCAAAGTTTCCATGTACAAAAATTCTTCGAGATTTCTACCGAAATTTCAGCAGAGTCTACTCTAAAAGTTGGGCATTTGAGAATTTTAATTCCCTACATTACACTTCATATCACCTACCAAATCATAACAAGATTTCTTTTGTGTTGAGGAATCCTCACATTTATTTTCAACAATTCAACCTTACAAACTCCATCAATCTTGGTGGGTTAGGCCCGTCATCAACCAAGGCAATTCCCATCCATTCACCAATCACTCAATTTTTTTCATACTTCTGACCATAGCACATAATAATCCCATTTATATGCATTTTCATCATAAAACACCGTAGCACGTTATCACATCGTATAGCATGATGTTTATTTATTGCACTAGATTATCGAATATAAATAAAGGGTAAATACAGTAACTGGAAATGTAAACCATTGTGTATTAGGATACTCACCTATTTGTGCCTTTCAAAAGAAAACCATTGATTAAAGTTAATCCACTTGAACTGGAGGGGACTCTATTACAAAAATATCAATTATATTTCCCTTTTAAGGTTTCCATTCTTACAAATTTCATAAGTTTAAGGTTTGGAGGAGAACAAAAGGGAAAGAGAACAGTAACGAAAAGGGATAAAAATCTAAACGTCAAGGTAAGATGAGTTGTTAAATAATTAAAAAGCTTGATACAGTTTTAGCCAGATCCAGAGTCAGTGAATGAGTTGAAAGATAAAGAAAAGAAAATAGTAAATTAATCAAATTAAAACAAACAACATAAACAGAAAAAAAATAAAAAGGGAAAGATAGCCTCCATTTGGGAAAAAAGATGGGAGTTCGGGTACAGATGACATTGTTGAATAACACACAAAGAATATGATGTGTGTTCCTTAATCAAGGAGAGACCCTATCATTTATATTTATAGAGAAAAGGGAATACAAATATGGAAGATAAACTAAACGAGAAAAACCCTAAAGTTGGTAAGTACAATATGTTGTATGATATTGTGGGACCCAGTAGACCATGTGGGACCCACTTTTTGGACAGCGTTGACCAACATAATCCTAGTTTAGGAAAGCTGACTCAAAATATAGCACGCAGTTGTAGAGATGATTGTAATTGATTATTAATTGATGTAATTTACTTTTTAGCTACCATGAATGGCTCTCCTTGTGTTATGTACACATGTATCTCTATATGTTTTAATAGAAGAAAAACAATTAGAGAGAAGATTTCTTCTCCAAAACACGGTGTGCCATTATATCTCCTTATTTTCTTATTATAATTCCACATGGTATCAACCAGGAAAGATCCCTGACTTGTTTCCCGGACGCTTAAGTTTTTTTTTTCGTTTCTGTTGGTCTCTCTGTAGCAACATCTTCTCCGGCAAAGCTCCAACTGACGAAAACCTACCTACTCCTGCCATTTTTGGTAGTGTTATCCATCTGTAGGGTTGGATTTCAGTTTTGCAAGTTCGGTGTTTGCCTTCTGTGCCCTCCACCATCTCGCGATTTTCCCGATCGGAAAACCCTTTTTTTCCTGGGTTTTTGCTTCGATCAGTTGTCTTCTGGTTCTGCTGGCTCTCGGATCTCACTCACCACAGTTGCCCTTGGCCCTAGTCTACATCTGTACCAGTGGTCCCCTCTTTCGGATTGTGTGGGCCCCACCGAACATGGTTTCCTTCTGCTACTACTTGGACGTTTGGGTACAGATCTGGGCCCTTTTTTCCTTTTGATCTGTGTTGGATCTGCCTCCCTGCACTTGGATCCTACATCCTAGACTTCGCCCTTGCCTCTCTCTCTCTCATCTACGAGCTTTTCGGCTTCACGCGTACTTTGTGGGGTCCACTTCTAACCTTTTTTGTCAGATCTGCTGCAGCATTTTTGGGTTCTTATCTACCATTTCGATTGATTTCTGATTCGGTTCACTAGTACAACACTATGACATCCTCTTCTACACTTTCCCTTCCCGATGTGGGCCATTGTGACTCTCCACAAATTGGACGGATCACGACAGTCTTACTCAATGAGACAAACTACTTTGAATGGTCTCACTCTGCCAAGATGTTCTTGACCGCAAAACAACTAGTGTCTTTAATCGATGGTACTGTTCCTGAACGAGCTAAGACTGATCCGAAGTATTTGGCTTGGATTGGGAATAACTCTCTGGTCCAGTCCTAGCTCCTTCATTCCATAGAAGATCAAGTTCGGAAACTTGTCTATACTCTTCCTACTGCTAAGGATGTCTGAGATTCGGTGAAGACATTCTACTCTAATGGGGAGAATCTTGCCCGTATTTTGTGAGTTATCTCAGACTGCTGCCACTCTTCGACGGAGGAGTTCTCTCTTATCCAGTATTATTCGAAGCTACAGTCTTGATGGTTGGAACTAGACTAGCTTCAATCCCTTACTTTTACAGCTCCTGCTGACACACTCAAGTTTCGTCAGTATGTTGACCAGCAACGGATGTTTTCTTCACTAGCTGGCCTCAATTCTGAATTTGAGTCGCCACGGGCCCAACTACTTGGGCAATGACCTCTGCCCTCTTTGGATGCAATCTACTCTGCACTACTTCGGGATGATCGGCGTCGTCTTGTTATGACTCCTATGACCGTTGAACGCTCTGCATCAGTTGCTGCTCACCCTTCCATGCCTTCTACTCATGAGGGTTCACCTTCACGGGCCAAGGACGCATCTTCTGACACCCATCGAGATACCAAAGGTCCAAGGAAGAAGGGCACCCGTTTCTGTACCTACTGCAAGATGAGCAATCACTTTGTTGATTCATGCTACAAGCTCCATGGCTGACAAAAGCAAGCTAATCTCTCTGTTACTCCTCTTGTTCCTTCTTCGTCTGATTTGGCTACTGATAGTACCCCCGTGACCTGACAGGAATTGAACTCACTACTACAACGGATGGACCGTCTTCATCCCTCTGAGGTTTCTAATGTTGTCACATCTACTTTAGGTACCTAATCCTTTGCAAATCATGCTTCATCTCATTCTTAGATAATCGATTCCGGGCCATTGATCATATGGTTGGTATGTCTACCCTTTTCTCCTCCTTCTCATCTGTTTCTTATGGTCAAGTCAAATTAGCTAATGGCTCCTCTACTGCTATTGTCGGTAAAGGGATAATTCCTGTCTCTAAGACCTTGCATCTCTCTTCTGCCTTGCATGTTCCCCATTTATCTCGTAACCTGCTTTCTGTTAGTGCACTAACTAAGGATTTGAACTGCTCAGTCACATTTTTTCCTTCTCATTGTGTCTTTCAGGATCTGACCACGAGGCAGGTGATTGGTGGTGGTCGTGACGTTGGGGGATTATATCTTCTTGACCAGCAGACTGGTGCCTCTGAAGCTTGCTTGACATCCTCTTCCTTTGATGTGTGGCTTTGGCATTGCAGACTCGGACATCCCTCTGATTCTGTATTGAAAAAGCTTGTTTCTTCTTTATCTTTTAATAAGTTTGAGCGTAAACATTGACAATATGGCAAACATAGTAGAACCTGTTCTCCTCCTTCCATTAATAAGCGTGCATCTACATTATTTATTATACTCTGAAGTTTGGCAGTCTCTCTCTTTCTCGCACGGGTTTTCGTTACTTTGTTTCATTTATTGAAGATTACTCACGCATGACAGAGATATATATGATGAAACATAAGTATGAGGTGTTGGAGCACTTTCACACGTTTTACAAATGGGTTGAAACTCAATTTTCTTGTAAAATTAAAACTTTACGAAGTGATAATGGGTGTTGGGAGTTGGGGTTGGGTTTTGGGGGGGGAGGGAGAGGGTGGGGGGAGATATTTGTCGCACTCTTTTGTTCAATTCTTGACAGATCATGGTATCGAATCCCAACTTTCTTGTCCCTTTACACCTCAACAAAATGGTGTAACCGAAAGAAAAAACTGACATCTACTTGAGGTTGCCCGCTCTCTTCTCTTTACCATGCAAGTCTCACAGATATACTGGCCTGAAGCCGTCCTACTTCATGTTACCTTATCAACCGAATGCCATCCCGTGTGCTACTTGAGAAGTCCCCGATTGATCTTTTCACCCTTCACAAAACCATCCATAATCTCCCCTTACATGTCTTTGGGTGTTTGCTTCGTTCACCAATTTTTTGGTGATAAACTCTCTCCTAAGGCCGTGCGATGTGTTTTCTTGGGCTATTACCCATTCCATAAAGGCTACAAGTGTTTTGATCCCCTGGCAAGCAAACATTACATCTCCATGGATGTGACTTTCTTTGACACGGTTCCCTATTTTTCAGCACCCTCCAATTCTACCTCTCCTCCCTGCAGATACAAGTCTAGCCAATATGGGTCCTTGTAGCACTACGAAGCCCATGCTAGTCTATCACCGCCTGCAGTCTCCGCCTCCACTTCCAGCAACTGACACCACCACTCCTGCCCTTGGTACAGATCCCTCCACCAATGTAGAGTTTGATCTGCCCATTGAGCTTCGGAAAGGTAGGCGTGCTTGTACCAGCAATCGCCTTTCTCATTTTGTGTCCTATCATAATGTTTTTCCTTCCTATCGCAGTTTTCTTACAGTCCTTGACAACATTAAAATTCCAAAGAGGATTGATACTGCTCTCCGTGATCCATCATGGAAAGCAGCCACAGAAGAGGAGTTAGCAGCACTTGATCAGAACCATACCTAGGACATGGTTCCTCTACCTCCAGGGAAGACCCCAGTTGGGTGCAAGTGGGTCTTCACAGTCTTCACCTTGAAGAATAATCCAGATGGATCCATTGCCATATACAAAGCTCGGCTCATTGCGAAGGGCTTCACGGAAATTTATGGGTGGACTATCAGGAAACTTTTTCTCCCGTGGCAAAGATTACTTATGTTCGTCTTTTGATCTCCATTGCCACCACTCATGACTAGCCTCTTCATCAGTTGGATGTGAAGAATGTCTTTCTCCATGGCGATCTACTGGATGAAGTCTATATGCTCCCTCCTCCAGGGTTTGTCAAGCAGGGGGAGCCTCACTCTGTTTGCAAATTTAAGAAGGCTCTTTACGGCCTCAAGCAGTCTCCACGAGCCTGGTTTGAGAAGTTTATTAGTGCTCTACTATCTTATGGTTTCTCCCGGCGCCAGTCGGATCACTTTATTTTTATCTACCGTCATCACTCTGTGATAATGCTTCTAGTAGTTTATCCTAATGATATTATTCTAACGGGTAACAGAGATACAACCATTCCTAGCTTCAAAGAGTACCTACGACGCACATTTAATATTAAAGATTTGGGGCCACTGTGTTACTTTCTTGGGATAGAGGTCGCTCATTCTTCTCGAGGCCTGTCTCTCTCAGCGAAAGTATGCCCTCGATCTTCTACAGGATGCTGGGTACTTTGGATGCAAACCTGTTGATACTCCGCTAGATGTCAACACCAAGTTATATGCTTCTGATGGGACTCTCTTGATACCCCTGCCTTCTATCAGAAACTGGTTGGGAAACTGATTTACCTCACTATCACCCGGCCTGATTTATCCTATGTTGTTGGTCTAGTCAGCCAGTTCATGCACGCTCCACGAGACACCCATCTTCATGATGTCTTTCGTATTCTTCGGTATCTTAAGGCTCACCTTGGCAAGGGGTTGTTTTTTGGACGACAATCTTCGTTCTTTGTTCGTGGATACTCAGATGCTGACTGGGCCAGCTCTCCTGATGATCGCTGCTCTACTTCTGGTTACTATGTCTTCTTAGGCTCTCATTTAGTCTCTTGGCACAGTAAAGTAAAAAACAGTCTGTTGTTGCCCTTTCTAGTGTTGAAGCAGAGTATCGTGCGATGGACAATACTGCGGTAGAGTTACTTTGGATTCGATAGTTCCTTAATGAGTTGGGATTTTCTCCCATCGATCCCCTTATCATGTTTTGTGACAATCAAGCTACAATCAATATTGCTTCTAATCCAGTATTTCATGAGAGGACCAAGCAAATTGAAGTCAATTGCCACTTCCTTTGTCAGCATATTTATGAAGGTTGCTTGTTTACCCCTTTTCTGAAATCTCAAGATCAGCTCACAGATATGTTGACCAAGGCCATTCCTCGACATAAGCTCACTTCTGTTGTTAGCAAGCTAGGTTTTCTCAACATCTTCGAACCTACTTGAGGGGGAGTGTTGTATGATATTGTGGGACCCAGTAGACCGTGTGGGCCCCACTTTCTGGACAGCGTTGACCAATAAAATCCTAGTTTAGGAAAGCTGACTCAAAATATACATGCAATTGTAGAGATGATTGTAATTGATTATTAATTGATGTACTTTCCTTTTTAGCCACCACGAATGGCTCTCCTTGTTTATATATACATGTATCTCTATACGTTTTAATAGAAGAAAAACAATTAGAGAGAAGATTTCTTCTCCAAAACATAATTCCAAACAATATTGGTAAGCACCAATTAAGGAAATGACTAAATTGGTAAATAAAAGAAACAGTTAAATATAACTCAAACCCCCCCCCCCCCCCCCTCTTTCTCTCACAAGCGCTTAAGTGGGTCCCACTTGAGGTTGAACATATTGAACTTGACGATCAAATGATGATGTCATCTAATTGGAGTGAAAGCTGATCAACAAGAATCTCTAAAAACAGAGCCTGATCGAAGCCTGGATTCAGTTGACGTCCCGCATCAGCATGTACCGAAACAAGTATTGGAGAACGAACTAGTGGAAACTCAGTGCTGGAAATAACAAGGCGGCAGCTCCACCGTACAAATGTATAATTCTCCAAAAAACGACAGGGAAAATGAAGGATCCCGCCGGTTGAAAATGTTTCAATGCCCAGATCTGATGCTAGAAAATGCTAGCTGCAAAGGGAAGAAACGCTGGTAGGCATAAAAATCCGCTACAGAAGTCCGCCGCAAAGAAAAACTTGTCCAAAGAAGATGCCGAAGTCCAACGAGGAACAGCAATGGGCAGGAACAGTAAAACGGAGAAAATTTAAACCTCCAGTCAACAAGACCATAGAATAGATCTTAGAGGGATCCACTAGCATTCAAACTCAAAACAACGCCATACAAATGACTGGAGAGTTGTGGAAATTATAGGTTCAAATTTGCAGAAAAACTACAGATCTAAGGGAACAAACAAAAGTGGCCCTATGAACCACCCAGAAAATGCAGGGAAAAAAAGAGTCTGAAAGGAAAGCTCTAAGGGCTAGAGAATTAGATCTGGGAGGCAAATGGTGGATCGTTCAACAAACAAAAGGAAAGGAGTGAGGAGTTTATTTATTTATTGAGATTCAGGAACAACAACGGAAAAAAGAAGATGTCTCCCATATTATCAAATAACTTGACAAGGGACCAAACTCTCCATATGTGTTGCAGCAGTGGGACAGGAAAAAAGGTAGCTGAACTGATGAAGTTCTGCCCAGCCAGTGCTGCAGAGAACGCCGGACGTGATCAGATTTGACTGGGGGTACTGTTGCAATTTGAAAGGACACAGATGAGTTCGATCTGTGCAGAGGAAGAACCACAGAACCACCGGCTAGTCGATGAGATAGTGAGACTGAAGGCCAGTCGGCAGCGGATGCAAGGAAGCCGTTTGAAAGGGCGAATGAGAGCACAGAAAGGCGCAGATCTGGGATGAACCGATCAGATCTGGATCTGGTGGGGCAGGCTCGGGCAAGACTGGCTGGAGAAATTAGGGAGAAACAATCCCAAGTCTGGAGAAATTAAGCAAACACAGATCTGGCCGATTGGCTCAGAACTGAGAAAATGCCATGTAGATCGGGATCTGCAAACAGAGGGAACAGTGAACATAAGTGCAGATCGGCCTGTAAAGACACCAACAATCAAGCCAACACCTTTTTTTTTTTAGTATTGTTGCCGATCTGCAACACCAGAAACAAAGTGAGGCGTTTAAAGAAAAGAGAGCAAGCAAGAACATTCGTGCAGGTGGGTTGCTGCGCAGTTCTGAGGCAGAGGTGCTTCAGTTTTACACGCAGAGAAGAAAAAAGAGCTGCTGAAACTCTGTGTGGCACGGCAGCAGCAATGGAAGAAACCTCTTTTCGCAGAGAAGCCTGAGAACGAAGAGGAAGGATGTTGTAGAAGCGAAGCAACAAAAAAGGAGACAGTTGTAGCCGTGGCTCCTGAAGCACTTCTCAAACGGAGATAATTGCTCAGATTTGATCTAAAAAAACAGAGACAATGGCTCTGCAAACAGATCTGAACAATAAAAACGGTGATGGAATTGCAGTCCGATCAACGTCCGGGAAGGGCAGCGACAAGCACAATAAAGGTGAGTGAACGGCAGCAGATCTGCGCAATAGGACTGCAGAAGGTCTTAGCAAGAGAGCCTGGCTGGAGAGAAGAAACAGTATCTTGATTGAAGGCTTACTCAACCGGATCTAATTCTGGCTGATACCATGTTCAATAAGACAAATATAGTGTATCTTCCTTAATCAAGGAGAGACCCTCTCATTTATATTTATAGAGAAAAGGGAATACAAATATGGAAGATAAATTAAAAGAGGAAAACCCTAAAGTTGGTGAGTACAATATTGGTAAGCACCAATTAAGGAAAAGATTAAATGGGTAAATTAAAGAAACTGCTAAATATATCTCAACAGACATAACTGTGCTGATTGGTGAATGTGTAAGGTATTCATTCACAAGGAGACAAAAAAGGGTTTTCCACTCTTGTTCTCACGAGTAATGACCTGAGGATATCGTGTTAAGTCTCTCAAAACAAACAACGGATTAATGTTAGAGCACAAGAGTAAGGGGAACAGTCAATAGTTTCGGCTGATGATTTAGTTGTACCCAGTGAACGGCAATTACAAGGAATATCAATAAAAATGCAAGTAGAGATATGTAAAAATTACAGCAAAAAGGGCCTAGTCTCAAAAGGCTCCACACAGATAAATTAGAAAAAGATAGCAATTAGATGAGAGTCGATTTGGGGCTTCTCGTCCAAGATGAGGTCAGTTTTGAAAAAAAAAAAGAGGTAAATCAAGACGGAAGAAAAAGAATGAGAAATTAGGAGATTCGACTTACCAGTGAAAGTCAATCCTTCTTGGGGATTTAGATTCCATGGATGCAGCCTCAACCCAACCTGTCAAGCGAAGGAGAGGAGAAGGCAAATTTGCAAGCAGCAACACTAAGGCTCTCAGATCTGAATGGAACTGTTCATTGACGGCAGAGAGGTTGAAAGAGAAGAGAGATGATGCAAAGAGGGAGAAGATTGGAGGAGGGAAGAATAAAAGAGGATAGAGACTGATTGCAAAGGAAGAGATAGAGATTTCGCTGTCGTTGGCGAGATCTGAGCGAAGATAGAGGGAGTGTACAAGAGAGAGAGAATCATTTGGGCCCCTTCCTAATGGGGGGCCTAAAGCAATGGCTTTAGTTGCCTTGTGCTAGAGTCGGCCCTGCATGTCAGTGGCCGATTACATTGCTAAGTTTGATGAGTACCTGATGAGATGCAATGTAAGGGAGGATTCTCTTGTGACCCTTTCTCGATTTAGGATGGGCATTGTAGAATTACACCCACAGGATTTGGTGTATCTTCCTTTAATCAAGGAGAGACCCTTCAATCTTATTTATATATAAACTGACATACAAATATGGAAGATATAATTAGGGAAAATCCCTAAATATAGTAAACATAATATTAAACAAATCCTAAATATATTCTAATATTCAAATATATCCCTAATACTCTAATACTGCCCCTCAAGCTGTAGCGTGTATGGTAGTAAACGCACAACTTACCCATGAGAAAATAAATCGTTGCCCAAAGATGATAAGCAGGTGAGAAATGTCACAATGATCGGCCATAGCATAGCAGGCAACACCAGGCTCGACGGAAAGAGAAATGTGGTAGTCGAGAACTAGCAAAAAAAGAAGAAGACCATGACGCTGGCAGCAAGAGGAGATCCAACAGCGAAAGGAGATTCGTCGGTCAAAAAGCTAACCATTGATGTGGATCAGACAGAGAGGTGCGCCGTCAGAGAGCAGGGAGAAGACTGCAGATTTGGTGGCTGTGAGGAAAAGAGCAGCTACAGCAACAACGGCAAAGGGAAGAGCCGTCGGGCACAGAGGCAGGCATTGGAGAGAGACGCCTGAGGTTGGTGCCGGAGAAGCAGCTGGTGAAGAGAAGGCCTCTGAAGAGAGATGCTGCTGTTGGTGAGATCTGAGAAAAAGAACTGGCGGATAGTAACCACGAGAGGAGGAGATCTGCTGGGAGAAAAGGATAAGATCCGGCGGTGAGAATGGTCGGAGAGACCAGTGCGGCAACAATGGAAGGAAGAAGAGATGCCTTCCTGTGAGGTGCTCTAGGGAAGAAGAAGGGTCCGGTCTGCAGATCTGGACCACAGTCCAGATCTGGTATGGCTGGGCATCCGTAGACGATCGCAAGGTGCAAGATCGAAAAGAGGCGCGCTCTAAAGAGGAGAAGACTCGTGTATGGAGAGCTGGAGAGTGTGCTGCAGAAAGTCGGCTGACGAAGGAGGAGGCAGCAATGGCTGAATGAGATTCAAACGAGATCTGCTAGCACAAGGAATAAGGAATTCTCACAGGGACAGACAAGCAGTGACTGCCGTCGCTGGATCTGGGTGTACAAAACAGAAGAGAGGCAGCTTCTGCATCGTCGAGCGTGTTAAGGAAACGCGGCAAGAAAGGAGAAAGTGCAGACGAGATTCGAGGGAGAAGGGCCTAAGAATGACAGCAAGCGAAAGAGAGAGTCGTCGAAGCTGAAGCTGAGAAATACTGCTCGTTGGTGGGCAAAGACAGATCTGGCATGAGGTAGCAGGTAAGACTGCAATAGGGGCTAAGTGAAGAGGACAGGCACAGAGATCTGATAGAGGCAAGCAGCAAAAAGAAGGCAGTCTCGTATAGGGACCAGAGATAGATTTATTTTTTTTTTGGTTTTTAGAATCAACACAGAAGAGAGTCTACATGTCCCCTCCCTCTGCTGACGGGACTCCTCCGGCAGAGGGAGAAGAAGAGGGTATTGAAGAAAGTTCTGGTCAAAGGAAGTGGTGGAAAAAAAAAATGGATCTAGGTTTGGCTCTGATACCATGTAAAATTACATCCACAGGATTTAGTGCGTCTTCCTTTAATCAAGGAGAGACCCTTAAATCTTATTTATAGATAAACTGACATACAAATATGGAAGATACAATCAGGGAAAATCCCTAAATATAGTAAACATAATATTAAACAAATCCTAAATATATTTAATATCTAAATATATTCTAATATTCAAATATATCCCTAATACTCTAATAGGCATTCATCAAGAGCTCCAAAAAGAGTTGATTCCCCACAATGTGAGCACGTTGGAAGATGCCCACCAAATGGTGCAAGAATTGGAGAGTTACTTGAGACCACAAGTCATTAGGCATTTTGACTCCCGCGGTTTTGATTTGCGTCCCGCCTCCTCGGGATTGAGGCTCTCTTTTGGGGATCAATAACCTAAGGGTCAGTCAATTGGTCCACCCAATGCTAAGGTTGACAAAAGAAAAGGAGTGCTTGATGAGAGCTCTAAAGGAAGTGGCCAAACAAGATGCTACAAGTGTCAGGGTGTTGGACATTACACCTTTCAGTGTCCTACAAGAGACCCCACAAAAAATCTGTTGATTGAAGGTACAGAAGAGGAAGATCAAGGAGAGTGGGAAGAGGAAGTCCATGAGCCCGACATTGGGGCCAGTGATGAGGAATGTGAAGGCAATGAGAAAAGCCCAGGTTGTGTTAGGGAAATCCCGTACCATCTTGAGGAGAGTGAGGTTTCGAGAGTGATGGTCGTTAGGTGTGCTCTGGCCTTACAAAAGGGAATGATGATTGGTGTAGAAATTGAATTTTTACGCTTATGCCAAATGTGGTGATAAGAACTGCAAGATCATTATTGATAGCGGGAGTTGCACTAATGTGGTCTCGTCCAGTACTGTTACCTGCTTAGGATTATGACCAGTGGCCCATCCTCATCCCTATCGAGTTGCATTGATTGACACATCATCAATTCCTGTCTCCCAGAGGTGTCAAGTCCAGATTCAATTTTCTTCTTATAAGGACACCCTATGGTGTTGTGATGTTGTGCCCATGGATGTGGGTCGTATCATTTTGGGCAGCCCATGGTTGTGTGACATGGACGTTACACTATTGGATTGATCAAATACGTGTTCCTTCATACATAAAGGTAAGAGGATTAAACTGAACCCTCTCCCACCAAAGGCACCTACAACAGGAAAGGGGGACATAACTAAGGACAAGAGCAGCAAAGGTCTCAAAACAAAAGCCCTTAACATAATTAGCCCCAAAGAATTTGAGGAGGAGGTTAGAGGTGAAGCTGTCATTTTCTCCCTTGTCACAAAATAAGCCTCCTCTGAGTCTATTGTTGAGTATCCGCGAAATGTGGAACCAGTATTGAGAGAGTATCATGACATCTTTCTTGAGGAGTTGCCAGGAGAACTTCTATCGATGCGTGATATTCAACATGCAATCAATCTAGTTCCGGGAGCAACTCTGCCAAACTTGCCACACTATAGGATGAATCCTACATAGCATAAAGAGTTGCAAAGGCAAGTCAACGAGCTTCTTCAAAAGGGGTTCATTAGGGAAAGCCTAAGCCCTTATGCCGTGCCTGCACTCCTCACTCCCAAAAAGGATGGATCATGGAGAATGTGTGTGGATAGTAGGGTGATCAATAAAATCACGGTCAAATATCGGTTTCTGATTCCAAGGCTTGATGACATGATGGATATGATGGCGGCTGCTACAATATTCTCTAAGATTGATCTTAAGAGTGGTTACCACCAAGTTCGCATTCACCCTGGGGACAAGTGGAAAACTGCCTTCAAAACAAAGGACAGTTTATATGAGTGGTTAGTCATGCCTTTTGGGTTATCAAATGCCCCAAGCACTTTTATGAGGATCATGACGCAGGAGTTGAGGTCGTTTATCGGCAAGTTCTTGGTTGTGTACTTCAATGACATCCTAATCTATAGAAACTCCAAAGAACACCAACTCAACCATTTGAGGCAAGTCTATGAAGCTCTTAGGAGAGAGAAGTTATTTGCAAACTTTAAGAATTGTTGTTTCATGTCTAGTCAAGTCATTTTCTTAGGGTTTGTTGTGTCGTCGGATGGTATGTCAGCAGATCCCGAGAAAATCAAAGCCATCGTCGAATGGCCTGAATCAAAGAGGGTTCACGAGGTTCGCATCTTCCATGGGTTAGCTACATTTTATTGACGATTTATCCATGGATTCAGTTCCATCATGGCCCCTATCACTGGTTGTATTAAAAAAGGGGAGTTTCGTTGGACTAATGCTATAAGTAAAGCGTTCAAGGAGATAAAGTCCCGGATGACTGAAGCTCCTATTATGTGCCTTCCTGATTTCTCAAATGTCTTTGAAGTGGCGTGTGATGCATTGGGAGTAGGTATAAGTGGAGTATTGAGCCAAAAACGTCAGCCAATTGCATACTTTAGTCAGAAACTAAATGATGCAAAGCAAAAGCACTCCACTTATGACAAGGAATTCTATGCGGTACTTCAGGCTTTGCGATATTGGACACTTTTTGCTACTGTAAGAATTTGTGTTGTTTTCTGACCATGACGTTTTGCGATACCTTAATTCCCAGAAGAAGTTAAATCCATGCCATGCACAATGGGTTGAGTTTCTTCAAGAGTACTCATTTGTGATGAAGCATAAGTCCGGGGTCGAGAACAAACCCCCAGATGCACTTGGCCGGAAGGTGGCACTGGTACATTCTATGAGTGTTGAGGTTATTGGGTTTGAACAATTGAGGAATGAATACCCCACATGCCTAGATTTTGGGGAGTTGTATACTTAACTCCTGAACGATCAATCAACAAGTAACAGGTGGGTTTATCCTACAAGAGAGATTCCTATTTAAGGGCAACAAACTCTGTATTCCTCATACTTCCCTACGAGATTTCCTCGTTTGGGAACCCCACGCTGGTGGAATATCTGGTTACTTTGGTCGTGACAAGACCATTGCCATTGTTGAGGATCGATTTCATAGGCCTAGTCTCAAGTGAGACGTCGTCAAAATTATCGGACAATGTCGTACTTGTCAGCTGGCGAAACAGAGAAAACAAAACACTGGGTTATATACCCCATTACCTGTGCCTCATGCTCCGTGGTAAGATATCAGTATAGACTTCGTGCTTGGACTCCCCAAGACTATCAGAAATCATGATTCCATTTAAATTGTAGTGGACAGATTTTCAAAAATGGCCCACTTTATACCTTGCTCCAAAACCTCCGATTCGACCAAGATTGCTAGACTTTTCTTTGATGAGGTTGTCTGTTTACATGGTTTGCCCAAACCCATAGTGTCTGACAGGGATGTCAAATTCATGAGCTACTTTTGGAAGACACTTCGGCATACGATGGGTACTAGGGTTCAATTTTCCTCAGCACATCACCCACAAATAGATGGTCAAACTGAGGTTGTTAATAGAAGCTTGGGAAACTTATTGTGATGTCTAGTTGGTGACTACATTAGGTCATGGGATTCAGTGTTGCCTATAGCCGAGTTTGCATATAATAATTCTGTCAATAGGACATTAGGCATGAGTCCAATTGAAGTAATGCATGGGTACAAGGCTAAGACCCCCGTAGATCTCATTCACATGGAACCTACACGTAGGCCTTCAGAGTCTGCAAATGCATTTGCACGTCATATTCATGAATTGCATGCTAAGATTCAACGTAGAATTACCTTGAACAATGAAAAAATATAAACTATCTGCAGACTCACATTGCAATTTTAAGGAATTTTAGATCTGTGATTTTGTAATGGTTCGGGTTAGGCCTGAGTGATTCCCCCAAGAGGTTGCAAAAAAGTTACAAGCCCGTAGTGCTGGACCCTTTAGAATTTTGAAGTGTATTGATCCTAATGCGTATGTCTTAGACCTTCCACCAGACACGAGCATCAGCCAACATTCAATGTGGAGGATCTTATGCCTTCTCAAGGCCCAGCAACTATTCCCACGAGCCCATTTCATGATCCTAACAACACACCAGCCCATGTCCCATTACCATTGCCTCCTTCCCCACCCAAACCTCATCACAAGGAAGAAATTGAAAATATCTTGGATGATCAAGTGGTTTCCACCAGTCACGGGGGATACCAAAAGTGCCTTGTCAAGTGGAAGAACCGACCAGATACACATTGTACTTCGATCACCAATGATGAGTTGCAGCAAATTAACTCTGATATTTTGGAGCAATACCACAATCATAATTCGTCAGTGACGAATCCTTTTCAGCCGGGGAGAGTTGATGCGGACATCCCAGGGTACAAAATCTATAAAAGGAGGACGAGGAAGAAGAAGGCCCACATTTCACTATGGGTTGATGATGAAACAAATTGAAACCATCTTCATAGTGGGGGCCCGTGGTAGATAATTCTGTAAAAACTGTAAATAGTTTACTACAATTACTGTAGTTTACAACAGTCAATGTAAAATTGTAGTAGAGTAGTTACTGTATTTTCTATAAGTATGACTCTAATTCAGCAGCTGCGAGAGAGGGTAGTTCCTGTGTTTTTATGAGTATGACTGTAGTTAGAGATTAATGAAGATGATGAATGAAATTACTTTTTGAGAATAAGTGGAATTCCTGTGAAGGAACTGATGGTGTGAAGCCACTTAGGGAGTGATTCACATTCCATCTCTTTTTCTTTTCTCCAAAGGAGTATCTAGTGACAATTCACTGCTTGATGATGTGTTGTCTGGTACAGAACTTGATGTTAAACTACGTTCATTGAGACAGAAGCTTGCTGCGTGCATTTGGCTATTGTTGTATAAGCAGAGATGTATTACTTTTGTCCACAGCAATCACATCCGTAACTAGTTTCCAAAAAAAAAAAAGAATCAACAGAGCTGCATGGAGAACCCCATACTTTAAAGAAACAGTCTCTTTTGAGCATTAATTGTGTTGGTTGTGCTGGTTCTCTCACAGAGACATTAGAACCATTTTTAGCAGAATTTTATACATGACATGTTCCATGAGAGGTAAAGAAATGCTTCTGAATTGTATAAGAAAATGGAATCCCTGAAGAATAAGAGGGGAAGAAACTATTTCTGTTTTTGGTCTCCAAAGGTATTTATCTTTTTCTTCCTTGTAGTTGATGTTTGCATGTAAAACTGGTTTCGAACCCCAGCCTTCGACAATCAAAATTCGTTGTTTTCCTTTGGCCTACTTGATGTGTAAAACAGATTACCAGTTGTTGGAACGTTTTTAGATTGTCTATTCATGCTGAATTAAATTCCCTAAACCTTGTTGTGTCTTAAACCTTCCTTTCTTTCTTTAAAAACAAAATCCTTAAATAGGTTAGGAGAATTTACATTGATTATTGGGCTGATTTCCTAAGCTAGTGGAAGTCCAGAATCCCAAGGACCCTTGTGGATAATTCTAAGGTATAGTACTGTGGGACTATGACTTGGCTTCAGACTTTTACAATTTTTGCTTACATGGGATTTCTTATTTGCATGTGATTGGCGTGGTGCTTTATAATTTTATTCACATCGTAATTTCTTTTATTTATCTCAGCCCATTGGATTTAGGCAATTGCATTAGTCCTACATCAGAGAGTCCAAGAAATATCTATATATGTTTCATCAATTGATCATAAATCAAGGTTCGCAACCTAGGGAAGTTTGGGGATTTTAATTTAGTTAGCATCTTCATCATTGAAGTAGGAAGCAGTGAGAAAGAAAGAGAGAGCTTGAGAGAGAGAGAGAGAGAGAGAGAGAGAGCAGACTAACCTGGAGACAGGGAATGGAGACTGGCGAACCAAAGGGGCGACCAAGATGAAGCTGATGAGGAAGGATGGCAGTAGCCCGGAGGGAGGAGACACCAAGAGAGTCGGGAGAAGTCTTCAATCACCTTGTTCGTTTCCAGTTTGTTGGATCCTACAACTAAAAGCTGGTTGCAAAAACTGTCAAACAATGGGGGGTGGCGAAGGACACCTTTGTTCCGAAAAAGAAGGATACAACAGGTAGAGTTTTCGGTTTTGTGAGAATGGCCAATGGTGCTCAGGCCAAAAATTCAATCAGGGGGCTCAACGACCAACTTTTGGAAGGCAGGCGTCTTCAAGTGAACCCAATAGAGATGAAGTTATTGTTAGAACACAATTTATCTATGTCTCCTCACTGTCAATTCCATGAACAAGTCAAGACCTTGCCTTTGGAAGTACATGATGAAGAATGTTTGAAGACTGGCTCGAAGATATTTTGCTCGCTGAAGATCTCTCCAGTGTTGTGGCAACCAAATAGACCATAAGTGACCATAGGTTAGTCCCTAAGATTTCTAGGTAATAATGGACCTTAGGTTGGCCTTAAAATGTTGAATCTAGAGTGTTAAATTAACCTTCATCATCAAACCAAGCCCAAGCGCTAGAAAGGCCCCAACTCAAAGCCCATTCTTTTCAGTAACAATCGTTCTAAGGGCATTTGGGTTCGAATGGTCGTCAGTCAAGCAGCTTAGAGAATTTTCCTGGCATTCCTTTTGTGTCCGCTTGGGTTCAACCAGTCGACCCTGTTCGACTGGTCGAGCATCCTACTATTTTTTTTGAAAGATTATTGCCTTCTCGGGTTCGACTGGTTGACCATGTTCAACTAGTCGAGCAAGATCAAGTTCAACATGTCGATTGTTTTTCGACCCTTTGACACCACTCTTTGTACAGGTTGTCAACGATGCGTGGTTTCGACCGTTCGAAGCCTTTCTCTCCCACGCCTCGAACATTCGAGGAGTGTATGTTGACTCGTCGTTTTCTAGCCGTTTTAAACACTTATATATGGAACTAGGTTTTAATTGTGATTAACGAGAGAGATTAAGGAAAAAGAGATAGAGATTAAAAGCGAGACAACCCTAAAACATGAGTAGATCTGAGAATACCCTCTCTGAGTAATCAATGTCTCTAATCACAACAACGAAACATTAAAACCATTTTTGTGATTAAGAGAACGGTTTCTGGGGATTACTGTAGTACCAAACCCTGGCATCTTCGTCGGTTGCACTCACTAGAAGTTCTGAAGCATTGGTGATTGGAGCATGCAAAAGACTATATCGAAGAACACAACTGAAGATCTACGCAAAGCCCAAAGGCAAGTGTTTTTCCCCTCTTTTTATTATTCAATATTATAAGGTGGATTAGACCTCTGTGATCGAACCACCATAAAAAATAGGCGTCGAGGATTAGATCTCAGTGATCGAACCTCTTAAACATTAGGATTGTAATTTTGGGGTGTTTACCCAAATTTTAGTGTGTCCCGGATAGCCCAAGGTTGGGTGACTCCAAGAGTGGATGTAGGTTCCTTTGAACCAGACCACTATAAATCATGGAGCAATGTGTGGTTGGTTATGTGTGGTGAATGTTTTATGGATTGAGTTTGGTTTCTGTTCTGCATTTAATCTCATATCTGACAGTTGGGTATTTGTTTTATTTGATCAGTATTTTAAATCGAGTTTCATATTGCAACAATGATTCATATGTGATGTTTGTTTTGAATTAATCAGTGTGCCTATCTTTATTCATGATCATTTATTTTTAAAGAACTTGTTTGTGTTAAAAACAAAGCAAAAATAATTTAAAATTGGAAAATGTACTATTCACCCCCTCTAGGACCATGCATTGGCCTAGCCCGGACATTCAGTTATAGGATACAAAACGGTTCTTAGGTGTTTCGAATTAGTTTCTAGACTCAGAATCAATCTAGGAAAAAGTACCCTAGTAGGAATAGGTGTGAAGGACGACTCTCTAAAAGAGTTGGTGGATGAGAAAGGTTGTGCTACTTGGAAAATTGCCCTTTATCTATCTAAGTTTTCCAGTTGATGGGAACACAAGGCTCTATGTAATGGCCCATATCAACAAAATGGTTATGTGAATAAGAGGATATATGAATCGTACGATTTTACGATTTTCGATTCACAATTCACACCCCTAGACCAATTTCGATACAATTCGAGTTTGATAACATTGAGTAAAATTGGAGAATGTCATACACTTAGAGCATTGGGAATATTTGTAAAATTCCATGCTCACAATGTGTTTGATAATGTGTTTGAGTGAATGTTGCCTCGTGCACATTCCAATGCATAGTTGGGTAAGGTTATGGTTTGACCTCTTTATGCTTATGTGTGATTGATGTGAATATATTATATCAGATACGTATGTATGAGTTTTCCAAGTTCCCTATGATTAGATGTTTACTATAATTGAGAATTCATAGATTTGTGATGTGTTAAAGTATGATAGAATGTGTGCTAAATCAAGATTGCCCAAGATGTGTAATGTAGGGCCTTGATAACTTCCTATACTTGTGTATGGTTATGAGTAATGTATGTATCAAATGAATTCTCATGATTGTGATTGGAATTCTTAGATGGGTAACTCATATAATAAGCATGATGGATGTGTTTTAATGCCATACTTGGATTATGTGATGATGTGTATATCACTGGTGAGTACCTATGTTGATAATGGTTGTGGTGAATCGACCTAACCATGTGTAGAACGAATTTCCATGATTTGAAGAGGAACTTGGTAAAGGGTTAGACTAAGTGATATGGGTGAGTTAAGGTCAAGTATTTTAGAACCCAAGGGGATTAATTTGTTCTACAATGGGGATGGGCTAGCATGTTTGAGAATGCATGAAATGCAATGTAAATGCTAAGAAAGTCTTGTTTAATTTCCCCAAAGTAAAAGTATGACCACTCCCCAATATCAACCCAAATGTGAAAATAATGAATTACGGTTGATCTGATCCACTATGTGGTACATAGGCAACCAAGAGCATTGTACCTCAGCTCGATCAAAAGACGCATTGTGTCATCCATTTATATTAAGAATGATGTAAGATGTTGAGCAAATGTGAAGGGTAGAAAGGGATTGGTGGGATATACCTTCCCTAATATAGACCCTAATGCTAGATGTTGGATCCCTCGAAGGTGACCCGAAGAGGTTATGATACCTTGGGAGTCCTGATATGATGATACATATATGTTTGTTCCTCGAGTAAAACCTACAATGGCTAAAGAACTATGAAAATTCTTAAGATGGACATATGAGGACTTTGGCACTGAGATGCATGTGACTAGGTCACTTGATTATACTGAGACGTGGTATGGGTACATCCCTCACGTAATGATTATATTGAAACGTGATATGGGTGTGTCCCTCACGTAATATTGATGATTGACACGTGGTATGGGTGCGTCCCTCACATGATATGGATTATATTGAGGCGTGGTATGGGTGCATCCCTCACGTGATATTGATGATTGAGACGTGATATGGGTAGGTCCCTCACGTGATATTGATAACGTTATGCCTCAGTGAAAAAGAAAACTGTCCGATCAGTAGATCATTGTGCCTCACCTTTGTATAGTTAAAATGATGAGATAAGTATATAGATTCCATGAATAAGGCCTAGAGCAGCCATGAGACGGTGGGAGCTTCGATTTGAACATACGGCGACTGTGGCATTGAGATATATATGTGACCTGGTCATTTGATATTGAGACGTGGTATGGGTATGTCCCTCACGTGATTAGATGGTTGATTAACCGTTCCAGAGAGGTTTTCGGGACGGTGGGGTCGACTACGCAGACTTGGTCCCGTAGGGTTGCCATCGAGGAGTAGGTCCCTCACATGCTACGCGCTGGAGGGCACTCTCACGGCTATTTAGCACACTTGATGTGCGTTGATAAGCAGGGCTAGGTACTTGTATGCCCCAAAGGGGGTGGTACTAGCTTGGTAAGGCGCGATACGACCACCTTGGAGCTTGACTGAATCACCCACGTGGTGAAGGGATGCAAAGCGAGGTAGACTAGAGCACGCTATGCGTGAGTCACCTGCTTAGTAAGTCGTTGGACCCTAAGTCTTGCCAGTGGTATGTTTATGATATGATATGATGATTTGATGTTTTTGTCACAGTCACGTAGTGATTCATTCGATTGTTGTTCCTATGGATAGAAGATTTCATTGTAGATGATGTGCCCCTCGATTGATTGTACCCATGGAGGGATTATATTCATGGATGGTTTATACCCATGAATAGATTATACTCACAGATAGAGCGTTATGAGGGATGGATGTGTATACCCATGGATGATGGTCCCATGATGGTTTGGATTCATGCCCGGATGTTGGTCTCATAGTAGACGTATTGGTCTTATGTTAGACATGTTGGTCCCATGGTAGATGTATTGGTATTCTGGTAGAACTGTTGGTCTCATAATAGACGTATTGGTCTTATGTTAAGACATGTTGGTCTCATAGTAGACATATTGGTATTATGGTGGACATGTTGGTCCTATAGTAGACGTATTGGTCTTATGTTAGACATGTTGGTCCCATGGTAAACATATTGGTATTATGGTAGACATGTTGGTCTCATAGTAGATGTATTGGTCTTATGTTAGACATATTGGTCCCATAGGTAGACGTATTGGTATTATAGTGGACATGTTGGTCTCATAGTAGACATATTGATCTTATGATAGACATGTTGGTCCCATGGTAGACGTATTGGTCTTATGTTAGACATGTTAGTCCCATGGTAGACATAATGATATTATGGTGGACATGTTGGTCCTATAGTAGACGTATTGGTCTTATGGTAGACCTGTTGGTCCTATGATAGACATTGGTTCTATGAATGTATAAGTTATGCCCATGGATGGATTATACCCATGGAGTGATTATATTCATGAATGGTTATTACCCATGGATAGATGATACTCACTGATGGATAGTTACTAGAAATCGATGATGAATCCCATGGATGTTGCTCCCATGGTAGACATATTGGATTCATGTCTCAATATTGATTACATGGTGGGCATATTGACCCCATGATAGATATACTGGTCCCATAGTAGACGTATTGGTCCCATGGTGGACATGACGGTTCTATGGATAAATATTATTTTCCCATAGAAGGCTTTGTTATAATGGATGAGTATTGTATACCGTGGGTAGATATTCCCATGGTGGGCATTGATTCCATAGAGGATTGGACCCATATTTAGAGTATTGTCCCGAGGAGGGATGTACTTATGTTCGGGTATAGGTCCCATGGTTGAAGTTTATCCCATGCATGACATTGACCCCATAGTTGACGGTGTTCCCATGGTTGGTATAGACCCGTGATTGGCTAGCACCCGTGATAGATGAGATTTATTCTACTGATGACGCCCACGATTGGGTAATCAGAATGTCTTGATGTGACATCATGAATAGCACGAGGTTAGTGCCATGAAATAAATGAATTGAGAACTACGCAAGATCTGATCTCCATTGGAGTACGTAAGCAGCTGATAATTCAGTTCGATCAAATCAAGGGTCCACTAAGTCCTACGATCCGTAGTGATCTCGCAACATGTGTAGGTGTCACGTGTTTGGACTATGAGTTGTGCATGCTTTAGAATAAAAAAAAATATATTATTGTTTCTCAAGAATCCGTTGGGTCGGGGGCATGATACTCAAGAGATTCTGGGCACCGGTGGTGGAAAAGATAGAGAGGAGACTAGCTGGTTGGGATAGGAAATACCTATCATTAGGAGGTAGATTAACCCTCATCAAATCCGTCTTAATAAATCTCCCAATGTACTAATGTCAATCTTTGAGATGCCTAACGGAATAGTTAGGAAACTAGACCAATTGTTTAGAAAATTCCTCTGGAGTGATAAAGAGGTCAAAATGAAAGTTCATCTTGTCGCATGGTCAGAAGTGATTAAGCCTAAAACAAAAGGAGGCCTTGGGATAGTTCCACTATAGACTAGAAATCAAGCACTATTATGCAAGTGGAGTTGGAGGTTCGGGAGAGAAAATGAAGCCATGTGGGTAAGGGTGTTGATTGCAAGGTACGGAACAAAAGGTGGGCTTTGGGTGAAAACGTCGAGAAGCCCAATTCTCAAATCGTTAAAGCTTGGTGGAGTCTAGGTAGGGGTAGCGTAGGAGCTTAGTGGGCAACATGTATGGAGATAAGCTTAGACTCCTGGTCGAAAAGGGAGACAGGATGCTCTTTTGGTAGGATTTATGGCTAGGGGACAGGCCCATAAAGAACGTCTATCCTAGGTTGTACAAGATAGTTAGGAGAAAACACACGTTCGTTTGGGATTGTTACAAAGTCAAGGGTGAACACATATCTTGGCACTGCGATTTCAAAAGAGAGTTGAGCAGTTTTGAAAAAGAGAGTTTGGAGGAGTTGTTAACACAGTTAGACGAATTTCCATTGTCCAGGGAAGCAGAGGACAAGCTTATATAGACAGGAGATTCCTCGGGTACCTTCTCAGTCAAGACAATGGTTGAGTTGGCCCTTCATCAACAACACAATGAGGATCCTCTTCCCTGCCTAGCTTGGAAAAGCCTAGCACCCCCAAGGGTCCAATCTTTTGTGAGGTGTGCTCTGAAAGGAAAGGTACTTACTACAATGGACCCTAATAAGAAAGGGTTACTAAGATCAGAGGAGGATCTCAGCTACCCACTTTGTGGATTGACAGAAGAAGACGTTGATCACCTATTTGCAAGGTGCCCATTGTCTAGGAATCTATGGACACAATTCGCTAGTCTAATGGGAGTACCATGGGTTTTTTTATAGAATTTGTGAGGGCATAGTGGGGTCCTAGGTTCTTTTCTCATCTTGGCCCTAAGATGAAGGTTGCCTAAAAAACGATTCCAGCAGTAATCTTATAATGTCTGGAAGGAGAGGAACTCTAGACTTTTCGAGGATAAGAGAACTGAGGAAAGCGAGATCTTTCAAAGAGCCAAATAGAGGCTGTGTTTGACTCCTTTCTGGAAAAGATTTTAAGGGAGTCAAATTAACTGATTTCTTTTGCTCTTAGGAGGGTTTCCGCCGAGAACCTTAGTCAACTGATCTCCTCCTCAGCAAGGCGTCCATAAATTCAATGTTGACAAGACATCAAAAGGAAAACTGAGACCGGCAGGGATTGTTGTGTTCTTAGAGATCATGATGGAAAAAATCCCAAGTCTTCTCGAAGCCAGTAGGGATAAGAGATTAAAAAAAGACTGAACTTTTCAATATTAGAAGAGCTTTGACCATATAGAAATCAGTCGGGTATGGTAAACAAGTCATAAAAGAGGATTTGGAAAATGCAATCAAGTGGGCTAAGGGGTTGAAGCAACCCCCTTGGAGATTGATTATTATGGTGAGGGGCAAGGGCTCTTACTTCGGGTCACGAGATATCCTTCGCTGTAGTCAAACGTACAACTAATAGTGTGGTGGATTTCTTCGCCAAAAATGGGGTAGACCACACAGTCACAGGTTTTTTCCACTTTTGCGACAGTGATCAAACGATCAAGAGAGCGAGGGTATTCCACCTTTGTCTTGAAGGAAGATGTCCGGATGTTTCTAGCTTTAGCTTCAAGGATGTATTTTTCTTTTGTTTTTCTTTTCAATGTTAAATTTTTTTTTTTTTGAAAGGTTTTTCAGGGTTTAAATCTTATAGACCCTCTTTTGTATTTGCCTTTGTTGCTAGTAAAAAAAAAAAAAAATCAATTGAAACATTCTTTCAATTTCTTTCTTTCTATTTTTCCCTTTTTTTCTCCTTTTTGTTTTTGTTGAAACATTTCTTTTACTAATTTTATGATTTGGATTTTTCAGGGACTTGTGACAATTTCACAAGAACGATTACAAAGTTTTCCGGCTAGAACATTCAAGTGATATTTTCATCCATCTTCTTTCTGCATTCTTATTATTATCTCCATTTAATGTCTTTTGCTTTTCTCCTTTCAGTAAATTTAATTACTATTTTCTGGTTTGGATTTTTTAATGCTTAAAATAATATCTCCATTACTTTTTTATTTTGTATTTATTTCTTAAGATTTACTGTTGATATCCTATTTCACTCCACAAATGCCCATGTGCTGCTAATGTTATTATGAAAATCCTGCCCAAATAAATTATCTAAACTAGATGATCTCTACCCAACCAAATCTGCCCCTTTTGAATGTAGTCATTTAAATAACATTGTCCATTAGAAGCAACTAAATGGATGAATAGAATCAGATAGGACCACCAGAACCTCACCATCAATTCATTGCAGGGTGAGCTCCACTTATACGAATCTGGTCAGATAGAAATAAGTTGTCCCTTGAAAGAGCATGATACAATGCATGTGAATTAAAAAGTTCCCTCAGATTAATTTGATATAGTTTTACCTCCACAAGCCAGTCAACTAGAACTGTACGCATGCTTGCACTTATGTCTTTAACTACCTCCATAAAATCTGTAGAAGGCCTGTTCTTGTTCTGTCAGACAATTTAATCAAAGTCAAGTAGCCAACCCAAAAACGAAACAGAGTCATAGAAGAGAAAGGACTTGTGTCAAACCCACATAACCTAACCTAAAATTTCAAACTTCAAAAATCACACACAAATGAGCTCAAGAACAAATATACCCAGGAAACGTCTTTTTTGTGGAGTCTACCTGTATTTCGAATATTCAACTACTTAGCAATTGGGTAGTACAATGATGCCTCCTGTTCCAATTCAAGGCATGCATGATTATTTCTTATTATACTATATATTGATCACCCACACACAAGCTTACTATGTATCCACAAGCAAACTCCTACATGGCACCAAAGAGACCCTAAGTAATCAATCCATTGGAAAGGTCTGGGTATGAATGAATATGAAGCCAACTCAAAAAATCACCTTAACTAGATCAATGAAATCATGCTTTTTTAAAATAATGTTACAAATTTTGATCACTTTGATTCTTTTGAACAAAGAGAAGTCACCTCAGCCATGCGTAACTGTTTGTAAATATCACATGCTATTGTTGTGCACAACTATGGATGCTCGTGATTTTCACTCCATAAATGCCCATATCTGCTAATGTCATTTGAAAAGCCTTCTAATCCTGCATCAAAGATCATTGAACATAAGTTAGGGCATGACAATTTCGTCATAGGTTAGCACCAAATTCTTATTCCTATTGTGGGAAGGACAGTTGGGTGTGTCCTTATCTATTAAGTCATTACAGTCCTCCACTCCCTATTAGAGTAATTGGTCTAAAATCATGATACAACTACTATAGTAATGCTAATGTTATTATGAACGCCTTCTAATCCTGCATCAAAGATAGTAGAACATAGGTTAGCACATGGCAATTTAATCATAGGTTAGCACCGAATTCCTATTCCTATTGTGGGAAGGAAAGTTGGGCGTGTCCATTTCTATCAAGTCATTACAGTTGATGTTGATGAATGTACGACGGGACAACTATAACGATAAGTCATGAGTCATAACAGTAGCAGCGTACCTGAATGACCATATAATGGATAGTTTTTAATTTGGTATAATTGTATGCCATTGTCTTATCTATCTGGTTCAACTTTTTGAGTGCTACTTTTCGAATCTATCCTATCATTACTTCCTCGCTACCTTTCACAATAATCTTCATTATGTTTTAAGACATTATCTATTTAGCCACCTGATTATCTGAAATAAGAAAACTGATGTAACCTGCTATTTCTATGGTTTAATAATTGCTGGGTTTAGTCTGAGTGTTGCCATTCTGTCCCGATTTCACATCTAATTCCAAAACCAATCCAGTCCTTACAACATCCCTCTTCAGCTGCATTTTAGGCCTCATTACCAAATTCCTTGCCAAGCACTAGACCTTCCATGTGTCAGCTCATGTTGGCAGTGACTTCATATAATTTCTGATATTATTTCCTTTGTACCACATATAATGTGTGTTAATTTTTTTTTGTTTCTTTGGAAGATGCTCACTGATTGAGTTCTTTGGACACTTAAGATGGCCTTAGAATGGATCAAGTAAATCCAAGGATAAATGTATAGTAATAGTCTTAATTATTCACAGAATAGAGTGCCTGTTTGAAATGTATAGAGATTTCACCCGATTTAATAGTAAATATAAAAGAGCAGGGAAAAATTCCACATATGAAATTATTGTCATTCAGTTCTTTGACCTGCAACAAGTGATGCATCCTTTTGTTGTAGGAACATTTTATCCATATTGATTGATGATAATCTCTAAATTAGCAAAAAACATAAAACTATTTTGACTCTTTTAAGTACAGTTTGAGCCGTCATTCATCCATCATTTACAACTTGTTAATTAATGTACAGGGAATGGATGAAATATTTGAAGTAAAAACATAAAACTAATTTAAAGAATCTAATCTAATTTATGTCTTCTACTATTTTGTTTGTACACTCTTTTAGTTTCATTTTCCTTGTTGTTCTTTATGTTTAAGATGATGTATTTGTTTGGTCTTGTTATACCTTCACTCATTCTCTTCTTTAAAACAATTATAAACCCATAGCCCTACTAAAATGGGACATTCCTAATGTATTTGCTGGCTTATGTTATTTGCAAAAAGGGTTCTAAGGTGAGAGAGAAGTTCACTCCTTACATCATTGCACTTAAGTTCAAACTCAACTTCTGTTGGTCCTCTAAGATAAGATATATTCATTGATTATGAATTCATCTTTTCTTTCTGGTTTTTTAACCAAGTCTTCTATTGTCTCAGTTCACAAATGGACAATTCCAAGATGCACAAAATAGTCCAGTTGAGCTTGGATGGGACAGTCAACGCTTATGAACCATGATGGCTCGTCTCAGCTTCAGTTAGAACTCAATTTTTTTTCCTGAACAGTTGACTTAGCCTCTTTAATGATTTAATTTACAAATAAATTTTACTCGAGTAAGAAGATGCAGAACTTGTCTTGGATTTGGGTCATTGTTTCTCTTAAATTAATTACCTTCTACTTTTCTTTTTCTCCCTTTTCTACCTGTTCCTTTTCTTCTTACATGCAATGTGGAATGTCTATATAAATAATCTGGTCTTTAGTATTTTAGCTGGGTGATAGAATTCTCTGTCAATTCCTATTATTAGCTTAGGCCATTATTGATAACATATTAAATAATATCCATAACTTAAAGGTGTCATTAAATATTTAAATTTAGATTTGAAATTTTCTACCAATTTTATTACAATGAATATCTTCAATTGTTGGGCTATTTGGTTCAGTTGGTATAATCATAAAAATTGATTAACCTACAATTTCAATTATGTGCATTTTCCGCAATTTGAAATACAATTGACCTATGCATGCATAGAAGTGGAAGGCCATAAGATACATTTAGAAAGATAATAAATATCAAGAGATTAGAAGAAATAACAAGAATTATTAAAACTATCAAGACATATAATCAGTAATGATATTATAAAAAATAAATTATGATTTGTGCAAAGTATCAAAATAAATAATTAACGAAAACATAAATTAATCAAATTTATTATGATATAACAATTTTGTATGAGATAAATATTGTTCTCCCAGAGGTTGGAAGGACAACATTCAAATTTCAACGACATTGTAAATGGTAATTTCAATCAAAGAAACAGAGCGACTTAAAAAAATTAAATAAATGTTAATATAACAACTATTCAAAAACTTTCATCAATGTCGTAACACTCACAAGATTAAAAGACCAATGCTTGTGTTTAAATCATAAATAATTTTATACAAAAAAATGACTTATGGTGGAAGTGGAAGAACATGCCATACTTTTGATCTTGTAATTTTATTTTTTTTTATGACCGAAGGTGTCCAGGTGTCTCACCCAACTAGTCGTTCGGGGCATGTGTACGCTCCCTACACATACATGTAGGGTTCAAACAGTGGGACCCTACTCTATACATATCCCACGGAGAGTAGCCCTTCATTTGATACTTCTAATCTTGTATTGTGCTTGAATAATTATTTGATCTCCATGATATAAAAAACATAGGCAGTGTTCAACTCAAAAAGATAATTAATATCAAGAGATTAAAAGAAATAACTTATGAATTTTATTAAAGTATCAAAAAATAGTAAATGGATAAAATAATCAAATATTAATTCAATGCAATAATTTTGTATGAGATACATATTGCTCTTCTAATGGTTGAAAGTACACTCAAATTTTATAAAATAAAATAAAATATTTTGAACTAAAGCTGAAACTACTTAAAAAATATCATCCATGTTAAAACACGTGTAGAGCACGTGCATCCAACTAGCTTCACAAGAAAGGTAAAGAAGAAATTTTCCACCCACTAGAACGTTTAAAACCAACTGCAACTCTAGTAGGGATGGGAACAGGCCGGGCTTGAGTTGTGCCAAGATCAAGCCCATGGAAACCCGAGCTCAGTCCAAGCACGATTATCAAGTGAAATAACCAAGCATGGTCCAAGCCTGATCAGCCAGATTAAAGCCCAAGACCAAAAATGAGCCCAAAAGAAAGTATTTTTATTGAATATTTGGCTAAAAACCTAATTAAATTTTGATTTCTATGAAGCATGAAGTTTACTTATTATTTAATTCTTAAATTTTAAAATAACCATTAAGTAAAGTACATATTTAGATAATAAGTTCAAATTATATATATATTTTCTATTTTTTTTATATTTTTGATAAATAGTGAAAATCCATTTGGATGGATTGAAAGATAACTTAATCTCTTGTATGTATATCGAATTTCATCTGAAAAAACAAATTGAAACCACATGATTTTAGTCATCAAAATCAGTAGGCGTCCTTAGGAATAATGATGCCTGTTGATTTTGGTCACTAGGATCAAGTGGCTATCATCTCAATTTTCGGATGAAATTTATTGCAACCTGTAGAAAATGTAGTGAGGTTTCAATCTAACTGGATAGATTTTTATAATTCTAGAAAAAAATTATTAAAAAAAAAAAAAAAAGATAGACTAAGTATGATGTGCAACCTCATATATATGTTCTATATTTCTAAAGAATCGGGCTGGGTTCAGGATTTCAGGGCAGCACAGACAAAAGCCCAAGCCCGACCCTGTTATAAATTGGGCTGAAAATTTTGCTAAATCCCACCTTTTCTCAGGCCAGACTTTCGAGCATTTGGACCAAATTCCCATCCCTATTTCTAGGTATTCCTATTGCATTCTAGCATCATAAGATCAACCAATTTAAAAAAATGAAGATCATATGGACAGCCCTCACAAGCTACATCAGGTAAGGAATTTCTCATTTTATGCATTGAAAAATCCAAACCCCCAATATTGATGCCAAAGGGAGATTTCAAGACAATGCCAAAAGCGTTATATACAACTCTATGAGTAAAGATACTACAAAACAGTAAATTTTTAATGTCAAAATTCAGGCATTGGTTAATTAAGACTCAATCAATAAATAGCTAAAAATGAATACCTTAATCATAAAAGGACTTTATTCCTTCCTGTATCTTTGCACCATTTATCTCCCTCACTTCCTGAGATGCTTGGTGTAGATTTCTGAGCCCACGACCTAAACAGGCAATGGCAGGGGCAGCAGGAGCAGATTCGGCAGCACACTCAATCCCATCTCCACAAACATACAACCCAGTACAAGCAGCAATGCTACAACCAAAAGAAGCCCATGGCACAAACCCAATCGGCCGTCCCCTCCGCCTCATTATTTGATAGAAGGCAGTTCGCATGGCCTGAAAACTGGTACGCTCAGCAGAGGCTATAACACTGTGGGTCACTGCACGGATTTTCTCTGTAGAAGCAGCTACCTTCAAGACAGAGCTTTTAGCACCAGAACTTGCAAGGCTGGGCGCAATTATTTTCGATGATCCAAGAGTTTTAGTGAGTGCAAAAGCAACAGTTCTCTGCATACTGGCTAAACCAATTTTAAGAGAAGCAGGAATTTTGTACGTAATCAACTTCATGAATGTCGACATGGGAACTACTTTTGAAAAGGAGGATGCGCCTAACATTGCTGATGCTCCAGCACTGACTGCCACCACAGGATTGTTGGCTAGGAAACTCTTTCTATCAGTGTTTTCTGCCATTTCTTCTCCATCATTTTCATATCTGGTGAAGCATCGCTCAGCTAATTCTGCAATCTCTTGAGTCACAGGAGTGTTCCAGTGTTTTCTAAGACCAGCTAGGCTACTGGCATCAACAATTGCCACAATAGATCTAAATCTTTTAGTTTGACTCTTGAGGGCTTGCGCAAGAAGAACATACCCTTTCTCATCATCAGGAAGTTCCAAAAATTCAACATTTCTAGATCGGGCATTGTTCATTTTATTGGCAGGCAATCGAGCAATATCATTTAAAGTTATTCTCAGTCCCTCAACAGCAATTCGAAAATTGTGCACTTCAGACAAAAGTTTGGCATCCACATAGTCTCCTCTATCAATGTCAACAAGTATTTTCTGAGCATAAGCCAGAGCCTTACGGATAATTGGAAGATCAACAAATATGTCATGCAAATCGGCCAATAAGGTGTATACAGATTGAGCATAGGACGGAGCCTGATAATTGCACCTCATTTGATAATCTCCCGACTCCAACAGTTGATCATAATGAGAAGATTTTGGTTTTAAGTGCATTGTCGTTGATAAGGCTAGAGATGAAGATAATGATTTCACCATCTGGTTTTGAAGTTGATCACTCAAGCAAAGCCTCTTTGTGTTTGAAGAAATAGCTGAAGGTACTTTTCCTGGAAGCAGATTGCTTGGCTGTAGAAGACAAGCTATAATTGCATTCCCTAGATCAGTGTCTCCTTTACCATCATCACAAGTTCTTATAAATGGAGATTCAAGACACAAGAATGTCGAGTTAACCTCCTTTGCAGCCTTTTCAGCAGTCAAGAAATGACCATAAAATCCAATCCCAAAAATATCTCGCAAGACCTGACCTCCAGCAAGGTTCTCATACTCTTTTCTTCCAATCTTATTTATGAAAGCTCTTTTAACAACTCCGAAAGATGACACAGGAATAGGAATTTCCTCATCAGCATCCCTCAAACAAGTTTCTTCTGCTTGAATTTCAATCAATGCAGAAGGAGCAACCTGAACCAGAACAGCCTCAGGCTGGACTTCCTTGATAAGATACTCTGCATCTAAGGCAGATTGTTCAGATAAGTTCTGCACAGCCAAAAGATACACTACAGACTCCAACTTGGGTTCACGGATAGCAAATGTGAATTGCTTTGTCTGGTCAGATATTTGTAGTGCGTGAACCAATGCGTCTGAAGCTTTCAAGTCATCATCAATTTTCCACCCAGAGAACGGCCATAAGTTCTGGAAGAGGGAAATGATTGCTGATGCCATGGAAAACTTCAGAAACCAATTGCAGGAAGTTGCATCTCAGAAATCAACCAAATCCTAAAAACCTCCACCAATATCTGTAACAAGTACTCCATACAATCATTTCTCAGCTGCAGAAATCAATCAAAACCTAGAAACACCACCAATATAGGTGACTGAATCTTCCAAATTGTCGTTCCTTTCAACTAATTCAACTAGATTCCTAGACAATGGCATTGCTCTTATTTCAGTACAAAGTAATGGTTATCCAAGACCCAAATTCCCAGTGTGAAACTATAAACCAAGCTCACAAGTACTGAATCCTTGATTCACATTCCAGAACCACCGAATTGAATAACAGGGGATTGATCTGATCCCACCAGGCACACAAAAAAAATTCCCAAGACAATAGAGAATCAATAACCCTTTTTTGGGTGCTGAAATCTCTCAAAGCATAAACAATCCTCCAAAATTCAAGCGCTCTATTCTGAATTCGAAAGATGGCAATCGTATATATGCAGAAAACAATACATAAACTGATTTATCAGTAACCAAAGAATCTAAAACCAATATTTCCAATTTTGGTCCCAAAGATACCAGCCCGATATCATCACAAACAGTAGTAAAGCTGAGCCATCAATTCCTAATGAATCCAAAACCTAAGAATTATCAACAAACTTAATTTTCGGACTCCAATCTCTACGCAACGTCAGTTTCTGCATGAAATAAATAGAAGTTTATCTAAACCTATTTTGAATACTACCAAAATCAATTAGAACCAAACATAACTCTTCAAAAAAAACTAGAGAGAGCGAAGAAGAATTCGGTGGCTTCTGGACGCACCGCGAAGCCTCTTTGTCTCGGTTGTTGTCGAGACAGTGAAACAAAAGATACCAGTTGGCGCTGTAAAAAGTAAAAACTAAAGCAGCAAAACAACAGCAAGCAGTAACCGGCTAAATTCATGCCGGTTTCGCTTTACTTTCCATCTATTGGCCCCATTTTCAATCTATTTTCCCTAGTGTTGAGTTTATTTACACAAAAATCAATTAATTTTTTTAAAAGGTGTCCACACCTTTTTATAGACTCAACTAATCTTTGAGACATTTACAAATCTTTCGGTAATATATTTGATAACATTATTGACTCTTTTATATTGAGAGTGACTTGAATTTAAGACTTTCTACATCGACGGATTCAGAATTCACATGAACCAATTGTGAAATAATAAAATGTTCGGTGTCTCTCACTAAAGGAGAGGTCATTTATTTTATTTATAATAAAAATGAAATACATCAAGATAAAAATAAAATACATCTAAATTCTAGGATAAGGTAAATTCAAATAACAAGCTAATGAGATAAAACAAATTTAAATTTAAAATCTAAATTCAAAATCTAATTCAAATCTAGCTATGGATAGATTTTATCACGCCCCTGCAAGCTTGTAGCACGTGTAAAATAACGCTAAGCTTGGATGGTAGGAATGACAGAGGAAACATGGCGCACTGATTGGTCAGATGAAGTGATGGAGCAGCACACTGATTACACTGATTGACTGCTAATAGGATGAACTCGCAGCACACTGATTGGCTGCGTAGAGAAAGTGGCAGCACACTGATTGTCTGCGAGAAGTGGATGAGGTGACAGTGCACTGACTAGTTGTGAAGATTTGTTGGAGATGACATCGGGCTATAGGCTGGCGGTGGGCGGCGAGCGTCCATTAATAAAAGGAATGAATCTGTAGCACACTTACTAGCTACATATATTTATTATTTTAATGAAGAAACAATAAAAGCTATCAGTCATTCCATGAATGGCTGAAACAACAGAAGCTCAAATAGCAGAAGATGTAGGGCTCCTCCCTCTACTGAAAAAAATTATCGGCAGAAGGAGAGAAAAAATGACTCTAGTTGACTCAAGATCTAAATCACAGTCGAAAAAACAGGATCTTCTCGTTGATACCATGTGAAAAATAAAATTGGTCGGTGTCTCTCACTAATTAGAGGCCCTTTGTTTTATTTATAATCAAAATGAAATATATCAGGATATAGATAAAACATATCTAAATTCTAAGATAAGATAAATTCAAATAACAAGCTAATGAGATAAAACAAATTTAAATTTAAAATCTAAATTCAAAATCTAATTCAAATATAGATCTGGATAGGTTCTATCACCAATAAATTATTTACGAATTTTCCATATATTAGTGCCCTGGCTTGTCGAGTCCCTTATTTATCAAATCCATGACTCGTGTGAAGCATTGCTTTGAAGATAAAAGCTCAAGAATCAAGTAATAGTTGAATCAAGCTCAAGTTGGAAAACAATCAAGATTCAACGGATCATCAACATGTATGGCAATCACCCAAGGTAAAATGGCCATAGAAGACTCTAGGTGGAACTCACACCTTAGGATGGTTTTGCTTAGGCTTAGAGATCACATCTGAATAATTTAACTAGCCTAGAGTTTGTTTGACACCATAATCAGAACATGCATTTGATATGAAAAACCAATGTTTTAAAACTCGGCCTGTGTAGTAACCCGTCTTGGAGGAAGGGTTGGTTAAATAAGGTTCAACCGGGTTGACCCATAGTCAAACCCAATCAAACTCGTACAATTAATATAATATTATAAAAAATATTAAATTATTAACTAAGATTATATTTTATAAAAATAAATACTTTCTCTCACAAACACAACTGTAAATACTAAAATAATCCAAAATTCATGTTCTAATATCATTTCAACAAAATATCATCCAACAACTCGTTGTTAATTAATATCCAAAACACATTAAGAACTCAATGTTAGTTATATCTAAAAAATAATATTTAAAACACATCAAGAACTCAATATTAGTTATATCCAAAAAATAATATTTAAATTCTAAAGTCATCATCATTCCTAAAAGAACCAATATCTTCATATTCATTTTGATAATGTAAAGAAACCAAGTTTTCAGTTGCATCTCCATCATCCCTCTCCAGTCAAATTCACTGAAATTGAAGAATACACATGTATGAGATTATTATATATGCAACTTCATATTATATAATCTAAAATTCAAGTACTATAGTATAGACAATGATTATAATTTCAAAGTCATACCTAAATCAATTGCTTCAAATTGAGTCATAACACTCGTAGGTTGTGCTATTCCCTCCCAAGTTTGTAGTTCCTCCTCATTTAATAGGGGTGGATCTGACTCAATTATCCAATCTTCTAGTACGGTGATATTTTCTAAAGATATTGGATCAAAACAAATCTTTTTCTTTGAATTTCTATCAAAATAAAAATATAACACAAATATCAATTAATGTTTTGATAACTTTATCAAAGAATAAAGATAAATATGTAACAAAACAATATGTTGCTGACAATACTTTAGAAATGAAAGGCAAAAACACCCATCCTTTTATTTTTTGTCCAATACCAAGCAAGTTCTAAAGAATTCAACCCGTCTAAATAGTTCTTACATTTGTAACAAGCGCAAGTTGTAATGGATGTACACCAATCTTTTATGCTCTAATCGATTCCTTCTTTTTGCGTGTATACGTTCAAATACACTCCAATTGCATTCACATCTAGAAGAAGTACAAGTTTGGCTTAAAATGCGAATTGCCATCTTTTGCAAATTTGGAGTTGAACCTCCATAATTCATCCACCAAACAGCTGTAAAAGGCAATAAAGCACAAGCATATGAAAAGACATCAAGATTCCTACTTAATTAAAGTAAATGAATGATTAAATGTAAAAAAAGTATACTTGGAATCATTTTTTCATGATCTTTAATGGCCAAATTACGTACAAAGTCTCATGATGCTTCTCTGTAAAGATTAAGTTCATTGCTAATGAGTTGTTGCATTGCAATATCATTATAGTATAATGTTTCAATGCAATCAAGAACTCCACTAAGACCACGAGAAACAATGATATTATTATAAAACAATGATGGATTAAGCCAATGCCCAGCCGCATGAAGTGGACGATGCAGTTGATGATCCTAACGAATATCTATGATGTTAAAATAAGGAATAGCTTCACTAAACATTCTTGATGATGACACTGTTGATGTTGAATCCTTTGTCATTCTCTTTTTGAATGTATTTATTATGGCTTCTTTAGTTTTATGCATAGCCTGATAAATATACCCCATTGCCGGCCTATCATCACTATCAATCATGCGTAGCACTTTTACAAGAGGCTCAAATGCCGCCACAACAACCTCACATTCAGACCAAAAAGAAGAGCTCAAGATCAACTCACCCATGGCCTTTCTGATACTTAGTAGCTCATTTACTATCAATCCATTCTTTGCTAACTATCATACCTTGCAATCTGCCTTTATTTTTTAAAATACTTTGTAATGCTAGAAAATGAGTTACAAAACACAGTGACTGAAAGATGGGCAATCTCACTTCCACCAATATACTTACTCATTAATGTTAATACAAAAACATGATTTTGTATAAATATAGTGACAGACCTTGCCAGTTTAATAACACACTTCACCGTTTCTATTTTGGAAATATCTTCAAGCATCAAATCAATACAATGAGCAGCACATGGTGTCCAATATATAGTTTTAAAATGAGTGGTTATCAACTTACACACACTTGAATAATTGAGTGCATTATCTATCACAATTTGAACCACATTTTCTAGACCAATTTCTTCAACAACTTCTTTAAAAAGCATAAACAACATCTCTCTAGTCTTTGAATGAGCACTTGCATCAACAGATTTAAAAAAAAAAAAGTCCCTTTTGTCGAATACACAAGAAAATTGATTAATGTCCTACTTCGCCCATCTGTCCATCCATCTGCCATTAGTGTGCATCTATAGTCTTTCATACACTTTTGAAAGATTTTATTGCACTTTCAATTTCAACAACATTTCCTTTTAAAAAATGTCCACTAAGATCATGATAAGAAAGACTTTATATCCAGCACCTATACTTGTAGTAGCATCGAACATTTTTTGGATATAGATAGAATTAACGACATTGAATGGGATACATGCATCATAGAACCACCTAGAAACAACCATATGTGCAACATCAATGCCATCTTTGCTTGCCATTGCACTTCTAATGGTGGGTTGAGCCCCTTTTGTGGTTCGAGGAGGAAAGAAACTTTTTTCACCCTTTCGCCTTCCTTCATTTATGGCCTATCCCTTTATTCTTATCACCATGACCTGGTCTTAGAATTTCTTGGATTTCATTTTCTTCAGATGATTGACTTAATTCAAGATAAGTTGGAAGTTGACTCCCTTCACCTTGTGAACAAGTCTTTTGCTTTTTATTTACCTTTTGAGAAGCAATCTCATCCAAACTTTACATCATTAAGAAACTAACATGTGGTGGAACCTGTTTACATGGTTCAACTCCTTTACCTTTAACTTGTGCTAAATGAAATTTCATTCTATTGACCCTCCACCTTTAACTCTTTTATCACAATAAAGACATTGGAACTGATTATCACCAATTAGTTTCACATGATTCCATTCTACATCAGTCTTTCCACGAATTGAGCGAGGCTCTTTACTTTGGATATGAGATGGGGGACCAGAATCATACTCTTAAAAAATTTGACATTGATAATCATACAACTTGTAAACTAACAAAAATATATGATAAATTAGCAACAATAAATTTGAAACAAATACAAAATTGTGAATCAGTTCCATTTTGCAAGTCATGCATAATTACATACATATGAAATGCATGTAAACCTGAAAACTAGCAGTCTTGATTTGACAAATGGAGTTCTCGGTATGTTTTCTAATAACAGGGGATTTCCATCATGCTCCATTATTTCTTGGGGCTGAAAGCAAACATTATTTATTTAGGTAAACATTTATCGGATTTTAAAATCTTAGAAATATGGTATCAATGTCTGCTTTAATGTGAATGTCCCAAGATCTGGAAATTGAAGCTTCATTTCTATGTTGCCTTCATGTACTGAAAATCTGAATAAACTTAAAAGGTAAAGGTTGATCTCATATATGATCCTTTTGTAGTTTTGTTTATTGTTTTTTTTTTTTGAAAAATGGTATTTTTATGTTTATCATGTATATTTTTTTTTGAATGAAGATTTATTACTTTATTTCATCTAAGAGAAAAAAAAAAAACCAAAAGAATACAACCTACTAAGCAGATGTTCCATACTGCCATGGTTGGAATTCTTCATGTACTGGCAAAGAGGGAAAATAAAATGGCTGAAATTATAGTATAAATGCAGAAAAAAATCATTTCCAAAGGGGTTTTATCATTTCCATTTACATACCATACAACACAAGGAAGAGGAGGAAGCCGACAGGTTGCCCTCGTTTTGGAGAGAAATTGTCGTTCTGCACTTGGGACTTTTGGAGTATGAAATTGCCAGTTCTGCACTTCTTTTGGAGTTTGAAATTGCTGTTTTGCACTTTGTGGAATTGAGTTTGGAAAGGAAGCCCTTGAAACTTTTGGAATTTGAAGTTGGAAAGGAAGCCTCCATTGTTGCCGTTCTTCTGGATTTGACTCCCATGAGAGTCATGTCCCATCTTTTCAGTCGTTCCATACTTCCATGCGTTTTTTTTTTTAAAACACAGGGTCCTTCTTTACAAACGGGTCGCGGGTTAATATTAAAAACCGGGTCGAACCACGGACTGGAAAGGGTTTTTACAGGTTTTAAATCCAGACGAGTTTTAAACCCACCCGACCCTTTAAGTTGACGGGTACAGTTGACCCGCCGGTTTAACCGCGGATCGGGTCGGGTGGGGTTTAATAACACTGTGAAAAACCATTAATTTTACTATCATGTCGACACATCGTGTTTCGCAATCAATCACCTTTGACAGTGGATGATCTATCGTGGTCATATGACCAATCGTCCTAGAAAACAAAGGTTCTAGTTGGGATGGTCTGTCAAACACCTAAAGTCCTAGGACAATACATTCGTGAAGTTGATGCATTGCTGGGACAGGGTTGATACAGTCGTGCATAACGATCAATCGCTAGGACTTAGGACAAAATCTAGACTGTTATTCATAGTCATGTCTCAGGACGACCTATCGTACAGACAATCCATCGTCTGGAGCCTGGGTTGAACACCCACTGAAAAATACAGTGAGGCTCAAGACGATGCATTCCTCTGGCAGCGACCTTTCGTGTGGTAGTACATGATCAATCGGTCCCACAACTAATCACCAAGACAGGGCAAAAACTGTAATGACCCGTTCCAAAATTTCCCTATTTTTTTAGGAGACTTTTGGATCTCTAAGCTGTTACGGGACTTTAGTGGAATTGGGAGAGTGTAGGGTCCTGAGGCGGGCCCCAGTTTACCTGTTTTCTAGCACGGAGACTCGAAGGGTAATTTTGTAATTCTGGATTATTATACGTTTTGTCCAAAAAAAATATTTGAAAATCACACGTTTTTCTGTCCCGACGTTCAACGTTCGATTTTTTCGGATTTTAAATTATTTTTCTTGAAAATGCAATGGCTCTTCTTTTTGAAAATTTGATTTAACACATTCAAGGTTTAAAAATAATAATAATAGTAATATTAATAAATAAAATAAACTCAATGATACAAAAGATTGTGGGTTTTGATTTTTATTTTATTTTATTTTTTGTTCGTAATTAAAACTCTTTTAAATAAATAAATATATATATATATATATATATATATATATATATATTTATATTTATATAGAAAACCCAAATCCTAACCTTAACCCTAAGTCACCCATATAAATATTCTCTTTCTCCTTTACTTTCCTTTTTTTTTGGCAAAACCCTAGCCTCCATCCTCTCCTTTCTCTTCTCTCCAATCCCTCTCTTCCTAAGCCCAAAAACCCTAAATCCTTTGCAGCAGCCGCCGCCCCTAATCCCTTTTTCCAGCAGTCGCCTCTTCACCTTCCTCCTTTCTCACTCCATTCGAAACCCTATCCGATCCCCCCTTTGTGTCGCCGCCTCCTTCTCTCTATCCTTATTTCAGGCCTCCTTCCTCTCATCTCCTCTTCATCTCTTTCCCCTCTTTTCTTTCTTCTCTCACTCTCCTCTCTCTTATCTCAGTTCATTCTCTATTTCCCTCCCTCAGCACCCATCTGAAACCCTAACTCAGCAACCGCTGCCACCACCATTGGTTCTCTTCTTCTTCTTTTCTTCCTTCTGCACTTATCTTTCTTGAAACCCTAATCTCTTGACCCAACCGAGTCAAGTCGAGTTGAGCAACTCATCTGACTTAGTTGGACTTAGTATGTGATTCCTAAGCCAAACCCAGCAAATCAGGCCCGATTCGTTGTGGTCCAGCTCATACACAGCCCATCTCTTTGACTAGCTTGGTCCAACTACGGTTTCAGCCCAATAGTCTGACCCAACCTGTTGTTGGCCCAGCTCTAAGCCCAACCCAGTGCAACCAAGGCCCAATCCAGCAACCTGACCCACTTTCAGGCCTGGCCCAGGCCCGTTTTGGGCTGTTTCTGGTTTGTTTTGGGATCCCTTCTGGAGCTTTTCCAGCCCATTTTGGATCGATCTTGGATCGTTTCTAACTCGTTTTCGGCCGGATTTATGGGATCGACCCAGTTTTGTAGGACCATCCCAGTTTTTATAGACCCACCCCAGCTTCTCAGGCCCGATAGCTCGTGCATTACTTCCTTCAACCCTACAGCCTATTTTATCGCTTGGATTTCAAAAGCACGCACACAAGTGAGAAGACTTATCACTGTTTTAGCATGTATTCGCATTCTTAACCTATAACCTTGGATATCAAGTGACTTGAATGAGACCCTTCGTTTATTAAGCAACTCGGTAAGGGACCCATTGAAATAAATATGTGGCAAGTGATCCGTTCGGGTTCACCCATTGTAATTATATGCAATTAATGGAAAATTTTGATTGAATGAATGATTCTTGATGCTTGAAAATTGATGAAAACATGTTTGTGTTTAATCATAACACATATATGTTATTATGATGAATGAGACAAGTGTTAGATGGATATTGAACACGATATTTGGAAGATGTTGTGATGCATTGCGTGTTTACACATAAGATGCAATGTAATTGCATGTTAGATATAGAAGTATATGTTTAAGAACTGTTATGTGTCGTTGACCGCATCATGAGGCATGCTGTTGATATTAGTGTCATGTTAGAACGTGTTTGTGTTGTCATACATGATCATGATACCATGTGCATGCATGGGAGGATTTGTTTATGTGTATACATTCATGATGATGAGATGAGTTTGGTTGTTGGGAGGATTTCCCGTTACGCTCGGCGGTCGAGACCCCCATAGGGGATGCGGTTTCCCTGTTGTGTTCCGGCGATTGAGGTGTCTGTCCTTGTCCCGTTATGGTCCTGCGGTTGAGATCCCCATAGGGGATGCGAGTTTCCTCGTTGCATTCCGGCTGCGGTTGAGGCGATTGTATATTGTATGTCTCCCGTTTGCATTGATAGGGAGACTGGAGTTTGTTGGATGACCCGATGTGAGCTGCCAAGATGATGTCTCAGATTTGGTCGGTGGATTTTTGGTTGGTGGTGTAGTACGATCTCATACATATGAGAACCCCGGTTATTATGACATTCTTGCATTCATGCACATGATATATATTTATGTTGCTGACATGTGATATGCATTATCTCCTCACTGGGCTGGTTAGCTCACCCCTTACCTTTCAGGTACTCCGATTGCGAAGGAGCAGGCGGGTCCCTTGAGCATACGCCTAGGGAGGAGTAATACTAGTTAGAGATATTATTATCATGCTTATATTTAGTTTAAAAGTCCTTGTTTGGTATGAATTATTTGTATGATGTTTATTTCAAATGACAGTACGATTATATTTGGTCAGTTTATGGTTGTTTGTTATGTCTCTTAGCATTATGGTCTTACAGTTTGTTAAGTGGGAGATAATTACCCCATTTCAAAATATATATATATATATATATACCCGATATCCGTTGTTTGTTTTGATTTGAGATATTTCGGAGACAACGCGCCCGTAGCAGGACGGGGCGTTACAAAAACACATCGGGCGCAAGACCAATCGCCCTAAGTCTGGATATGCCTTAACACTGTTAAATCAGGTTAGTCTCAAGCCAATACATTCGCCATCTCGCGTTCAGTCGCCAACAACACAGACGATCAAAGGCACGATCAATCGTTTTTATCTGTTGGAAAAACATTTAATGCATAACGGTCATTTTATAACGGTAAAATTTGAATGCATGATCAATTGCCCGTGCCGAAGTTTTTGAGCTCTCTATTTAAGCTCCGACATCTGTTGAGGGAGATAGAGCTTTCATTATTACATTGGAAAAATGTGAAGAAAAATCTTGAGACTCCTCTCCTCCCTCCCTCACTCTCTTAATTTTCATACTTAGCAAATCATTTAAGAGATTCAATCACCTGGTAGATTGAGATCAAGAGAGACGAAGAAAGCTAGTCTATGATTTACATTGGAAAATCTGACATCCTATAAACCCTCTCCCTATCTTGTGATTGTCCATACAAATGTATATCTTCATCACCTGACAAGATTAAAGGGAGAGCTATTCAAGAAACACAACTTCATCAAGGTTGAGCTTCAAAGGCAAGTGTTTCCTTGTGTTGTTATTTTCAAATCATCATTGTGAAGTGGACTAGATCAAGGTGATCAAACCATTATAAAAAATAGAGGGATAAGGACGTAGACCGGGGTTGGTCGAACCTTTCAAAAACTAGAATTGTGTAGGTGAAATTTCTACATTATTAGTGAGGGTGTAATTCCCACTTAGTGATTTGAAGATAACCCAAGGTTAATGAATCTCAACAGTGGATATATGTTGTTTAACTGAACTACTATATATCAGTTGTCCATGTGCTTGATTGTATGTGTGTGTGACTATTAATTGGTACATCTCTTATTCACACACATTGCCACATCTTGATTAACCTCACCACTTCATATCATTAAGTATTTATTAATCAAGAAAATTTCAAAAGGACTAAAAAATTGGGGATTGTTCTAATCACCCCCCTCCGTACAATGACTTTCACCATATTTTCCTATTATTCATTAAAATGCCTTACAATGAAAGAATTCCATAGCCGTCAAATTGATTGTAGACGTGCGAGTGGAGCCCACAGTTCTAACTAAATATTTTCTTTTGCGTCTTTTTATTTTTATTTTATAAAAATCAAATTCTAAACTGTATAAATGATGAATTTTGCTATTATTATTCACATGCAATTGATGTAGGCGTTTTTTATCTGAATTAAAAAAAATTAGTTGAAATTAATTTTTATTATGAGATAGATTAAAATTTTACAGTTGATGTTTTGGCTATATTTTTTAATAGATGTCTTGACTATAATTGTAAATAAATTATGTTTTCCGTCCCAAAATACTTGTGTCATACGCATTTTGGAATTGTCTCAAATTACTTGTCTGATTCGTTTAGTTTCAGCTCCAAATCACATTCTAACGTGATGGGAAGACGGCCTTCTTTTATAAGATTTGACTTGTCGAAATAATAAAATAAATTAAAAAATACTAACATCTGAAAATAATATTTTATAAAATGATCTTTAAGAAATAATTTTTTTTGAAATGAGACAAGTATTTTGGGACGGAAGGAGTATATTGTATATATGAGTGAATTGGTCAAATTTTGACAAAATGTTGAATACTACAATTTCTCCAAAAATAAAAACCGTTTAGGCTCTCAATAGTTGCATTTCGGCCTTGGATTTAATCCTACAAATTTTAGCCAAAAACTTTGGATCTATTTGTAATTGAGCTCTGTGCTAACTTTTAAATAGGTCTACTTTAGCTACATTTGAATTTTTTTCCTTTTTTAAGAAAGACTATGCTTGAATTTGGTGCTCACAAAAGAATAAATTAATCTGATCATATTTTCTAAGGAACTAAAATTTTGACTCTTTAGTTTTTAATTTTTAATTTTTAATTTTATTATTAGATTTAATATATGTCACAATATATAATTATTATACATAAGATTATTTTAAACAAGTAAGAACTTATAATACAACTATTAAGTGCTCATAATTTTAGCATAAAAGTTGTACGTTCAAGGACATCAGATAGGCATAAACTATTAAGATTATTTTAAACTCTTTATATCTGATTTAAAAGTTCAATTAAAATCATAATTTTGATCCATAGAGAGAGTGAAACAATATTTTGGTTATATATCAAAATATATTTAGATTTAACAAATTGTTAGCATGAGCCGACTACATAGCTAATGTCCATTTGACTATATCAATTATATTGGCCAAAATTTATAAAGGTCAAATTAAACAGAATTGAACTGAAATTTGTTAATGGACTGTGTTTATTCGATCTATTTTTGTCGAAGGGCTACCACTTTTTATCTAATTAATTTTTTTATCGAATTCAATATTTTTGTATCTATAAAGAGTAAAATGTTTTCGTGGATATTTGAGTACATCAACTATAATAGTCAGAATTTCTTTTTTTTTTTTTTAAAACGGAGATTTGTAAATAGACAAAATTTATAAAAGATAAAATTAGTCAAAATTGAACTGAAATTTGTAAATGGGCCGTGTTTGGTCGATATTTCTCGTCGGAAGGGCTGCGACGACATAAGTCGTCAAATTGAAACACTGCGTCCGTAAGCCGCTAATAATCCTAAAATTTTGCCATGAAAATTGGTCGGTTAGTTATCCTTGTGAAAGAAAGTGATCCCGCAAAGAATGGGTTACTTAGCCGTCAAGAGAAGGAGATAAATTCATAAGTTGGGCCGTATAACACCCGAGTTTTATGCCGAAATTACCATTTTACCTTTTATTTTTAGGAAAAAAATTTCCTCCCATCATTCAATCCTAAGGTCCAAATATCAGCCGATACATATCGTATCGGCCGTTATATATCGGTATTTTTAAACCGAGTAATATCGGCCGATATGGCCGATATTCGGTCCGAAATATCGGTCACAATATCGGCCGATATTCATAAATATCGGTATTTAAAAAAAAAAATTTAAAACACCGATACGGTTTTTCGCGGTTTTTACACGGTTTTTCGCAGTTTTTTGCGGTTTTTCGTGGTTTTTCACGGTTTTCTAGGGTTTACGGTTTCAGCGGTTTTCACGGTTTTTTGCGGTTTTCGCAGTTTTCCACGGTTTTCCGCAGTTCATGGTTTACGGTTCTCAGGGGTGTTCACAGTTTTTTACGGTTTTTTGCGGTTTTGTCACTGTTCATCACGGTTTTTTGCGGTTTTTTCACGGTTCCGATATCGGAGGAGAGAGAAAATGCCGATATCGGTATGAGAGATAAAATTATCGGCCGAAATATCTTTCGTATCACATATCGGCCGAGCCGATTTTTGAATCCCTGATTCAAACGAATGGGAAGGTCTTTGAATGGGAAGAACATTTTGACCATTCAAACGAGTAAATTGGATCGTTCGAATGTGTGGGCTGGAGAGTGAGACTTTCAACTAAAGTTGTTTTTCAATCGACTTTTACAAATAAGTTATCAAAATTCATCTATTCTGAATTTTATGAACTACGTGACTGATTTTAAGTGAAAATAGCATAGTTTTGAGCTTCAAAATTGTAACCAAATAATTAACGAAAAATGACCTTCCTTTTTAATTCTTTGAGTACGATTTTTGAAGTGCAAAACTATACCCTTTCTAAAATCATTTCCAGGGTCCATAAAATTTAGAATGGATGAATTTTGATACATTCTTTATATAAATAGGTTGAGAAACCGTCTATTTTAAAAACCCGAGCCAAACGCGCAAAAGTTACAGTTGGTAAGGAGGCGGTTTCTCAACTTATTTTTGCAAACAAAGTATCAAAATTCATCTATTTTGAATTTTATGAACTCCGCGAATGATTTTAAGTGAAAATGGTATAGTTTTAGGTTTAAAAAATAGTACCAAAGAATTAAGAGAGAAGGTCATTTTTTGTTAATTCTTTGGGTACAATTTTGAAATTCAAAACTATATCATTTTCAATTAAAATCAGTCCCAGATTTCATAAAATGCAGAGTAGATGAATATTGATACCTTGTTTGTAAAAATCGGTTGAAAAACAATGTTGTTTGAAAATCTCACTTCACAGCCCACACATTAGAAGGATCTAATTTACTCGTTCGAATGGTCCGGACCATTCAAACGAGTCAAAAATGTTCTTTCCATTCGTTTGAATGGTGGGGAGGAAACATTTTTTCTAAAAAATAAAAGGCAAAAGGATAATTTCACTCGATTTTATGAAATCAGGTGTGTCGAGGCAGAAAACTCAGGTGTCTTCATAGCCCGCCATTCATAAATTTGACTTACTAAGATTGATATTGTATGCGGGGTAATAATCTTGGCTGATATGATTTTTTTTTTAAAAAAAATATCGACCATTTTTAATTGAAAGAAGGCTCATTTTTTAAAATAGAATAATTTAAATCTGAAATATCGACCGATATTAATCGAGCCCCAAAAACGAATCAATTTTATTATTTTTTTTTAAAAAAAAAACCAGCGATATTTAATGATATCAGCCGATATCATATACGTATGTATGACCGAGCCGAGATTATTACCCATGATTATATGGTACCAGCCTACTTGAGTAATCTTGTCATCTGATGAACACCGTAAAATTACAATTTTACCCTTTAATATTAGATTAATTAGTCCTTATTTTATAAATATTAGATATGTTTAGGGTTGTTTTTAGTTTTATAGTTTATTTTGAGAAATATAAAAAAGAAAAGAAAATGAAAATAAAAACATGATAAAAATTGGTTAATTCAAAAATACGGTCGACGTCACCTTCAAAATGGTCAAGTCAAGTTGATTAAATCAATTGGGTCTCAGAACTTGCAACCTTATACACTCGTGTAATTAATATTTAAATTTTATTTTGAGTGAACGTCGAGTCTGATTTACCAATCTTTTTTATTTACTGTCGATCGGGTGCCCGACGCCCTCTAAAGAAAGCCTGAAAGAACTGTTTCTATTCCATTTCTTTTCCATTTCTTTTCTACTTTTTTTCTTTTGTCTCTCTGGTTGCAGGACTCATGGACAAATAAAAGGAGGAACAGTGAGCAGCCAGCAATGGGGAGAAAGGCAGCTGCAGTCCAAGAGGCTGGACAGCCATGCACGGCGGCCAAACTGAGAGACTGAGTGCAGCAAAATCTGTCTGCTGCTCACTGACTGCAATCAGCCAGATCTGCCGATGATGGATCTGCAGCAAAGGCAGTGAACACAGGCAGAACAGCTGAAGCAGAGCAGCGCCCGAACAGCAGCCACGCAGACCAACAGCGGCGGCAGAACAGCCGGGGGAAGACAGCAGAGCAGCAGCACACAAGCGGTAGCAGCATCTGCTACCCACATGAATACCAGTCAGCTGAGACCAGGTCTGTTGCGTCCGAGCAGCAGCCATGAAAACGGTGAACAACCGGCACACGGACAACAGCGATCTCAGCAATGAAAGCCAAGCAAAACGTCTCCAGCTGGGAAGTCTGAGCAGTTCGAGCAGAGTTAGACGGCAGCGAGCTGAACGGCATCCAGTTGAAGGCAGCAGAGGCAGCCGGCTGAAGCAAACAGAGAAGAGAGGCACAGTAGCTGGCAGTGATTTTGAGATGGGAAGGCTACACCCATATTGAAAACCAAGAGGTAGAGCTGCAAGGAAGAATGCCATGAGGCAGATGGAGAAGCTCAGGGCCGAGGTTCTGGCCATGTCCAGTGTTGAGTTCAAGACCAAGGTGAAAGAAGCGCTTCAACAGTTGGAAATTGAAATTGAAGTTGCAAAGAAAAGATTACTCAGCAGAACATCATGTCCAACGTCAAATTTGAAATAAAAGCTCCCTTTACAGTAAAAAGGAAGTTCCCATTAAAAAGCCCATCGGGAATTTATTTGAATCAGATATGCTTACCGAAAGAAGAGGATAGAAAGTAGAGATAAAGCAGAGATTTGAAATGATAAGAAGATAAAGAATAAGATAGCAGTTGAGCAAGAAGATAAAGATAAAGAAGAAGAGGATAGAGAGCAGAGATAAAGCAGAGGAAAGATGAGGATAAGAAGCAGCCGATCCTCAGCTGGGATAAAATTTGGAAAGATAGGATAAGCAGCTGCCGTGTAGCAGCTGATCAGATCTAGATAGATGAGGAGAGAAGGAATCAACAGATAGGAAAGCTGGTTTCAAATTTGAAAAAAAAGAAGATGGAGAGATAAGAAGAAGAGGAAAGAAGAGCTGCCGTGTAGTGGGTTTCAAATAAGGAGAGATAAGGAGAGAGAGAGAAATAAGGAAGAAAAGACCGATCCTCATTTGAGTTTTCAAATACGGATAAGGTGTTAGCCGATCCAGATAGCCGAGAAGATAGAAAAGGCAGTTGGGAATTGAAGAAGGAAGATAAAAGAAGAGAGTTAGCCGATCGCTAGAGCCCGACTGAAATTGAATTTGAAATGGGTCTTATCCCGGCTGAGTTTTGAAAGGAACTTTATCTCATCCCTCATCTCCTATAAATTCAAGTGTCTGGATCCATTGAAGGTTGAACCGGGCAAGACATTGAAGGCTGAAATTGGACGACCGAAAGACAGAAGGAAAAAAAAAAAAATTTCTTGTAAGTTATTTTATTTTTATTTTATTATGTCAAGTCCAACAGATTTGTAATTCATTTCCAATTTATTAATAAAAATTCATGGTAGTTGTTTAGATTTATGGTGATCCCAGTTATTAAAATATTTAATAATGATGATTTGTATTCTATTTTTTATTCTTTTTATGAACTTTATGTAAGAAAAAAATTATTTTTAGAATTTTTTTTCAAGGAAAGTAGAACCCCTATTAGGATCAGTGGGACTTGCCGTCTTTCCAGTCTAAGGTTCTTATCAAGAACAGTTGTTTTAGATTTGGGGAAACACAAGTTAAAACCCGCTCAAGCCTAAGGCTTGAATTGAAAAAAATACGAATTTTATAGATGACATAAAAATTCTAATTAGAATTTTAATAGAAAATGAATTTGAATTATATTTTATAACTCTAGATCATTTCATAGTCTAGGCCGTGATTTTCTTATTTTTAAATAGGATAATATGCTGCGTCGATGTTTGACCCGATTCCATTGTAGATTATGTAAAAAAATTTATTCTTGATTTATTTTTTTCTTTTTCTCAAAAATTCATCAAAACTATTCATTGTTTTAAATTAAGATTATAACTAAATGTTTTAGAAAATTATTTCTTTAAATCACATCATTTTTAAATAGTGCGATTTTTTTATTTCGTACATATATTTTGTAGATTTCCCTTGGGTACGACCTCGCACTCATACTCTATACTATAAATTGGTTCGTACGCTTGCGAGTAATTTAAAATTTACATCATCATCCATTCCTCATAATATGTAGAACTCACCTTGAGTTAATACATTGGCCAAGTCGTTATCCACAAGATATAAACCCATTGTCATATTAAAAGATTGTGTAAATTGATACATTTTACACTATTAAAATTGTTTCCTTGAAATTAGAATTTATTAGTGACGATTGTGGCTAATATTTTACAAGATCCTAATCCATGAAAAGATCTTTTATCTATGCTAATCTATGCATCTTTGTGTTCTTCGTTGGACCTCACGTATTAATAAAACATGTATCCAATGTCTTAAAATTGGCCGAGTTGACTTGAACCCAGTGCTGTTGGATACAACTGAGTCCTGTTGTGATTCAGTAGACTCATTATTTTGGACCCAATTCCAGCAGTCCTTCTTGAGTCCGAGACCGACTTTGATATTTAAAACTTTAAATATATTTTTTTTTAATGATGGTCAGTAGTTTCAATCAAAGGGGGAAAAAATTCCAACAATGTACATTATAGCCTACTGCCCAGGCAAGGCAGAAAAGAACAAAAAGTACGTGTCAAAGGAGGGCCCAAGCAAGAGAATCCAAGAACAAAAGAGAGTGCCACCCACAGCCAGAACAGGCAGAGGAGCACAAACAATCAAAGTATAAGATTAAACCGTAGTGAAAATACCAGTAGGCAGCAAGGGAGAATGCTGCGAATGGGCAAGAAAAATGCCCTCGGCATTAGCAAGCAAGTCCAGAGGAGTAGCTTCAATTGAGCAGGTATCCCGATTCAGCAAGGTGAGGAGGGACCCAATTGAATCAGTATAAGCAAGAAGACGCCACCCAGGCCTCCTATTCCTTAGGAGAAGGGCAATATTATGATCATTAACAAGGAGTTTGTTAAGCTGGAAATTCTTTCTTATCAGGACAATGAGGCAATCAGTAACAAACAACAGTGAGTGAAGATGATCAACATGGGGGCTGCAAGTGCTCTGTGCCGTAACACCAATAGCCACACGATTAGGGCTGAAACAGATAGCACCAATCTACAAGATACCAGAGGATTTGAAAACATGAATCAGCAACGCAGAAGAGGCTTCACAATGCAGGCGAGGTTGATCAGGAGGTTTTTTTTCTTTTTTTTTTGGGGGGGGTGGGGGGGGGGGGGGGGGGGGGGTGGAAGATTGGTAAGGTGGTAAATCCCAGTGTGCAGAGGAAAAACAAGGGTCTACTTCAGGCTCTGATTGGAGAACAAGAAAAGAAGGTGAGAGATCGGATGTCAGTAGCAACGGAATAGCAAACCTGCTCAGGGCTACGCGACCGATGAGTGAAAATTCTATTGTTCCGTTCATTTCAGCAGCTTCAAATCATAGCAGGCACCGTTAGAGCAGCAACAAGCTTCTCCAAGGAAGAAAAGGAAGCATAGGTAGAGCTGGTAATGTTATAGGGCGAGAGGATATCCTGGAATGAGGAGCTGAATTTCCGAAGGAGCAGTGCCCAAGCATCAAACACAAAAGAGCAGCTAAGAAGATGATGGTGGGATTCAAACTCGGTAGAGCAAAGAGGACATCTGAGATCAGAAGCCAACTGTCTATAGGCCAAGAGCTCCTTTGTTTTTAGGCCTTCGTGAAAATAGAGCCAGGCAAAAAGGGAGTGCTTGTTTATGCACCCAGGGAACCAAACCAGGTTTAGCCAATTTGGAGATGGAATGGCAAAGGATCAGTCAAGAAGGATGTAGGCCAAAGAGAAGTTGCCATCAGGGTTAATAGCCCAAACAATGCGGTCAGCAGAAGGAAATCTACGCAAGGTGATTGACCTGATGAGATGCCACAGGATACGAAGGTTATCAGACGGGAGGAAGGGTCCAACGCCTGTTAGAAATGAAGCAGTCGACTTTGATGAATTTGTTCATGCCAAGGGCAGTGACAACATCAACACCAAACTACTCAATCAAAGATAGGCCTGGTCGAATCCAAGGATGGAGCCAAAAGTGTATTTTCTTGCCATCACCGATCGAGTAGTAAATTAGAGGTTTCAATTGGTCCCTAATCTTGAGAATGGATCGCCATCCGTAGGAGGCGTTTTTGCTGATAATCCCCAAAAGCTTTTCCCACATAGGTACTTTGCAATAATCCATTTGAGCCACAAACTATCCCTCTTGGATATGATATTCCAAGCTTGCTTCATGAGAGATGCCTTGTTGATGTCGCTGATTTTCCTCAATCCCAAACGGCACTTGTCTTTTAGAAGACAAACCTTGTCCTAGTTGACAGTGTGCATTCTCTTTTGAGTACCGTCGTTCCAAAAGAAACCCATCATTTTCTCAATTTCCATGCAGCAAGACTTAAAAAGGAGAAAATGGTTACTCCATTAGATATGGGAGTGGTTGATGGTGGAGAGAATAAGCTCGAGTCTCCCGGTAAATGACAATTTCTTGGAGTGCCAACCACATGTACGAGAATGAACAGCGTCCAAGAGGTGGGATCAATCAGCAATGAGAAGCCTACTAGAGAAGAGTGGTAGCCCAAGATACCAAACAGGAATAAAGGCTTCAGGCATGCCGAGGACAGATATGATCTCGTCCTTAATCAAGGTTGACTTGGAGAAGATGATACTACTTTTGTTTACATTCACATGAAGCCCGGAGAAAGCACTGAATTTGGCAAGAAGGTTTCGCAGAGCATAGACAGATTGAACGTCAGCAGAGTAGAAGATCATAAGGTCGTGCGCAAAAAGAAGGTGGGAAATATGCATGTCTCCAGCAACGAAAGGGCAAAGGATGTCCTTATTGTCAACAACCTTGTTGATGGCATAGGATAGACTTTCCATATCTAAGGCAAAGAAGAAAGGGGATAAGGGGTCCCCCTGCCGCAATCCTTTAGTAATAGAAAAGAAGCCGTGTGGAGTCCCGTTGACCGGAACCGAGAATTTGGAGGAGTCCAGGCAGCATTTGATCCAACCGATCCAGGTCTCATTGAAATTGGCTTGGCTCAGAAAGTGGTAGATACAATTCCAGTTGACGCTGTCGAAAGCCTTCTTTAGGTCAATTTTTAAGCACATATGGGGAGGCCCATGGTCAAAATGAATGCCTTTAACAAGGTCATGGCACAATATGTTGTTGGAGATGTCTCTGCCGGGGATGAAAGCGCTCTGGTGATGGCCAACAAACTTAGGCATGAGAGGCTCCAAGCGGTTAACCATAATTCAAGAAATCCACTTATACATTTCATTTGCCAAAGAGATAGGACGGAAGCAGGAGATTTAGGTACAAGGGCTATGAAACAAGTTTTAATTTGCTTGAGCAATTTCCCAGATTTAAAGAAGTCGGTAACAACCACCGTATCATCACCAATAATGTCCCAACAATTGCGATAGAAGTGAAGGTTAAAGTCATTCGGGCCCAGGGCCTTACTTGGGTTTGCTCCAAACAAAGCAGATTCCGCCCCCGTACAGTGAACTTGATTGGACATTGAGTCAGCATCGCCAGAATTGAGTGGGTTGCAGATAGTGAAAGCATCATCTGGGCTGAAAGACGTGTTGCCCCCAAATAGTTTGGCAAAACTTTAAATATACTTTTAAACCTCCATTTCGGTTGTTGTTTTGAGTACCATTAGAAAGGTTTATACTACTAGCTGGCAAGTGAGTGAAATTTGTGGTTTTGCATGAGTGTAATTTTAAATATTTATGCCCGGATGTATACAAATGTCATCCTATATATGGAAGACGGCAAATGTTTAGATATTAATTGGGAAAGACCAATATTTGTCAACCATGATTTGGGGTCTCTATCAATCCATTTACTGAGGCCCAATTTCAGACCCAAAATCGTGGTTTTGAGTTTTTTTTAGCCCACCTTTATCATCTTCTTCCTTCTTTTATATCATTTGATAGAGTCATCCCACCTGGGAGAGTTCAAAAGAAATTTCTAATGATCTCATTTTGGATTTTTTTTTTATTAATATAAGTATCTCCACCTTACATTGGAAGTGAGACAAATCCCACGGACATGTATAAACCTCACAATCTACACACACCGGTTAAGTCTACAGAAAGTGGCCCCTTGGAGTTGAACACGAATCCAATTCAAGACTCCAATTCTTAAGGTGGGCTTCTTGATTGTCAAGCCAATCCCTTGAGATTTGTTGATTTAAGATAATTTCTATTTTGATTTTTTTTTTTTGGTGAAAATATGGATGAAAGTATTTGAGAGGATTAGAGAATTTAATGGAGATGTGATACTGTAATGTAGATAATTTGAACCGTATTTTATTTTTCAAGAATTTCCCAAAATTGAGAACTTTCGAAAAATTGGTCACAATAAAAGATAAGGCTTCCACACGATTAGATTTAGCTATTTGAGGTTTGAGGAGCTTAATATAGGTGTGGATGATATAATTTTTAATTTCTCTCTATTTTTTGAAATTTTTGCTTTAAAATAATCTCTATTTTTTATTTTTAGTGAAAGCTTTGATATTGGACGTTTAAAGAGTTTAAGATATTTTTTTGATTTACTTAATTTTAAATATTCTTTCATAACTTTGTCACATTCGTATTGAAAAGTTTGCTGTCCACAGTCATTATAATGCACAAGATATAAACTAAAAAATATGGCCATTTCATTTCTTTTCTATTTTTTAAAAACGTTTCTGAGAAGAAAAAAAAAAAAAAATCTTAGAAACTGTAGATTTATTGCACGCTGGTGTTATTTCAGAAAAGAGAAAAACACAATTTTATGCCAAATGACCTGTTTTTAACATTTTATGAGAAAAAAAAAAAACACAATTCTGTGTTGTTTGGCCAGAAAGATTTCATTGAAGGTAAAATAATATACATGGCAAGAGCTAAAAAGCACAAAATTGAGTCCTCACAGTGGCTTGCTTACATTACTTTCTAGCTTCTCAAAGAAATTGTTGTTAGGTTAGCTCCCAAAGTAACTACACTTTTCCAGAATAGCTCTTCTAATAAAGAAGTGCCACAAATTGAACGAAGGCATCAACAATCAGCACAATGGTCATCCACAAGTAACTCATGTCAGCTGCATGACTGGGAATTTGTTAAAAGAAAGACTCCCAAACTGATGGCAATTTGTTTATCTTGGCTCATCATGGAACTCATTCAGAAACTTCATCTTCATCTTCTTCTAAGATATACACAAGGGCACGCCTTCGAGATGCAAAGATACAAGCAACCCCTCTGGAAGCTGTGGAAAATGCTTCATTTGTTCAGTGCATGTGTTATTTTATTAAATAAACACAGGTTCTTTGCAAAGAATAAACTCAATTTAGAAAAGCTATGTATACAATATTGAAACTTAAATATAAAATTTCCTACATCTTCCTAATTATTTGAACTTGAAATGAGTTAGGCTGTGGTGGTGGAGAGTAACAAGAAGCCAATAAATGGCAAGTTGGGAATTGTTTCTTATGCACATAGTCCTTGTTGGAAGCTTTGTGGCAAAGTTGGACAATGCTAATGGTTACATCCACAGGGTTGCAAGTTTGAGTCAGCCCACACTTTCAGGGAAAAAAAGGAGTGAATCACCAAAGTGTAGTTACTAGCAATATAAACAGACACATGCAATTGATGCAGAGCAGACACCTCTTTATCCTTTCTTTAAGGCCTATCTTTGACTGATCATCACCATGAAAGACATTTATCCAACCTACCTAGGGCTGCTTTTCAATCGGATTAGGCAAATGAGAGAGATGTAAGGAGGGTTTTCCCTGAAGGATTCATGAGGCTATTCTTTGGACTGGTTTTGTTCACCAACACCATGGTTTGGATCTCAACATAGTCAGTGTCTCTTCAAGATCAAATTTCTTCTGTAAATGAAAAAAGTTTTGTAGTGTGTAAGTGGGTTTTTGAAGACATTAATGTGCAAAAGGCAATTCAATGTCTCTAATATCTTGTAATTCCTCAAGCTTCATTATGTCTCTTTGGATTGGTTTTCTTCACCATCTCCATGGTTTGGATCTTATCTAGTTGTCTCTTTAGGATCAAGTTTCTTTTTTAAACTAAAGTGGTTTTGTGGGGTTAAATGGGTGAGGCCTTTTAAGGCATCAAAATATATAAGGTAATTTGATGACTTAGATTTCTTGTAATTCCTCAAGCCTCAACACAAGTCTTTTTATGTGGTTTTGAATAGTTCTTATTTACCAGACTAGTTCACTCAAACAGCCAGCCAACCTGCTCTGCCCCGTCCCCTATCCCCTCCGCATTAATCCCACCTATCTAGCGACAGTTTTATTTGGATTTGGCAAATGGTGGAGATGGAAAACCCCACACACACACACACAGATATATATATAGAGAGAGAGAGAGAGAGGGGGGGGGGGGGGGGGGGGGGTGGGGGGGGGGGGGTGGGGGTGGTGTTCTTTTAAGGGTTCAAGAGGCCATTCTTTTAAGTTCACCATCACCCTGGTTTGGATCTCATCATAGTGTCTTCTCATCATAGTGTCTTCAAGATCTATTTCTTTCAATAAAGAGGGTTCTGTTGTGTGAAAAATGGGTTTTGGAGGCATCAAAATCCAAAAGCTAATTCAGTGTCTCAAATTTCTAGTAATTCCTCAAGCTTCAATATAAGCCTCTGTCAATTGGTTTCTTTCACCATCACCATGGTTTGGATTTCACCATAGTTGTTCTCTTCAAGATCAAATTTCTTCTTTGAACGGTAAGAGTTTGCAGCATGAAAGTAAGCTTTTGGAGGAATAAAAATATAGAAGGTAATTCGGTGTCTCAAATTTCTTGTAATTCCTCAAACTTCAAAATTTTTAGGATGGGCCTAGATAAGCTCGCTTGGTTGGAAATGGATTTCGAGGAGGAGGTTCTTAGGGTGTTAGATTCTATAGAAGGCCATACAGCTCCGGACCAGATGGCCTTAACTTTTGCTTTATTAAAGCATTTTGGGGCGTGGCAGTCATGAGTTTTCTTAAGGTCTTAGCAGAATTCTATGAAAAGGGATCATTATCAGGGACCTCAAAAATGCTTTTGTCACCTTAATACCCATGAGGGAGGGTCCCTTGGAATTAGGACATTTTAGACCGATCAGTTTGATAGGGTGTGTGTACAAGCCGTTGGCAAAAGTGTTGGCAGAAAGGTTGAAATCAGTGCTTGGAGATATTAATGGTGAATCTCAAGGGACTTTTCGTGGAAGATAGAATAATCTTGGATGGGGCCCTTATAGCAAACAAATTAATCCACAAGGAAAAAAGAGAAAAAGCCATGAGTTCTCTTGAATTTTGTGGAGTGGAATTTCATAGAATTTTTGTTTGACGTATGGATTTTGGCTCTAGATTGAAGAGGTGGATGAAGGCATGTATTGGCCTAAAAGTTAAATCTCCCTCCCCTGAGTCAGATTGACTTGTCAATTTCATGACGGTGTTCGACCGAGTCTTGAGTAGTCAATTTCTTTGACTGAGTCGTGACCATGTCAATGTGTTCAAGACCGCACCTCTGGAAAGCATGCATAATCAAATCAAGCTCCAAGCTCCAGAAGCAAGACTGATTAGATGGCAGCGCACTAAAATCCGAAGATCCTCATGATTGCCTATCAACAGAGGTACATGGACAATAGGATCGACCTAGAAGCCTTAGAAGCCATTTGGTTAAAATTAGAATAATACAAACTGGGTTTCTAAGTCCATTCCCTGCCTTGTGGAGAGATCTTGCTATTTATCAAATATCTTCATATTTCCATGTGTCTTTGCGAACTAATAATCGTACATTATAGTTAAATCCTAAGAAGCACCGATATGAGTACGCGTATTGGATACGACACGTATCCGATACGGGGATACGACAAATTTTGAAAAACTAGGATACGGGTGCGGCAGGATATGCCGAATTAAAAAATTATTATTATATATATATATATATATATATACATTACAAAATATATGTATTATAAAGATTAGACTATTAGCAATTTAGTATTATGAAAAGCTATATATAATATGTTTAAAAAATATTTGCAATATTACAGTCTATAATATGTGAATGATTATTGAGGTTAAAAAAATAATATTGAAATATATAGTTATATATTTTTTACAGTTACAGTATTCGATTATTAGTATTATATATATATATATATATATATATATTATGCGAATGTAACTCATCTTTATCATTCGCATGGTTAAAATATATATAATATGGGAACGAATGCTAGCAACTGAAGTAATGCGAATAGTTAAAAAAATTATTTAATACATTAAAAAAACTACCAACTTTGCGGTAACTTGCGGTAATAGTCACATGTCATTTTGCTTTCACAAAACGAAAGAAAGGCATAAAATAGGGTTTCATCGCAGTCTGCTCTTGTTTAGGAAAAAAAAAACCAGAGGAGCGACGGCGGCGAAAAACAGAGGGCTAAAAACACAGGAGAGGTTTGAGAGATGACGGCGAAGAAGATAAGATACAGAGGGGGCGAAGAAAAAGAGGAAGAGGAAGCGGAATCAAAAATAAAAAACATACCTCGAAGGCATGGAGAAAGGTGCTTTTCTTCCCTTGTTTTTCCTTTTCCTTTTTTTTTCCTTCTTCTAGATTGAAGGATTGTCCCTCCGTGTCGCGTGCCGTATCCTCGCACACCTACGCGTATCGGTGACGAAGAAGAGAAGAACAGAGGAAGACGAAGAAGAAGAGAAAAAACGAAAATCAGGAAGAAGAAAAAGAAGGCAGAAAACAGAAGTAGAAGAGAACAAAATAAGAAGAAGAGAAGACGAAGAAGAAGGAGAGAAGAGGAAGAAGAAAGGCATACCTGGAGAAGATGCAGAAGAACACGAAGGAGAGTAGAGAATCGAGAGCCGAGAGCAGAGAGCAGAGAATCGAGAGCCGAGAGCAGAGAGCAGAGAATCGAGAACCGAGAGCAGAGAGCAGAGGGTTTCGAAATTTTAGGTTTCGATGGGTATTTCACGAGAAGGGGAAGAACCGGAAGATAGATTTTATTTTTTTCATTTTTTCCCCCTCTTTTCTCCCGTGTTTTAGCCGTGTCCCGTGTGTCGTATCTCGTGTTTCCCCATATCCCGCCGTATCTGTACAGTGTCTGATGCCGTATCCGATCCGTATCTGTATTTAAAATATATTTTATGTAATTGGATACGTATCCGAGCCATATCCGGCCGTATCCGTGTCGGAACGTACCCGACACGGATATTCGAATGGTTTCGGAGTATCAGTGCTTCATAGGTTAAATCTAATTGTGTAGCTCGAAAGTTTCAAGAGCAGGTCTCGAACGTCCGAGAATATTCCCTCTCATAACGTTCCGAGACGGGAATCACAGTCCTGCCGAAGCAGGGTCCTCAAACGTTCTGAGTGGCACCATTCGGACGTTCTGAGGACATGACCTTTCCTGGTCATTTTTCCTTCCTTCTGACAATGTTCCGAACCCTTACATCCTAAGGTTCCTTAGACGGTCCCCCACAGTCAATATAGTCGTTGCAAGGTCAAACTAGCCATTGTGAGCTGACTGTTGAGAATCCGACCGTTATAACCTCGGAAGGTCCGAGACCCATCTGCGGAAGGTCCGAAGATAGATCCGTTGGGACTTTTCTAACCTATAAATGCAAGGCTTTTTGGAGAGGAAAATCTTGATGACTTGAGCCCAATTTTTCCATACACTCTCCTAAGCTTCCCAACAACTTCCAAAGCTTACATACTCCATAGTTAAACACTCTAAGCTTTGAATCTTCATCTCAAACTCATTCAAAGCTCTCATAGGCATATCTTGAGCATTTTATACTCTAACTTGAATGTGTTAAGTGGAGATAACCTTCTAGGGTCATAATCCTCATTGGAAAATCACTACCTACCCTAGACCTTCTATCTACTATCTTGTTTGCACTTCAATGAAGCATCTACATAAAGCCAAGAAGAGGGCTTCTTTCAACAAGAAGTCAAAGCTACTTCAAGTAACACAAGGCTAAGTTCTTGGTAACTTTCAACAGACAAATTCTTTCTACTATTTGTGAAAACTTGTAAAGGGTTGGTGTAACCCTATTGACTTCCAAGAGAGGTGTTCTCTTGGTGCTTAGGTTGATCTACACCTGTGAAGTAGATCATAGGTTGAAAAGGTTCGATCTCTACCTGTGAATGTAGATCTAGGTTGCATCTTGTTTTGGACTTAGTGGAATCCTCAAGTGGTATACTTGAGGCGTGGACGTAGACGGTTGCCGAACCACGTAAAAATCCTTGTGTCATCACTTTTCATCTCTTCTCACCTCCTTCACCTTATTTTCTGCACTTGCATTTATCTCTCTCATTTCATGCACATTTGATTTGGTGAAAATTATCATTGTTGAGATTTCTCTTGGACATACATTTATCTTTATTACAACTTGTTAAATATCATCATAGGACATTAAGTATTGGTTAAATAAATCACAACCACCATTAATAGACCAATATCTTAAAGAATCTTAAAATTCCACCATAGTCCTATTCAGCCCCCCTCTAGGACTATTCTAGACATTAGGCTAGCTTGACTAACAACATGCATTGAGGTTCATCTTATTCGGTTCTAGTCAACGGATCACCAACTGAACCAATCCTAGCCAATAGAGGTTAAAGTCAAGGGAATCCTCTTTCACGCCTTATCTTTACTTTGGTGGAAGAAGGATTAAATAAACTCATTGAAAAGGCTAGGGACAGGGTATTGTCCATAGTTTTGAGGTGTCTAGGGGTGGTTCGGTGGTAACTCACTTGCAGTTTGCAGATGACATTCTTTTGTTCTGCAATGCCTTCGACAAGGAGTAACAAGGCTTCAAGGCAATTCTAAGGTGCTTGGAGTTGGTGTCTAGGCTTAGGATTGTAAAAGCACTACTATCGAGATAGGAATGGAGGATGAGGTGCTTAAGGACTTGGTTGAGGTGGTGGTTGTGGGGTCGGCAAGCTTCCTTTCACCTATTTAGGTCTCTGGTAGGTGGGAATCCCAAGTCTAAACAATTGTGGCCCCTGGTTGTGGAAAAGGTGGAGAAGGGACTAGCAATGTGGAAAAGAATTATTTGTCTTTGGGGGAAAAGGTTATCTCTTATCAAATATGTGTTAGCTAACCTTTCGATTTATTGCATGTCATTGTTTGAGATACCATGGGTGGCCAACAAATTGGAGTAACTACAAAGGGACTTCTTATGGGGTGGTAATGCGGACAAGAGAGGTGCAATTGGTCAATTAGTACAAGGTTTCTAAACCCAAGGAGGAGGGTGGCTTGGGAATCATTCCCTTGAGGATAAAAAATCAGTCTTTGCTTTGTAAGTGGTTGTGGTGGTTTGGTAGAGAGACTGGGGTCTTATGGAGGAAATTGAGCTAGGTATGGAACTGGAAATGAAGGGGGGTGGTTCTTTGGAGACAAAATGTCTAGGAAGGTTCAACGAAGGTCAATAGCATATATAGGTTGGAGATGGTGAGGGGAGGGTAGGCTCCATTTTTAAAAATAAGCTTAGATTGTTTGTAAGACAAAGAAAATATGACTTTCTTCTGGGAGGACTATATGATGGGTGATGGACCACTTAAAAAAATTTACTCGAGACTATATGGAATTGCTTGCAATATGAAAACCAAAGTCATTGACAACTATAGGTTTGAGGGAGAGCAGTGCGCTGTTTTTTCCCCTTTAGGAGGATGCTTGGAGTTTAGAGCAAGAGGTCTTGGGGGGAACTTCTTTCGACTCATAACCATTTACCTATTTTTACGGATGAAGGGGATGGATGCATTTAGACCGACGACTCTTCTGGATGTTTTTCGGTTAATCCTGGAGTTAGATTAGCCTTCTCTTCATCCCTAAAATAGGTAATGGATGCATTTAGACCGGTGGCTCTTCTGGGTGTTTTTTGGTTAAATCTGGAATTAGATTAACCCTCTCTTCAGGTGTTAGTAATTTCTCCTTAGGTTCTCTTGTTTGGAAAGGTTTGGCTCCGCCAAGAGTACAAGTGTTCTTGTGGTGAACCATTAAAAAACAATTCTAACTAGGAAGGAACTCAAGAGGAGACTGTTGGGTGAAGGAGTGGATCTTTCTTGCATTTTTTGTGGTGCTCAAGTGGAGGACTCAAATCATTATCTTTTGTGAATGTTCAGTGGCTAGGGAAATCTGGACCGGGTTTGTTGGGTTCATGGGGCATTTGTGGGTACTTGATAACTCTTTAACGGGAATTTTGGAGGCGTGGAGGAATTGTCCATTTGGGGGAAGGAAACAAAGAGCATGAGATTCCACTCCAATGGCTATTTGTTGGTCCTTGTGGAAAGAGAAATTCAAGGATTTTTGAGAATGTGTCAAAGGGAGTTGATGAGCTTTTTAGGCAACCCATTGACAATTATGCTCTTGACCAAAGGGAGTTGATGAGCTCTTTAGGCAACCCGTTGGAATTTATGCTCTTGGATTTCAATAGGAAAAGAGTACAAAGGTATCTCTCTCACTGAATTCTACCTTCCTTGGGACGGATGTTTTAGAGAGATTATGAAAATTAGGACTATGAAGGATGTTTGGTATCTCCCCACCGTAGATTGCCTTAAGTTTAATGTTGATGGGGTCATTAAGGGAAAACCAGGGCGGCAGAGATAGGAGTGGTGCAAAATTCTAGTGAGGAAGTGCTAGGTTTCTTCGCAGAGTCTGTGGGGGTGAGAGATTCAAATAAGGCCGAGTTGTTAGGTATTAGGAGAGCTCTTCTTTTTTGGTCAAGTTATGGATCTAGTGAATTGTTATTTAAGCCGACTCGGTGAATGTGATTAGGTGGGCAAGCGGATGGAAAAACCTCCTTGGAGATTACTCTCGACTACAAGGGTGATCAAGGAGCTGAGTATGCAGTCGAAAGTTACCTTTAGAAATGTTGGGAGTTCAACTAATGGGGTGACAGATTTCCTAGCGAAATTGGGGCATGACGGTCGCTTAGGTCTGATGGCTTTTTGTAATAATAGAGATGTTAGTGTCACTGGGCTTTGTTATTTGTATTATTGGGCAGTTGTGGTTTTTATAGATGTGGTATAACTCTCCTATACCACCCCTCCTTTGTACTTTTCTTTTATTAGTATTTTTTCTGTTACCTTTCAAAAAAATTCCTCAAAACTTCGAAATACTAATCCCGATGTTTAAAAGACAAAGAAAAGTCAGTACTAAATAAAAAAAAAACTTTTTTTCTAAATTGGTTGAAATGGAGACCACTTCTAAATAACAGAATAAATAAGTTTCCACAATTTTATTTAGTATAGTCTTCCCAAATGTGAATTTTATGTGCCCCATACAAGGAGATTAGAAAACTCACAGCTTTAAACCTTCAAAAAAAAACAATTGAAATTTATATTTGTGAATTATCATATGCCAATCACCAAAGTAAAAAATTACAATGGATTTAATTAACAAAATTTTAAGGAAAATACTGACCGCTAACAGCTAAAGGAGCTGTTACACAATGAGGAATAGAACGAACTTTCCCATCACCCATTTGCAAGTCCCACCGCGTGATCCTGAATTTAACATGATTCCATGAGCAGTTATTAATTCATCAACTCCACATAATTATAGTTCCAAACAATATATAATTGTTTACAATATCTAGTCAAAAGAAGGTTTACAATATGTAATTGTTTAAGTAAATAATCCTATTTAGCATTAGTCAATACCCAAGCTAAGAAATCAAAGTGTTCAAAGACTTACTATGAAACTTGTCTACCATATCCGAGCTAAGATTCTCTTCTTTATGCCCAACAATTTAATTTAACATTTTATACTTCAACTGTTTTCCATATCTAATTTAAGAATTCTAAAATTTCTTTTCAAGAAATAAAAGTATAATTATATATATCTATATATATATATATATGTATATATATATGTGTATATATATATGTATATATATGTATATATATGTATATGTATGTATATGTATGTATAGGTATATGTATGTATATGTATCTGTATGTATGTATATGTGTATATGTATGTATATGTATGTATATGTGTATATGTATGTATATGTGTGTATATGTGTATATGTATGTATATGTGTATATATATATATATATATATATGATGATGATGATAACCCCCAAACCCCTCCTTATGCCACACTCTTGGTGAGCCCACCTATGTAAGGCTTACTTGTGGTGATGGGTCCATTGAAAAAGCCTAAACTTGATCTTGTAGCTTACAAAAAACCATCTTGACTGGATCAATCAAACCATGTTTTCCAAGCCCTCAAAAGTTTTAATCACTTTTTAGCCCCTAAATTTTTGTGCTTTGAAAACAATGGCTTCATGTATCCGATCAAGATGATTTGTTATGACCTACACGTTCAAGACTAGACCTTTTCAATAGACCTATCACCATCAATATAAGTGAGCTCATGAAAAGTGCAACATGACAGAGGGTTGCAGCAGATCATCTAACAAGGATCACCTGAAATGAGTTTGCACCTAAGTTTGGTGCAAACTTTGGATTGTGGGGACTACAATGGACCCCCACCGACCCCTACAAATTGCACTTGTACCCCATTTGACACCAATTTGAATTTTAAAACCCATTGATCTACCCCAATGAATTTCTACCGTGGGAAAGTTGAAATTTTGAGGGTTGTAAAAACATGACTTCTCTTATTCAATAAAGATGAAATTTTATAGGCACTATATAGAAGCCAATGCCTTTCAAACCCACCCATCCATGTTTGTGTGTCTGTGGGTACACACGCATATCAAATTTCACTTTTTTGAAGTTTTATCTCTATTTCGAATTTATTGTTTATTATTTCCATTATATGTTCTTTAACTATCTTTGTTATTGGTAATAAAATTAAATTTTCATTTCTAAAGTGATTTATGCTCTACCAATAGTTTTATTTTTTACGTTCTCTCATTTAGAACAAATTTTCATGATTACAAAAAAAGATTCTATCATTTATAAATTAAAATTTTAATTCTTTAATTTATGCTACTTTTTCTTCTTTTTTCTTAATTTGTGTTAAGTTTTTTTTTTTTTCCCAATTATAGATCATCAACCATTTAGAAAGCAATATGTAGAACTTACAAAATGTTTTATGCCAACTTCCACCACTGCATGGGTGACGGAGATGGAGTGATATTCAAGGACATCTAGGCTCATGATCCTAAATTAAGGTTGTCTTTGGATTAAATTGGATTTAAAGCAAGGGATTTGCTAGAGAACTTGAAAAGGAGGGGGTTCATCAGGCAGGTGGAGAACCCATACTTCCCCTACCACTTAAGACACCTTGCTTGGTAAAGTTAAAGTGAAAAACTTGACATTTCTTAAGAGTATGTTTATGCTTTCCATTGAAAATAGGATTTTCGACGAAAATGAATTTTTGCACAAAAAGCTAAGGTAGTTTTCACAAAAAGCAAAGGGGTAGTGTTTTTTGTACCATCATTTTTTTCTCATGGTGTACCACCCTTAAATGAAAATTCATTTTACCCTTACTTTTGGGAAATATGAAAAGAGATGGAAGGACGAGAGTATGGATAAATTTGAACCTTACTTTAAGGGTGGTGCACCATGAGAGAAAATGGTGGTGATAAAATCACTGCCCAAAGCAAAGTGGCTTTTATTTTCCCATGTTTGAAAAAAGATGAGATATTTCAATGAAAATGTGAATTGATAAATGTGTGAAAAGTAGATTTTCCTACATAAAGAGTCATTTTCAAGGAAACCACTTCCTTATGGGGAAGGATAGGAAAGTTGTTTTTTCTCTCCACTTTTTTGTGTGTGGAAACACACAAACAACACTAAGGGAATACTCAAAATTTTAAAAAATTCGTTTTTTCCTTTTGCTAAATTGTAAGTCAAAACTGCTCATGAAATGGAGTGGTACCCATTTACTTGGTTAATCATTGGCACACCCATGTTAAAAAAAAAAAAAAATGCATGAGATCTACATCTTGTTTCCAATCTCCATGTAGACACCGAATGTCTAGGATGACCGAATCAATGATCTTCTAGGTCATGGGGGTGATTCGATTTCCTCCCATTTGAACTCATGAACGACAGATCCCATGCAAACAATGTTTTAAACACCAGACTCATGGATCCAACTGTCTAAGGAGAATGTTTGGTCAAATAGGGTTCAACCAAAGTTCAATCATGGTCGAACTCGGTCAAATCCATGTCATCATGATGTCATAAATAAAATTAATTAATAAGTTGAAATATAATAATATCTAAATAACTATAAAATGTAATATCAAATATAAAACACAGAGAATAAAAAAGTTAATATTTACATTTTCCTTAAGAAAGTCAAGTTCACATTAATTGCAATTATAAATAACAAAATGGGAGTCATGGAGGTGACTGGATTTGATGCCATTTGAGCTGATGTATCATAAATGTCATGCAACAAATGTTTTAAAACCCGGCCCGTGGATCAAACCAGTGTCATAAAAGCCGGACCGAACCGCCGGTTCGACCGGAACCGCGGTGGCTGCGGTTCGGTCCTGGCTGAGAACCAATTCTGGGACAAAACCTCAGAAAACCGGTCGGCGCCGCAGTTTTGAAAGTAAAACCATATGCCGTGAACATTGGCTCACAAAATTTGAATTTTTTTTTTTTAAATTTTTCTCCTTCAAAATGTAAAAAATTAATATTAAAAAATGTATATATTTGAAATATAAATGTTTATTACCAGTTCTATCCCATATCTTTCACCGTTTTGGTATATTACTCAAAGTTTGAATGTTATTATAAATATTTATAATTTTATATTAATGTTATTAGTAAAAGGTGTCTTACTTAATATTATATATAATATTTATATTATATTACTACTTGACCCGCTTTCACCGGCTTTGACCACGGCTGAACCCGGTTGAACCCAAAATGCATCGAAGACGGTTCGTTAGACAGTCCAATTCTGATAACATTGGATCAAACTGTCTTAGGAGAAGATTTGGTCGAATAAGGTTCAACTGAGATTCAATCATGGTCTAACTCGGTCAAACCCATGATATGAACATGATGTCATAAATAAAATTACTTATGTTACAAATATAATAATACATACATAACTATAAAATGTGATATCAAATATAAAACACACACAAAAAAAAAATATTTACATTTTTATTAAAAATGCCTAGTTCACATCATTTGCAATTGTAAATAACAAAATGGTCCAACAATCCAACATAAATGTTCCAAACCTTTTAGGCGTTCTTGAGGGTCTACCGCCCCAACGTTTAACCAAAAGTAATTGAGAATTTTTTATGGTTTGAACTTAGAAAAGGTTTTAAAGATAACGGAATTGCATCTGGTAAAGTTTGGGATTGAACTAGAGTTGAAATGCCAGGAAAAGGGGAGTTTTAAAACACTTTCATGCAACTTTGTATCCTTCTCATTTGTTTTATTTTATAATTTTATATCAAGGCAAAAATTGTCCAACATGCACTACTAGATTGTAAATGCTAGATGATATTTAGATTATCAATCACCCCCACCCCCACAAAAAAAAGACCAAGAGAAAATAGAAAATCTAACCACGTAACTTGGAATGGTTAAGCATTTATGAGGGAGGAGAAGTGTTGAAAGTAATATTGGAAAAAAAGGAAATCATAATGAAAAGAGAAGATAGTATTGGGAGAGAGAAATCACTCTCTCTGAATTTATTGTATCTTTCTAATCAAAGGAGAGTACAAGTATATATAGATTACACTGAGCCAATTTCGATGGCTAAAAAGGAAAGAAATAAAAGAACAATCAATTACACTAAATTACATAGATTGCAATATTCCAAACTGGGATCATGTTCCACAACACTCCCACTCAAGATGGGGCGAAGATATCATGTAAGCCCAACTTGCATAAGGCATGATCGAGTTGAGTACGTACACGGCCTTCGTAAAGCATATCTGCAAGTTAGTATTTGGATTTGAAATAAGGAGTGAAGATCCGACCTTCAGAAATATGTTGTTCGAAAGAAGTGACAATCGATTTCAATATGCTTTGTCCATTCAAGAAAAACAGAGTTTGAAGCTATGATCTTGCAGAAAAATCTAGAAACAGAGAGTTTATGGGTGGAAGGAGACATTGGAAGAAAACAACAACTAGGCCCCGCCATTGATCGAAATCCAAGGTCAACCTGGGGCGTAAGGAGGTAGGCCCAGGGCGACTACAGTGATGGAGGATCAAAGACCAGAGGCAGCCGATTGAGCCAGAAGATGTGTCTGCAGGAAGTACAGTCGCTGAAGAGAAACAAGGGTCACCGATCCCACCAGATGCAAGCAAAGATGAAATCCAACCAACTAGATGAAGTGTCCACCAAAAAACGACAGTGAAAGGAGGTAGTCTATCGCAGGAAAAATTTTCCGGTCACCGGATCGAAGGCAGACAAACATCATACTGTAGGAGGGCACAGAAAAAAAAAAAAAAATCAGATATGTGCAAAGTCTGCGTGAGAAGCAACAGAAGGAGAGTTGAAGTCTCGAAGGTGGGTTTCTCTTGAACTCTACTCATAAATCAAAACCACGGAAGGATTGAGAGTCCTAGACTGATACCATGAAGGATCACACAGAGAGTTTGGTGTCTCTCTTAATCAAGGAGAGACCCTATGATTTATATTTACAGAGAAAACAGAACACAAATAAAGAAGATAAATAAATACATAATAAGGAAGGTAAAATCAAATAAAAAAGGAAAGCCCTAAACTTAGTAAAGACAATAATCTAAATATATCTCAACATCTGCAACCTTCTTTGAATATTAATAATTTCAGTCTGTGAAAGTTGCCAGTATGAGAAACAGACTCGACCTACCTTTTCTTCAGTCTTCTAATCATTCTTCTTCCAATTTTCACTCCTTAATACATTCTGATGTTGGGATGTCACCCGTTGTTTCTTCAACGGGTTTTCGTTATTTTGTTACTGTTCATCGATGATTCCTCTTGCATAACTTGGGTTTATTTGATGAAACACAAATTTGAGGTCTTTGATCACTTTCGTGTTTTTCATAAATGGGTTACTACTCAATTTGATTGTCACCGTAAAATCTTGCGAAGTGATAATGGGGGAGAATATATGTCTCGGTCATTTTGCATTATCTTCAGGAACATGGGATTGAATCTCAAACTTCTTGCCCCCATACACCTCAGCAGAACGGAGTTGCAGAAAGAAAGAGCCGTCATCTTCTTGAGGTAGCTCGATCTTTGTTCCTTGCAATGAATGTCCCTAAGTCATATCAGCCTGAGTATGTTCTTACTGCTTGTCATTTAAAAAAAAACATGCCCACTAGAGTATTAAATAACAAAGCACTTATTGATATTCTTTCTACCTATCAATCTATTCCTATACTTCCGTTATATGTTTTTGGATGTACATGTTCTGTTCATGATTTTTCTGCTAATAAGCTTTCAAAAAAATCTGTAAAATGTGTTTTCTTGGGCTACTCTTCCACTCAAAAGGGCTATAAATGTTTTGAACCAACATATGGAAAAAAAAAAAATTATTTCTATGGATGTTACTTGTTTTGAAATACTCCATATTTTCAACCGTCCAATCATAGGTCATCTTCTTCTCCTCATGTTCTTCCTATTCTTACCGATAGAGTTGACACTTCTACTAATATGTCCACCTCTACGCCTCTCATCCTTTATCACAAGAAGAAAGACATGTCTCCTGCTTTACTTACTACAACCCAATCATCCTTGAACTATCCAGATCCATCACCTGAGGATTCTGATCTTCCCAATGCTTTGAGGAAAGGTAAATGTGCTTGTACTGAACATCCATTAAATCATTTTGTTTCATATCATGTTGTTTCTCCGTCATATCGCAGCTTCCTCTACAAACTAGACACCCTTTCATTCCTAAGAGGATTGATTGTGCTCTTCGACATCCTTCTTGGAAGGCTGCTATAGAAAAAGACTTGACAGCGCTTGAAAAAAATCAAACTTGGGAGATGGTATCTCTGCCACAGGGGACGACTCTTGTAGGGTGTAAATGGGTCTTTCCTCTTAAACACAATTCAGATGGATCCATTGCTCGATATAAAGCTCGTTTAATGGCTAAATGTTTCACTTAGACTTATGGAATTGACTATCAGGATAATTTCTCTCTTGTTGCAAAGATCACCTCAGTACAGATGATTATCTCTATACTACTACACAGTAGTGGACTCTTCATCAGTTAGATGTCAAGAATGCATTTCTCCATGGTGACCTGAAAGAAGTAGTTTACATGCTACCACCACCCGACTTTATTAGACGGGGAGCAAGAGAAGGTATGCAAACTTAAAAAAGAACTATATGGTGTCAAGCAATATCCTGGGGCATAGTTTGATAAATTTAGCACAACCTTGTTGAGTTATGGTTTTGCACAATGTCAATCAGATCATTCAGTTTTTGTGTACATGCTCACGATGTTGTTATACTTCTAGTGGTTTATGTGGATGGCATAGTCTTAACAAGGAATTATGAGTCCTCTATAAGTGCTTTGAAAGCCTATCTGCAACAGTATTTTGATATTAAGGATCTAGCTTACTTCATTATTAAGAAATAATGAAGTTACTCGATCATCTAATAGTCTTGTACTCTCCCAACAGAAATATGACTTAGATATTCTTCATGATGTTGGATATTCTGGATGCAAGCCTACAGATACCCCACTTGATGTTAATTCAGAACTTTCTGCATTCGATGGGATTCTTCTTCCTGATCCTCAGCTTTATCAGCAGTTGGTAGGCAAGCTCATTTATCTTACCATCACTCAACGTGACTTGCTTATGTTGTTAGTGTGGTTACTCAATTCATACATGCTCCTACGGATGCTTTCCTTCATCAGAGGCAACTACCATGTTCTGTGACAATCAAGCTGCCATCAATATTGCTTCCAATCCAGTTTTCCATGAGAGTACAAAGCATATTGAAATTGATTGTCATTTTCTTCAACATCACGTATCCTCTGGTAATATTGTCACTCCATATTTGGAGTCCAAGGATCAATTCGTTGACAAGATGACAAAAGGCATTTGTCGCTCTCAATTAGATGATGTTTTCAGTAAGCCGGGCTTAATTGATATCTTCGCACCAGCTTGAGGGGGAGTGTTGTAATGTTTTTCACATGTCTTAATTCATGGGTTGACTAAAAGATGTAATTAGGTGTAAATGAGTTGTAATTTGTATTTCTTTCCTTTTTATCGCCTTGATTGGCTCCCTGTAATCAATATATACATGTGTACTCTTTTCCTCATTACAGAATACAATACAATTTAGAGAAAGATTTCATCTCCATAATTTCTATTTCTCTTCTCCTTTTTCTTCTTTTCTTTTATTATTTCATTCTACAAAGAGGGTAGTCAATCAAGTTATTCTGCTCAATAAAGTCAAAGAACATTTCCATGCTTATTGTATAACCCACTCTTTTTCTTTCGCTAACGGATACCTAACCACATTAAATTCACCTCCAATGCACCATGTGCTCGAGCTCCAAGCAATGACATACTCCAATTCTGACAAGAAATTGTCCTTTTCGCCCTGTTGGTTAGGTCCATAGCTGTTGTTTTAACATACTTCTATGCCACATCCAGTCAGCTGCCCATTAGTCGAAATGGATCGTGCATCCGTTCTTCTTGTTGACACTGAGATGAAAGAAGAGCTCCAGAGTATAATCAGTACTCCCGCCGAACCCTCCGAGGATTTATAAAAATAATCATGATTAGCCTCTTCCCCATATATCTTTCAGAAGAGTACTTGAAAGTTCATCCATCTTCGATTCCTAAATGAATAGTATATCAATTTCATGTTTCCTAATGAATCTCCGGATAGCTACCCCTTTCTCCTGAAGCCCCAGGCCTCCTACATTCCATGTTAGAATCTTCATTGATCTTTGTTCTGTGACCCCTTTCTTTTCTGTATCCAATTCCTTTATTGTATTGAATTTTGAAGAATTTGTTTCGTCCCATCAAGAGGGATGCAGCCAAAGATCGTCTGGAGGACTTGAAGGATCTGCTTCGAGGAAGAGGAAGCCTAATCTCTATCTTCCATTCGTTCTGCTTCATTCTTTGAGCTGAACCTAGATACCTATGGTTTTTCCGACTTTCAAAATTTCTTCACTATCTTCCTCAGAGTACCCTCGCTTATTCAAGACCATCATTGTAGGGTTTTGGTCAAAGTTGAAATGGGTTTCCTATCGCCAATTCGTGGAACAAACGACGTAGGGAAAAACCTTCATCGTCACTGCTGGGATGAATATCAAGTATGGCGTCTTCCGTTGGGTGGCCATTGGCTTCGCCCACTGCTTGAGTGGATTCCGTTGAGTGGCAATTGGCTTCAATGGGCTGGAGCTCTCCTTCCTCTAGCTCGTTCTCATCTACTTCCTTCATTGCTTTCCCTCTCTGTTTGATTTCTAAACAGAGGGACAATGAGCTCCTTATTACCACCTTCTCTACTTGGGTCAAGGCCCAACTTCCTCTGGGCTAAAATAGTTTCTTGGGTCAGTGTTTTTTCGGCCGAACCAGGTCAATTTGCATTTTGGGCCGCGCCAGGCTTCTGAGCAGGGCCAGTTCTTTGGGCTACGTGAACTGGATTGGGCCTCTGAATTGGGCTTTGGGCCGAACCAGGATACGTTGAGTTGGGCTCGATTGCTGGCCCAGACCCGACAGAGTGTTCCACACCTCATCCTTTTAATAACGAAACCTTGTTACCTCGTGCCTTAGCATCAAGCAGTTGGGTTTTGCTGCAGCTCTTTCCTTTCCGAGGCTTCGATTTGAAAATCATCTCTCCATTGGCTGCTAGGTCTGCCTCCAATCGCAAGCATGCCCGTTTCCCCTTTCTTCTCAGGCATCTCCTCTCCTACCAATCGTCCCACACCTCCTTGGTTTCCCCTCCCTTTCTCAATGACTGTCTCCTCTGAAGCAGCAAAGGTGTCCAGCCTTGCCTATGGTGATACCACTACATGCTTGCCACATGGAGGATTCTACAGCATTTGGGTTCCTCCTTCCTCGGACAAAAGAAGATGATTTTCTGATGAAGACTGCAGGCGTAGTTTTGTTTACTTAGAAAGTATTCTTTTTCAAAATTTCTCGCGTCGTGACTTTGAAAATTTCTTGATTGAGGGAAAACGGGATTGTTTCTGGTATCTGAGATTGAATGTCCATCTCCACCAAAAAAATTCAGGGAAGAGAAGTCTTCTTTACTCAAATTTCTCTCCTCGACCTCGATCAACTTCCCAAATCCATTGCCGAAGGCCATGGATCAATTTCTCAGAACATCCTTGGAAGGGATAACCGAAACATTGTTCTCGGCGGCCATTCTTGTGTGTTGGAACAGAGACAGGTGCCGCCGTCCCAAAATACGAATTCACCCGAGCTTTGATTGTGATTTTAGCAGCTCCTGAACCTCTTCCTTTGTCTTTAAAGCCACCAGATCACAGTTCTCTCCCAACAGAGATATCTGAGGGTCTGAGAAGCCATTCAATACCAAGAGCTATTGTCCACAACGGTTTTCTGCTCTGTCGGCTCGGTCATCAGTTCGATAAACTGATTTCTGCATTCGTTTTGCTCGCTAGCTGTGGACGATGGCCTCCAACTCTAGCTGGGCCTCTCACCACATCCACCCACTTCCAATTGCCATAGATACCTACTTCATTGTTCTTTCTCACCTTTATTTCTGCATTGTCATTTCTGGTCGAGATAAGCAGTCTCTCACCATCTTCTGTACTCTTTTTTGCAGCTGAGGGATTTACTTCTCTGGAAATGAGCGAGATTGACCTGAAGACGCTTGCCTTATAGGATAGTACCAAGAAGCCCAATGATTGTTTTTTGCCTGGGCTCTGCTGGCAATCCTTATGAAAGCAAAGACCCTGCCTATTGCATCCTTCAAAACAAAGGTGTCCTTGACAGTTCCCCATTGACAGAATAAGCAGTCGCAACCAACTCTGCATTGTTGGGTCCGATAGATTGGCTACGAATAAGGTAATTGGTGCCCCTCCCCAGCCTTTCTTCCCAGTCACCTGCTGCCATCCTCCTCCGCCGGCCTCCTCTCGTTCCTTGACTTGGTGTTACCTGCCTTCTCCATCCTGAACCAGGTCAGTGTGCCCTCTTTCTCCCTCTCGATTGCTCTCTCAATTGTTCTCTCGGTTGCTCTTTTGATGTCCCATACTCTCTTTCAGTTATGGAGTCCTAGTTGCAGGTTCCTTGTTGTTGTTTCTTTATTTTTGCATTTACTTTTAAATATAAAAACATCACATTTAAAAAAAATAAGAAACCAGTATGCTGAGTGAGATTGAAAAGAAATATGAAATACATCATTTTCCAATATTTTCATTTTTTTATATCAGATTTTTCTCGGAGGGTTAAAAATTTCAATCCAATACAGACAAGAAGTAATACATCTAGACCAATTAACCCTCCAAAATGACTTTTTGGAACAAGATTTAGCACAATCATGTGGAGGAAGTTCTTCTGAAACGTCATGTGGAAAGTTGGTAGAAAAGAAACTATCAAAGATAGATGAGGAGCAAAGAAACATATGTATATAAAGGTGAGAGTAGAACATGGGTCTATCCTAGAACCCGTGTTTAAGTTTACTAGAGTTACGATATTTGCACTAAGTTTCTCGCATTAGGATTTAGAATAGCAACAATAGAAGTGTCTTTTAAAGTGGAAGCATTTAAACTTGTTCAACAAACTTTCCTTTGGAAGGGAAAAAATTGAACAATTTTAACCAATACATTAGAAACTATATTCCATATTGTAATGGGGAGAAAGGCAAAAGCACAAGAGAAATCTTTTAGTGTAAGCTGAAATCCAGCTTATCTTGCAAAAGAAAACTGAGTGGCTTTGATTGGGAATAAATGTACAATGGAAGGATTTGAGTATGCAAAATTCATGCCTAAGTTGTGGATGGTGCAATAAAGGATAAAGAAATCAGAAGTTTGTCAGAAATTTCATTTATCTAGACATTTTTTAGAACAAAGGATTATCAACCCAAAGTGATTCAATATGCCCAAGGTAAAAGACACAAGAGAACAGTATAATCAGCAAAGAATACCTTTAATTCGTACAATTTCCAGAGGTATGGATCAGCAGATCTTGAAATAGACACAAAGGGAAGCTCACTTGTTTGAACAATCATCAAGCAAGCTTTCCCAGGGATTTCTGTGGTACAAGTGGTTTCATTTAGCAAGAGTACAATCTGTGTTTCCTGTTTCCAACAAAGAAAAGATTAACTCGACAAAGGAGAAACAGAATTCAAAAGACATGAAATGTGTGACTTTCACATTATGAGAGCTAGTGGATTATGGTGCAAAGACAATCTGATGTTGATTTTTTGGCAAACATGACACAATAGCATTTCTGCAAGATTGGAGAGGCCACAGCATGGATACCCTGACCCCAATGGTGGCCTGATCCATTCATCGAACAAACCATGCATAAGCTTGAATACTGTTCCTATTATTAGTCTAACATATTTATTTTAAGAGTTTGTGATCCACCTGATAGTGGACAGCCTCTTTCACAGTTTTCATCAGATGAATAGCCCTAATGATTGTATTTGTTCTCCATAGATCCTAATCATTCATCTTTCCACAAATATTTTTTGCACTTATCTTACCTTGTATAAGGATAGATCCACACAGTGGTATCCTTGGGGAATACGTAATAATACAGCTTCCAAGGAAGTATTTCCATTCTCAACAAAACTTGAATCATACATAACTCCTCTTGCAATGCCCACACTACTTGGCATTTCAGTGCACGACTCATCAGGTATTCTAAAACAAATATAGTCCACGAGTCGTTGCCGAGACGCATCTCCAGTAGAAGCATCCATGGAGGCATCCTATAAAGATAAGACAACACATCAGTAGAAAGATCAGGGTTTTTAGAAACCGAGGAAATAAAGGATCATGTAAGGTGAGGAACGTCCTTTTGAAGATCTATTGAACATAGAATATCAAATAATCATGAACTATACAAGCAACATAAATATGGAAATAGAAGCTTTTTACAAAATATATAAAAATAGAATAAAGATCGCTTTAGAGAAAATGAAAACAAAAAATGGAACATTACAACCAAGATGGTATCCCTACCAAAGTGTCGGTAATGTAGGAGAAATTAGGATTTGGTGGTTAACTAGATATCATCATCATCAACAGCCATTTTTAACATCTGCCTAGGGTCAAGTACTTATATATGGTATTGGCCAACTATTTCACATGAGTCAATTGCCTACCTTGTACCCAAATAATAGTTTTATCATAACCAGAATTCAAGATAAATAAATTATTTCTAGTGGCATAAGATGCAAGTTGAAAACGTGAGAAATTTTTGAACCTATTTGGTACAGAGAATTATTATGTATTGCACATGGCCCCCTAATGACAAGTAGTTTTTCGTCACGCTAGTCGATCACTTTGAACCTTTCCATTACTGGTTTCAAAACTTTCTTTGATCTAGGGCTAGCACCAACCAGCAAGCCAAGGTATGTCATTGGTAACTTTCCAATTTCACACCCCATTCTACTAGCTAACTTTTCCAACATAATTTCATCCACACCTAGACACACTACTAGACTCTTCCGTAAATTCATCTTAAGACGAAAGACCAACTCAAAACATCTCAGGATTGTTGCAAATATTATATTCCATATTTGACTTACAATTGTAATTGATTGTAAATCACTCCTTTCCTTTTTTGCCATCTTGATTGGCTCATTGTATTCTATAAATACATGTATCCGCTTTCTTTGAATGATAAGAAATACATTACTGAGAATTTCTCTCTTTTCTTCCCTTCTCATCCATTATTTTCCTCCTTATTCCTATTTTCCTTCTAACACGGTATCAAGGTGAATAAGAGAACAAAAAGTAGTACTTTTATTAAAAGGATAATTGGGTTTATAGGCGTCTCTACAGCTGTGCAGAAGAACAACGAAAGTGGACCCATAAACCACTGCGAAGGATGTATGGGATACAGTCCAAGCCTTATATTCTAATGATGATAACTCTGCTCGCATCTATGAACTATATGAGGATGTTGCTCATCTTTGATATGGGGAGTATTGTAAAAAGGTGACACATACCAGTCATAGGATCAATAGCTCCAGAATCAATGATCTGGGAACTATTAGAGGAAGCATGGGGGGCAGGTGACGCAATACCTGACTAATTTGTAACAACATGGGAGTCCTTAGAGGATTGAAGATGCTTCAGTTGCAACATGTGTTGTTGTAAAGAGGCATACTCATGTTTAGACACACACATGATGTCATCGTCAGCAGTAGTTGAAGGGGTTTCAGTATAATAAACCTGCTTAGAGGAGAGTCGACCATGAAGCTTAAAGCAGGAATCCACATAATGATTGGTCATTTTGCAATACATACAAAATCGAGTACCCTTCTTCTTTGGTCCTTTGGTATCCTGATGGGCATCAATCAGTGGTTCCTTCCCTTTCAGAGAGGAAGGCCCCTTACAGACAAGAGTCGACTGATCAAGAGGCACAAATGCAAAGGACATAACTAGGTGATGCCTCTCATCATGAAACAATGTATAATATACTTCATTTAGGAATGGAAGAAACCACTTGCTCAAAATTTGGGTGTGAATAGGCCCAAAGTCAAGATTAAGACCTGCCAATAAGCCAAAGGTGCACCGTTTTTCAACATATTTCCTGTGTAATAAAGTATCTGCAGGATGCTCAAATTTATTAGTCTCCAGCTGATCAAAATCCAACCAATAACTCTACATTTTTTAATAAATATTGAATTAGAGATAGTGGAAAAAAAGGTCTATGATGTGTGCCATAGTGAAAACTTTCATACTCAAATTTATCAAATGATAAGAAAGGAACCAATTGCGTTAAACTTTATTAGATGGGTGCCCAAAAAGACAGTGCCAAAGCCACAAATCCTAGGAAGAGGAGGTAGAACAAGATTCAAAGTGGGGAGCAGTTAGAGGGACGAAAAAAAATAAGTCGTTGGCTTCACTGCCACCACCAATCGTCTGCTTCGTGGCCAAATCCTAGAAGACACAATGGGTAGGATAAAAAGTTACTAAACAATTCAATGATTTAGTAAGGGCACGTACAGATAAGAGATTGCAAGATAAATGAGGAAGACGTAAGACAGATGATAAGTCAAGATTAGAAGACACAGGGATAGCTCCTTTACTAGCAACATCAGTTAAAGAACCATTAGCTAAGTCAACCGTGCCATGAGAAATAGGGGAAAGTGTGGAAAAAAGATGACGTCCATGAAAACATATATCTTACTAGTGACGGGATCAAGATACTTATACCCTTTGTGGAACGGAGAGTATCCCAAAAATATACATTTTACAGAACATTTAGAGAGTTTATCACCAGAAAACAAGTTGAAAAAGGAAACACATCCAAAGACATGTAAAGGAATAGTGGAAACATGTTTGTATATAGACACAACATCAATCAGAGATTTGTTATACAACACAAATGAGGGCATTCGATTAATTAGATAACATGAAGTTCAAACAATTTTTGGCCAATATGCCTAGGGTACATGCATAGTAAATAGCAGGAATGGGCTACCTCAAGAAAGTGAAGATTTTTCCATTCGACAACACCATTTTATTGAGGTTGTCGAAGGCTTACACAAAGATATGGGCTTGATTATCAGGAGACTCTCTCCTGTGTGAGGTTATAGGGATCCGCTGGTGATGGGCTCGAGCAGGAAGGCCCACTCGGACTCAAAGTTGGTCCAATCCAGTGGGCAAGGAGTGGGGTTGGTTTCTTTGGGCCAATTTCCTTTTGGGCCACAATTTAGCCCAAGGCCCAGAGACCTAGGCCCACCTTCAATTTCAAACCCAAACTTTACAGTTTCCTCAAGCGGAAGCTACTGGTTTGGCGAGATGGACGAGACCCTCTGGCGCGAGGTTGTTGGTGTCGTTTTTCTATTCTACCAGTTCGGGAGGCACCGCCGATGCCTCACAACAGGTCCGGGAGGATGGGACTTCGCCGGCGGTGGTGGCTTTACCTAAAAATGAGGGCCTACTACAGGTGGCGGAAGGGGACTTGTCTAGGCAAGGTGGTACATCTTTCAGATGGGTTGATTTGGCTAAGGAAGACCATAATCAGAGGCCTCCTTTGCAGTATGATGGTTCAAATGAGGATAAGTTGCTACTGGTAGGGAAGTTATTGGGGATTTCTTCTACACAGCGGTCTAGTCAGGTTAAGGATATTTTGAAAGAATTCTGGGAAAGGAAATTTTGTATTGAACGTATATGAGAGAGAGTACAAATCAATTACATCAATTACAAACCTATTTACAACTAATACGTTGACTTTCCAAAGTCAGATGATTCGGGTCAATTCTGTCCAGATATGGGTCCCACAACACCGAATGTGTCCTGAAGTGAGTCACGCAACGCTCCCCCTCAAGCTGGTTCGAAGATATCTACTAGACCCAGCTTACTAACAAACGAAGTGACTTGAGTTCGAAGAACTGCCTTAGTCAACATGTCCGCAAGCTAATCTTTAGAGTGCAAATAAGGAGTGAATAGTCGGTCTTCTAATGTAGGATAGATGATAGAGTAACTCTAAATGCCTAATTTGGTTATGAAAAGATTAAATAGGATGAAAATAATGCACCCTAAATCTAATATGGCTGAAATTTAGCAATTAATTAATACTAACAATTCAAGAATATAAGTTCATCACAAACAATCACATGAAATTCTCGAAAATCTGATGTAAATAACTATAGAATTTACCAAGGCCAAAGAGATGCTCAAGATGTGTTCCAAATTTGGGTAAAATAAAGGTGGGGCGGCAAGTGAGGACAAGGTGAGGCTGTTGGCAAGAGCAGATGGGCCCAAGGGAGGTGACGATAATGTTGTGTGGCTTAGGGGGGGGGGGGGGGGGGGGGCGGGGTTGTGTTGGTGGTGATACAAGTAAATGGACTTCGGGGGGGAACGACAGGGTCAAAAGGGATTTGGGGTGTAATGAAAAGGCAGCAACTAGAGCAGGGCAGAGAAGAGGCAGCAGCAGCACCTAGAGGGTTGCAAGAGAAGGACGGCATCAAGAGGGTAGGTTAAAGGAGGGAAGCGCAGCAATTGGGAGTGCTGTTTGGAGGTGGCGACTGTTCAGATTGGGAGTTGGGAGGGTAACAACAGCAGTGGGTGGGTTTAAACGTCACAGAAATCATAGAAGGAAGGCGGTCACGGAAGCAAGAGGTAAGGGTCAGGTAATGGCGGAAAAAGGGTTTGGATAGAGGGAAAGGGGAGAAAGGTTAGGGGAAGAAAGAAGAAAAGAAAGAGAGAGAGAGAGAGAGAGGAAAAGAGAGATAAGAGAGATAGGTAAATACCTGGATTTAGAATAGGCCTCTCACCTTTTTCGGTGGCTTCTCACCGTCCTTAGCTTCTCACCAAGGTTCCCATGGCTTCTCGCCGTCACTGGATGGATGCGCAGGTTCCGCCACAACATTCGGTTCCTTTTTCTCCTTGTTATTTCCTTCTGCCTCCAAATGAGGGTTATAAAAACCCTATAACCTTAAGTTGTGGCTGGACTTTGCTCGAGACTGGGCCTAGACCCAGCTGGGCTGCTATGCATCAAGCACCCCACACTCGACCTCGAGTTCTCAGATGAGAAGGAAGCAAACTAAATCACACGTGCGCCTTCCCAGTGTGGGGTCTTCATATGATATCTGGGCGCACGTGAGGTCTTCAATGTCATACAATCGGGTTGTCATCGAGTCACAATGATGCTGCTGTAGTGGCTCTCCTCCGCCAGCGATGATATACGCGGAAACCTGCTCTGTCGCCCACTCTTCTCGAATGAGAATAATGCACATCTAGCGAGATAGACTCCGATATCTCTCCAGAAGATCCGAGTCAAGTCGCTGAAGCTCGCTCTCGATCAACCACAATGTCTGTAATCAGTTTGTCTTTCCACTTCACAAGGTACTTCTGGTAGCCTCCAAGACATGTTGAAACCACTTCCTTGACTAGGATAAATTCTACCTTCCCTCTCTTGGGTGGCAAGGAAGGTAAGGAAGGTAGGGTCTGTGAATGTTGTATGGGTGTAAGTAATGGGTTAAGAAGTGGGCCAGGTAGGCCAGTATGTGGGTCAAGGTGATGAATTTAGATTGAAGGGAGTTCTAGACTGTGAGAGTGGGCTAGATGATGTAGTTGTTGGGCTTTGAAAATGAGCTAGATCCTTCACATGGAAAGTAGGACTAGTACCTATATCTGATGGAAGGTCTAACATATATGCATGGGATCCAACTCGCCTCAAAATTTGGAAAGGCCCCTCACTAAGAGCATTCAACTCTGTAACAGTCCCTTGTGGGAACGTTCTGACCTTATGTGGATCATCACATAATTACCCACATCAAACTCCTTGAATTTGCAATGAGAATTTGCAGCAAGCTTATATTTTTCCCTTATATTAATTTGACTCTTAATTTTTGCATGCAAATCATGTGTTGTGCAGATGGAGATGTAGACTCTGATGGCCTAAAGGATATTGATAAGGGAATGAGATCTACAGGCTCTCTAGGCTTGCAACCATGTAGGATTTCAGAGACACTCATGCCTAAAGACCTATCGATCGAGCTATCGGAATAATCAACTTCTGCCATGGGTAAAACAACATTACACGCCTGTGTGTGCTCACTAACTGGACAACTTGGGCAACACTAACCAAATTGAGTTCAAGTTCTTGAATTTCAGAGGTGAATAGCTCCAGAGAAATAGGCAAAACCATAGGCTTCACATTTTCAGCTTCTGTAGGTTCTTTGTTAGACACTGTTAGATTAGCAGTCTCTGAACCAACAATGACAATTGGAAGTCCAGAGCTCTCTTGTAAAGTTTCTGACGTTGGAAAAATTCCCACCTCAGATAATGGTGAAGGCATTTCTTCTCTTGGCTCCTCTGCTATGACATTAGCAGGTTCATCAAACATGCTAACGAAAAGCATCTAATGCTCCACAACTATCAGCTTTAATAGGGTGTTCTTGTGCTGGACAGGAGTGAATTTGATCTTCTTACCCTTGTATTCAAAACAACACGTGTTCAAGCGACCGGATAGTGTCACATCACGTTCATACAACCAAGGGCAACCCAAGATGATGTGCCCCACATCCATCGTAGCACATCACACCACACGGTGTCCTAATATGAGAGGATCTGGATAGGTATAGGACAGAGAGTGACGTGTCATTCACCCACACAACTCGATGGGATCAGGATGAGAATCGAGTTTCAAACCCAATCGAGCAACTGCGCTAGTAGAGACAACATTTGTGCAACTCCCGCTGTTTACGATCAACTTGCAGGATTTCTCACCATACTTGATATTAGGTGTGGAAGATGGCAGTGCGTCGCCAATCTTCAGATGATTCAGATTGGGCGAGGGTATACCTAACCACTGCAAGGGGAGTTGAAATCTCGCTAGGTGGCACTAGGATTCCTCTAGACTCACAAATATGGTAATGGACTCTGACTAGATGCTATGACTTAATTCCATATGCAATTAATGTAATGATGTAAATTTTTTTTCCACAAAAATATGATGCAACCCAAGACCGTGGGTGTTTAAAGAAACAACCCAACTTTGCTTTGATACCAAATTTGATGCATGACAGATGATAGGGTAACCCTAAATGCCTAATGTGGTTATGAAAAAATTCAAGGAGATGAAAATAATACACCCTAAATATAATATGGCTAAAATTAAGCAAGTAATTAATACTAACAATTCAAGAATATAAGTTCACCACAAATAATCACACGAAATTCTCAGAAATCTGATATAAATAACTATAGAATTTCCAAGGCCAAAGAGATGCTCAAGGTGGGTTCCAGATTTGGACAAGATAAAGGTGAGGCACCAAGTGAGGACAAGGTGAAGCTATTGGCAAGAGCAGATGGGCCCAGGGTAGGTGACAATAATGTTGTGGGGTTTAAGGGGGGTGGCAATACAAGTAATTGGACTTAGGTGGGTAACGACAGGGTCAAAAGGGGTTAAGGCATATCCCGAAAAGGGATTTGGGGTCTAATGAAGTGGCAGCAACTAGAGCAGGGGAGAGAAGAGGCAGCAGCAGCACCTAGAGGGTTGCAAGGGAAGGACAGCAGCAAGAGGGTGGGTTAAAGAAGGGAACGACTGCAGTTGGGAGGGCTGTTTGGAGGTGGCGACTGTTCAGATTGGGAGTTGGGAGGGTAACGACAACAGTGGGGGTTTAAGGGTCACGGAAATCACAAAGGGAAGGCAGTCACGGCAGCAAAAGGTAAGGGTCTGGTAATGGCGGAAAAAGGGTTTGGATAGAGGGAAAGGAGCGAAACGTTAGGGGAGGAAAGAAGAAAACAAAGAAGAGAGAGAGAGAGAGAGAGAGAGAGAGAGAGAGAGAGAGAGGAAAAGAGAGAGGAAGAGAGAAGAAAGAGAGAGATACGTAAATGCCTGGATTTGGAAGAGGCTTCTCAGCTTTACCGGTGGCTTCTCGGCGTCCTCAGCTTCTCAGCAAGGTTCTCGTGGTTTCTCGCCATCACTAGATGGATTCGCAGGTTCCACCGCAACATTCGGCTCCTTTTTCTTCTTCTTGTTATTTCCGTTCTGCCTCCGAAGGAGGGCTATGAAAACCCTATAACCTTAAGTTGTCGCTGGGCCTGGCTCGAGATTGGGCTGCCCTATAACCCTCTAGTTATACTCTCACTACAATTACCATCCCGACCTCTCATAGCTTCCACTACCCCTAAATCCAACTCATAGCCCCCATGCCCAAAATTGCAGTCTCCACCCACACCAACCTAGAAATCCATAATATGTGGATTTCCATTGCCTATATTTGCAAATCCCAAAACTTTGTAACAATGGAGTTGGGCCCATAGATCTATGGACTGGACATGGGTCGACAAAAGGGTTTGCAATATCTACGAAACAAAAACAAGCCCCCTTCCTACATAACAGACAAACATCAAGAGTTACCTCTCAAAATAAGTCATTTTTACTATCAGAACTTTCAGTGATGAACCAGTAATCAAATAATAGCACAAATTATAAACCAAGTTACCAAAAAAAAAAAAAAAAGACAAGTACCTTATAGAATGATATTGATGTAGGAACATGCAAAGAAGAGAACGTTGGCGATGTTGGGATTGGATACAACGGCAGCAAGTCTTTACAGTGTATTTTTTTAGATATGGTAGTAAATGGCATTGAAAAGGCCTCCTTGAAACTGCAATGTAGAGCCATTACAGGAAACATGTTCAAAAGTTGATGAATGGCAAAATAGTAAACCAAGGAAATACTGGAACTGATAAAAGTAAAATGTAAGGAATAAATTGATCATAGAGTTCAAAGATAGCACCAAAAAAAATACATGCTCACTTTATCAAACCACAATATAGAAAATGACTTCCGAAACTTATCAAACAGTGGAAGAGGGAATCAGTATAAGAAAATAAGGCATCAAATGACTAAATAATCTGGCCACTACTTTTCTATTTTCAAGGCAGACAAGAATGATAGAAATGGACAAACAAAGAACAGAGAAGTCAAAACAATACAAAACATCCCCAAAAGAATCCCCATATACCCTTCCAAACACCCCATTAGAAGTTACATAAGGCCTCAGCCAGCAGGTGCCCCTCGATTCTCTGTGAAGATCCAATTTCAATATCCTGCTAAATTCAATTAGAGGAGCTGGACAAGAAAAACTTTAGTATTTCCCTTGAATTGCAATGAAGTGAGAGTACTACATATTTAGCAGTTAAGATACAAACACTACACTCTTTCCAAAGACCACTAAGCAATAGCACAATACCAAACAATAAGGGATGTCAAGAGTAAAGATGCTGATAAAGGTACGATGGCATTACCCAATAAATTAGGAACAGGCAAAGGAAGTGGGACCAAAACACAGCAGCAGAGGGCCATTAAAGACAAGTTATACTTTCAGCCACATGTCAGCATAGAAGGTACCTATTGACTATGAATGAGAATCTGCTTAATAGTTTGTGGCTGTTGATTGGAATAGCCAAATTTTATAATCATTTTGCTAGTTGTACCAAAGGATCAAATTTGGATGATGTCTATTCTTTACTTTCCAGAATAAGGTAATTAAATATACAAAAAAGAAAGAGGCAGAAGCTTGCCCAAGCAGATTGAACCTTGACATCTGTCTTAACTCAACATAATTTTTGCAGAGTTGTCAAAGCTCCAAACTACAGTTTAGATACTTGACAGAAGAAAAGGAATGTACTTGGTCTTAGTTGACATTTATTAAACTGTTCAGGGCATCTGTAGACTGAAAATCAAAAGCCAATCCCCAAGATTGACAAGTAGTACCCTAAAGGACAATTCTGATTGAGATGAATATTAAAATCTGCATTATCACACAAGGATGCATTGGTTTTCACAATAAAGAGAAATACTTGTACTCCAGCTGATCAAATTCCTTTGCAAATGTCCTTCGCAGGTACTCAGTATCTGAAAACCCACCAAATCTGACAAGTTCTTCAATTCTTTGCAATGTATCCCTGCAAAACAGTTAAGTACAGAGGTAATCAACCAAGAAACTAGATCATGTATCATATCCGAACAATTAGAATGAGCATTTATAGTCGGCTTAAACAAATTAATTGAACTGAGGAAGATAATTTTATACCTATTTCCATAGTTCCTTACTCGCAAAATGCTCATGAAAAATATGTAGATGTGTACACTTATGTGTAGACTACAAGATATCTTAAACTTGTTACAAAAGGCAGAATGAAAATCATGTTGAACAAGACACCACTGTGTCTGTTTCAGTTGCAAGTTACTTCTCAAACATCCATCACAAAAGTCATGGTAGTCAAAGATGTGTCTTAGTTGCACCAAGAACCTCATCTAGGCTCCATTTCCATTTCATGCCTCGAGCCAGGCTCACCTTACTTAAGCCTGGCCTTATTTAGAAATTTTTCCCACAATAAGTTTAGCTTTTAAAGTTTTCTGTGATAGCTAGCAAAGATTATAGTTAACATGAAGTAATTGTTAGCAACATGAATTAGAAACTATCTTGTGCATGTACATAATACGTACATATTGGAAGCTCATTTGCCAATATATTTTGATGTTTTGGATTAGTAGTATTGTATTTTGTTAACTGGTGAATAGGACACAGAGCCATGAATCTACATGCATCTTTGAAGTAACAAAATAAGTATGACTAGAAAGATTTGTTGAAAGGAAAATTGTAGAAAGGGAAGAAAACTAATGAAAAGAAGGGAAGAAAGCCGAGAGAGATTAATTCTCAATATTGTATTTCTTTTTTTTTTTTTGAAGAAAGAGTAGTACACATGTATATATAGGATACAATGAGCCAATCTATTGGTCAACTCTATATGTCCATCTTCTCACCTACTATATGTCCATCTTCCAAGCCCCTAAAGGAGTCAAGGAGCAAATGGAGCATTTGTTTAGGAATTTTCTGTGGGGAGACAAAGTGGACAGGAAAAGGATACACTTGGTTAGATGGTCTGAGGTCTCCAAACCAAAAGCTAAGGGTGGTCTAGGAATTGTCCCCATTAACATTAAGGTGTGGTGGAGATTAGGTAGGGGTGCAAGCCCACAAGGTCGTGTTTTTCAAGATAACTTACGAATAATGGTGGGATTAGGGGACATGACCCGATTTTGGTTAGCCCTATGGATTGGAGAAAGACGGTTAAAAGAGGCTTACCCTAGACTTTATAGAATCGCCAGAGACAAACAAACCTTAGTTAAGGATTGTTATAGCTAGACCCATGGTACCATATCATGCACCTAAATTTTCGTATGGATCTCAGGGAACTTGAACAGGAGAGCTCAGACGAACTGCAAAGCAGGCTAGGCGAATTTCCCCTGGCCACAGGGGAGGGTGATGAGTTATTGTGGGTTGGACGGGGTTTTTTCTTTCAAGGCCCTGATAGAAACAGCACTTCAACAAGAAAGATGTGGATGATCCGAAGTCAGTCTTGGCCTGGAGAGGCCTCGCTCCTCCAAGAGTGCAAACCTTTGTATGGTGCGCTCTGAAAGGGAAGATTCTGTCTAGATCAGCCCTTAGCAAACGGGGACTGCTCAATTCAAAGGACAACCTTCAATGCACCTTTTGCGAACAATCGAAGGAGGACATTAAACATTTGTTCGCTGAGTGCCATGTGACTAAAAAACTGTGGGAGAGCTTTGCAAATATGATGGGGTCTCTTGGGTATTCCAGTGTACATGCGAAGGAATTATACAGTCCTAGTCCATTTGACAGCCCAATCCCAAATTCAGCCTGGAGCACCATTCAAGCAGTTATTTTATGGATTGGTTGTTCACGTGGCTCTCTAATGGGAAAGAGTTCAAGGGTATCAGGTTAGTGGACTTCCTTAATTCATAGGAGGGCTACTACAGTAGGGGACCTAAGAGAACTAGGACTCAAGCATCTTGGAGCCATCCCCAATCGAATGGTCACAAATTTAATGTCGACGGGACAACAAGGGGAAAACCGGGGCCAGCAGGAATTGGTGGCATGCTTCGCAACTACAATGGTGGGACATCTATAGTCTTTTCTGAACCAATAGGTCAGAAGGATTCAAACAAGGCAAAACTTATTAGTATAAGGAGAGCCCTTGCCATATGGTCTCACATAGGGAGGGGAAAATTGATTGTGGAAGGGGATTTAACAAATGCAATACAGTGGGCTTTGGGATCAAAAGGCCCCCATAGAAGCTAATCACAATAGTGAAGGAGATTAAGGCGCTCTGTTCAGGAAGAGAGGTCTCTTTCGCCGCGGTTCGGAGATCGGCAAATGGGGTGGACTCAACTATGACCGGAGTGTTCCACATCTGACAGATCTCAGGAGGAGAGTTTTATTTGATTCCATAGGCGCTTTTTGATGTATTTTTAGGTGTATTGTGACATGATGTATCTTACTTTTCTGTTTGGCATCTCGCGGGTCCATACTTTCTAAACCCATCGATGCTTTCTCATGTACAACTTTTCTTTTTAATATATTTCATTCTATTTGTTACCGTTCAAAGAAAAAGGTCAACTCTATAATAAGACATGTGAAAATTACAATATTTACAACACTCCCCGTCAAGTTGGTGCAAAGATATCAAATAAACCCAACTTGCCTAAAACATTATAACGCTCTAGTCGAGAGATGACCTTTATGAGCATATCAACAAGTTAATCCTTGGTTTGCAAATAATGAGTGAGAATCTATCCCGCTCAAATAAAATGGCAAAGGAAGTGACAATCAACTTCAATATGATTTGTACTTTCATGGAACACAAGTTTGGATGCAATGTCAATGGCGGTCTAATTATCACAGAACCTTAGTGAATGTTCAGAGGAGACAAAACCCAAATCGTCTATAAAATGTTAGAACCATAGTAATTCACATGCAATATTGGCCATAGCACGATATTTAGCTTCCGCACTAGAGCGGGTAACAACAATCCGTTTCTTGCTACGCCAAGAGACCAAATGAGATCTCAGAGGAGACAAAACTCAAATCGGCTATAAAATGTTAGAACCATAGTAATTCACAGGCAATATTGGCCATAGCACGATATTCAACTTCCGCACTAGAGCGGGCAACAACAGTCCGTTTTTTGCAACGTCAAGAGACCAAATGAGATCTCAAGAAACACAATATCATGTAGCCGAGCTATGGTCATCAAGAGAGTCAGCCCAATCAGCATCTGAGTAGGATGGCCAGTTGAGATTGGTGTTTATAGAATAATCCTCGCCCAGGGTCAGTCTTAAGATAACGAAGGATCCAAAAAACAGATTGAAGATGGACATCATGCAGGGCATGCATAAATTGACTGGCCACTCCAATAGCATAAGATAAATCATGTCTAGTGATGGTGAGATAAATAAGTTTACCTACTAATTTCAGATAAAATGTGGGATCATTTAGTGGAATTCCATCGAAGGTTGAAAGCTTAATATTACATCGATAGGAGTGTTTGCTAGCTTGTATCCAGAATATCATGCACCCTGTAAGAGATCTAAAGCATCTTTTCTTTGAGAAATAAAAAGTCCTTTAGAAGAACGAGATACTTCAATCCCGAGAAAAAAACATAGCAGCCCTAGATCTTTAATATCAAAGGAGTGTCGTAAATAATCTTTCAATGCATTAACAGCACGAGCATCATTCCTAGTAAGAACAATTTCATCAACATAAACAACAGGAAGCATCACAAAAGAGTTGACACGATAAACACAGAGTGATCTGCCTAAGAACAAGAAAACCCATACTACAATAAAGCATTATTGAATTTGTCAAACCATGGCCGTGGAGATTGCTCAGAGGTACCTTTCACCTTCTTCTGTAAGGACACAAGTATGGACACGCAAACCTCGGCAAACCTTTCTTTTGTTGACAAACATATCTTCAATCTCGTCTTAAATTTTTTTGAACTTAGATTTGGTGACATATTGATCAACATTGTTGTTGGATGCCATTGGGTCTACGTGGTGCGGGTAATCAAATCAAGGTAGATTTAAATTAGTTGCACTCAGGTCTTGTGACATACAGATCATCATATCGGGCTGCCATAGAGTCCAAGACGCAGCAGTTGGATCGGTTTGGGGTTTGGAAATAACTGGGTGACTCAGGCGAATGGGAATAAAAAGGAATTGAGTGGGAGTGATAGGGCTCATTAAATCGGTTAAATGGGTATGTGATGGGATTAGATGAGAAGTATGAGTAGGACTCGGTAAATGATTCAATGGGTGGGTTAGGTGGGATGTTCACCTTCCTACGGTACCCTCGATTTGTGTATCTACACGCATGCCAGCTGTAGAATTCTTCTTCATCGTCTTCGCTTGAGTAGGCGTAAGAGGAAGTCATGGAGAGAACAGATTGTCTCTGTCATGTAGAGAACCTGGCTCTGATGCCACTTGACGTAGCAAAAGCGGTGCGGGTTTATAGGAATCCGGTCAAACCCAATAGACTCGAGTCAAATAGTCAAAAGGTTCAATCGGATGGGTCCCACAATTTAAGGTACGACTTCGGTCAAAGGTGGAATAGGATAGAATGGGTCAATTACTAAGAAGAGAAGGGTAATTAGGAAAAAGATGGGAAAATTGTGTAAGTGGGTAAATAGAAGGAAGTTGAGGGGTATTGGGTAAGAAAGGAATCTACATTAAATGAAGAGAGAGGAAAAGTTGGAAAAGGAGTGTCTCCTCGTGAATGGCACTTGAGGTGAGAATAAGAAGATGACAAGATAGAGCCGGGTATTTAATGATGGAAAAGAGATAAAGTGGGGACAAGATGGATTTAAAGAAGGTGGGAAAAGAAAAGGGTGGAGAAAGAAGGATGTGTTGTAGGAATACTTGGGTTTGGCTAAAGAGGTGGTTTATGGCAGCAACTATTGAAGTAGCATGGAAGAGACCAATGGCTGGACTGGAAGTTGCAGACGTCAAGCTTGCAACGGTGATAACTTACCTGGGATAAGGCCGAGGTTCAGGCGGCGATGTAAGGCTGCAACTCGGTCAACAATCTGGGTAGTCCGCAACTCAAGCAAAGGATTGAATGTAACTCCTTGTGCTGCTTGTAGAATTTAATAATAAAAAAGAAAGGGAAAAAATAAGGGATATGGAGAATAATTATTCTCTAAATTGTATTGATCTATTTTCCTCTTAGACGATACAATGTTTATATAGAAAAGAGAGATACAATTAAGGAACTAAAAAAGCAAATACACTTAAGTGTCTAATCAATTACAATCAGTTACAAATCTACTGTTTTGACTTTCAATGTACACTGTATCTAGACATATATGTGGGTCCCACTACAGACATATGGGTCCCACAACACTCCACCTCAAGCTGGTTCGAAGATGTCGAGTAAACCCAACTTGCTCACGACCGAATCGAGCTGAATTCGAGGAACTGATTCTGTGAAGATATCTGCCAGCTGATCTTTAGACTGCAGATGAGTAGTAAAAATTCGCCTTCTGAGATATGTTGCCGAAGAAAGTGACAATCAACCTCAATGTGCTTAGTCCGCTCATGAAAAACTGGATTGGAGGCAATGTGAATGGCCTGATTGTCACAAAACATGATGAGTGGATCAGCAGAAGCAAAGCCCAATTCAGTAAGGAATTGGTGAAACCACAGCAATTCACAAGCAATATTAGCCATGGCACGATATTCAACCTCAGCACTGGAACGAGTGACAACGGACTGTTTCTTGCTTCACCAGGCAACTAAATGGAAGCCCAAGAGAACACAATAGCCAGAAGTGGAGCGGCGATCATCTAGAGAGCCGGCTCAATCAGCATCAGAATAACTGCGAACCGGGCAAGTAGACTAGTGTGCATAGAACAAGCCGCGGCCGGGATGAGCCTTAATATATCGAAGGATTCGGAACACGGCATGAAGGTGAGTGTCTCGTGGTTCATGCATGAACTGACTAACGACACCAACAATATAAGATAAGTCTGATCTCGTGATGGTCAGATAGATGAGTTTGCCAACAAGTTTCTGATAGAAATTGGGTGTGTCAAGAAGAGTGTCATCAGAAACAGATAACTTAGTGTTCACATCCAACGGGGTATCCGCAGGTTTGCAACCAGAATAGCCCGCTTCCTTGAGGAGATCAAGGGCATACTTGAGCTGAAAGAGACAAAGGCCACGAGAGGACCGAGCAACTTCAATTCCAAGAAAGTACAGGAGGGGCTACAAATCCTTAAAATCAAATGTCCATTGAAGATATTGGTTGAAGGAAGACATAATTTCATCATTGTTACCTGTGAGTATAATATCATCAACATAGACCACCAAAATCATCACAACTGAGTGGTAGGTAAAGACTGAATGATCTGATTGACAACGAGTGAAGCCATAAGGTAGCAAGACACTGCTAAACTTCTCAAACCAGGCACGGGGAGACTGCTTAAGATCATAGAGAGCCTTCTTGAGTCTGCAAACAGAATGAGGCCCCCCTGCTTAACATATCCCGAAGGGGGAAGCATTTAGACTTCTTCCTGAAGATCACCATGGAGAAAGACATTCTTCACATCTAACTGGTGCAGGGCCAAGAATAAGTGGTTGCAAGGGAGAGCAAAATGCGCACAGAGTTAATCTTGGCAACAGGTGAAAAGGTGTCCTGATAGTCAACTCCATAAGTCTGTGTGAAGCCTTTGGCTACTAGTCGTTCCATATAGCGTGCAATAAAGCCATTTGGATTATGCTTCAAGGCAAAAACCCATTTGCACCCAACTGGAGTCTTGCCTGGGGGAAGAAAGACCATCTCCCATGTGTTGTTCTTCTCAAGAGCAGCTAACTCTTCATCCATGGCTATTTTCCATGAGGGATCTTTCAAGGCCGTGTCAAGCCTCTTGGGTATCTTAATGTTGTCCAATGTTATAAGAAAACTATGATAGGAAGGTGAAACAGCCTGATATGAGACAAAACGATCAATGGGACAGCTAGTACAAGAGCGCTTACCTTTGCAAAGCGCAATAGGAAGATCAGACGAGGCAAAAATTGGTAGATCTGAAGCACTTGCAGATGGATGGGTGGAGTCAATTGCAAATGGTACCCGAGACTGTCTGCGTTGGTATACCAGAAGAGGTTTAGGTGGACTTGGAGAAGAAAGATTTGCAGGTACAATGGGAAGAACAGGAGAAGGAGAAGATGTAAAGAAGGCTAAAAAATATAGGTCCCGCTCAAAAACGGTGGCATCCATGGATATGTATGTTTTCCCAGTGATAGGATCAAGGCACTTGTAGCCTTTGTGAAAAGGTGAATAACCTAAAAAAACACACCGCACAGCCCAGTGAGAAAGTTTATGGCCAGGGAAATTGTAAACAAAACAAAAACACCCAAAGACATGTAAGGGAATTTTAAGAATGGTTTTATGTAAGGACAAATGATCTATGGGTGACTGATTTTGTAAAATGCGAGAAAGCATTCTGTTAATGAGATAATAAGCAGTTAACACTGCTTCTGGCCAATAGAAGGATGGGACATGCATGGTAAAAAAAAGAGACCTGGCCACCTCAAGAAGGTAATGGTTCTTTCGTTCAGCTACACCATTCTGTTGAGGTGTAGAAGGACAAGAGAACTGAAAATCGATGCCATGTTGCAAAAAATTAAGAAAGGAGTGTGACAAATATTCTCCCCTGTTATCACTCCTTAGAACTTGAATTTTACACGCAAATTGATTGTGAACCCACTGGTAAATTTTTTGAAAGTGATCAAAAACCTCAGATTTTTGTTTCATCAATATCTCCATGTCATGCGAGAGAAATCATCAATAAAGGTAACAAAATAACGAAAACCAGTGCAAGAAACAGTTGGAGATTTCCAAACATCAGAATGAATAAGTGAAAATAAAGTAGATGAACTTTTATTCATAGATGAGGGAAGGCGCTCCAGTCGTTGTAGTATGAAGTTAAGGTCCTGTATAGTCACAGGAGCGTTATCACATGCCACATCAGAGGAAGGAGGAGCAACAGCGGCAGCAGAGAGATTGGCTTACTTAGGTCGCCCATGTAGCTTGTAGCATGAATCAATGGTGTGGTTATTCATCTTGCAATATGTGCATAACCGAGTCCCCTTCTTCCGTGAGCCTCTGGTGTCTTTGCGAGGATCAAAAGAAGAATCCTTGCCATGGGTAGCTGGAGGCACACGAGTCGGAGAAGGCGCAGATGGATGAGTAGTGACCATGGTAAAGCGTTCAGCCGACATAGGAGTCATAATAAGACGACGCCGATCATCACGAAGTAAGGCAGAATAGACCTCATCTAGAGAAGGAAGAGGTCGTAGCCCAAGAATTTGGGTCCGTGTAGGCTCAAACTCGGAGTTAAGGCCAGCTAAAAACGCAAAGATCCGTTGTTGTTGAACATACTTGTGAAATTTCAAAGTATCTTCAGGGTCTTTAAATGTAAGTGAGTGAAGCTGATCCAACTCCAACCAACAAGACTACATAGCCGAATAGTACTAGATGAGGGACAACTCCCCTAGTCAGAGAGAGGCAGCGGTTTGAGATAATTCATACATACGAGCAAAGTTACCCCCATCAGAATACAGAGTCTTCACACTGTCCTAGACAACTTAGCGGTTGGAAGTGTATAAACGAGACGCCGTACATAAGCTTCCATAGAGTGAATAAGCCAAGCCTGGACCAGGGAGTTATTGGCTATCTAGGTGGAGAATGTAGCATCAGTCTTAGCCAGTTGAGGGCTAGTACCATCGATATGAAGAAAGTTGCCACGCAGTGAGGAACATCAGAGCCGAATGGGACCATTCAAAGTAATTGGTCTCATGCAGTAACATCGTTGTGATCCGCCCGATCTGTGGAGAGCCAGAAGAGGCTATATCTGGAGGAGTAGATGTAGAAGATGATGTCATAAGGATGAGGCAGTAACTCTAGAGCACAAAAGTGTCCCAAGGAGACGATTACGCAGCAATTCGGAGAAGAAGAGGCTTTTCGGGGTCCCGCACAGCAAAATCGAATGCACAAACCGCACTGAGACAATATAAAGGCATGGTGACAATAGATGAGACGAAACCAGATGCGTACAGGTCGAATTTGACCAGATCCAGCAAAAAAAACTCAAATTTGGGTACCGAAATGCCTCTGGCAGCAAGAGGAAAGCCCAAAAAGTGGGGCCCACCGCGGATGGATGGTGGGAAACCAAGTGTGATGACACCATAGGGAGGGGGCGATCCTTGGAGGCTTGATAAGAAGCCCAAAATCTGCAAGAGGAAGAAGATGGAAGCAGTCAAACCCAAAAAAAAACCGAATATGGACGTGTCTGGCAGCAGCAGAAGACTGGGGAAAGAGGGGCCCACAGTGTACCGAAAACCTAGGTCCACCTTAGGCAGAGATAGGTGGGCCAGAGGCGAAGGTAATGGTGTGTAGCCGAGTCGTAGAGGGTGTGGATCATGTTGGATCGAAGGAGAACACCGAAACTGCAACAGGAAAAAAATGGCAAAGCTGCCCAGAAGAAGGGAGGCAGAGGGCAAGGCTTGGTCGTCCACAACAAAAATCCAACCCAATGGATAGAAAGGGTTGGTAAAGACAGCAGGATATAGGGGTCTGAACCGGTAAAACCTTCGCCGAAAGAGAGATCTTCGCCGGAGAAGAAAACTGCTGCAGAGAGGAAGATTACGGAGCAGAGAAACCATCCCTGGCTGATACCATGTAGAATTTAATAATAAAAGAAAGGGAAAAAATAAGGGATATGGAGAATAATTATTCTCTGAATTGTATTGATTTGTTTTCCTCTTAGAGGATACAATGTTTATATAGAAAAGAGAAATACAACTAAGGAACTAAAAAAGGAAATACACCTAAGTCTCTAATCAATTACAATCAGTTACAAATCTACTGTGTTGACTTTCAATGTACACTGTATCTAGACATATATGTGGGTTCCACTCCAGACATATGGGTCCCACAACAGGGCTCAACGGCAAAAAGAGAGAAAAACAAGAGAAAAAAACAAACTGATTTTTATCATTTCTCAAAAAAAGTCCCTACCTCGTGCATTACATGTAAGTATTTATAAAAGAAAATATAACCCTAAGCTATTCAGACAAGGAACCAACGAATTGGACTAGGCATAGGACACCGACTGAGATGTCCATGCCAAACTAGGACTTATTCTGGAATTACAACTAGGACACGACATTTATATAGGATTAAAATCCCATCTAAACTAGGACACAAACAAAATTAATAATTTTAAAAAGACTGCTAAATAAAATAAATTGGCAGTGGGGACCACACGTGGTATGTGCCCTACATCACATACAGTGTGGATTATGATGAGACTTCTTTTCCTATTGCTAAATCTACCTCTATATGCATCCTTATTTCCATCGCTACTACCCAAAATTGGCTACTGCATCACTTGATATCAAAAATGCCTTCCTTCAAGAAGATCTCAAAGAGGAAGTACTACCTCCACTTGGATTTATCAAACAAAGGGCACAAGGATTGGTATATCAGCTTTAAAAAAAAAAAACTGTTTATGGCCTTAAACAATCTCCGTGAGCTTGGCATTATAAGCTTAGTCCTGCCTTCTTGGGTCATGGCTTTCCCAGATGTAAGTTGGATCATTCAGTTTTTTGTATACCAGGTTGGTCCTACTATCATGTCACTGATTGTTTATATTGATGATATTGTCATCACAGGCAATGATACCTCATCCATCACTTCTTTGAAGAAATATCTTCAGAAAACCATTTATCTTAAGGATCGGAGCATGTTTCGCTATTTCCTAGACATTGAAGTGGCTGAGTCATCAAAAGAGCTTTTTCTATCCTAACAAAAGTACATTTTAGACCTTTTACGCGATGCTAGTTATTCTAGCTATAAATCAACAAACACTCATCTTGATAGTAATGTTAAACTTTCTGCACATGATGGTATCCCCCTTGACAATCCCAGTTTTATAACAATTGGTTGGCAAGCTTATGTATCTTAATATCACCAAGCCAGGGCTATCTTATGCTATGGGTGTTGTCAGTCAATTTATACATACTACTCAAGATACATATCTTCATGTGGTGTTTCGTATTCTTCATTATATTAAGGCTTATCCAAGTTGAGGTCTATTCTACAAGGCTCAGCCTGTCTCACAAATTGTGATTACTCTGATACTGATGGGCAAGATCTCTATATGATCAACGATCCACTACTAGCTACTGTATGCCTTTGGGCTCTCACTTGATATCCTAGAGGACATTTTTTGCCCTCTATGTGCCTTAGAGGAGGAGGATTTAGATCACTTGTTTGTTAGTTGTCCAGTTGCTCAATCTATGGTTGAACTTTGCTAATTTTCTAGATGTACCGTGGGTATTGGATAAAACCTGGTTGGGGTGCGTAGACTCTTGGTTATTATTGGGATTGCAACCTAGAATGAAATTGGCATGGTATACGATTCCCGGTGTAGTTTTGTGGTCAATCTAGAAAGAAAGGAACTCTAGAATCTTTGAAGGTAAGTCATTGGATGTGATTGATCTTTTTCGGAGACTTTATCTGTGGCTCATGAATAGTAACAAGTTTAAGAGGTTACAATCTTTGGATCTTCTTTTGTCTTGGGATGGGTGCATGAAGAGTTCTAATTGGAAAAGGAAACCAAAAGATAGTTGGATTCCTCAGGAGAAGGAAGTTATGAAGTTTAATGTGGATGGGGCATCCAGCAGGTATAGGAGGTCTGTTGAGGACTCACGAGGGTCGAACTTCGGTCATGTTTAATAAATCGGTTGGTATTAGAAACTCCAATGAGGCAGAAATTCTCAGCATTAGGACAGCTTTGGCCATATGGAAAATCCATGGACAAGGCAAATTAGTGTTGAAGGGGATTCGGCAACTGTAATCAAATGGGAGAAGGGTCAAAGACATCCCCCTTGGAAATATCACTACAGTTAGGAAGATTAGAGCGTCGGTGACAGGGCTCGATATATCATTCGTTCACGTTAGCCATTCAGCTAACGGCGTGGCAAACTACTTTGCTAAGCTGGGAGTTGACAAGGGCTTCTCAGGAGTTTTCTTCCTTTAATTTCCACAGACAACCATTTGATTGTTTATGGGACGGAGGGGAGGTTTGCTTGTATCTCTTTTTTTGTTCTTTGTGATTGTATTTTTATATCTCCTTCATCTCCTTTTCTTGGTTTTTCCCTTTAAGGTCTTTTACTTTTAAACCTTTCTTTTTCTTGTACTTTTCCTTATTATTTTGAATGAATTACCTTTTGTTACTTCTCAAAAAAAAAAAAAAATGTAGTTGCTTGTTCCAGTGCGGAAGCCGAATACAAGGCCAAAGCAAACACTACGTGTGAATTGCTGATTAAACAGTTTCTTCATGAATTGGGATTTCTCTCCTCACAAACACTTATAATGCTTTGTGACACCCAAGCCACCATCAATATTGCTTCCAATCCAGTTTTCCATCAATAAACCAAGCATATTGAACTTAGTTGCCACTTTCTTCACTAGCATGTGACTTCAAGAAACATTGTTACTCTTTATTGACCCAAAGATCATCCAGCGGATATCTTAACTAAAGTTATCCCTCATTCACAACTTGATAGCCTACACAGCAAGTTGGGCTTACCAGACATCTATGCACCAACGTGAGGGGGAGTGGAGTATCATGTACCTATTTTAGCACTTTTTGTATATTAGGAAAGTATATATAAACACAATCACATGGTCCTGCGGATCACCGATGTATGCAAAGTTGACTTTCCAAGTGTGGTTGTAATCTTTGTTTATAAATATTGTTTTTTTGTACCTTTAAGAGGCACTACAATATCTTTTCTTTTTTCGAAAAGGGCAATACAATATCATTTTACTCATATTCCACTCTCTTTCTCCCTTTTCTCAATCTCTTTTTTGATTATTTCATTTTGAGAAATTACATTTCAACAGTTTTCACAACTTCAACCATCTGTGATCAAGTGGCACACCTTATCATTAATGGTACATTTCAAATAAAATAAATCCTCCTCCAATCCTCATAATCTTCTTCTTTCTAACCCAATAGGTATTTTCTAATGAGTGACTGACTCCCCAGTATCGCCATAGATAACGGATTCCTTACTAGAATCCACAACCATATCGTATTGCAGCATATCTCTATTATCACTAGATCTACAATTTTTGGCCCCTTTGAAGTTTTTGCCACATGCAAATTCTTCTTAGGATATTCAGAAGAGGAATGGATAGTTTTCTTACATTTGAAGCAATGAATGCCATTATTTTCTTAGCATTAAACTCTTCAAAATCACATCACCCAAAGAAATTGGAGAATCAACTATAGACTTTTTTGAGCAATCACAAAATGAAATATTATATAGAAGAAGAGGGAAAACAGAGCACAAGGTATAAGAAGCTTATACCAAGAAACCAAAACTGAACAAACATACAAACAACATCTTATAGCCCATCCCAAGATAACCCAACAAAGAAAGTCAATATACCGCCAAAATATCATTCTCCTTTCCAACCCACATTTAGCAAGTCTGCCGTTCCATTCATTGATCGCCCCATCTACCTAAAGGAATCTTCCAAGGACAAACACAAACCTGGATCTCCTTGACCACAAAGAGAATTTTCTAGGGTGCTCTCTTTTTCCATCAAGCCACTTAATTGCATTTGTCAGGTCCCCTTACAAAATTAGCTTCCCCTAGCCATAACCCAAAGGAGCAAGGCACTACTAATCCCTGATATACTTGCTCTTAGATTTTTCCCACTTTTCACCCTTTGCTTGGCATTCCTTAATGGCAAGGACCTGTTTGTAAGTCTGACGCATAGTGTAAATAAAATGGGCAACCAAAGCCTTCCAAATGCTTAGTTGTGCACCCTTTACATATCGAAAGACAATTTGTGCAACCAATTAATCAAATCCCTCCATATATTCAGCCAAGATTTATTATACTAACGAAAATATTGTTATCACTTGTACAATGATTGCTCATAATTTATTGGGAGGAAGCAGTCTTTCATTTTTTTTACACTTTCTACCAAGATCTATTTTTTGGCATCCCATTTCATTCTTGCAACATATGTGATTGCTCCCACAATGCAGAAGTTTGTCACGTCAATTTCATTGCAACAATTTTTTCTTGTCATTGGGAAAAAAAATTCTACTTGGTTAAAACCAATCAAGAAAATCCTCATTGTAGGAAAAGAAATAAATTGTGTTGTAATCAACTCTAAAGCTATTACATGCATTTTTATAGCCTCTAGCCGACCCTAGAGCTATCACAATCAAACACAAACTATAAACTAATTATAAATCAAATACACCTCTTAATTAGAGGTAAACACAAACTAATAACTGCAAGCTGAAGCATGGATGAACGCGAAGCTTGGAACTACAAAAGTGGCACACCGACATGCCACTAAGATTTGTTGGCAAAGCAACACACTAGTTGACTGCTAAAATTTTGTTGCAGAGGCAGCGCACTGACTGGCTGCAAAATGACAGGTGGCAAACACTAATGGCGGCCAGTAAAAGAGAATGGCACGGACGACGACAGTGGCCGTAAGACAATTGTCTGGCAAAAACAATAATCGCAATATGCGATAAAGGCAGGCAATGAATGACCTGCAAAACAAAGAGCATAGTACATGCCAAAAAAAGCTGAAGCTATCACATTAATCAATCAGATCGAAAAGGCCAGCAAACAAAGGTTGAAGCCATAAAAGCCAACAAAGAGGTTGAAGCCATGAAGGCCAGCAAAGAGAAGGCTATATTAGAGTCCTCCAAATAAAATCGATGAATTTCCCAGCAAATAGGACATGTGTCGAAAAAGATCGTCTCATATTGGAGAAACGACAAAACAACTGTGCTCGAACGAAGGGCAAGTTGTGTCCCTTTCTTCAACAGAAAATTAGGAGGAGAAGAGCAATTTGCGTCCATTTCGCTCTCAACAAAGTAGGAGGAGAAGGGCAATTTGCGTCCCTTTTTTCAACTCTCCCCCTTTCTTCTTGGCACAGAACATGGCCAGAAGAAACATCAAAACAAGAATGGTGCACGACACCTCTGCATTTTGGAGGCAAAAGTAGCAGCCAACCAAATAATCATGCCCCTCTTTAAAAAGTGATTTTGAACCAACACTTGGTCGAAACCTGCCACCCAAATAAAGGCTGATAAAAAGACCACACAGAGAACAGCCGATGGGAATATGCTTCCCAAAGTCTCAAGTCCATCCCTGAGCCTAAAACAAAACAGGACATAGCCTTAAGCTTGCAGCAACCAAGGATGCATTCTCAGATCTGGATCTGATGAACGATCAATAGAAAAAATGCCCAAATCACTTATTGCAGGCAATGTTGAGAACAGATCTGCACACGGCTTGGGCAAGAGTGGCCGAGGGCAGCGACAAACACAGACGTGAAGAAACACCCAAAGCATATCTAATGCCGATGTCTCAGATCTGGAGTAGAGAAGCGGTCACAGATCAGTGCAAAGACAACTACAGCGGCAAAGGTAGGTCCTGAGAGAATCAAACAGAGAGCGGTGCAAGGAGAGCAGACGCTGATAATAGATCTGAAAAATCCCAGATCAAACAATTCTGGAGACGGTGGTATTTGGATGTCCTCAGCAAAAAGAATAAAAAAGAGATCAGAACCAAATACAAGTGACGGGAAAGTCTTAGATAGATGTCCCTCCCTCCCCCTGCCGATGAATCTCCTTCAGCAGGGGGAGAGAAGAAGAGGCGTCTCTATTGAAGGTCACTCAATAGGATCGTGTCCTGGCTGATACCTTGTAGAAAAAGAAATAAATTGTGTTGTATTCAACTCCAAAGCTATTACATGTATTTATATAGCCTCTAGCCGACCCTAGGGCTATCACAATCAAACACAAACTCTAAACTAATTATAAATCAAATATATCTCTTAATTAGAGGTATACCCAAACTAATAACTCTAATTATTCCAACAATCACTTGTCACAAACCCACCATATTCAAGGAACTCAACTTTGTTTCCAGAATGTGAATAGGCTTTTATTCTTTTATGGAAAGAAGTCCATATTTTTTTATACAGTCTCTCGAAATGTTTATACAATAGAGTTGGCATTCCTTTTATAGTTGTATCATGTGTCCATAAAGTGCATCATGCACACCATATTAAATCAATCTAATACAGAACAATTTTCTCTTTTTATTTCTCCTCTCTTTTATTTCTTTCATTAGGTTCTAGAAAAATCCTTTCAAATAAAGCTAACAATAGGTTCTATAAAATATTAGCCTGTTGTATTAAACATTTTTTTCTATTACTTGGAAAGTTTTAAGCACTAGTTCAAATGTTTATAGCTCAATAGAAAGCACGTGTAGGCACAAAAATTCAAATTTGCATCACAAAATTTTCATTTGATATTTGGATTGTGTAAAAATGAAATGAGATCATAGTTCTAAACAACAGATCTTAGCTCTTCCTAGAGAGAACAGTCCATCATCCCTTTTACAAGTTAAATTTTCGATTATGTATCCAAAAGATTATAAAGTAAATACAAATTTAGAAAGGCTTAAGTGGGATCTTCAAAACTTTATCCATGAATGGCGTCAGCGAAAACCAAGAGACTTGTGCACACCTGATGCGGAGATTTCAAGTGAAGGCCAACAAGGCTTATCTCACTTACACGTCAACCAAAGATCTAAGTCCTTGAACCAGAAACAAAAGGTGCTAATGGATTCAAGGAATCCAAACATCACTATTAAAAATGAAGTGCAAATGGAACTAAGAAGTCCCAAACTGTAGAATAATAGGATAGAGAGAAGATGCAAGAATATTGAGAGGTATTGAGAGGAATTCGTTGTATTGTCGCATCTTCTCTCTATCCTATTATTCTACATGGTAGCGAGACAAACGATCTTGTGGATGTTCTAAGGAGATTTTTTCCCATTCTATTGTACCTCGCCGGCATCATTGTTCATCATGGGAATCTGGTGTCACCGTTGACTCCGCTCTCTGAGGACTTCTGTTGTGGACCCTCTCCTTCTCTTTCCATTTTTTTTCGAGTCATTTGCATGAATAGCTGCAGATCTACTGCCGTTGGCCTCCTTGTACCAATTTTCATCTCGGTTGTCCCTCTCCTTTCCGGTTAAGCCCCACCATCCCTCGCGTCTTCTCTCTATCCTATTATTCTACACAAACTCCACTTTGGAGATGATGCGTGAATGGAAGTACCATTTCCAAACCACGCTAAGTCTGAAGTGCGTAAGAATTTAGGAACCTCAAACAACACTATGTCCGGTCGTAAAAGAAAGTCTCTTGCTCATTTGTTCTTGTGGTGTGTTTAAAGAATGCTTGGCCAGAGGATCCTCCCCTCTAGACCATGGGGGTATTTATAGTTTACGGGTAGAAGGGCCAGCAGTGCAGCCCCAACAAAGGCAATGCCGACAAGGGCAGCACTGACGAGAGCAGCCCAGACAAGGGCAGCCCCGAAGAGAACAGCTCAACAAGAGCAGCCCCAATGAGAGAAGCCCCAAACAGGAAACTCGGGCAATAGCAGCCTCGGCGAAAGAAACCAAGACAAGGGTAGCCCGAACGATGGCAGCCCCGAAGAGAGCAACCCGAACGAGGATTCCTCAAATATGTTGAATATGTTTACTTGATTCAATTTACTTCAATGCATGTATAGATGGTTCGATCTATTATAAAATATGCTTTTGTGGGTCTTGTTTTACCGTTGGATATGTCTGACATGGTTATGATGACTCGCTCTGTCGTAAGATATGTTGATGGGAGGCCTGGTGGATGAATCCACCATCAGATATGCTTTTGATGGGCCTTGTATGTCTAGTAGGTCTTGATTACTTTATTTACCGTTGGGTATGTTGATGGAGGCCCGATGGCCTAATCCACCCTCTGATATGCTTTTGGTGAGCATTGATGGCTTGATTCACAACTAGATATGTCTGGTAGGGTGTTCATGTCTTGATCTACCGTCAGATATGTTTATAGGACGCCTTGATGGCCTAATACACCATCGGATATGCTTTTGGTAGGCCTTGATGGCTTGACACACTGATGGTCTTGATACCTTGATCTATTGTCAGATATGTTGATGGGAAGCCTTGATGGCCTAATCCTCCATCAGATATATCAATGAAAGGTCTTAATGACTTGGTCCATCATTAGGTATGTTGATGGAAGGTCTTAATGACTTGATCCACCATTAGATATGTTGATGGAAGGTCTTAATAACTTGATCCACCTTTAGATATATTCAAGGAGGGTGATAATCACTTAATCTGCCATTGGGGTACCGCAAAGATCATAATCTTCAATTATCATCTGCTAATTGTGATTGATTGGGCCTTTTTTTATTGCTCGAACTATATCGAGTCCAAATTTCCATGATCTTTTGTGAATGTCTTTGGATCTAAACCTAGTAGAAACCAAATCAGTATGATATTAAATTATATAAATCCTGAAGTTTTTTTTTCTTTCTTTTCCTCATTTAAAGAACTAGATCATAAGGATCATGACATTTGAAAGAAAAAAAAAAATTGTCTCAACAGCACGATTATAAATATTTCGAAAGGGGCCGCAATGTTCTTCTCCATGCTTTTTCACTTAATCATAGGCAAAGGCAATGTTTTTTGTTATTAACCCTTTATTCTATTTGCATATTTCATATTAAACCAGTTCTTAAAAAACATACTCTATCTGTCCATGATCTCATCTTCTTTTACCATGAATTGGCTTCCTATTAGTCATTTATTGCCACAACCACATGCATACATGGTTAAATTCAAACTAAACAGATATCACCCACACAACATCTGGGTACAAACATGGTAGTCGAAAGTGTGCCTAGGCACTAAGGCCTTAAATAGAGGCACCACCAACGGTTGAGGCCTTATTTTAGTCTTGATTCTTACAAGCTACTGTAAAGATTATAACATTATATTTTTCTTAGTATCTAAGTCATAAGATTTTTCCCCCAAAGAAAAAGAAAATAAAAGCTCATAGGACAATCACTAAGTGCTTATTCTACAATCCTAAAGGTTGTGGGTTCAAGTTAGGTAACCATTTCAAAGAAAAATGAACAAACAAAAGAAAGAGTGTAAAATTATTAATACATTTTAAAATGTCTAAATAAATGCACCAAGAAAAATTAAGTTGACACCCACATACACCTTACTAATGTGTTTGGTAACCACAGGGTTCAAGTAACAATTCTAATAAAAAAAATATAGGAAACCCAGAGGGGGTTGACCTGACGGTCAAGAATCTGCCCTCATGAAGGGAGGTCTTGAGTTCAATCCATGCACAAACCCCTCTGGGACACTCCTCATGGGGTTACTCTTCATCGCTTGAACCCAGCATGTGTGTAGAGAGGTGTACACATGCCCCGAATGATTAGTCGGGTAAAATCCCCTACAGGTGAGAAACCTGGACTAGTGTTTTAAAAATCAAACCGGCCCATGGTCGAACTGTCGGTTCAACCAGAACCGGCTCAATCATAGGCCAGTTTTAGAAAAAAAAACCTAATTAACATATAAAACCGTAAAAAACCGGTCAAACTCACGGGTTTGACAGGGTGTTTTAAAAACCCTCAAACCGTGAATGACCCCTGCAAAAACCATTTTAAAATTTTTTTTAAATTACATTCCAAAAATTCAAGAACAAAATAAGTTAATATTAAATGCCCCCATTGGACAATGGCCCAGCCTTAGAAATGTTATCACTTCTACTTGTGTCCGATGTGGGAACTAGGAAAATGGGAATGCCAACGATGGGATGCTTTAGTGCATTCCTTTTTTATAGTGCCATACATTTCTACCTCACACTTCTGAGTTTTTGACGCTACCAAAAGTTTAACCTGACATGGTTACGATTATCTTGATTTAATTTTGATATTTATTAATTTTATTTAATTAAAATAAAGATCATACATGTATGTTTATATAAAATAATTTATATATATACATTTATAAATTGATTTAAATAAACAAATAAACTATCAACAAGAATTTTAGTCTCAGTCATGCATTTTATTATATAAATTATGTTCATTGGCATATATATTTAATAAAATTATTTTTTTAATTCTCACATTAGTAATTTTTAATTTTTATGATTTTGTGCCATCGTTAATTTCTCATTATTGTCATATTCATATGGTTTAACCTTAATTATTTTATTTCTCCAGATTGTTTAATTAGATTTTGAAGGGAAATTTATTTATAATATTTATTTGTATGGCACGAGTTTGACCAAGTTTGACCGCAATTGAACCTTATTTAAAACCTTCTTTTTAGACGGTTCATCAGACGGGTCGGTTTTTAAAAAAAATTGGCCTAGACACCTATGGCCATCAAAAAAATATATAGGAAGAAAAGAATCCAATTCAGAAACTGATATTGTTAATCACTAGATCACTTTAGCAAAAAATGAACATTTATGCATCACATGCATGATGAAACACATACATGCAGTTCAACATAGTATGAAACCACATACATCATAGAAAGGCGATTGGAGAGTTTCATCACATGTTGCAATCAAGGTATTAAAACCCAAAAAACTTTGTTGACTTCACTGAGCCGACTCAACTCGACATGAAAACCAAGTAATTTGAAGACAATTACCCTTGGTGAAATGCCATCGATACCCCCTAATAATAGCCTTCATTTAAATTGTCTTATATGACATTACATGAAAATCAAGTAAACATAGTATCATCTTTAAATGGAGTTATCTTCTATGCACATAGTGAATCACAATAAAGAGGATAAGCTTGCGTTGTAAGATTGGGTAAGAAATATGAATGCAAACAAAAAATATGGTTAACATTATCATGATGCAATTCAAAATAAACACTTACAAATCAACTTCAATACTGTGATTAGAATTTTCCAACAGCTGCCTGACAGGATCATGTTCATAGAGAAACTTCAAGAATATAACAATAAGTTCACTGTCAAAAACCCAGGAGTCATTATTGGAATCAAAACATCCTAGAAATAGTTTAAGCAAGAAGAGGCATTTAAAAACCAAACCTATTGAAAGGTGAAAGCTGATCACTCGGTTCAGACATGAGTAGTTTTATACATCTTGAAAGCCACGCAAAGAAATTTTGGAACTGAAACAATGAAAATTTATGATATAAGCCAAAAATGTTTATAAAACAAAAGAGTGTATAAAGAAACTTCATTTTTGTTTATTTTTACTAGTATTTACAACAAATGTTCTTGGCCATCTTCAGAGTTCAGACCACCAAGAGAACAAAAATGCAAAAAGGAATTCAAACAACTTGGCACTCATTTGGTGTTGACTTGATTAATTTATTCAAGTTTGAATGAGACTCCCCAGTTAAGTTCCGTTTATCCATTATATAATGCAACCAAAACCTCCTTACAAAAACAGAGAACCAAAACAGAGGTTTTCTCCTCCTCATTGATCTCCTTTGTTTCTCCCACATCATCCTTCTAAAACCTAGATATAAATATTTAACAGTTACATCAACAATATTCAATGTTTTGCAACTGAAATAAAGACTAAAGAGGCAGCCCTGCCACCATGTAATATTCCATACCATAATCCCATTACCCATGAAATCGAATTATGTGAAACAATATTGAAGAACATGGCAAGTTGATCCATCAGCCGCCTGAGTTGACAAGTTTTGGTCACTAAGTCAGAAATTGGGATCACTTGTCCTTCATTGGAAGATTGACACAACCGATTCAATAATGTCTAGTTTTGAAGTTGCTCAGTGACTCAGCCAAGTTTTAACAAGATAACCCAAATCAAGTTTCAAAAAAGAAAGCATTCAACAGAACTCAAACCTGGGAACTCTACGTTCCATATTATTTTTTAGGAAAAACATACATATTGAATTTAAATGAATGATTAATCCTTTTAAAATAATGCTTATTATGAAATTAAGTCTCAAATCAATATATATATAAAAAAAAAAAAAGACTACTCATTCATGTACAATACAACATAGTCAAACATAAGTTTCTATACATATAATGACATATTAAATATTTTTAACAAAATTTAAATATAAATATGACCCAGGTCAAGTGAGTCGAGTCCAACTCCTGGGTTCTCCAACCCTAATGTGAAAGATGACTGTTAAATGATAAGCTGGAACTGTGGATGAAATTTTTGAGACGGATGGTTTAGAGATTAGTAGAACAAAGAAAGAATACATAGAGTGTAACATTAGTGGAATAGAAGATAGGGAGAGAGGTCATATTACAATTGGAGAAGATTTAGTGTTGCAGTGCAACAAGTTTGGATGCTTAGGTTAAATGGTAGAATCTAATGGAGGTTTTCAGCTATATATAACCAATAGGATGGGCAGGGGTAATGGAGATAAACAAACAAAGTTGGGGTAATGGAGACACATTCTTCGTTGGATGAGCAAATAACCTTAAAGGTAGAATTAAAAATGACATAGCAAAGACGACTTTAAAATGGGGTCATTATCTTTGTACTTTAAAATGGAGTTACAAATGGTGTTGATTACTTTAAAATGACACCATTTATACTTCAGTACAAAGATAATGACAGCATTTGTACTTTAAAATGGCCAAGAAATCTGCAACACCATTTGGTTAGCATCGAAGGTCTTCATGAATATGATGTGCAAATTTTACTTTCTCGTCTTTTATATTAGTCAGGAAATTGGGATTGATAAATTATCATTTACTACGGGAAAAAGAAGAGCTGAAAAAGACATACAAACATATCGAAAATTATATGTTAACAAATATAAATCTGATCTAGGAACAAAATTTGGGCATGAAAACCCAAAAGCCCAAAGAGTTTTACCAAAAAAAAGGTTTGACCGTTAATGGTCAATGTGAATGTTAATCAAGCTAGGGCTAGGCAATAAAATGAAGCACATGTAAAAATTGGGCCAGGCTCAATCACATGTATGATCAGGCTTGAAACCTAAAGCACAACCCAAACTCATTTATCCTCGTCATTTCATACTCCATCCCTCGTAAGACGTATAATGATTCCTAATAATCTTTTCCATTCAGATCCCTAAAAGACCTTGTTAAACATAGCCACCAAACTAACCCTCAAAATATCTCAAAACATTTATTCACTATTACCTCCTTATCCAACACAGACCTAAAAAGTCTAGGAAAGGCCTCTTTCAACCAATGACCCCATGCATAAATCCTCCCAGAAGTATACTCTATCACCCTTACCTACTAAGAGTTTAACTCCCTTGATAAAAACCTTGCCCACACCTAAAAGACTTAAAACCAGTCTTATATATGTCCTCACCACTCATGAAACCTCTTTTTCCACTCTCCTCCGATCTATCATCCCCCCTGCACCCTCCAGCCGATGCCCAACCACTAATAACTTCTTACACAGTAATAAATCTTCTCCAAATCTCCACAACCATTTAAATAACCACACATTATTCCTAACATGAAAACTAATTTAACCCAACTTCCTCTTCGGGCTTAAGTAAATATTCCCATTTAACAAGATGAGCCCCCTCTTTAGCCCTGTTCCATCCCACAGGAAGTCCGTTAAAATCTTTGCCAATTTCCTAATCACTCCCTTCAGCATTTAAAGAAAAGACATGTTATATAAAGGGATCCTAGAACTGTAGCTTTGATCAATCTTACCCCAAAGATAAATAACTCTTCTTTCATCCCTCCAACTTGTAAAACCTCTCAATCAATGGATTCCAAAATCTGAACAACCTTGGGTTCACCCCACTAGCAACCAAAGATACACAATAGGAAGCTTCCCACTTTTTACATCCAATATTCACCGTCACCCCTTTCTTCCTCAATGCATACTCCTACTACCATGCTCTTCCCTAGGTTGACCTTAAGACCCCACACTAGCTCAAAAACACCTAAGAACATTTTTACTCCCCACAAGTCCTTTAGAATGATACCCAAGAAAATAGTAAAGTATCATTAGCAAAATATAGATGGGATAAAACAAGAATCAATTCACAACTGGATTCCTCCCACTAAACCTAACTCTCTTGCATTCACCAATAGTTTGTTCAACCCTCCCACCTTTCTACTTCTTTTATTTTCAATTTTTCATTTCTACATTTTTTCCTCTGTTTTCTCTTCTTCTTCCTCTTCCATTTCCTTTTCCACTTTCCCGCTTTTTACTTTCTTATTTTCCTTTTTTTCTTTATTGTTCCCCATCCATTTTTTTTATTTTGTATGCACAACATTTTCTTTTCTATTTTTTCCACCACTTTCTTTTATTATTCTCTTCATTTTCCTTTTTCAATTAATCTTTCTTCATTGTTCGCTTGTTTTATCATCTCTTATGTATCAGTTTTCTCCTCTTCTTTGTCTATGTCCTTTTTTGGTTCCTTTTCCCTTTTTTCTCCTTTTAGATCCAGATCTAGCTTGAGCAATATTTTAAGCCCATGTCAGGCTCTGCACAGTAAAAGCCCAACCCAAACTCGATTCATTTCCCCACTTATTTGCATCCATCTAAATTATTATATATTCTCTATACTCTTTGCAATTTTAAATTCTTGAAAATTTTTACCGAGTCACATGCAGCTTAAACTAATTTGAACCAGTCCATGCAACTTATTACCATCTGTGACCTAATCATAAGTACACACGTCCAATGCCTGCTCTCAGCCAGAATGGATCCCAAGGCTAGGGCCCCTAAAAATCCAACAAAGTTGACATTTTATATTCAAAATGGACATACTTGAGGAGAAGTGGATAAACAAGAAAGAACGCTTACTCTCATTAATAGAATGCACTTCTATACAAATCGCTTCACCAACTAATATAATAGTCAAAAAGAGATTTCCTAACATAAATTTCTGAATAGGTGAAATAACAAGCAAAACCTTCTCAAAAAAAAGGGTATACTACCGTACTTAAAAACTGATTTTCAATAAACTTCAAATGAAAGGTTAACACCCAAGCATACCAAATATGTCACACATGCTAGCACCCTTATAAATCGTTCAGCTTGTATGAGCAACATTCCTGCTTTTTCCGTTGCATTAAAGATAAGTTTTTCATCCAATCCAATACTCTGATAGCGTGCACGCCATCTAGAAAGACCTCGTAGTTCCCCAATTCTAAATCCAATAATTTCAATAGCAGGCTGCAAAACAAGATAAAAATACTTGCCTACTCAATAACCTTCCAGAAAACAACATTTCAAACAAAAATATTAGTTTATTCAATTAAATTTAATATCTAATAAATTCAAACTATTTTGAAGCAATTATTCTTGTTCACAAATTGCAATTCCTCTATAAGGACCACGGAGACCACCTATAATGAAATTATCCTGATGTTTTAAGACAATATCATCAGCTCATCAGCACACAGGCCCAAATGAGCATCTAGTCATTCTCATATTTTGTCAAAAATGAACATAAAAAGTTCACAAAGTATATACATCTGTAATTGTAATTTGCACAGAATTAGACTTCCAAGCATGCAGGATTGCATGTTCAAGTGCCAAACGGTAATCCTAACTCCTAACAGCATTATATTTGGTAGTCTTAATATTTCTTATATAAGAACCTATAGCACAACTGGTAAGGGCAATGCTAAGCCTAAAAGTTTTAGGTTCGAGTCCCATGGCACCAAATAAGAAATTGGCGCCTGGAAATAGTTTGCCAAATCCAAAATAAATGCCAACCCCTAATTGATGAGATACATGGCTTAGATGATGATGATCAATATTTCTTACATAACTTACCCATAAATGAATAAAATTGGATTGCTTTTAGGTTTTGATTGAAGAGGACAATTATTCTCTAGGTTTGTGTTGGCATCGGTTTCGGATGGGACCCACATATATGTCTAGATACAGTGTATACTAACAGTCAACACAGTAGATTTGTAACTAATTGTAATTGATTAGCCACCTAGGTATATTTCCTTTTTAGGTTCCTCAATTGTCTCTCTATTTTCTATTTAAACATTGTATCCTCTAAGAGGAAAATAGATCAATACAATTCAGAGAATAATTATTCTCCATCTCTTCTTATTTTTCTCTTTTCTATTTTCTTTTATCATTAAATTCTACAGTTTCTGGTTGAAGTGGGACTCCATCAAGGATCTACTTTAAGCCCATACCTTTTTGCGCTAATCATGGATGACTTAGTATTAAGAATTCAAGATAAAGTTGTTGGAAAAATTAGAGTTATTATGTAATTAGGTTTCTATATTTGGGTGTATCTCTATTAAGAGACATATTTGGTTTATAATATGTTAAGAGTTACAGTTTTAGTGTGATAGCCCTAGGGTCGGCTAGAGACTATAAATACATGTAATAGGCTAGGTATTCAATACAATACACAATTTTATTTTTCTACATGGTATCAGCCAATATTCGTTCCTGAGTGAGCCTTCCATAAGCACGCTTCTTCTTCTCTCCCTCTGCCTAAGAAGATAATCGGCAGAGGGAGGGAGGGAGGTTTCTCGAGGGTCCTCCTGCTACAGATACATTTTCTGTCATCTTAGACAATCGTCCTTCTCAGATATGAGATCTGAAACATATAACAGATCTGGGCATTCCAATCTCGATAGTCTGTTGACTTTATTCGTTGCACCAACCCAGATCTGTATCGGGCGTCCCTGTCTTGTTGAGATCTATATCAGATCTCGTCCCTGCCCTGCTGCTTCCTTCATTTCTGCAAGACCGATTTCCCTATTGTTGCCACTCTTGCCCTTTCGTTCGCCAGAGGCTCAGATCTGATTATCATCTCAATGTTTGCAGACCCACAACAGCTGCAGCCATCTCAGTTAGCGACGAGATCTGTTTGCAAACACCACCAATCATTGTTGCTTCCGCCGGCACTGTCTATTACTTCTTGCTCATCGCAATTTCCTTGTTGTCTTCCTGCTTTGTCGATCTCCCTCTTTCCAGTTTTAGATCCCATCTCACTGCAGATTGGCCGAGGGAGAGAGAGGAGTCACCAGCGAAGGACCTCTGCAATCTCGTTTCAGTGTCTTATTTCACTGCCATTTTCTTCGCCGCCTAATCTCACTGGAAAGAAGACAGACAAACCAAAACGACTGACAGAGAGATGGCGAGATCTGAGATCCGTTTCTCTTTCGGGACCTTAATCTTAACACTAGCTCTGCTACTTGTAACTGCGATTGCCAAAGATGTGGTGGTTCTGACGGAAAAGAATTTCGAGAAGGAGGTCGGCCAGGACCGAGGAGCTCTCGTCGAGTTCTATGCCCCCTTGGTGCGGGCATTGTGAGAGGCTTGGCTCCTGAGTATGAGAGGCTTGGCTCAAGCTTCAAGAAGGCTAAATCTGTCTTTGATTGGAAAGGTTACCTGTGTACAAAATATGGGGTTACAGGATACCCTACCCTCCAATGGTTTCTGAAGGGTTCATTGGAAACGAAAAAGTATGAAGGACAACGTACTGCTGAAGCCCTTACTGAATTTGTGAATACTGAAGGAGGGACCAATGTAAAGCTCGCAGTTATTCCTCCCAATGTAATTGTACTCAGTGTAACAAATACCGCCGGTATTTTCGTTTTTACCGCGAAAATATCGGGAAAATAACATTACTGCGTTAAAAACGCAATTTTATCGCCTATGCCGTTTTTATCGGGAATTTATAGTTAAAAACGCGTTTTTAATGCGAGAAATGGTAAAATCGCGTTAAAAACGCGTTTTTACCGTTTAAATTTTTTCCTACTTACACGGCTATCCCATATTCACAGACACACGCCGCAGTGCTTCACGGGCGCTATCCCATTCACGTACACACACGCCGCTGGACACGACACGAGCAAACATGGATAAAATTTAATTATTTAAATAATAAAATTTATTTTAAAACTTTAAAGTTATTGTTTAAGCAGTGTGTACTTTGAAAATTTCTCAAATTAAATATCCGGACTAATTACGATAACCTGATAAAAATACTTTTAGGCTTCAAGGTCTTTTGACACTCCTAAATATTTAAAACACAGTATTTTACAAATAAGGGTATCTCTAGGGTGTACCAAAAACACATTTAGGAGTATTAAAAGACCTTAAAGTCTTAAAGTATTTTTATCAGATTATCGTAATTAGCCCGGATATTCAATTTGAGAAATTTTGGAAATACACAGTGCCTAAAAAATAACTTTAAAGTTTTAAAGGAGATTTTATTATTTGATACACTATGCACATTATTTTTTAAGCACTGTGTATTTCCAAAATTTCTCAAATTGAATATCCGGACTAATTACGATAACGTGATAAAAATACTTTAAAACTTAAAGGTCTTTTGACACTCCTAAATGTGTTTTCGGCACACCCTAGGGATACCCTTATTTGTAAAATACTGTGTTTTAAATATTTAGGAGTGTCAAAAGACCTTGAAGTCTAAAAGTATTTTTATCAGGTTATCGTAATTAGTCCGGATATTTAATTTGAGAAATTTTCAAAGTACACACTGCTTAAACAATAACTTTAAAGTTTTAAAATAAATTTTATTATTTAAATAATTAAATTTATTTCAGGTTGTAAATTTGAAAATCCCTTTATTTGATTTAAATTATCTCATAATGCAAACTTCAGAAAAAATCCCTTTATTATATTAATTTTTATTATTATTTTAAATATTTATATTTTCCGCGAGATTTTCTCGTTAAATTCCCGTTAAAAACCCGAGAATTTAAAAATATCTCGTTATTAACAGTTGCCGTTAATATCCCAAGAATGGTATTTGTGACTATGATTGTGCTGACAGACGATACTTTTGTTGCAGTTATCCTGGATGAAAACAAAGATGTTCTTGTTGAGTTCCATGCACCATGGTGTGGTCATTGCAGAAGCTTTTCAAACTGACCTTGTTAAAAGGGAGGACTTTTTTCATTACCACCAAGATTTGGAATTCAGCTCATGGGTGTGTTCTTGAGGCTACGTGAGAGTCTTGCTCACCTAGCTGCCAGTGCCATTGTTGCAGTGGGCCGATGGCACCATAGTCCACCAATCATGATTGAGATATGGTGTTTTGTTGTTTCTTCTTGCCACAATCTGTGCCAAAAAGAATGAGGGGGAGCCGAAGAAAGGGACACAAATTGCCCTTCTCCTCCTACTTTGTTGAAGCCGAAGAGAGGGACACAACTTGCCCTTCGTTCAAGCATGCTTATACTTTATTTTGTCGTTTCTCAAATATGAGACGGCATGTTTTGGACACATGTCCATTTGTTGTGAAATTCATCCACTCCTTTTATTTGGAGGACTCTGATTCGTCCCCATTGTTTATTGGCCTTTCATGGCTACAGCCTTTATTTGCTGGCCTTTTATAGCTACAGCCTTATTTGCTGGTCTTTATGACTTCAGCCATTGTTTGTTGGCCTTTCATGGCTACAGCCCTATTTGCTGGCCTTTCATGGCTACAGCTAGGGCTGCAACTCAGGTCGGGCGGGTCGAGTTTTAATAAACCCAACTCTAACCCATATCACAATACATTAAACCCGACCCAACCCGACCCGAATTAAGAACCCGATTTAGTCAACCCGACCCGAGTTTGTAATGCCCTCAACCCGACTGTTGGCCGACCCAACCCAACCCGAGTTGCAGCCCTAAATTATTTTAAGGAGACGTTTGGACTCATTTGTACTACTGATGTGAGGCATGTAGGGATCATCAATGGTCAGAAAATTTTTTTTTTATCATTTGATGGTTTGTAAAAATCCTAGCTTAATCATGTGGCTTTTGGGTTTAAAAGTTACAAGAAGCCTCATGAATCAACAGATTCTAACCCCACAATGCTAAGTCTAACCTTGGGTAGGATCATAAGCAAAAAAAAAAAAAAATTAATGTATTTTCTTTATTGCTCCAAGCCAACCTGTGTGAGAGAGATCGCAGGAATAGATGAATGGAAGAAGTTATTCCTCAAAGCCAGCCCGTGTCAGAGAGATAGCAGGAATGGATGAATGGAAGAAGAAGAATAAAAAGAAGAAGAAGAAATGAGAGAGGGTTTTTGGTTAGGGTTTCTAGGAAGAAGAAGAAATGAGAGAGGATTTTTAGTTAGGGTTTCCAGGAAGAAAAAGAATAAGAAATGAGAGAGGGTTTTTGGTTAGGGTTTCAGGTATTGAGGCTTTATAGGCACCTACCCAATTAGGGTTTGAAGATAGAGGGGTTTTATATTAAGTTAAGAAATCTAGACCAAGTCTTCTCGGCTAGGGTCAGGTCGGGTTAAGATTTAAGGACCTCAGCTCAACCTGACCCGAATTTCGTGCAGGTTTTTCTCTTCCCAACCCGGCCCAACCCGACCCTATGGCCCGACCCTTGTAACCCGACCTGCATGATTCCTCAGGTCGGGTCATGCGGGTCGGGCCAAAACCCAACCCGAGTTGCAACCCTAACTACAGCCCTATTTGCTGGCCTTTTCGATCTGATTGATTGATGTAATGGCTTCAGCCTTATTTTGCAGGTCATTCATTGTCTGTCTTTATCGCATATTGCGATCATTGTTTGCCGGACAATTGTTTTACAGCCACTGCTGTTGTCCGAGTCTCTTTCTCTATTTCAGGCCGCCATCGGTGTTCGCTGTCTAACATTTTGCAACCAATCAACGCTGCCTCTTCAACAACTTTTGCAGCCAATCAGCTTCGTGGCCAGTCGGTTGCCACTTTTGCAGTTCCCCTGCCATTCACATTCCAAGCTTCGCGTGCCACCTTTGCAGTTCACCTGCCGTTTCTACACGTTCCAAGCTTCGCGTTCATCCACGCTTCAACTTGTGTGAGGCGTGTTGGAATAATTAGAGTTATTATGTAATTAGGTTTCTATATTTGGGTTTATCTCTATTAAGAGATATATTTGGTTTATAATATGTTAAAAGTTACAGTTTGAGTGTGATAGCCCTAGGGTCGGCTAGAGGCTATATATATATGAAATAGGCTAGGTATTCAACACAATACACAATTTTATTTTTCTACAAAATGCAGATGATATAGTTTTAATTAGTGAGACAAAAGAGCAACTCAATGCAAGGTTAGAATCACCAGAAAATTGTTGAAGTTAAATGGTTTGAAAATTAGTAGAACTAAAATAAAATACATAGAATGTAACTTTAGTGGGTTGCGCTCACTATCATCTAACCCCCTAATAAGATAGGAGCAGGGTGGAAAAAATCTAGACAAGCCAATGGGGTTTTGTGCAATAAAAGAGTTTTCATTCGCCTAAGTGGACGATTATATAAAATGATTATTAGATCGGCAATGTTTTATAGAGTAGAGTTTTGGGAAAAGAAGATACGACAAATAGATAAAGTTAGGACTAAAGAAATGCATATGTTACATTGGATCAGCGGTTTAACCCTAAATGATAAAGTTAAAAACAAATGCATTAGGGATTAGTTTAAAATAGCTCAAATAAATGACAAATTGAGAGAAACTCGTTTTAATCATATTAGTAGAAGACCAAGCACTGCCCAAGTTCATAAGAGTTGAAAGTTACAAATTAAGGCACTAGGAGGAGAGGCCGACCACTGAAAAGTTGGAGAAAGGGGATAAAGAAAGACACGCTAGAATGTAGAGTAACTAATGGTATGGTATATGATAGGGCCAATTGCAGAAAAAGAACTCGTAAAGCCAAACCCAGGTAGATGGAATTTTAGCCTTTGATGATGATGATGATGAAGTATGAAAAAGATGGCTTCCCAAATTCTCCTTTTTAACAGTATTCCACGTTAGCTCCTTGTTTAGAAACATGATTAAAATTGAACTATAAACATCATCACCTTTCAAAAAATTATAAGCCAGTGTGCATAATACCAGCACTTGTTATACATAGTATAAATTGTAAATAAAAAAAGCAAAGACCCAAAAACTTGATCCCCATCAACTTGGACCAACAGGGCCGCAATTCAATTATTCAGTTTAACCTGGGTCTGGTCTTCAATGAGTCAGAGGTTTCACACTTCAAAAAGCTACTTAGATGACAAATATAGATATATGTTCATTCATAATAGTACATAAAATTTTATCAACAATCGCATTACAATTTAATTAATACACTACACGGTGCCAGGAAATGTGTTCTCAAGGCAATTATGCAAGCAATTAGTGGGGCATGCTGTTCCATCAAGGTATGGCCTGCAATTGAAGGGTTAATTTTGCAACCAAAGGGTGTTTTACATAGATGTGTTCACTATTGTCAAACATAAGAGATAATGATCAGCAAGAACGACCAAATATAAAATTATGTATCAGATATCAGCAACAAGAACCAAAATGTTCACCTGGAGATGCTCACGAATGATACGATGAAGTTCTTTGTTAGCACTGTCTACACCCTTGGCCACACGCTTCAGCCCCTATTGAGGAAATAATGAATGAATTAGCATCAACCATTCGGCACAAAGTCACAAGGTCCATATGCAAGCAGATAATACCGCTTCACCAAGAGAGCTGACTAGAAACTGATGGATTGGTGGACTTATTCGAGCACCACCTAAAAGGCTTAAAAACTCCTCTTGAGGACTTGAGTCCAGTCCTATAGGACCAATCAGCACGACAAAAGAGATCAAAAAATATCAATAAAACCACAACAATGAAATGAGTAGAAAATCTATAATAAAGTCACAAGTAGCTACCATGATCAATGATCAAAGGTGACAGAGAGTCGAACTTCTCATGAAATATGTGCATAGCATCACACCATTGCTTATGCATTAATGATATTGAAGCCCGGACAACCTCAATTAAATCCTCTATATTTGAAGCTTGTTGGGCAACTTGGTGGAGCTCATTTTTCCTATAAAAGCATAGAACATAATTAAATTGGTCATATTTCAAAGTTGGAAAACCCACAATGAAGTCAAAATCAATAAGATTTGTTTAGAAAAGAACATGAGCAACAGTACCCAATAGATAACCATTGAGGGAACATCATGATTTAGAACAAGGGTTCTAGTGTTAGATGTTTCAGTAGTTGAAGGTTTCAGAAGAATTCCTCACCAAATAGACAAGACAAAAAAGAGACTACATTATGAAAATATCCTTCGAAACCTCCCCACCAAAATCAAAAGAATACCAAAATGAAAAAAGAAAACAAAAATAAAATTTTCTAGTGAAAAGAAAACAAGGACTATAAAGAAAAAAAGATCACCATTCAATAACAATTATGAAAAAGGTATTCATGTTTAGCCATAATAACCGTTGTTTCATGGCGTGCCTTCAAAGCGGAGTCATTAGTAAAAGACAACTTTGAAAATTGGAAGATCAAGTGGTGCAGAGCCTTATATTTCATTGGAATGTAACTAAAGATAAAGATGAATGAATATTCAAGTCTTCTTCAAGGGTGTGTTCTGATTGGGGGATAATTTTTAGAGGATTCTCCAAGATAGATGATCCTCTTTCTTGAATAGCTCTCTAAGGTTCTAGAAAGCAGTTGAATAAAGATTTTACCTAGCAGATGGTGGAAGTCAGTCAGTGACCAGGCCTGATGTCATCCAATACAATACCTCTACCCAAAAATCTACCCAACAAGACATCTGTGGGGAAAAGCCTTCATTCCCCTATATCCTCTCGCCCATCCGTACTTACCACTTCCTCTAGGGTTACCAGGATTGGGAATGTGATCTTTCAGCTTCTCTAATGATTAAGTCATTTTTACCATTTAAAAAAACACGATTAAGTCGTTTCACTTGTGACTTAGAGAGTGTGTGGTTCATCCAGTAATATAGAAGATTAAAGCTCCACCTAGAATAATAAAATTCTGTTGGACCGTTGGTTGAGGAAGATTTTTTTTATTGTCGTGGAAGAATTCTTACTAAAAATAACTTCAGCCTCAGAAACCAAATGGTCAATGGCTGCCCATCTCGTCTTCTTAGTGTGGAAATGCAGATCATCTCATGATCCATTTACCTTAACATCTCGTGTATTGATTTGGCATTCAGCTGGTTCTGATTTTATAGGTGAGGCCTCAATTAATGGATGAGTCACCCTACTCTTACATTCTTTACTTTGTGGAGGGAGAAGGTGGGGGGAGGGGGGGTGTTGTTGGAGGGGGGTGTTTACCCACAGTTTAAGTTTTCTTTCATATGGAGCAATCATGTTGGCAATTTTGTGGTGTATTTGGACGGAAAAGAACAATAGGGCATTCAAAGGTGGAAGTTATCTCCTACAGAATGTTAGAAACCATGACACATTAACATTCTTGAGGTAGAACTCACTCTCAATGGCTAGTTATTGAAAGAAAGGTGCCTCAAGTATTATATAGTCATTGGTTTCACAAATTAATTGATGTGGAACTTCACACAGGAGAGGTAGCTACTTAATTGTAAAGTTATCTCTTGGGCTACTAATCCGAAAAAATTCAGTCTGATTTTCAATCAACATGAGCATCGTCGGAGAGTTGGGGCTTGGTTTCAGTTGACAATAGTGACTATCAGAAAAGTTTGTGTTCCTTTTCCCTTTCTTCTTCCTTTTTTCAATCGGCTGGTTGGGTGGAGGGACGTACTTTTTCTTGTCTTCCAGTCTACTCCCTTGATGAAATTTATCATTGCTAACTCAAAAATAAATAAATAAAATAAAAACTAACTAAAGTTCTGCGCAACTGTGAAAAATTTTGGTTCTAAGTTGGCAAACCTAGGAAAAACATGAATGTCAATGATTCCAGTAAAATAGTCTTGACTGAAAATCTATTACAAAGTAAAATAAAATAAACTACCAAACATAATTATAGATTCACATTTATATGTAGATTCAATTTCAAATGAGATAACATTCAATTACTCACCTGTTCCGAAATATAGAAGTATTGAGAAGTAAACAATATAATCCAACTGAAGATTTGCATTTAGATGTAGATTCATCTTTCAGCTGAACCATGTCTTCACTCAACTTCCCATAGCAAAGTACAACTGATTCACAAAGATTTTTTGACAAAGCCACCTGATGAAAAGACCCATCTGTTGACTTAGATTGTGACATCATCTTCAAAGGAAAAAGACAAATCTAATGATGCCCAACCTCTTCAAAGTACCCAATGTTTTGTATCATGTTGTGCTTGATAATTCATTTATGTGTAAAATCCAAGTCACTATTATCATGGAGTGTCTGGGCATTGGAGAGGCACATCATTTGTGGCCTACAATGCCCAAACACTTTTAAGTAGCAAATGTTTCCACATTGAATCATGTCAGACACTCCATTTCATTTTTTTTCCCTGTAAAATTTGTGTTCTGGCCATATCCATCAATGGTGTGTCCCATGCTGTGTTTGGGCATTACAGTTTGTCGCAATATGATAGAACATATTGAATGAAAAAGAAGAGTAATACCTTGTAAATAGAGGCATCTAAAAGTTGAGACATGGTTCGTTTGTCCAAAGATGGAGTTTGAATAGAGAACTTGTGGATATTCTGATGAATGAGCAACAACGAGAGAGTGGATTGTCAAAAAAAAAAAGGACCAAAAGGAAGCATTGCAACAAGTCAACTTGCTACATTAAAACAAATACATCTAAATGAAGACAGCTTTTGACACATGGCAACAAATATTATCATATCAGATTATTTCTATGGCTTACAATAAGTTTGCTTTCCAGTTGATAAAATTTTGTTAAATATTTTCTCTGAGCAATGCTACAAGGACACAGTGAACTATTTCACATTTCTGGCATGCATCTCAAGTGAATGCTTTTGATTTTCTTTTAGAAACAGAGAGAAAGAGAGAGAGATCGCCTTTTACAAAATTCCAATCATTTTTTATACATTATCTAAAGAAACTTTAAAGTAGAAAAATATGAAGCACCCAAGAATTTTCCCTTTTTCTTTTGGAGTTCAAATTGGATATCAGAATGCATATTACTTGATTATTTAGAGTACAGTTTTTTTGTTAATTTGATATGCATAATTTTTTTTCCTATCGCATCTTTAGAATATTAACATGACCATGCATATCCTTTTTAGTTAAAGTATACAATTAACAGATTATTTTAGAAATTGCACGGTTGTACTACGAGCATGAATACTATCATGTTGAATTAGACAAGCCCAACACCCCAGGCCAATGTTGGATTCTGATACAAAACTTTCATCTTTAAAAGTGATTCTGATACAAAACTGCAGTCATGCAACTAAGCAAACTTGACACAGTTAAAAGTGAAAATAATCAAGACATCAAGAAATAAGCAAAATTGCATAGTAATGGGAATCAAGTAGTGGACAGGTTGCAGGAATTAAATATAAGAAAATCATTCCCAGATGAATACTTCTTTTTTTTACGAAGGTCCAGAAGCAACAAATTCAAAATACCTACATTAAAATGCTAAAGATTATGATGTAAAAATATGCTCCACCAACACCAACACCAACACATTAGTAACAATATATTCAGTTCAGTTTCATTTCTAAACAGGGTATTTATTGTTAAAAAACAAGATCCACAAATTGAGTTTATAGGTACAAGTGCAATATGTGTCCACATATGAACATGTGCGTATTTTATATTTCAAAATTCAGAATTGATTTAAACACTAGCAATTGAACACCATTAGAAGGCTAAAACCAAGGACTGTGTTTATGAAATAGAAACCAAGATGAATTAAAATCCAAATGAAGATTACAACACATGAATGGATGTAGTACTATATAAAAGATGATGCTTTCTATAATGAGACCAACTTACAATCTTTCCTATTGGAAAAATTCCAAATATAGTAAAGCAGATATTTCCATCTCTGTCTCCACTACAGAGAATGTTGAAACGTTGGTGAGCAGAAGATGACAGTTCTCGACATGATTCTTCAGTGTCATCCATGAATCCAGCATCCCCAGAACCAAGTCCAGGCATCCGGGGAACTCTTGGAGCAGGAGGAAAGAAGCGTGAAGTACGATCTTCATATGTCAAGATGACATCACCCTCATCCTAAAACCAGATATTAGCAAAGTGCATAAGTGAAAACAAAAGATACCTGATTCAACTGGAAAAGATATTCCAATAGAACTTGGAAACTTCGTTGATGATTATGATATCACAAGGCAAAACTACTGTGTGCAGGGACCCCCAAAAGAATTTTTAAAAATGATATATAATTAAAGGAGTGAATCTCATCAATATGTTATCTTCAACATAGGAATTTTATTTCTAAGATGAGAAAAACAATTGAACGTTTGGCACAAATCAACACAATCTGCCCATCCACTCAATCCAAATGATAACTCACTCAATCAATTGATAATGACGCAAAATGGACATGCACCTAATCCTTCTTTTAATATATACAGCTAACTTTTCTGCATCAAACGTCATAGACAACTTTGAAATAGCTATTGTGCAATAGAATAAGTTATAATTAATCAATGAAACGTCATAGACAACTTTGAAATAGGTATTGTGCAATAGAATAAGTTATAATTAATCAATGAACCCAAAATTATGCGATTTTGACAAGACTAGCAAAAGTTACAATGGGTTAAAAAACCAGTGGCACATATCATGGATCAATTACTAAAATGGAAGTGGGAGGAGTCTTGCATAATGTTGCTAGACTATTGTTGAAGGAACATAGATTACTAGAACAATTTTAGGAGTCATTGTTATCTATCTATTTTGTCGGCAAATGACTCAAAGTTGGTTCTGTTGAATTGGTTTTTAAGTTATATACCCACTGGACCCAAGAATTTGTGATTCTGATTATGTACCAATTGTTTGTTTAGAGGAGAGATGAATTCCCTGTAATTTTTACCTTACTCAAAACAATGGCTGGAATTAAAACTAAATTTTGTTGATCAGCACTTATTTTGGCTTTGATTGCACTAATAAAGGCCAAACAAAAAATATTGAAGATATCATCCTAATCCAAATCATCTAAGTTGCATGGGCATGGGTGCGAGTGTCAAATTCGGACACGGGTACGAGGTGCCGGACATGGCAATCTAGAAAAAATAGGACAGGGGGGCATGGCACCATATTTAAACTTAAATCTAAGTTTATTTTGAATGAAAATAACATGTGGAAAAAAAAACATAAATACAACAGAATGTTCTCTAGTTTTATCCAACATTTACGTAACAAATATATTGATATTCTAATAAGGTTTTAAGAGGGTAAGGTGTTGTAACATTGTAGTCATCTTGGAAAACAATGTTAAAAAGCAATAAAGGAGTTCATGAAGAACAGGTGTGAGTGCCTACAAGTGTCCAACGCAGGTGCGAATGTATATAAGTGTCCAACATGGGTGCGAATGTCTACAAGTGTCTAAAGCAGGTGCATCACCTATCTTAAAGTGTCGTGCATCATAGCAAATCATGGCCAGGAATCCTAACTTCTTGAAGATCAGCCACCCAATTTTTTTAAGGGAAAAAAACTAGAAATGAGCATTAGCAAGGATACAATTTAAAGACCCAAGTGTAGCCAAACCATCGGCATCCAATGTAGATTACTAGCACATCTATGAATTTTTTTAATAGAGCAATCTCAAAGAGAAATGAGGTCTCTTATCTCCCGAGTAAAATACCGACATAGAATCAGTAGAAACACTGAGAAATGGCATTATCAGAACCCCCTTAAATGGAAGCATCCAATATACAGTAGATTCTAGCAAACGGCATCATCTAAGAAGAGATTTGATTTCTATTTTTATTAGCTTTTTTTTAAAAGAGTTCTAGTCCATTAGCATCTGAGGCCAAAGACAGTTCAACGAAAGATGAGACAATAATAGAGTCAACATTCTTAGCAAAACCACCAATACCATCTTTCCTGCTCTCAGAGGACCATTGAAGCTACCCAAAAAAAAAATTCAGTTACTTGTGTAATAGAAAATTCCCCTCATAACCGATGCATATACTCTTATATTGAAATAGTATTTGCTCAATGGGTAAAGGGAAAGCATGGGAATCCCCAAAGAATAAAAATGAATAATGGGTGTTTCAAATTTAAAACACTGGAAATTGAATATTTTAGGTTCCAATATTTTATGTTTAAGCTACAGAAGCACCACAAGGAATGCGTTTTACACTTGTTTTTGGAGGGAACACTGATATGCTTTACATATCCACCTTACCACAACAAGCATTAATATATAGAGAAGTGGAATGATATCAGGAAAGGGGAAAAAAATCACAGACAAGAAAAAATAAACTAACAAATAAGAAGGCTAACCCAAATCATGTAGACTAAAGGTAATGGGGAAATATACATATTCTAGTAATGGTTAAATGTCTTAGTAGCGCAAATGCAGTAAATGACATACTTCCAATGGCTGTCCATCCTCCTCCCAGTTAAGGCAAACAACAGCTACAGAGTGAGACTTGATACTTCTCAAAAGCTTTCCATTCTATAGTTACCAAACAAAAAATCCATTGTCATAGAAGAACCATAAGAAATAGAAGAGAACCATAAAAAAATGAAGAATACAAGAACACAGATACATCCATTTTGGTATGTCACCAATAGGAGCCATGAAAAGCAATGAGATACAACAGTGTCAACATTCAACATGATAAAGAATAGTAGTTAAGATTTCAGATATTGTTCAATAGTTACGTTAGTAGTAGGATTAGTGCGTTCAAAGAGGAAACCTTTCTCTGTATTACAATTGTAAATCAAATTAGGAAGGTATTGAACTACTGATATGTCGTTGTTGACATGTATCAAGGAGCGCTTGAAGCATATCCACATGATGCTCTAGAGAGAAGAATCTAAAAAGGTCTCATCAAATTATTCAGTACAAGTCTTATAAGACTTTTAGTAGAAAAGAAAAACAAAACAAAAGTAGAAGGTATTTAAACCTGCACAAGATCTAGGCCTTCATGAAGTTTGTGATTGAAGTGTTAAACAAATAAAAAAGTAATAAATTCAACTCAATTATCAACATTAAAATTGTCTGACCAATGGACCTAGAATGTTGAAAAAATGCATCCCACACAAACCATGATACTAAAAAGCAAAAAACCTTGTCGTAAGACATGCACTTCAAATAGTAATGGATCTCCCACAATTCTACTCTCTGGGAAAAGCATATGTCCATTGGCATCTAAAGTTTTTGATTGCCTCAAGAAGACAAGATCCATGTCCCTAAAAGTTGTATCCAACAAAAACTGAAGAAGATTTAAAAGGACCCATGCAAAGCCATAATGATCTAGACTCCGCACGGTCTGATCATGCCAATCCAGACTTCAACACAATGCAATCATGACAATCTAGAGCTCATACAGGATCTACGACAATCTGGACTTTACGGAAAATGATAAATCAAATGAAAGACATGGATAATACAAACTGCAAAAATACCTAAGGAGATGGCAAATGGAACATCCAAGGTTTGAAGGAAACTACAAAAGAGACAGATCATTCATTAGATACGTAGACTAATGATACAATGTGGGGCCCATCCATGATGATCATGCAATCATGACTTGGAACCACTTCAAAATATGCAAGCTCATCAATTGAATACATATATCAAAAGATACAAGGTGTGGCCCACCTACAATGATCACATTGTAATTATTCGATATCAACTTAAAGATCCTAAGCTAGCTTCACAATGCAATATATGAACCTCAAATCTGAGTTCAAACAGAGAAGTTATCGTTAAAATACCCTAAAATGTCCAAATGAATGTATGACCACTTCACAATCATGTGGAGCCCACTTGAAGATCTGAAAGTGCCTCAAATTATATACCATTCAAAACTTTTACGAGGCTCGAATCCCTGAGTTCGTGCTAAGGAGAAAATGACCAAAAACCAAAGGAACGTAAGAACAAAATAAAATAAATAAAAATTTTGAAAAGAGGCAAATGTGATTCATAAAGAACCACACGTGTGGTTCCTTGTAACTGCACATGCAGTTTTTTGTGGTTCTATAACACCATAGATGTGGATCCAAATCTCCGTATTTTACCATTTTCTCCATCTTTTTTGGGATTTTTCAAGCCTATAATATGCCTCTTTTGAGGCACACCTTGGAACACTTTCATGGGGGCCAAAAAATAAAAATTTTGGAGCACTTTGAAGCATCCCAAAAAGTTCGATTACAAGTGGATCCTTAGATCTCTTGAAACACAATCTTCAAGATCTTCACTTCAAAGTTCAAGGAGATTATTCAAACACTTTAACGACTTCTTACAAAATCTTTAGAGCATTTATAACACCTAGAGAGCATAAAATATTTTGAGGTTTTCTCTTCGTCTCTTCGAGTTCCAAGTTGTGCTACAACTAAGAACTCTAGGGACTTATATTCTTTGAGGATCGAACCATATCCTCGACTCTGGAGGGAAACCCGAATTCACAAGTGGATCAAGTTTTTTAAGACTCCACTGGCTGGAGAGAATTTAAAGAATCGAGGACAACTACAGCTTTATCTACATTGTGCTTTTCAAATTTTGTTCTAAGTTTCTTGTACTCTTTAAGGATATTGAGGTAGCCTCCCAAAGAGTTGTGACTAGATACTTCAAAGTTCAAACTGTTTCTCCTTCTCAAAATTCATTGAAGTTTTTGTTGATTCAAACTTGAAATTTGTTTTCAACATGTTAACATCCAAATGCAGCATATTGGGAAAGAAGTAATTGGCAATCTCACAAAGTCGATGTCTAACCTTCAAGATGTTATTTGGAATAATACACTCCTGTTTCAGGTTTGGCGGCGTGAAAGTAACAAGTCTTCCAAGTCATTCTACAATTAGCCCAGGAGGCAATGCTATCAATTGCAACCAAGTTAAAGAAGATCCATGCTGCTCTTAGAGTTCTCATAATTCGTCAAATAGCTATGCTAGACAAGGTACTAATTAGATCACTTGGGAAGCATAAAACTATCATTTTGTACACCTCATTACAGCTTCAAGCGAATGAGAGGGTCACCCACCATTTCATTCACAATTTATTTGAAAGAAATTTGTGAGACTTTGATGCAGGCTAGGTAGGATTAAGAATACCCAACCTCAAATTACAGCGGAAGCTTGAATAATATCTTGAATAACCCTTCAATCTTCACAAAACAGTCCTTCGTTTTGCACTTGAATCTTCACAAAACAGTCCTTCGTTTTGTACTTTAATCTTCACAAAACAGTCCTTCGTCTTGTGCAGTAAAATAAGACAACAAACAGTCCTTCGTTTGCAAGAAGAAAACTCAAATTTTATTGATAATACTCCGTGCCCTCAAGGGGCTGATTACAATCTTATTTATAAGAAATCCTAACCTGAAATAAGGAAAAAGAGTTCTACTTTAACAAGGAAAGAGAGTCCTACCTTAACAAGGAAAGAGAGTTCTATGTTAACAAGTAACAAGGAGCCAACCCTCCAACAAATTCTAAATCTAGAAAATAACACAAAGAAACTTTCCTAATTAAATTAAAATCCTAGCTGATTTAGGATTCTAATTCACAACCATCAGCACCTCTTTAGCCATTGGGCCTGCTCTGCTGGGCCTGTTCTTGGGCTGAATTCCATGGTCCAATTGATAGGATTCATTGTCATTGGACATCCTATGGAACTTCTCATAAAAATCTAATGCCAAGGCCAAAATCTCATCTTCTTTGTCACCGATGTCCGCATCATTCTCTCCGTCCTGGAAAGAACTCGTCCTCGAGTTTGTATCACTGAAATCTTCATCTCTACTATAGATGCATAAATCGGACACATTAAAAACATCGGAAATACTGAGACCTTCTGGCAACTTCACTTGGTAAGCATTATCATTAATCCGCCTTAGAACCTCGCACGGACCTATGTTGCGCATCTTCAGTTTGCTATAGGTACCCGTTGGAAATCGCTCTTTCCGGAGGTGTACCCATACCATATCACCTGCATCAAAAACGGCCCGTCGCCTGTGCTTGTCTGCAGCTTCCTTGAACTGGAGATTGCTCTGTTCAATCTTATGACGTACCTGCTTATGCAACTGTTTGATCTCTGCAATTAAATCGTCGGCTGCTTGAGATTTTGGTCCTTTTGAAGGTAATGGCACCAAATCTAACACACTGCTGGGATTGGAACCATATACAACTTGAAATGGACTGTGACCTGTCGTACGACTTGTCGAGCGATTGTAGGCAAATTCAGCATGTGGTAAAATCAAATCCCATTGCCTTGGCTTCCGTCCAATCAAACTTCTTAGGAGATTACCCAAAGTCCTGTTAACCACCTCAGTCTGACCGTCGGTCTGTGGATGATAGGCACTGCTAAACTTCAACTGTGTACCCAACTGTCGCAAGAGAGAAAGCCAGAAGTGACTCATGAACTTCGTATCTCTATCGGAGACGATAGATTTTGGAATACCATGCAATTTGACGACCTCTTTCAAATACAATGCCGCCACATGTGAGGCATCTGAAGACTTCTTGCATGGAATGAAGTGTGCCATCTTAGAAAATCTATCCACCACAACTAATATGCTGTCCATACCTTGTTGTGTTCTCGGCAAACCTAAGACAAAATCCATGGATACATCCTCCCATGGTGCTGCTGGAACAGGGAGAGGAGTATAAAGCCCTGTATTTTGAGAGTGTCCTTTTGCTGTTTGACAGATATAACAACGGTTGACAAAACTGCTCACCTCTCGCTTCATACTTGGCCAATAAAACTTCTCTTCCAATAGTGCCATGGTCTTATCTCGACCAAAATGTCCTGCTAGTCCACCACTATGTAATTCTTTGACTAGCCTCTCTCGTAGTGAACATTGCGGAATACATAGTCTAGAATCTTTGAATATGTAGCCATCCTGCATGCTATATTCGCCACAGGGTCGATTTTGGCTAAGTTGTTGCCAAATCGGTTCAAAGTGATGATCATTCTGATATAGGTCTTGAAAAGTATCAAATCCAAGCACATGCACCCGCATCTGAGTCAACAAGGCTGATTTCCTGCTGAGAGCATCTGCGACCTTGTTTTGAACTCCAGACTTGTGTTGTACTACAAAAGTAAATGCTTGTATAAGAGAAACCCACTTTGCGTGCCGGGTGTTGAGCTTGTGTTGCCCGTTGATATAACTCAGTGCTTGATGATCAGAGTTAAGCACAAAAGGCCGATGGAGAAGATAATGACGCCAGTGTCTGAGGGCTTGTACAATAGCATAGAACTCTAAGTCGTATGTAGAATACCTCTTCTGAGCTCCGTTCAACTTCTCACTGTAGAATGCAACTGGGCGTTGTTCTTGACTGAGGACTGCACCCACACCAGTATGAGATGCATCACAGTCAACCACAAACTGCTTCTTGAAATCTGGAATGGCTAAGACTGGAGCTTCAGTCAACCGCTGCTTGATAATCTGAAAGCTCTCTTCTGCGGCTTGTGTCCACTGGAACTCACCCTTTTTCAAACAATTTGTAAAAGGGGCCATAATCATGCTGAAGTTCCTGACGAACCGTCTGTAGAAAGACGCCAAGCCATGAAAACTACGCGCCTCATGTACATTCTTGGGTGTCGGCCAGTCGCGCACTGCTTCCACCTTTGCTTCATCTACCTTGATGCCATTTGTACTCACAACATATCCTAAGAAAATAACTTCGTTAGTCATAAAAGTACATTTCTTTGGATTTGCATATAGTTGTTCCTTTTTCAAGGTCTCAAAAACTTGGCGGAGGTGATCAATGTGCTGTTGCTCATTCCGACTGTAGATAAGAATGTCATCAAAGTAGACCACGACAAACTTACCAATGAAAGGCTTGAGTACTTGGTTCATTACCCTCATAAAGGTACTTGGGGCATTGGAAAGGCCAAACGGCATAACAAGCCACTCATATAAGCCTTCTTTAGTCTTAAATGCTGTTTTCCATTCATCACCAGGTCTGACTCTGATTTGATGGTACCCACTTTTTAAATCAATTTTGGAGAATATTACTGCCCCTGCTAACATATCCAACATATCATCAAGTCTCGGGATCGGGAAACAATAACGAATAGTGATCTTATTGATAGCCCTGCTGTCAACACACATACGCCAACTGTCATCTTTCTTTGGAGTCAATAATGCTGGCACAGAACAAGGACTCATACTATCACGGATGAAGCCTCTGTCTATTAATTCATATACTTGTCGATTCAATTCTGCACTTTCTGTGGGACTCATTCTGTAAGCAGCTCTGTTCGGTAAAGTCGATCCTGGAATGAGGTCAATACAATGTTGTATGTCTCTCATAGGTGGTAACCCTGCTGGTAACTCATCAAGGAATACATTAGCAAATTCTTGCATAATTGGTTGTAGCAGTGGAGGGATGGTTTTCTCAGCTGTGTCCACTTCCTTGGCTACAAGTGCAAATAATTCTCCTCTCTCTTTAACGGTCATTTGTATTTCAGAAAAGGTGACCAAATTAACATTTGTCCTTTTGGGCCGGACTTTCTCTAAGTCTCTCAAAGGTCCCAAAATATGCTTAGTGCCATCCTTGTGGAATGAGTAGATATTTTTGCAGCCATAATGATGAGTATCTCTATCATACTGCCAAGGTCTGCCTAATAACAAGTGACATGCATCCATGGGTACTACGTCACACCATACATCGTCGTAGTATTTTCCCCCAATTTGAAAAGAAACTAGGCATTTCTTATCTACCACAAATTCACCTCCCTTCTTTAACCATGACATTTGGAAGGGTTTAGGATGTTTTTGAGTCGTCAATTTCAATTTTTCAACAACTTCAAGTGACACAACGTTACTGCAACTACCACTATCAATGATTAAATGACATACCTTGCCTCCGATAGTGCAGCGTGTATGGAAAAGGTTAATACGAAGCCATTCGTCTTTGATCTCTTCTTTTAGTGTGAACAAAGAATACTGGATCATAAGATTATCCCCTGACTCACCATAATTGATTTCTTCTTCGGGGATGGAATCTGACTTCTCTGACTCTATCTCTGCCACTGGTTCCTCTTCTTGGGCCAAATTCACAGCTCGATTGGGGCATTCTAAAGCATAGTGCCCAATACCGTTGCACTTGAAACACGTCACTGTGCGCTTGCCACTGGAATTGCTAGGCTTGGAAGATGAAGGCTGAGTCACAAACTTTGAAGAGGTACCCTTATTGGTACATGAATTGCTTCCTACAGGCTTGTTAGATGGAGCCTGATAGGTCCTGTTTTTGCGACGCTCTACTTTTTCATAGTGTAGTGCTTTCTTAAATGCATCTGATAAAGCAAGTAGATCAAAGGCCATAACAGCATCTCCTATGGAAGTTCGAAGGCCTTCAATGTATCGTTGGACCAACTGCTCTTCTGATTCATAGAGATTGTTCCGAGATACTAGGAGATTGAATTCCTCAATGTACTCTGCTACGGTCTTGTTACCTTGCTTAAGGTTTTGCAGTCTGGAGAACAGTTCTTTCTTGTAGTTGGTTGGTAGAAAGGTGTTGAACATCAATTTCTTCATCTTGTGCCAGTCTTGGATTTTAGATTTCCCCTGACTCTGCCTGTCAGTCTTAATCCTCTGCCACCATGATAAAGCTCTACCTTTCAGTTTAGAAGAAACCAACTTAACTTTCATGTCATCCGGAACTTCTCTGCAATCAAAAGCATTCTCAATTGCCTCGATCCATTCGACGAACTCATCATGCTCGGTACTGCCTGAATAATCGGGAATGTCAACTCGAATGCCATATGAATCAAGACTTGTTTTATGGTCCCTTTCTGGACGTCTGTCTACATATCTGTGTCGACGTCTAGGAGGAGAGGGAAAACGAGGTGGTGTCTCGTCTGACGATGATGAATGACTGTTATGAACGGAAGGAATGCTAGGGGGACGTTGATTGCTTTGTCTCTTCAAATCTGCTATATCCTGTGCCATATTAGCCATCATCTGAACTATCTGATCCATATTTAGATTCTTATTTTGAGTTGAACTTGGGTGACCACTGCTTGAAGAACTGACCATCGAATGAGTAGGGCCACTTTCTGGAGCACTTCTGCCCCGATGAACGGAATTTGTAGGGATCCCGTCATCCGTCCGTGCTTGACGAGGGCGAAAATTATAACGCCGTGCCATAACGCAGTGAAAGAACAAAAAGAGTCGTGCAACAAATAAGCCACTCACAGGTAAGATCGATGTCGGAGTCTCAATTAACTCAAAAGCTCTGAATACCACTCTGATGCAGGCTAAGTAGGATTAAGAATACCCAACCTCAAATTACAGCGGAAGCTTGAATAATATCTTGAATAACCCTTCAATCTTCGCAAAACAGTCCTTCGTTTTGCACTTGAATCTTCACAAAACAGTCCTTCGTTTTGTACTTTAATCTTCACAAAACAGTCCTTCGTCTTGTGCAGTAAAATAAGACAACAAACAGTCCTTCGTTTGCAAGAAGAAAACTCAAATTTTATTGATAATACTCCGTGCCCTCAAGGGGCTGATTACAATCTTATTTATAAGAAATCCTAACCTGAAATAAGGAAAAAGAGTTCTACTTTAACAAGGAAAGAGAGTCCTACCTTAACAAGGAAAGAGAGTCCTACCTTAACAAGTAACAAGGAGCCAACCCTCCAACAAATTCTAAATCTAGAAAATAACACAAAGAAACTTTCCTAATTAAATTAAAATCCTAGCTGATTTAGGATTCTAATTCACAACCATCAGCACCTCTTTAGCCATTGGGCCTGCTCTGCTGGGCCTGTTCTTGGGCTGAAGCCATTGGGCCTGCTCTGCTGGGCCTGTTCTTGGGCTGAATTCCATGGTCCAATTGATAGGATTCATTGTCATTGAACATCCTATGGAACTTCTCATAAAAATCTAATGCCAAGGCCAAAATCTCATCTTCTTTGTCACCGATGTCCGCATCAGACTTCTTTATCTACTCTTTGGTGTTAGGTTATACCAGTTTCCATCAAAGTTCTTCTATTTGCTTGGATTATTATGGGCTAAATGCTCAACTGTTTGGTGCCATGTGCTTCCAGCAATGTCGTGGCTAATTTGAGAAAGGAACATTAGAAGCTTCAACATCTGACTACCTGAGATTCCAGTTACTGTGTCAGCAAAGCAAAAACTTGTTTCCTGGGCAACCTATTCAAAGGAATTGCCAAGGAGTATCTAGTGTTAATTTTCACCTGTCCTGGAGTTTCTAGATATGTCATTTGATCTAGGCAAAATTTTCTATATCACTGAGTGCTATAGTTTGTTTTATCCAGTCATTATAGGTGACTTTCTAGTTCCATCCCAGTTGACATGCAGTCTTTTTGCTTGCAACTTTCTGGCAGCTATCCTTCTTTTGTTCAACATTATAAAACAATTACTATTTCAAGAAAATATTATTTGGGTTTTTTCTTTATTTCAGCATTATAACATTACAAATTGGATATATAAATTAAGAAGGTTCATAATTGGCTATAGCAATGATTAGCATCAAGCAAAATACAATTTCTAGATAGTCTGCCATGTCAAAATATAACTCAAAAGGCAAGTCAAAATAAGCATTTTATGCTACGCACTTCAACATCATGCAATGAAATGGTACCATCTTCAACTCCAACAGCTATTGCTTTACCATCAGGGCGCCAACACAAAGATGTTATGCATCTACCTAGAAAATATTGAGACACATTAGTAGGTTTACAACCAACAAAAAAGACAGTAGACAAATTTAACCTAGTTAACAGAGAATGGAAAAAATCATATACTTTTAATTCCATCAATTTTCAAATCCAATGAACAATAGGAAATTTCTTGGATAGTAAACCCACCGTTGGTTGGGTCAAACCTCCCCTAGGCTCATATAAATTCAATGTGGATGGGGCTGAGTTTGATAAACCTGGTCCTGCAAGTATTGGGGGAGTGCTCCATAATGATAGGGGTAGCATGGTTTTAGCTTCTTCTGAGCCTGTAGGTGATATGGAGTCTAATGAGGCAGAACTAAGAGCTATTAGGAGAGCCCTTGGGGTCTGGTCTACTCTGGGGAATGGTCCTCTTTGGATTGAAAGTGATTCTACAAATGTCATAGCCTAGGCTAGCAATAGAAAGGCACCCCCATGGAAATTGATTAATATCACTAGGGACATTAGAAGGTTAAGTAGACTAGGCAGAATCACATTTTCACATACCGCTCGTTCGGCCAACAGTGTTGCGGACTTCCTGGCTAAGATAGGAGTTCAACTACAAAGATGTGCATTGGTTTTATTTTAATTAGGTGTTACATTGGGTGTATGGAGATTTGGTTTTTGTACTTCATGGATGATTTCTTTGCTCTTCTATTTTGAGCATTGTACTTAAAGGCCTCTCTCTTATACTTTTTCATGTTTTTCATTTTTCTTTTTTCATTGGTGCCTTGAATAACCCTCTTATTCTTGGCAATGTGTTTTTTGTACATTCTTTCTCTTTTTAATGATATTCACTTGTTGTCGCTTAAAAAAAATAGAAAAACTTTCTTGGAGTCTTAACTCCAGATGCATCGAATAAGCAAAATTTGATCATTGCCTCAACTCAAGAAAGATATCTTAAAGTCTCTAAGGACTCACAAGAGACTTGGGCATTGGATACTCTCTAAAAAAAATATATATATACTCTCTTTCTCTCTCTCATTTGCTTAAGCCATAGAAGGTATCGCAAGACAACCAGAAGTAGAGGGTAAAATACAAGGTACTTTATTGCTCAGTCGGGCTTTTATGGAAGCTTTAACAATTTATAGACTGGTTGTGGCATTAGCACTTCTATTTGCGAATACATACTTATTTTGTTTAATCCTAGAAATGTGAAAAAATACATACTTATTTTCTTATTTTATTGCCTTGGGCTTGCCAAATTATATCAAAACTTCAGTCCCACAATGATTTCTTCCTTGAGACAATACCACAAGGGACTGATTTGAGGATGAGGAATTAGCAGACCCACCCCATTTCTTCCCTCCCATCCTTAATGAAAACCCTTTTTGTTGACTATCAAGAAGAGTTGGAACAAACAAAGTATTTTGAAATTGACATGAGACCTAGGACTAATAAAAATATATTCTTGTGAATTTCAATTGAAATAATGATGAAGAAAAATGTTCATTAAAATGAAATTACCATACATGACATGTCCATGCAAATGAGCATCATGTCCTTAAACCATAGGCTCCACCTAGGGTGCCAAGTCTTCAACTAGTGTGGGATAAAAGGTAAGGAGTCGACAATAGAGAATCTTTTTCTTCTTCTTTTCCTTTTTTGATGACCAAGGTGTCCAGGCCTGTTAGAGAGCACTCGACTAATCCTTAGGGCATGTGCAAGCCTCCCTACCCACACACACCGGGTAAATCTATAAGGAGTGGCCCTTTGGGGTGGAGTGGGAATCGAACTCAGGACTCCCCCCTTTTCGAGGCGGGTTCATTGCCATCACTCCAACCCCTTTGAGTTGTTGACAATAGAGAATATTAAAAGGAATGTAATTCCAAAGAATGTTGATCTGTTATGCAACCTTTTCAGTAGGGAAAAGAAATAGGTGGACCATCTATTTAGTAGACGCCCTTTGGGAGAAAAGAATAGACTCCTACAACCCTATGGATATATACCTCATATGCCAAAGATATTTATTGAGCATTATTCATTCATGCTCGAAAAAGAATGAATATTGGAGAACCTTTCACAAATGGGGAAACAAGAAGTCTTATAGACAACCAAGTGATATTTTCTTCTAAAATCATTCCATAATAAATCCCGACAATCCTTTTGAGCCCTGCCACAACATTTTTGGCATGTGAAAAAACATAGAGGATAGATCAAGATACCAACTGGAACCTATTTTATCAAAATGATTTTGCCACAGAAAAATAGATAACGAGACCCAGAACGTACTAACTATGAAGCACGGATACTCAGAAACCATTTGAGTATTCGTGTCGGGTTCATTTCCGACACGGATACAGCCGGATACAGCTCGAATACGTGTCGGATACGTATCCAATTAAATAAAATATTTTTTAAATACGAATACGGCAGCAGACACGGAGGTACACGGGAGGCAGGACACGGCACGGGATACGGCAGCAATAGAGAAAAGGGGAAAAAAATAAAATATTATCAACCAATATCTTTAGTCTCTTGAAAGGCAAAGTTTAAGTAAAATATCTAATTATCAACCAATAGTTTTTAGTCTCTTGAAAGACAAAGTTTCCTTATCATCTAATATTTAATTTTAGACTATTGCATCAAGAGGGGAGGTTAAGAACAGTAGTTACCACATCAAAAAATTTAGACTTACTTATATTATGTATGTGCTTAATCGATGGTAATTTTTATGTCTAAGAATATAAAAAATAGAAGATGGAAATAGAAGTTAAAAATAATTTTTATGTCTATATAAAAAAATATTTTTTTAATTCAGCATATCTCGCTGCACCCGTATCCTAGTGTTTCAAAATTTACCATATCCTCTTATCGGATACATGTCGTATCCGATACGCCTCCCAAAATTTTTGCAGTATTTCTTTCAGCTAAGCCACTCTGTTTTGAGACGAGATTCCCAAAAGGGCACCCACCAAGAGGACCTTCTAATCATCAAAGTCCGAAGACCTCTTCACCATCGCCAAATGATTCAGCGAATCCAACGAGCATATTCTCTGCCAAATCAGACGCCAAATTCATCGATGGAGTCCTTCGGCTTATGTTCCTTGTTGTTTGATGTTGTTTTTTATGTTTTCTCTTTCTTTGTAATTGCACCTCTGGTGCTTGTCATCTTTTATTATTTATTTATTTATTAATTATTATTATTATTATTATTATTATATATATATATATATATGAACCATTTCAAAAAAAAAAAAAATATGCCGTGAAATTTGCCGGAGGAGTCAACCTTTTTTCCACATGATGTTGATCTAGAAAAGTGGTCCCTTCCTTCTCCATCTAAGGGCCCTCCATCAAATGGGGCTCCACCATGATGGATCAGGGTTGGAAGCCACCAATCTAGCTTCCCCATGTGAAGAGCAACATTTTTCCTTGCCGTTGTCCTGTTTTTCTGGGCTCCTCGTCGCCATCGTCAATGGTTCCAACAAACCCCGTTGGGAAAGGATTTCCTCGACAGAATCCATACTTTTGTGTTCAACCTCAACCTTCATGGTGAATCTGACATCTCCGATGTCCAGCCAGAGGACATTCGGGATTTGGGAGTCTAAAGGGACGGGTAATCTTTGTTCTCATGAACTACACAATATCCAAGTTCAAACATCTATCATCCACTCGATCTATTATACCTATGAGCTCCCCCAGCTTGTGGAAGGCCTCCTTGCTCCACCCATGCAGAGGGATCACATACAAACGAACCCAATCCGACTACATAATAGGACCCAAAGTTTTCATCCATCTGTCGAGTTGTTGAGGGGACCTTAAGAGAAATTAGATCCCCCCAAACTAAGTCTTTTGTTGTCTTCTTAAGTTGTCGAGACGATCCAAAAGAGGATAGGCAATAATCGACGTACCGCCACCATAGTGTCGAAGCCCCAAGCATTAAGGATACAGTCTCTGATCTCCTCTCCTCCACATCCACCTACCTCACCACCCAATCCACAATTCAACCAGTGCAGCTTTTGATTTAAAGACAAACTCCTCATTCATCTACAACAGCTTTAGATCAACAATGATGACCAAATGGAAGTAAAGTTGAGGTATGGAACCCCTCCCTAAATCCCTCTCTAAGATTACTCCTTTATCTTCAGCTATTCTTCACCCTGAATCTAACTCCGTCGCTCTTTGCCTTCTATTTTCCAGGTCAAATTTCACGTGATTGACCCGAATCTTCCTTCCTTCAAACACTTCCCCATCCAGCATATGAATCGCCCTATTTGGTTCCACTTCTGACTTGAATATGATGAAGGTGAAATTTCTCATTTTCCTCAATCTTCTCTCCGTTGTGATGAAGCTGTCAAAGACCACCCCAACACCGCTAAAAACTCTCACCAAATCTCTCATTCCCCATTCTACAATGTTACCCATGAACAAGGAGAAGCTTTCTCTCCACCACTCGACCATCTTTTATGGCACAATACCTCTTTCCCAAAAACACCTAGCATGCCACATGTCAATAGGTGGCACAAAGCTCTCTTCCCATGGACACCTAGCCTACCATGTGTCAAGAGGTGGTACAAGGCCTTCTTCCCATTTGACATCCAGCCTTACATGTGTCAAGAGGTGGCATGCTTAACCACCACTATATAAACCCATTAATCCAAGAGGGAGGAGCATGTTTTGGGAGTTTCATTATCTCATACACATTGTTAACATTAGATACGCCGTTGTGGCAACCATTTACTCCATTTAGTAAAGGAAAAATTCATCTCTTGCTCAAAAACAAAACCCAATGTCTCAATCTATATATACAAAGAGTGGGCACTTAATATCATTGGAAATTTGGTCTATTGCATAGTGTGACTATCCACCAAACACTACCAAAGGAGCTGTTCGTTTTTCTTTGGTGGCCTAACTTTGCAATCTTTCACCTTCAAATCCTCCTTCAATTTGGGTTATTGCCACAACCCCCAACATAGTTGTGAATCCAGCCATTTGACTTAAAAATCCTCATTCTATGAGATTCCTATGGACTATCATGCTGAGTCGAATTCTCATTCAAGAAAATCTTTACAAGAGGCATCGCATAATGGTTAGCACTTGCACCCTGTGTTTAAGGGCAAGAAAAGACGTCAATCATTTGCTTCTCCACTACCCCTTTTCTTCACAAGCCAAGCACGCACCTCATTCTTGATCATTGATGGATAATGCTCCTCTATAGCTATTATCTCCTTCGCTTGGTCTTCTTTAATGACTCCTCTAGACTTTTTACTGATTGATGTCCATCTCTTTTTGCCACCATCTGGAGCCTCTAATGGGAGCAAAAGAATCGTGTTCTCAAGAAAAAATTATAGCCTCATCTCTTTATTGTCTCTCAAGTCAAAGCAAAACATATTGATTGGGACTCTCCTCTTAAAGTGTGCTTTTTTAAGCACATTGGTTAGGCCTCTCCAATGAAAAAACTTGACCCAGTACCCTTTTCTTCACAAGCTAAGCACCTCATTCTTGATCATTGGTGGATAATGCTTCCTCTATGACTATTCCCTCCTTTGCTTGGTTTCTTTAATGACTCCTCTAGATTTTTTATTGATTGATGTCCATATCCTTTGCCACCATATGGAGCCCCTAATGGGAGCAAAAGAATTGTGTTCTCAAAAAAAATTAGAGTCTCCTCTCTTTACTGCCTCTCAAGTCAAAGCAAAACATATTGGTTGGGACTCTCCTCTTAAAGTGTGTTTCTTAAGCACATTGGTTCGGTCTCCAATGAAAAATCTTGATGGTGTTTCCACATCTAATTTATTTTGTGTTTGGCAGATGCATATCGGTCAAGGTTAATTTTTCTTTCCCAGCATTGTTCTTTCTATTCAGTGCATGTTGTCTACTACTCAAATCTTCTTGTGCCCCATTAAGAAATAAAATTACAATTTATTAAAATGTGGAGAGAATTATCCAAAAAGACATAATAGATAGTGGGGGTATAGTTTATGATAGGGGTCAAATGGAGAAGTAAGACTCAAAAAGTGAATCCTAGATAGATGGAATTTTGGCTACAGTTATGATGATGATGATGATGACTTGTTAAAAGGAAAAAAAAAAAAACATAACTGTTAGTGGTGAGCCATGATGATTTATTAAAGGAAAAAACGTAACTCTTAGTGGTAAGCCATGTAATTTATTGCGTTCTTGTGTGATTTGCATTTTTTCTCTGCATTATCCTATTTATTGCACTGTGGTTCGGTAGATTTGATGAATCATATCAAATTGTGATTTGGTGCCTTGACTCCAGCATTGTTGAGTAAATTGAGCTGTTTAATAAACAGATTGACCCAAAAACCATTTTATATGGGTCAGGTTGGGTTCGGTTGAAGGTTCAAATTGTATTGATGAACTGAACCTCTCCTGGAAATTTCTAGAGCAACCCACCAACCTAACCAATATACGAATTCAGCCTCTAAGGAAGGGAGAAAAAAGGTTCAGGTTCCATTTACTGATCCTCTAATTAGTGGGTTGGTCGTCCCTTTGCCACCCTCAGTCTTGGAACCAGAATGATTGGTCAACTCCGAGCATCTTTTCTTTCAAGCATTTTTCAGACAAAAGTTAGAAGAATGAGAGATGTGCAGAAGGAGAAGAGATTGATACCAAGAGAAACAGTCCACAGCCTCTGCCAGTTGAAGCGATGGAGGAGGATCTTTGAGTCCTCCGTCACCATCGCCAATAGATCCTTCTCCGGATTCCATTCCGCCATCTTGATCTTTTCAGGACAGGTTGGGGAAAAAGAATGAGAAAAAATCAAGGGCGGCCGGTGGGAAGTAGAAGCAGTATTTTTCAGTAGCAGCAGACAAGCAGGAGAAGGGAGAAGTACCTGAGAGGCGATGGGTTTGTCGAACTGGAGCTGAAAGGGGATAGATCCTTGGACACCATCGATTTCCATACCACAAGAGACTTGTATTCTGTCTTCTGCTCAGCTGTGTTTTCCTTGCTTTTCAGAATGGCACAGACTAGAGGGGGGGGATTTTGGGCGTTCGGGCGGGAAGCAGGAGCTAGCAAGTCGGATTCGGGTCAAGTCAGACTATTAGGGTACTCGGATCTGAAATCGGCTTTTATTGGCCATGAAAATTTGACCAAATCGATTAAGTGTTATCAGAACCGAACCGCGCCGCGGTTCAGTGTTCGATTTCTGTAAGAAAACCGTTTGGAAAGTTGAAACGCAAAAAGCCCTGATAAACCGCGATTCAACACGGTTTCATTAAAAAACTGTAAATCGTGAATCGCAGTGCACCATGGTCTCCATTGCACTTGCTTGTTCTCGCAGGAAAAAGAAAATGAGGAAGAAGAGGATTTCTTTCAAAAGGAACTAAGGTAGGAGGAAAACTTAAGCCAAGAGAAAGTCTCTGAGGGTGAAAAATGGAGAGACTCTGGCGGTGTTGAGAATCCTGCAGTCTCGAGTTCCGAGCACCATTGTCATTTCAATTTTCAACGTCATGGAAGTGCGGCAGCCAGCAAATCCTTTGAGGAGTGGGCATAATAATTAGCATCTAATGAAAAAGGAAGCTGGTTTAGACGTGGGTGCTTTTATCTTATTATAATAAATAAATAAAAATCTTTTTAAATTTATAAAACTCTCATCCATTTATCATCATAAAACTATCTCATCTTAATAAAATACTATGCTCAAATAAAATTTCTAAAGACTCTGTGTTTATTTTATATGATATATATTTTGATTGAGTTGAGTGAATTTTAAAATTTTATTTAGATTTTAAAAAATATGAAAAATTAATGAATTACTTAATTTGTGCTTGTTAGCAGTGTAAGGATTAAGAAATGTTCAAAATTATTTTATATTCATCTTTATTATTTGATAAATGTATCAAAACTTCAATTGATATTTGTGTAACATTAACTAACATTGAGTTATTGAATTGTTTTGCATATTAATTACCAATGAGTTGTTAGATGATATTTTAGATTATAAAACTTCTTATTTTGATGGTATTATTAGAGAATCGATATTAAACTATTGGATTAGATTATGTGATAACAAATTATGAAACCCTTTTGTTAGAATGATATTGAAAAATGGAGGTTGGATTATTGGTTTCTACATTTATAATTGTATTTGTCAAAACAATAATATTTTTTATGAATATTTAATATTATTTAAAATATTATATTGATAGGCATGGGTTTGACCGAGTTTGGCCACGGTTGAACCCTATTTAATCCAACCTTCCTCCTAGACGGTTTGGTAGTGTTGGGTTTAAAAGTGGAAATAACAAAATTGAACGGAAATAACAAGCACAACACAGCACAACATAATATTTTACATGGTTCGGCCCACATGGCCTACGTCCACAGAGCAATAAACTTCACTATGAGATAAAAGAGAATACAAGTACAAAATAATGACTCCCTTGAGTCTAGAGTCCAATTCCGAAGTCCCGAGCCCTTTGTACACCCATCTCTTCTCACCACTCTCATGCCCATATCTCGCTCTGCCTGTATATATAGGCTTGTGCATCGATCCCTCCTTGATGTGTTTCCTGTTGTCTCACGGCAATACAGTCAGTATCCCTATACACTTGATCATGAGTTTAGCAATTGTCGTGTATCACATGACTTGGCCATATCCCTATTTTTTCTCTCTCAAGCCGTGTGAGATATAATACCCTGACCCGATTTAAGCTTGATCAGTATGATAAATCATACTTAGACCTGTTAATCTTGAAGATTAAGGTTAAGGCTTTATGAAAAGCCCAGGTATCGCCCAGTCAGAGCTTGAAAGTTCAATGATCCAGCTCATCTAATTAGAAGGGCGAAATGGTAATTTACCATTTATAATTATTATTTCCTCTATGTATGTGATTGTCTGATTATTAATGGATGATATTGCTTTCCTTAATCAAGGATTTAAATTTAAAGTTTCAGTATTATTTTACTTTCACTAAATTTAAAGTTCCCAGCGTCGTTACTGTCTGCTGCTGCAGACAGAGGAAGAAGACGACTCTCAGAAGGTCCGAGAGTTGTACTTCTGACATTCCGAAACTGACACCTTCAGACGTTCCAAACTCAAGTTCGGGACTTCGAAGTGTCCAGAGGCCAACTGTTTCTCCTGCCTCTGCTCCGGGTTGTTCCGAGTCTCCTTCGGACGGATCGATTAGATCGAATGATCCGAGATTCTCTCGGCATGTTCCGAGACACACAGAGACCAAAAATCCATTTTCTGTTTTTTCAGTTCGGAAGCACGCTCGGACGGCTCAAGACATGACCCTCAGACGTTCCGAGGACCAGAACCATGTTCCGAGGTTCTGCAGACCAGTTTAGGCAGTGGCTCGGAAGGTCCGAAGCCACAATACCTGGTTCCGAGGCATGTTCCGAGGAACCCAGTCTTTGAATGATAAGTCTTGCTTTGATTTAAGATGCATGTGTTAGATCCTAGGTTTTCATGTGATGTTTATACCCCTTTGATAATTAAAAAAATAACACTAGCCCCTTCTCTCTTAAATACTATAGGGTATACTACTTATTGTATTCACTTTCGGGCCAATACTCTCTATCTATGGCTGACTCAGCCCGGTAGCTATCTGTAGCTATGCGATTTACTTCGCCGCTCGGTAGAAAAGAATGATTCGGGCACCGAGTGACCTCTAGGCCTAACTCGCTATAAGAGTAGTGGCCTGAGCACCTTATACATCTAGGCCTAACTCAATACGTCAATCTGGTTATGCCCAAAAGACAATATGAGAAATGACCTGAACACCTATTTATTATATGCAGTGCTGTTTATTGTAAATTAAAATGGTTAGAAACCAAATAGGAGACTCAATTCCATTTCCCCTAGAGATTTTTGGAAAACAAAATAGATTTGAAATATTACAAGTATATATTGCCTTGTATGCTATGTATTCTGACTATTTATTGATTGTGTATCTGTTTGCATGTTGACAGAGACTTCGATACCACGCATTTACAGTGAGGAGACTTAACATTACAGTAGGGGTAAATCAGGTTAAAAAGATTGGATCTTGACCAATGAGTGGTTTCAAGAATAAATGTTGATGAACCCACTCATATGTCCAGACATGATGCACTATTGTGAAAAGTGCTTGTAAATATTTATGATGTTGATCATATGTGATATGCTGATGAGTTGAGATGATGTTGATACTATTTTACGTACCTTTTACTATTGAACAATTGCCGAGCTGTGTGTGACGGTTTAGATCTATTGGACCAGGTGGGTCGTCGGTTGCTGACTTTAGGTGTGTCAGTACTGGTTTTTTCGGGTGTACCGGAGATGTACTTGCAAGATGTAATACCTAACGCAAATTAGGGGAAATTAGCTAAATAAATCCTTCTTAGACCCGTTAATCTCGAATATTTCGGATAGAGCTTTGTGAAAAGCCCAGGTGTGGCCCAATTTGAGCTCGAAAATTTAGAAATCCAACTCGTCCAGCTGGAGGGGCAAAATGGTAATTTACCACTTATTATTATTATTTTATTCTTTGTGTCGTTATATGATTATTATTGGATGATATTATTTTCTTAATCAAGGGTTCCTATTTCTGATTTTAGAATTATTTTATTTTCAGAAAATGATATTTAAAACTGCCCGAAAGCGATAAATAAATATTTTTAAATGGTTTTGGAAATGAAAAAAATTTTGAAACAAGTATATCATGTTAGACCATTTTAGTATGGTGTAGTTTATTCTTTCAAACCCCAAAAATGAGGATTTTAATTTACTTTATTTAACACAAGTTAAATTAAGTAAATAGTGTTAAATTATGATTTTTATTTAAATCTATATTTTTGGTGAATTTTAAATCTCCAAATTTTTATGGTGATTAGAGTTTTTAAAACCCAACTTATCTGACAAGTTGGATTAAAATATTTAAGCCTTTTAAACCATATTTAAAGTTAAAAACCAAAATTTTATCAAAAGGGACATTTTTGCAAAACCAGAAGTTGGCGGGGACTTATTTCCAACCAAACAACCGAACAGTACCGTTACTGTACCGGACGTCGGCAGCAGCTGCATGTAAACGCCTGATGGCCATCACCCATTAATGAGCCTCTCTATATATGGCCTCTCCTCCTCGCTGATTTTCTCCCCCAAATTAATCTTAACTCTCAACTATTCTGTGAAAACCAACTCTCCCTCTCTATCTTATTTTTCCAAAATTTTCTTTACCGTAAGCTTAAAAAGGAAGATTTTTCAAAAGCCCAGATTTTCAACCTAGGAACCGAAGCGAAGGTAACCTCTGTATTCCTCTTTAAATTTCAGTCGGTTTAGAATCAAGAAAGAGCAAATTTGATTGAGTTTTGAGTGTGTAAAACCGATTTCAAGTTTAAGGAAAAACATGATTTTTCTTGTGTCAGTGTGGTTTTGGTGTTAAAATCCGACGGCTTATTCAGTGTTAAAACTTCAAACTACTCCCTATGGAAAGAGGACTCATTGAGGAGTCCATCTGACCGGTTGGATGTGAAAACCGAATCTAGAAAACCCACTGCTTCTGGATTCATATTTCACTCTTTGTTCGGCGTCACTATCTGTTATTGCAGAAAGAGGAGGACGACGACTCTTGGACTGGTCCGAGAGTTGTGCTTTGGAAGGTCGAGGGTAACCCCCTTCGAACGGTCCGAGAGTAACCCTTCAGACGTTCCGAGCTTCAGCTCGAAGTTCCGAAGTGGTCAGAGGCTAACTGTTCTCTGCCTCTGCTTCCGAATGTTCCGAATCCTATTCGGAATGACCGAACCCCTATCGGACGATCTGAGCTTCCCTCGGCATGATCCGAGACACACAGATCCACCGAAGCCTGTTTTCTCTATTTTTCGGTTCGGAAGGACCTTCGGACGATCCGAGACCTGACCCTCGAACGGTCCTGAAGACAGACCCGAGTTTGGAAGTCTGTGACTAGTTTTAGACAATGGTTCAGATGATCCGAAGCCACAGTACCTGGTTCCGAGGCATATTCCGAGGAACCCAGTTTTTTAACTATAAAATTTTGATTGATTGATGATGCATGTTTAGATGCTAAGTTTTAATTGAGATGTTTATACCCTTTTGATAATTTAAAATTTGTACTAACCCTTATTCTCTTATTATTATAGTGTATATACTATTTGTATTCACTTACAGACCGACTCTATTTGTAGGGCACTGAATGACTTCACTTCCAGGCCGACGCTTTATCTGTCGGCACTGAGTGACCTCGAGGCCTTACTCAATATGTCAATTTGCTCCTATCCAGAAGATAATACGAGAAGTGACCTGAGTATCTAGACCTAACTCAATACGTCAATCTGATCATGCCCAGAAAATAATATGAGATTAGGACTGAGCACCTTATTATTAATATATTGTGGATCATTGTAACTTAAAATGGTTAGAAACCACGTAGACTCAGTTCTATTTACCTTGGAGATTTTTGGGAAAACAGTATGGTTTTGAAATACTACTTGTATGTATGCATTTGAATGCTATGTATATTGACCAACTATTGATAGTGCACTTGTTTGCATGTTGAACAGAGACCGCGATACCATACAATTTCGGTGAGGGAACTTAACTTTGCAGTAGGTGTAATCAGGTTTAATGAGATGAATCTTGTGCAATGAGTGGTTTCAAGTTTTGATGAACCCACCCATGTGCCCGACATGATGCACTGTTGTAGGAAGTGCTTATGATAATTGTAAATGTTTATGATGTTGATCATATGAGATGTGTAATACTGTTTCCACGTGCCCTTGACTATTGAACCAATATCAGTATAATATCTAGGAGTTACTGGTGGATAGTGGCAGTTGTGGATTGATAATGAGATTTTGGAAAGTTTGAAACTGTTATTTTGAAAATGTTAGATTATTTGACTACGTGATGTTCATTAGACTGCATTATTGTATTTTTTTTTTCACTGGGCTAGTTACCTTACCCCACTCACCTTTCAGGAGATGTACTCGAGGAGAAGGAACCTTCGTATCAAGCTTAGGAAGGATAACTTTGGCGTGATCTTGGTTTTCTCCCTTTTACGGGAACTTGTTGATCTTGGTTCTTTGGAACCATAATTTGTGTAAAGTGTCGCCTGTGGTACTGTTATGTGTTCGATTAATATTAAACCATTATATGACCGTAGCTACTCTGTTGATTGAATAATATTTTGTTTATGGAAATATGTGTTTTGTTGCTTGTAGGTAGGCTTATGGTTTATGTTTGAGTCCACATGATAAGATCATGTGTTGCTTTTCTTTTTAGGCCTAACTTTTGATCCAGCCCATTTAGAAGCCATGGAGATTAGTTAAAAAAAAAAAAAACAGTGGCGTTCCGAGCCCACTTCCAGGTCGAGGCGTTACATGAGAATCCCATAATTTTGGTGCCCAAATTTTCTCCACCAAAATCGTTGGTATCATCGTGTCTCCCACATGGAATTTGAGACATACACGCAATAGGTAGATGATCCGATTATGATAACATTAATTAACATATCTGATCTGAAGTGTCTTTCGATAAATGCTTGATCTAATTCATTAATAGACGATTCAACTCCATTCTAATATGTTTGTAAATAGATAGACTATACTTAATAAAAAAAAGTAAATGATAGAAAGTGTAAAAAGTTGTATAAAGCTTAGGATTACTGCACGTGGACCAACATGTAAAAGACTTTATATACTGCAAATGGAAAGGCTTTAAATGCCATTAGCTATGTTGTCTCACCAGATGAGTTCAAACGTATAATGACATATGTGACAATCAAAGATGTTTTAGACATCTTAAAAAGAACACATGAGGGAACCTCAGTTGTTAAGAGGTCGAAACTCTAAATCCTCTAGTCAAAGTTTGATAACATTCGTATGGAGGAAAATGAAATAGTTTATGGAGTTCTACTCGAAACTTAGTGAAATTATGAACTCCATATGGGCCCTAAGGTGAAATAATCCCTAGATCTAAGACTTGTACCAAAATACTAATAAATTTGTCCAAAAGATTTAAGTCCAAAGTAGCCACCATTGAAGAATAAAGAGATGTGGATCAAAGAAGGGTTGACTAACTTAGTGGGATCTCTTCAAATCCTATGAGCTCCATTTCAAAGATGAAATGCCCAAGAAGAAATCAATTGCTCTAAGATCTTCTCCTAAAACTGAAAATAAAATAGATGAAAAATCTAGTAACTCTGAAAGTGATTCAGATAAGATGTTGGTATACTTGCTAAGAATTTTTTAGAACACTTTTATAATAGGAAAAACAAAAGAAGAGTTAAAAAAGAAGACTCTAAAGAAATTTATAAAAATAAACCACACTTTTTCAAAAAAAATCAATAGATAAATTCAAACAAAAATATAAGGACACACCTAAAGAAACTCAATGTTTTAACTGTGATGGATATGGGCATTTTGCTTATAAATGTTCGTCTAAGAGAAGATCTAAAAAGAAAGCAATGACCACTGTAGTGGATGAAGACATATCACAATCTGAAAGTGAATCCGATGTGTCAACCCATGAAGATGTTGATAAGATGAAATGTTTCATTGCTTCCATCTCTTATGATCTTAAAAATGCTCCAAATGTTGAGAGTGATAGTGAAGGATCAGATAGTGAGGATGATGGTTTACAAAATTTATGATGATTTATTCTTAAAAAGCAAATATTTCGCTAAAACACTTGATAAATCTAAACATGAAAAGTGTAAAATGTAAAATAAATTAAAAACTGAAAAAGAAACATTTCAAAAAGACTTAAAAATTGTTAAAGATGAAAATCTATGTCTTAAAGAAAAGCTCAAATTGGCTCAAATGAAATTTTAAAACTAAAGAAAGATGAGTAAAAAATTAGAAGTGAAAAGCAAAAACTAGAATTTAACTTAAACCAGTTAAGGGGTCACAAAATAAAATTTGAAGATAAATTTACTCAAGGGGAAAAAGAACTTGAAAACTCTTAAACATTAGAAAACAATTTGGAGATAAAACTGGTCTAGCTTTTGATGAGAAAATGAATAAGAAATCTGACACCAAAACTATTTTGTGAAATGTGAGCATTCCTCATGTAAATCTTCAAGTGTAACTGTTATTATTGTGGGAAAAAGGGTCACATGAGGTTTGAATGCAACCTGAGAAAGAACATCGAACGATATAAAGCAAGACTTGTGGCCAAAGGGTTTACTTACAAAGATGACATTGATTATAAAGAGACCTTCCTCTCCTGTATATAGAAAATACTCTTTCAGAATCATTATGGCTTTGGTGGTTCCTTATGATTTGGAGTTAGACCAAATAGTATGTTAAAACTGCATTTTTTAATGATAGTTTAGATGAAGAAGTGTATATGGAACAACCTAAAGGATTTTCTATGATATCCCTACAAGTCCCACATCGACTTGATAGTGATGTGAGAGGAAGGCTTATATGAGGGAAGCCCCCACTCCCTTGTGTGAGGCCTTTTGGGCCTGGCCATGTGGACCAGGGCCCAGAAACAAAATTGTGCGGGCTTGTGGAGCCCAAAGCGGACAATATCACACTCGGAAGTCGGGGTCAGGGTCGTTACAAGTAGTATCAGAGCACGGTTCAACACTTGGACTGTGTGGGCCCTCTACCTCTGTGATGTGACAGAGCCGGGGATGGCTCTAGTCTTATAGGGGTGGATTGTGATATCCCTACAAGTCCCACATCGACTTGATAGTGATGTGGTAGGGGGTTTATATGAGGAAAGCCCCCACTCCCTTGTATGAGGCCTTTTAGGGCCTGGCCAGTGTGGGTCAGGCGCAGGAACAAAATCGTGCCAGCCCATTGAGCCCAAAGCGAACAATATCATACTCGGAAAGTCGGGGTCAAGGGTCTTTACATTTTCCGTAGAGAGTAAGAAATATAAGACATACAAATTAAATCAATCAATTTATGGCATTAAGTAAGCCTTCAGGCAATGGTACTTAAGTTCAATGATAGCATTAACTCCTTCAGTTAAGGAAAACACCACTGATCGATGTATATACATGAAGGTCGGTGAGAGTAGGTTTCTGTTCTTGATACTATATGTTGATGACATTTTGCTTGCTACTAATGATCTTGATATGATCTTTGAAACGAAAAAGTTTCTCTCCAATAATTCTGAAATGAAAGATATGGGAAAGACACCTTACGTGATTGGAATAGAAATATTCCGTGATATGTTGGGGCTGACTCAGAAATGATACATAGAAAGAATTTTGGAGAGATTCGATATACAAAATTGTTCCTATCAAGATGCCCCTATTCAGAAGGGAGATAAATTTAGCTTACAACAATGTCCGCAGAATGAAATAGAAAAGAAACAAATTGAGGGAATCCCTTATGCCTCAGCTATGGGTTGCCTGATATATGTTCAGACCAGCACCAGACCAAATATTAGCTTTGCTGTTAGTATGCTGGGCAGATACCAAAGCAACCCTGGAATAGATTATTGGAAAGCTATAAAGAAAGTAATGAGATATTTATAAGGAATTAAAAACTTTATACTTACGTTTAAAAGGTCCTATAATCTCGAAGTCATTGGCTACCTAGATTTAGATTTTGGTGGTTGCATTGATAGTAGAAAGTCAACGTTTGGTTATTTGTTCCTTATGGCCGGCGGAAGCAATATCATGAAAAAGTGCCAAACAGTGCATCAATGCTACATCAATTATGGAAAGCGGAATTTGTGGCGTGCTATGAGGCCACTATTCAAGGAATGTGGCTTGCGGAACTTTATATTAAGACTTAGAATTGTCGACAGCATTTCCAAGCCACTGAGAATTTACTGTGATAATTCTACAGCAGCATTCTTCTCTAAGAACGATAAGTATTCGAATGGATTGAAACACATGAATAGAAGTACTTTGTCATAAAGGAGAAGTTCAGAAACGAACGGTGTTTATGAAGCACATAAGTATCTTACTTATGATAGCAGATCCGTTGACGAAGGGATTACCTAAAAGGACCTTTAAGGAACATGCCAATAAAATGAGTTTTGAACATAATCTAATATGATGTAATTATGAATTTTGGACTGCATTATGAATAAATGTGCACTATTTGACATTTGAGTACTCATGGATGTGTTTCTGATTTTGGTCATGTTTATTATGGTTATGTATACAGGCCCGGCCCTGCTTATAGGCGAAGTAGGCTAGAGCCTAAGGCCTCCAAATAGACAGAGCCTCCAAATATCCATATAACCCGTAGAAGGCCTGGGCCTGGCCCAGAAACTCGATTCCGCGTACCGAGTTCCTCGTCCCGCATCCCGCCGCGGTTCTGCGCGGTTCAGAGCGCGGTTCTGTGCGGTTTCTCATAGTTCCAAGCTGTTCTACGCGGTTCAGCACGCGGTTCTGTGCGATTTCTCCCGGTCCCGAGCGGTTCTACGCTGTTCTTTGCGGTTTTGCGATGTTCTGCGCGGTTCCTAGCGCGGTTCAGAGTTTTTTTCGTTTGGCTTTTCCGCAGTTAGTTGGTATTCCTATAGACTACAGGTTAGAACTTGATTCATGATTAGGAGATCTGTTTTGGGTGCTTAGTGTTTTATTTAAAAAATAAAAATAAAAAGTAAAAAATATAATAAAATATGAAAAAACTATAAATTTATAAAAAAATATTGTCTATTGAAAAAGATATGTTAAAATAACTTTAATATAGTAATTTAGTTAGTAATTTTGCATGTCAAAATCCAAGAAGAATAAATTTTAAATAATATTTTGTTATAAATTTAATTTTTATATTTTATTTGGATATTTCACACTTTATAAAAAAAAAGTGTATGTAAGGGCAAAATGCCCCATTTTAAAAGTTCACCTAGGGCCTCTGAAATCTCAGGGCCGGCCCTGTATGTATATACATTATGTGTGTTTATTTTGACACTAACATGAATAGTTATTATGTTATGATACTTATGTGGACCATTATGAAAAAATCTCTCATTTAAAGGTTATGTTAGGAATGTTACTTGTGTTGTAGTGATGGAAGGGACCATGTCAGGATAAGATGATGTGCAAACGCCATTGCTCGCACTTGTGGTTTATTTAGTATTAGCATTATAATGCTGACAACATTATGTTGTTAAATACAGTTTATGTGTACACCTTATTATATACCTGTTTTAAATCGCATGAAGTGTAAATGTGGTTCAAGTGGAAGAATGTAAAACTTAACATGACCCACATTAAATTTTGGATCTTCACATAGATAATCTTAAATCAAGGAAACCATGTTTAAATAAGGAAGGTCAGTTTCGTATTTTGATGGGAAGTAAGAAAAGAAAGTTCTAATTGCCTCAGGGGTCCTCCTTTTGCCTATAAATGGTCTCTCTCCATAATAATCCATTAACTTAAGACAACTTAGTGTTCACATAACACTATTAATGAATTTGGGAGAGGGCATGAAGGAGGAAATAGGTAGAAACTACATGTGTGTGTTTTCTCTTGTTTTTGGACTTCATGAAGCATCAACATATTAAAGGAAATATCAGATCTCACTCTTCTTTCATCGATGGATCAGGGTATGTTTTATATAATTTTTATGTTTATGATTTTTGCATTAAGATTGATCTGTGTTTCAAGCATTAATCAATCCAGATCTTATGGTTATGTCGTTTGGATTTGTTGAACATTAAGTTTAATGATGAATGATTCTATGATTGATATTTGAATTAATAAACTCTAATATTATAATGAAGTATAACAGGACCCACCAAAAGTGAATTCCGAGTTAAAGCAATAGCCCCTCAAGCCCCGCTCATGGCACCCTTGAGGTGTAATGGCTAATTGTGGGTTTGTTTCCGTGCAATTTTAATTTTTGAACCACTATAGTAGTGCTTTAATGATTCATTAAGCTTTAAAATATTGAATACTTTAATTTTTAATTATTTTTAATATGGATATCTTGATCTCATATTGAATGTGAGATTAATTCTACGAACATATGTAAACCTCCTAATCTATATATACACTAATTTAGTAGATAGAAATTAACCTTATGAAGAGTGGCCTGGATAGGTAAATTAACTTTTATTTCTATACTTCTACAACTTTTTAAAACAAATGGAGTTCAGAAAAACTGTTTTGATCAGAAGGATTTGTGAATTTTTCTTTTTAAGACCAAGGTGTCTAGTCCTTTTATAGTATTTGACCAATCATTAGAATATGTGCAAACCTCCCTATTCATACACACTGGATAACACTAAGGGGAGTGACCCTCTTTGTGTTGAGATTGACTTGAATCCAACACCTCTCATATCCCAGGCGGATTCTTGACTACCAAACTAACCCTCATGGGTTAAGGATCCGTGATTTAATATGTTGTTCATTAAAACATCTTTCAGTAGACCATTCTAGTAAGGGTGGATTTATAAAAAAATACCTTTGAACAGAATGATCCATATTACTTGAATAGGCCTAACATCCTACCATATGCAATTAGGATGTATTGATTAATTTTCTTAGGAAAAAAAAAGTATTATAAAGGTCATTCATAAACATTAAATTTAAGGTGATGAAATTTAATAACTTGTAATAGTTTTATTTTATCATCCAATTTATTTTAGAGTAAATTGCTAGAAGTAATACTTGGATGTGACTTTTAGTGAATCATTTTAATTTACACTTTTTATTAAATCAAAAAGTAAATATATATGATAATATAGTCTAATGCTTTTATCTAAATATTAAAGTAAAAAAACTGAGCCACAAATTTTATTTAAGTAAAAAAACAATAGGCCACCTAAGTTAATACAAATGATATTATGATTTTTTTGATAAAATATATTATAATAATGCATAAGAAAAAAATATAATTGACTTCTTTAAAAAATAATTAAGAATATATATCTATTATATAATAAAATGATAGGAAGAAATTTGTTTTAAACCTTAGTGCGTCCGCCGGACTCCGATATAAATACCAATATTCGACGGTGCGAAAACCCTAACTCGCGTTGTCAGTGTGGAGAAATGTCGAAGCGAGGTACGTTTTTCTCTTCTTCCTCGCCATAGCGGGATTTTTTTCAATACGTTTATATTCTTTATCCATCCCCAATTTCCTTTTTTATGCTTCTTTCTCCTAATTTTGAATATCGGACAAATTCCTCAGTTTCTTCTGAGTATGCTTGCGTATTTCCCATGTTTTATGATGTGGTTTTTCTTTTTAAATTAAATATTATTTTGTGATAAATCTCGATGTTAACTTCTAAAAGGGATCCGTAACTTGTGTTTTGATAATGTTACGGTCCGATAATCTTGGATTTTCGTTGATTTTATCTCTTCTCCTGCAATCCCTATAGATCGACTTTATTTATTTTCTCTCCTTAGACTTCTATTTGATTATTTTTTGTTTTTGATATTTTAGTTCAAATTTAATTTTATATTGTGATATGCTGCATAAACTATAGCATTGAGGTCAATTTCTGCAGATGTAGTTAGTTTATCAGGAAATTTTTGTAAGGATGATGTGGTGTACTGGTGTTTGGACGCTTAATACACTTAAATTTGATTTTGACATGTTTGCATACATTTATAGATCACAAATATCAAAGGGTTTATTGAAATTATGCTTTTATCTTAAAGCTATTTCTTTGGTCCTTTATTTTTTTTGATGGCTGCAATGAGTCATTGTGCTTAGTTTCTATTTTCCATTGTTGTTGTCATCATCTCATCCATCTATCTTGGACGAAGTTTAAAAACACAGAACTGGGGAAAACCTGGAAAAGCTCACGTAGTACAATCTACTCTGGCTGGTCAGATGAGCTTTTCAAAGTTTTGAATTATAATCTTGGATTGGATTTGAGAGCTTTGCTTATCCATTGATAACGGTTTTAGGGCATTAAACAGGCCAAGCTGGTTTGCAAACTAGTCGGCTTGGCTTGAGTTTATGCTAGGTTCATGAACAAGCATGCCAAGCTCAAGCTAGGCCTTACTCGACTCATGTTGAATTGAGCATTGCTTGAGCTCATGCATGCCTGAACCATGTTTATATATTTCGTGATTGTCATCATCAATCATCAAATGCCAAAAATACCATGTATTTGGGTTGGTTTTTTGAGTTCTAATTCTCCATTTGACCTTATAAAAACTATAATGTTACTCCACTATTTATTAGGTCTTTCTCTATCATTTCCTTTACATTTTCTATGGTATACTTTGCTTTCATGTGCTTGTGATTTCAGATTTCTAACATCTCAACTCAATGCACTGGAGCCATGTCTTGTTTGTCTTTTACTTACTTTCCTTGTATGTTGTATACTATGTATTTTACATATGTTATACTCCCTCCGTCCCATTTTAGTTGTTTGATTTGAAATATTTGTATTTTTTAAGGAACTCTCTATATAAGGCTAGCACTCCAAGTGATCTCTTCTATTTTCAACACATTTTATGCTACTCTAATACAAATGAGACAACTATTTTGGGACAATTTCAAAATCCATATAAGACAACTAATTTGAGACAGAGGGAGTAGTATATTGCATCATGCACATTGCTTGAATCAAGTTTGAGTAAAGCTCATGCTTAATATGCATTTTTGGTGAAGCTAAAAATAGGCTGTGCTCATGTCAATTCATAGGCAAACTCAAGTTCAAATGTTCAATTAATGTTGTCAAGCTTGACTTGAGCCCACTCTAGCTTGATTTGTTAGGTTGAATTTGGCTTGACCACTCTGCCCAGGCTAAAGCTGGCCATAGCTCAACTTGGCTGATATAAACTCCTATAGGTTGCGGCAGCCAACTTCCTGTCACTTTGCTGCCCAATATGTCACATATACCTAACCTTTACATTCCACCGAAGTTAGAAAACTTGGTGCCTAAACCTATTACTCACCTAAGTTGACAATAGACTTGCCTGATCAAAATATTGAGATGGCTGCACTGTAATAGAAGATATGCACATCTCAGTTGAGTCTTTCCATGTTTTAGTAAGCCAAAATGTTGCGAAGTTGGGTGAGTCTTGTCATTGGTCTATCTTTAAAAAATTCAGTTGGGATCAAAGGGATTTGAAAACACGACTTATATGGGTACAATATCTTTATCACACTCTACATCCTCAGCACAATCTATATCCCTTTCAACTACCATTATTCCTTTGATTTGTGTAACTTTTTATTTTTAATGTATTTAAGCCACCTTCATGTATATGTATTTATGGTTATGACATATTACTAATATATGTATAAACGATCTTAATAAAAAAAATGACTCACCTGAGTGGCCGCATTGACCTACTCGAGTCAAGTTTTTTAGTTGAGTAAGTCAATTCTGAGTCTTGATTTTTTCAACGTTGCATTTCACACCCTAACTGTTCTCCCGCTATGGCTAGTACCAAGAAACTGTAGTTCTTCAAATGGGGACAGTCTCTGTTGTTTTGTGTACAACTGCATACCATCTTTAGACAGGTTGCTTGAACAGTTATATTGTAATCAAACTGCCTTTATTTTGTTGTATGTACGTATATGCTTAGGGCTGAAACTCGGATGGGCTGGGTTTTGATAAACCCAACACTAATCCATGTCAAAAATAGATGAACCCGACCCAATCCGACCCGAATTGATAACTTGAACTGAAGAACCCAACCCAACCCGACCTCGAACCCGGGAATGAGTCTGACCTGACGTAAGCCCGACCTGTTTTAGAGAGAGGGAAGGAGAGATAGAACCTGCTGAGATCCTCAGTATCACCTAGATCTGAAAAATCTGATGTCGGTTTTCCGGCCATTCCACTCGGATCTTGTTGTTGTCTTAAAGCCTAAAAAACATCTATAATCTGATGAAAATCTGAGCTTCAAATCCAGCCACAGATCAACCCCCCCTTTCCTTGCAATACACGGCCAAAAACCAGGCTCACATGGTGTCTCACATTCCTGTCGATTTGCAGATGATTATGGAAGTGGAATCAGAGAGAACAGAGAGAGAGAGGGAGGGAGACCCTGCCGATTTGCAGATGATTATGGAAGTGGAATCAGAGAGAATAGAGAGAGAGGGAGAGAGAGACAAGAGAATACACATAAGAGAGATGAAAGACGAGAGAAAAGAGAGAATGCATAGAGGAGGGAAAGACGAGAGAAGAGATCCACCTCGGATGGTGTAGGCAGTGGAAAGGAAATGGCGCAGGGAAAGGAAATGGCGTGTGGGAAGTGGAAACGACGCAGGGAAAGGAAATGGCGTGTGGGAAGTGGGAAGGAAAGGAAGCGCCGAAACGGCTAGGGTTAGGGAAAAATCTATTATATATTAATGAGATTCGGGTTGGGTCGGGGTCGGGTTCATTTTAAATTTCTAAACCCAATCCGCCTTGAATTTTATGCGGGTTTTTTTCTCCGACCCAAATTTGAAAATTAACAAACCCAACCCACACTTTTTTAGGGTCGGGTCAAAACCCGACCCAAGTTTCACCCCTATATATGCTCATGTATATCCATTTGCTGCTAGTGAAGTTGCATTTGATCTTCTGCATAAAGAATTGCTATTGTTCTTAGACAAATGGTTAAGTCCAACTGCCCATTTACCCGGGATGGTTGGATGGGAAATACCCATTAATCAAGTGCCAATAATAGCTATGGTTGGATGGGTTGTCCAGTCATCTTTTTTGAAGGTTCTTGTGGAATGGTTATGACCATAAATCAAGGTGATTTTTTTAATATTTTTTGTCTTTGTGCTCATGCAAAGCTCACATTATTCAACCATTCAACAAGCTTGTAGGTTGGCCATAAAGACCTGGCAAGGTGTCTTTGACTACAACTATAGTTCAATTTGTTGGATTTTATTGGTTCTTTCGTTGAGAGATATAATGTTTCATCATTGTTTTCATTATGTGAGGCTGCAAAGAATGTGCAGTGTGGGCTTCACCTTTCTATGACCACATCATCTACCGATGATGGACTAATGGCACAAATGATTTGTATTATTGAAAACTATAGGCAGCTTATGGTTGCATAGAAGTGGCCAATATTGAAGAAATAAAGTAGATTTTTGCCAAGGGATTCTGCTGTTAGGCTGTATACGCATAGGCATGTGGGCCCCATTTGGTTGTCTGTTGGGTCCATCAAAGATCACTTTGACCAGATAAATAAAGTCACATTTTTAAGGCCACAAAAGTTAAAGGATTAAAAAAATTGAAGTCATCAAAATTTGGGAAGCCTAAAAATATGGCTTCATAAATCCAATAAAGATGAATTTTGGTGGGCCACATGTTAAGGGATAGAGGTTTCCTTGGTGGGCCACATATTGAAGGACATTGTTTTAGGATAGATCTCTTATATGGGGCCTATGTGGACCCCTCATGTTGTGGGTGATATTTCATGATATTTGCCCCATTGCTCATGCCTCCATTCCATCCAAGCAAATGATTTATGTTCGAAGGATAGTGTTTTTTGATGGACCTCTTATATGGGGCCTATGTGGACTCCCCTCATGTTGTGGGTAATAATTCATGATTTTTGCCCCTTTGCTCATGCCTCCATTCCATCCAAGCAAATGATTTATGGAACATTGCAAGATGGACTAATCTCTTTATGAAATGTGTCGCCCCATATTTTGGATTTTCTCGTTAAGTCGTTATTTGCTTTGTGTGATACCTATCTATTTATTATTTTGGGAAATGCCCTTTTTTATGTATTACATTTGAAATTAATTCTGATTTAAGAAGTTAGATTTAGTTCCTTTTTTATGACATGGTGCTGGGCAGGTACTTGAACAATTTGCTGAGATTAGTTTTGTAATGAATATTTCCAATATTAAGATTTCCCAACCTGTTTCCCTGTCAGTGTATCTCTAATGACAGTTGGCTTTTGAGATTGTACAACTAATTTCCTCACGCCTTTTAATGCACTTTTTGTTTTGAAGTTTGAACTTCTATGTAGACTGTTACTCTGTTTGCTTCACCCATGACAACTGGTCTAGTACAGCATGGCTGTTTTTTAACTGAGAGTCTAAATGTCTTGGGCAGGGCCAGGCCCAAGGATTTACTAAGACCTGGCCTTCTTGGGAACTTGTTTCTTCATTTAATCTTGATTTATAGTCTTGACTATTGGTTTCTTTCACCGGATTAACTGGGCTGACATCCACAAGTCCCATGCACTGTTTCTTGCCACTTGCAGTCATATGGATTTCTGACCAATATGAAAAAAATTCTGTAAATGAAATTTCAGTGGATCCATGGGTTGTAGTGTAAAATGCCGTAAACTGCTTAGTTTGCAGATCTTATCCGTTGATTTTGATGATTGGTTTCTTGTCTTTGTTAATTTCATAGGACGTGGTGGGTCTGCTGGAAACAAGTTCCGGATGTCACTGGGTCTTCCAGTGGCAGCCACTGTGAACTGTGCTGATAACACTGGGGCTAAGAACTTGTACATAATTTCTGTTAAAGGCATCAAGGGAAGGCTCAACAGGCTGCCATCAGCCTGTGTGGGTGACATGGTGATGGCAACTGTGAAGAAGGGTAAGCCTGATCTTAGAAAGAAGGTGATGCCTGCGGTGATTGTCCGCCAGAGGAAGCCCTGGAGGCGAAAAGATGGTGTTTTCATGTATTTTGAAGGTATTGTCTTTCTTATATTTGCCTTCTCGATTCTTCTGGGGTCAGCTTTGTTCTTTGTCATGCAGTGTGTTTTTAGTTGACATCCTTATTTGGACAGATTCTCACTAATGCCCCTTGCAAATTTTTCTGATTAGCTATGGTGCTGCTGTTTGTAATTTATAATCCTTTTAAATAATTTCTATTAAAAAAATGTTGTAAATCATTTCATCACAAATCCCTTGTAATTCCGATCTGTCTGGTTAATGAAGTCTTCACTGAGGTCGAAAAAGATAAATTAATCAAATGGTGATTCTGTTTTGTGTTTTTCGTTTTTCTTGAATGACATTTTGTTTTTTGTGTTTGGTGCGGAACCCACCCGATTCTTTTCTCGGTTGTAGAAGCTTTCTTATCAATCTTTTTTATTGGGTCAAGGTATTTTTGAATGGTTATCACGTGCTGGGTTTTTGTAATTGGATGTAGGTTTTTTTTTTGAAAGGTCTAACTGGTTATAGTTTTTATATTTCATTTTGACCATTCTGTTGTTTCTTTGAAATTTGACTGCAGACAATGCTGGGGTTATAGTGAATCCAAAAGGTGAAATGAAAGGTAAGGCTTTGCATATCCTTTTCCCCCACAAGAATTAGAAACTGAGGGCCTTTTATTTTTTTGGCAGATGAAATAAATAAACTGGATTGGATCACATTTTTTTTTTTTTTGAATTTAAATGTGGGACTCCGTGGGATACCTAGCGTAAAATCCCCACAAGTGAGCCCACTATCCCTAGGGCACACCAAGGTTAGGCCATGGGGGCTCGAACCCGCAATTCCCGCTTCATGAGACGGGAGGCAACCAGTTGAGCTACACCTTGGATCACATTTACAACTATAAAAGTTTGTAGGGGTGCAATCTGGGTGGGTGAGTCGGTTGATAATCCATATTTTGGCCTCCTTAACCTGCCCATAACCCATTTTTAAAACCCCAACCCATTTTTAATTCGAGCCTTCTACTTTGGGTTGGGTTAAATTGTCATGGGTTAACTCATAATTAAATAAAATAGATAATTTGGTCTAGATTAGGCCTGTTCACTGGCCGTGTTTGGTTTGGCTTTACTCATGGCAGCACGGGCCTGTCTGGATATACATAAGCCTGAGTTCGTCCACTGCCTGTCGAGTTTTTTCAGGATAAAAGCCCGACCCTGTCCACATTGAAAACCAAAAAGCGTGAACTCACCTGTTTAACCCATTTATTGTTTGCCCAACTTAAAAAAAACCAACAATCTAGAGAAAGATCTGAGAAAAAAACCACAGAACTCCCAAATGTTGCAGTTGAAATTGAGAGTGAGAGACCCTACAGTGAGATCTTGATCTGGGAAAAAGAATGAAAAATCATCAAATGGGATTTCGATCTGAAAAAAATGAAAACCCCCCAATGAGATCTTGATCTGGAAAAAAGGAAAAAACCCCCAAATTGAGTGTGTACACTGCTGTTGGCCAGAGCATATCACTGTCTCCTAGACTGGCACTGCCTATCACAGACAAAAGGGGATGCCACACTGCTGCCACAGATCTGCCATCACATTTGAGAGCTATGCCACACAGCAAGAGGAGGAAGAGAGGGAGAAGAAAACGGCGCTGCCATTGAGAGATGGACACTGCTTTTTAGGGGTGGAAGAAGGGAAGAAAAGGGATACAAAAAGGAAATATAGGGGTTTCCGGTGTTTAGGGGTTTAAGAAGGGTTGGTGGGATTTTTAAACTTATATAACAAGTGTCTGATACCTGTATAGTATAATATATATTACTTGATCTAATAACTTAAATGGGCTGACAAGCCTGATGGGTTCTAAGAATAAGCTTGAACCAACTGTCAAGGGTACAAAAATCGCCTTTACCGAGATATCGGCGTGTCGGCTGATATCTCGGATCTCGACAGAGATATCGGTCAATTTCGGCTGTATAAATTTGTATCGGTCGATGTCAGTGAGATCTCGACCATATCGGCTGTTAAAAACTCGAGATATCTCGGCCGATATGCACAATATCGGTCGAGATTCATACCCCTGCCAACTGTTCAACTAAATGGGCTTAAAATAGCCTGAGCCTGGCCTGATGGGCCTGAAGCTATTTTCAAACCGGTTTATTAATATCGGGTTTGGGTGGGTTGCGGGTCGAGTTTGTGCTGAGGAACACCCTTAGCCTATGTATATTGTTTCGATATGCTTCAAGTGAACTTTTCTATAAAAATAAATCTTTACCACTAAAACGTAATAATTGTGAAGAATTTAAATAATCATAAATAATGATATAAAAATGAGTTTGTTTATATATAATTTGGATGGGTGGGGTTATACAAATGACCTCAGTCCGTATTAAGAATAGGTCAAGCTTTATTGGCTGGATCAACCCATATTTTAAATAGGTTGGGTTAGCCTCTCCATGTTTGTGGGTTTGCTCAACTGGATTTGGGTGGGACCCCAGCCCAAGTTGCATCCCGAGAGGCTGTAAAATTCAGGTTTGAACAGAATTGAAACTGCTAATTGTTTGTTGTGCATCTGATGGAAGAATATTTATCTGTTGCAGGATCTGCAATCACTGGTCCCATTGGAAAGGAGTGTGCAGATCTTTGGCCTCGTATTGCAAGTGCTGCGAATGCTATCGTCTAGAGAAGTTTTCTTTGCGTTTTCTTGATTTTTAGGAACGCTAGTCTAAGTTAGGCAATTTGATTCTGTTTTTAAGTTTTTGATTAGACTTGTGAAGAAATTAGATCACAGTATTTGCAATCATCAAGATACTAATGTCCCATCTTTGTTCGTGGGAGCAACAGAATCAAGGTTATCTGAGATCTCCACTGAGTGTGACAGGCTTCTTTCGGGTTGGGAGAAATTTTGAAAGAACGCATGGTTTTTTCGAATTCATGTTTGGTATAAAATTAGCATCTTTTATATGGGCCGATATAATATGGTTTTTCAGCACCGTATTATATCGACTGATATGTACTGTATCGGCAGTATACAATATTTCTCGGCTGTTATAGCAATATATTGGCGATATATATCTGTCCGATATCGAGTGATATTTATTATATCTATTTTTTTTAAAAAAAAAAATATCAAAATGATGGTGGGCTCAAGTTGAATTTTGCATCCTGATACTGTCTAATATTTTGATTGTTCAAAATTTTATTTTACTTCTAACAAAATAACTTACAAAGGAAATTTATAAAAAAAGTATAAAAGCATATATAAAGGCCACGTGGATTGAAGGTGTACCAGTTTACTTTTGTTTGACCAATCTTTTGGCATGAGATGAGTCAACGGTAAAAATCATATTGTTCACACCCATATCTGTCTGTTGTTTTTTATCCATTTCATGTAATCTATGATGGTTTTTTTTTGTTGAGGTGTTTTGATAGTGTATCTCATTAACAGTCAATTATTGCAAATAGCTGATTAATAAATGATGTTTTTAACATTTAACATGTTGAGAAGTGGATTATGCAATTGATGTAAAAGATAAAAGAGGTATTTTCTACAATTGTTGAAAGGTAATTTTTGCCATTGTAAAAGTAAAGGTTGTTTGCAATTCCTTTAAAGTATAATATCCGTTCCATTGGGACAATCTAAAATTTCATGTAAGAGAACTAAATTGAAATGGAGGGAGTAAAAAAGATGGATAAACAAAAAATTTCAAATTGTATGGCTGGATGTGAAATGCTGAAGGCCGATTTGCATATGGCATGTTTTGATATCATTAGTGTATAAATCCCGGGTTAACCGGTATATCGGCCGGTAAATTTCTCTCTCTTTCGGTTTTTTTTTTTTGTCCGATTTTTTTTGGGTAATGTCGGAAAATTTTGGGCTTCTTGAAAATATAATTTTTTCATTAGATATCGGTCACATACATACTCAAATTATTTATTTAAGTTTCATCTATTTTTAATATTAAAATTAACAATAGATGATTTTAACTTATAAAAATATGAAAATGTCCCATCAATCCTCTCAAGTCTCATCAATAAGTAGATCCTATTATATAATTAATTAATCTAGGAAAATTAATAATAAAAATAAAAATAAAACTTCTTATCTCATAGCTCCACACATATTAAAAATTTGAATTAATGCCTATGTTATTGGGTAATTATAAATACATACTTACGTTTTCAATAATTTCAATTTCATTCCTAACATTTGAAAGTCATGTATAAATGAGTTTCTGTATGTATTCTGATGTGTGAATAATTTTTAGGGATAATAAAATATTAACTATGATACGAGTCTACTTATGCTAATGTTAATATGTTATATGAGAATAAGCAGAGTGTCTATGATTAATCATAGTTGTTCTTTATTCAATCATAATAATAAAATTTTATAAGTCTAAGATAATAAAATGACAAAAAGATTTTAACCATCATGTATTTATGTTGTCATGTATACACCTCACACACTTTAATAAATTGAAATTGAGTCAAATTAATTGAATAGTATTTTAAAATTCAAATTATGTTTTTAAAATTTTCAAGAAGTGGTAATAAAAGGTAAAATAGTATTTTATAAGTGAAGACCTCTAAATAATATCATATTGTTTTTTTTTTTTTAGACTATTAGTTATCTATCAAAATTTGAATTCATTTTAAGTAGATCTCAATGAAATTGAATTTCACATCTCAAAATTTGAATCACATCAAAGCTTGTCCAAATTTTCTCAAAACAAATGTAATATTACTATGGATCCAACTCTTCATATGGATAACCCGGGACGTGGAAATAAAATCTTGCATACGTCTCTTCCGGAAATCGCTCATCATTAGATGTGTAGTCGGATGTTGATGATGGATTGTGGTACTGCCAACTATCAGATGAGGGTTGCGATTGACGATCTGAAATCGACATGGACTGCATATTACTGGATAATGAGTTCGTGTCGAAGTGCCCATAGCTCGGTTGACCATAATATCCTGTTGGCGTATATCCGAAAGATACATATCCTTCACCGGGCAAGTTTGTTCCGCCATGAGGAGGTGTATGTTGCCTATCATCCTGTTGGTAATGGACTTCACTCATGTTGGGATAATACCCCGGTGGGCCGGCAGGCTCAACATCCACAACAATATTTGGATGAGTAAAATCCAACCCATCATCTGACCCATTACTGTCATCGGTAGATGAATCAGAATCAGATCTAGCCGACCCATAATAACGTCTGCTGGGTTGGCTGCTCGGAACAACAAGTTCTTTTCCTCTTAATGATCTCCTCCTCTGTGAAGAGTTAGATACCCCATCTGTTCCAGTGGGCCGTTCACTAACAGAATGACGACGTGGAGCCATCCTTGTACTTGTCTGACGTTCTAGACCCACATTTGGAGGGCCGGGACACACTTATTGAATGGCGGCGACCTTCATTTTCCGCCTCGTCCTCGGAATCTTGCAATTCTCCCAACTCTATACTTTGATCTAAAAATGATATATCTAGATCATGCAGTACAGGTTGTTCTTCCTCTTCGATCCATTCACTTAATGGATCATTATAGGTAAATAGAGACTCGAGGTCGATCGGGACGAAAAAATCATCGGCATCTTCACGTGTCAACTCGGAGTACCTCCTCAAATTCCTTGCCCTTAGCCTCTGATTGTAGTGTAGGTACACTAAATCATTAAGTCTTTGAGATGATAATCTGTTTCGAGGCTTGCTATGGACATATTTAAATGTCGACCAGTTACTCTCGCAGTTGGTTGCACTGCACGTCTGGCTCATCAGCTTGATGGCATACTTCCTCAATATAGGTGAGCTGTTGCCAAAATATGTCCACCATTGTGTAGCACTCATCGTCGCCGTCTCTCTCAACCTAACATCGGCAGCTTCATCCGCAAATGACTCCAAGCGGTTTTCATAATTGTGTAACTTCAAAACAAAAATAAAATACAATTAGTATTATCGGATAATGGACAACTTTCAAATCATCAAAAATATGGAGATCATAATGAACAAAAGTAGTACATCTCTAAAACATGCCGCCCGTTCACCAGGATGCATGACACCCATAATCTCCAATGTCCGTCTTACGCAGTTACGAATTGAGTCGGTCGACAGTTCTAAACCTAACTCATTAGGTTTCTTTGATAAGGGATTCAAATAATATGCTGCCAAGTGAAATACAATGCGATTAGCCTAAATATAAGATATGCACAATAATAAGATATAAACACACTAGCGAATAAAAAACTAACCTGCAACGAACTGTGGGTTGGAGATGAAAAATTGATTAATCCTGTCGTTGATGATTTCCATGAAGTGAACCGGAGGATTAACTTTCGTAACTTCAGTTTTAGCCTTTATCATGCATTCAAGTACATAGGGGAGCGTCGGCTTCTTATCTCCGTTTACAAATCGGAGTGCTGTGACTATGGGTGCAGAGATGTTGATGGCTGATACGATACTGTCCCAGAACACTTTAGATACAAATAAGTGTGTAATGTTCTGGTAATATCTTTGATGTTCAGCGTTCCTCATGTTGAACGCATTCGCAAAGGACCTACTTCTTGCCATCTTCTTCAATTCTGTCTTGCTTCTTAAGAAGCTCTGCAACGTAAGGAATACTGTGGCGAAACGTGTTACTGCAGGTCGCAGTAGTTCACGACGTTTTGTGTACTTCCTCATTACTTCTAAGATTCTAACATGATTGTATATAAATGTGGTGACATCCTTACACCAGTCAATTAGGTTCCCAAATTCCCTCACATTAGCAAAATCTTTGAGGATCAAGTCTATGCAGTGGGCCGCACAGGGGGTCCATAAGATCCACGTGTATGTGTTCGCGATCTTCCTCCCTCCCGACTTATAGCCCACTCCATTGTCCGTTACAATTTGGACAACATTCTCAGGTCCAATTTCTTCACAGACAGACACCATCAAGCTACAAAGAAAGTTACCATCATTTACTCGGCTTGATGTGTCGTATGATTTATGATACACTGTGCCACATTGATTATAAATGAGGAAGTTAACGATAGTACGGTTATCGTCACTCTTCCAGCCATCCGACATAAGGGTTACTCCCGTATCCTCCCAGGAAGACTTAAAATTATTTACCAATTCTCGGATCCGCTGTATTTCACGGGGGATGAACGTGGTAGAAATCTCATACGGCGATGGGAAGTTGATATTAGGTCCAGCAGTTGCGGATGCAAAGCACATAGACTTAAAATATGGATTTAAGATTTCAGTCGGTGGCCGATGGCTGTCGGTGAAAAACTTAGTGACTGCCGTCCCAACTAATAGTTTTGCCGTCTCTTTGTCTACTTGATTTATTTTTCCTTGTTTCAAGGAAGTTGGTCTGTCCCACATTGGGTCACCAGCACCAACTGTATTCGGATTTACTCCGTAGCGTTCAGGCCTTACTTGTTCTCCTCATCTGAATGCATTTTTAATGGAATTCCGTAGGCCCTTAAGTCCAGATTTTTTTCTGGATGATCCATGCGCAGTCCCTGATCCACTCGCACCGCCTGTGTAGAGTATTAAAATTCAGTATTTGGCATTTTAATGTAATTGAGAAATAAATTGCTTTTGTTACATTAAACAATTAATTTCAAGAAATTAACCTGCACCACTCTGCTTTCTTATCTCATGTTCGCGGCGACTAATTCGCATTGCACGCCGCAAGTCTCTGTCCTCCTCAATCTCGTCTGGATCCTCTTCTGAAGACGACGGGACATTTTCCACGTATTGGCCATCCCTTTCACTTTCTAAACAGTCGGCCATTATGTGACCGATAGCATGCTCTTCTGCTTCAGTCCTTATTTTCTTTTTTTTGGCATTTACTTCCAGTAGTTGCCTGCAAATAATTTGCGCTTGTGCTGGTGCGTGTTTGCAGGCGGCTACATCTCCCGTCTTTCCGACTATATGTGCCTTCAAACGGGTTATTCCTCCAGATACCATCTTTTCACAGAAGTTGCATTTGACTTTGTTGTTACTATGTCGTTCACCGAACGACCATGCTGGATCTTCATTGTTCTTAGCCATTGCTGTTTAAGAATCTGATTTTTTTGATACATTTACACATTTTTGGGCAATTTATTACATGAAAATAGGGGATTAAATGATAAAATTAAAAAAAAAAATCATCTGCTGTGAACCTGAAACTTATTACAGTAATAACACACTACATAGTCAGAGGCTTCATTTAAAAAAAGAACCTGATTTTTTTGATACATTTACACATTTTTGGGCAATTTATTACATGAAAATAGGGGATTAAATGATAAAATTAAAAAAAAAAATCATCTGCTGTGAACCTGAAACTTATTACAGTAATAACACACTACATAGTCAGAGGATTCATTTAAAAAAAGAACCTGATGTTTTTGATACATTTACACATTTTTTCACAATTTATCACATGGAAATGGGGGATTAAATGATAAAATTAAAAAAAAAACATCATCTGCTGTGAACCTGAAACTTATTACAGTAATAACACACTACATAGTCAGAGGCTTCATTTAAAAAAAGAACCTGATTTTTTTGATACATTTACACATTTTTTCACAATTTATCACATGGAAATGGGGGATTAAATGATAAAATTAAAAAAAAAAATCATCTGCTGTGAACCTGAAACTTTTTACAGTAATAACAGAGTACATAGTCAGAGGCTTCATTTAAAAAAAGAATCTGATTTTTTTGATACATTTACACATTTTTTCACAATTTATCACATGAAAATGGGGGATTAAATGATAAAATTAAAAAAAAAACATCATCTGCTGTGAACCTGAAACTTTTTACAGTAACAACACACTACAAAGTCAGAGGCTTCATTTAAAAAAAGAACTTGATTTTTTTGATACATTTACACATTTTTTCAAAATTTATCACATGAAAATGGGGGATTAAATGATAAAATTAAAAAAAAACATCATCTGCTGTGAACCTGAAACTTTTTACAGTAATAACACACTACAAAGTCAGAGGATTCATTTAAAAAAAAGAACCTGATTTTTTTGATACATTTACACATTTTTTCACAATTTATCACATGAAAATAGGGGATTAAATAATAAAATTAAAAAAAAAACCTCATCTACTGTAAAATACTACTTTTTTTACAGTTCAAAAAACACTACTCACTGAGAGGGTTGGGTTAAAAAATATTCATACGTTTTGGGTACATTTACATATTTTTTTCATAATTTATCACATGAAAATGGGGGATTAAATGATAAAATTAAAAAAGAACCTCATCTACTGTAAAATACTATTTTTTACAGTTCACAAACACTAATCACTGAGAGGGTTGGGTTAAAAAATATTCATACGTTTTGGGTACATTTACATATTTTTTCGTAATTTATCACATGAAAATGGGGGATTAAATGATAAAATTAAAAAAAAAATCCTCATGTACTTTGAAACTGAAGTTTTTTACAGTACACAAATACTACTCACTGAGAGGGTTGGCTTAAAAAATATTCATACGTTTTCGGTATATTTACATATTTTTTCATAATTTATCACATGAAATCGAGGTTTTTGTTTAAACATTTTAAATTAATAATTACGTTGCATGAAATTTATAGTTTTTCACAGAACCTTCTTTCTAAAATCAGAGGGGTGTTTTATAAAAAAAAAAGCAACTTTTCCCAATAATTACTATTTCTTAATTCTTATAATGTTTTCTAGTACATTTTCACATTAGAAAATAAAAGAAAATGAAAAAAAAAACTAATCTGCATGAAAAAAAATATCATACATTCATAATAACTTCTATGCTAAATGTTTAAGGCTTTAAGCATAAATAAATCACTATCATTAATTAATAATCCATATTTCTAAAACAATAACATATTACAAAAAATACATTAAATATTAAACTATACATTAAAACCATAAAATATTTAGATCAGAAGGATAAAAAGTAAAAATGGAATAAAAACTTACATGAAAATGAAGATCAATATATTTCCAGTAGTTTGAACGGAATGATCTTCTAAGATAAGCTAATAATACACAAGTATTTCTAAGATAAGCCGGATGACCGTTTGTAAGATGGGGATAGGAGTTTGAAAATACCACTGCTGGATGAGTGAGTTTCGTAATGAATTTGTGGATGATTGAGGAGATGTATGCGGTACTAATATAGTGGAAGAGTTCGGTCGGTTCAGATCACGGGTTTCTCTAAAAATATTAAGAAATTCAGGCGTGGGAAACAGAAAGAATCGCACAGCCTGTTGGATGGGATATGATACAGGATTCCTGAGCGATATTTTGGACGAAATATCGCGCGATATATCGTCCGTGATATATCGCCCGATAATCGTTTAAAATATCGCCGATATTAATTTTTAATTAATATAATCTGAACCATTACGGACCGATATTGAGGCTTATCGGCCGATATTTTGGACCGATAAACGGTCCAAATATCGCCCGATATTTGTACCCAATATCGCCGATATCCAGTGGGTCCCACTACCGATAATTTTTTTTTTTTTTTAAAAAACCAGACTTTCCAGCCCGATAAATAGTATATCGGGCGATATTGCGTCCGATATACGGACCGATATATCGCCCGTATCGGCCGATATTGTATTATTTTTTTTTAAAAAAAAAACGAAAAAAAATGTAATATACCGATATTTGCCAATATCGGCCGATATTGGGGACCGTTTATTGTCCATATCGGCCGATATTCCAACTGTACGGCCGATACTTATCGTATCGGCCGATATTGATCGGTTTGTAAAAACCGATATATATCGGCCGATACGATATGTATCGACCGATATTTGCACCTTAGAGTGTAGTAACCATATATCAGGGGCTGATAAATGGGGAAGTAGGATTTCTTTAGGTAATAACGTAAACAGTCACAATATTGAATACCATAAACCCCAATCAACTTCACCAAGATTGATTACTGTCTCACAAAATCTTGGCATTGATTGATGCCAGCTACTAAAACGATTGATGACAGCTACTAAAACGATATCAGCCTCGTTTACATATTAGGTGCTAACCTTTGAAATTTTCGACTTTAAACACAAGCCTTTCAATTTTTTTCTCTCTCTTTTGACTAGACTATGACACTCACTTAATTCGACTTTGATTTTTAAATGAAACTGAGGTCCAATCCAAACATTGACTTTCACCATTTTCTCTTCCCATCCAAGCAATCTGGTAATGCAATGAATTTTCACGTTTCCTGTTACTCATTTGTTAAGTGTTAAGATACATTTAGATCTTATTAGACTATATTTAGATATTGATTTATTTAATTATTACTTATTAAAGATGTATCTTGTCTATCAGTGATTCCTTTTTATTTGATTTCCTTATTTGTATTCTCTTCACCTTATAAATAAGATAATAGAGTCCCTCCTTGATTAAAGATGATACAATATTATTTTACAGTTAAGTTTGTAGTTATGCATACAATAATTTTTTTTTTAAGTGAGAGATTAGAATTCTAGGAGAAATTAGACGTAAGTAAAACGACCAAAAATATTAAATTGTAAACTACATTGCTCGCTCTTACCCCACTAAATTCTCCAAACTAGAAGAAATGAACCAAATTTTTTAAATGTCGTCATGCTCGATCACCATTATATTATAGAAAGAAGCTATGAGCTCATGTGTAATGGGAGGTCTTCCAACAAACAAGTACCAACGCGGTGTCCGTCCCTTTCCAATCAGCATCAGCACTATGATTCTTGCACAATTTACTGTTGCAATTAATCTATCGTCAGTTTTTTAATTTTTATAGATTTGACAAAAAACTTAATGCAAGTAGCTTTAAGAATAGTACAAAAGCCATCTTTGTAGGCCACCTTCTTCAACATTTGATTTGCACGAGGATTGTTTCATTTTCCTTTGTACAAATGCCTTATTTGCCTGATGCAAGGGAATTGGTTTGTACCAATCAATCTGCTTATGTGATTTTCCTTTATGTAGATCATTCTATCCATGCACACCATGTTCGTGTGTTCTCTCTCTTTGCAGATTAGGGTTGTGAAAACCATTGGGTTCACATAGATCATACTTGTGCAAATTATCCATGCAAATCATGTGGTTCGTGCAAGTCATCTTTGTGTATATCATACTTGCGTAGATCATCCTTGTGCAAATCATCGGGTTCGAGCTTTGTGCAGATCATTGGGTCCGTGTAAATTACCTTTGCATTTAAGAGGTTTGGACACCTTGGTCTTAAAAAAAAATCATCTTCACATATCAAAGTTGCACAGATAATTCTTGTGCAAATTATTAAGTTTATGCAGATTAGGTTCATGCAGGTCACTTCTGTGCAAACCAATGGGTGTTTGAGAGTCATCTTTGGTAGACTATCGGGGCCATGCAAATCACCTCTGTGCAAATCTTCTTCATGTGGATTAATTTGCGTAGGTTATCTTTGTGCAAATTACAAGCTCCTTTTAGCCCATGTTCATGCAAGCCATTGGGTCCTTCCAAGTAACCTTTAGGCAGACCATCTAGTCCATGCAAAGACATTCGTACAGATCATTTTCGCTCCAATTATGTTTGTGCAAATCATCACCATGCAAATTGTTAAGTTCGTATAGATTATGTTTATGCATATTAGTTTTTTTTTTTTTTTTTTAAGTTTAAAGTATTCAAGTCCCTTAGAGCTCCAGATTAAGTTCTTGGAGCATGTGCAAATTTCCCTATCTATACACACCGAATATAATTAGGAGAGTGGCCCTTATATATTTATATAGATTACTTCTGTGTAGATTATTGGGTTCATGTAAATTAGTCTCTTTATTACCACTTTCCTTGTGCAAACTAGTCCTCTTTTGCAAATTAATTTGTTCGCGCAAATCATGACATCTTGTTTTGGTTCAGATTGATTTGCATTGCTTTAGATTTTGCGTAAGAGTTTGCACATTCAAATATCTTTTTCTTTTATGTTGGATTTGCATGAGTGTTTCTATGCAATTGAGTTTGATTTGCACACATTTGACTTTTGATGAATAGTTTATTTATTTAATGTAACATTCTTATCAATTTTGGTTTCGTCCATCAGAAATAATATACAATTTAAGAATCATAGGTTTATGGATACAAATTTAAATATTATCTTTTAATTTTAATTTATTTGTTTGGATTCAAGCATACCTAACACTCGGCCTTTTCAAATTTGTTCATTTAATTGATTCATTTGAATGTAAGAGAATTGTTCGAATGGGTCTATTTCGATTTGATGGATAATTTAGTCAACTCATTTATGTTTCAATTAGTTATTTAATTTAATTGTCCATTCAGACTTGAATCGGGCATTCAAATAAATCTCTTTAAAGCAGATGCTGGCCCTTAAATGATACGCTTGATTGGGCTTTCTTGAATGCTTGCTTGAGGTCAGTTGGTTTTGGTTAATGGTTCACTGACTAATGAGTTTACAATTTATCGCCCTATTTGCGTGTCATTTGTGTTGAGGTATTCGCCAAATATGTTCAACATCTCTTTCAAGTGCAGCGAATTTCTCCACTCCAATTGACTCCAAAGGGTACTCAGTTTGGCATTTTGCAATTCGCTGATGACATAACAATGTTTTCTTTTGCTAATAAAAAATTTGCCAAAAAAAAAAAATGGCTCTTGAGTTATTATATCATTGTGAAGCTGGTCAAGTTCATTATCGTCATCATCAAATGCCAATATCTCATCTATATAAAGTTGGCTTTATGAGCTCTTTTTCTCCAATAGATCCTAATATCCTATAATAAAGTTGATCAAGTTGTCACCTGGTTCTTTTTGTTAACACTTCCTCTATCTAAAGGCAATAAATCAAGGATAGCTTGAGTGTCTGTATTACAAAACCATGACTTGATAATATTCTTAAGGTAGAAGTCATTCTCAAAAGCTAGCTATTGAGAGAAAGATATCTTAAGTGTTATACAGAGTCATTAGTTTTACAAATTACAGTGTGATACTTTTTTGTCACTTCACACTCGCTCGCAAATGCAGCTTAGCCTTGCAGGTCCACATGGATTGAAAGAAGGGTGCCTTAAGTGTTATATATAGTCATTGATTTCACAAATTAACTGATGTTGTACTTTGCCCTCGCGTGCAGCTATATCCTACTACTGCACGCGAAACTTACTTTGATACAATGTAAGAAAACTATGACTTGGTAATATTATTGAGGTAGAACTCACTCTCAAAAGCTAGTTATTGAAAGAAGGGTGTATCAAGTGTTATATAGAGTCATTGGTCTCATAAATTAACCGATGTGGGACTTTAGTATGTAATCAGACAAGTAACATCTTACTTCTTGGTGTTACATTTGGGTCTGACCAAGAATGATTATCATGATGAACATAATGTTTTTCTAAGGATGGATAAAAACCAGGTAGGTGGGACGTGTGGGATCCATATCTTAAAAATCCAAATTATTTATGTGTATCATTTTTTATTTTGTGAAACTACTAGGCTCACAATTGGATGGATTAAATGAGGCAGGTGGGATAAATTTTAACCTAATCAAGTATTTGTTATATGATCTATCCAATTGTGGGTTTAATAGTTATACAAAATCTAAAAGAGTAAAATGAGCAACATACACATAGCAAGACTCTCTAACAAGACATGACATTAAATGGTTGATGGGTGCCATCTAATGATGTGACCATCACAACAAATCATGAAGATCTATATGAAAATGGTGGGATCCAATTTGACTTCATAGACAAAATTGCACTCCAATTCCACTCAAGAATCGACGGGGGAAGAGTGGGCCCTACAAGATTTTCAATGAACCCACTTTCATGCAATTCTGAGCCCAAATTAGAGAGATATTGACCAAGAGGTGTTTTGGGCCTCAAAAGCCGATGATTTGAAACCCATTTGCTGCATACAATGCAGACATCCGAATTCCACATCATCGCCTAAATGGAACCACATGACAATGAATCTTGCATGAATAGAAGGAGATGGACGCATGAACTTGCTTGGGACCAAAAAACCAAATTAGAAATTGGAAAATAGCAACAATTCTTCCCTGGGTGTGTGGCTGATTTGGGAGAACAGCATAACTAGGATTGTAACTAAATTCGCCCATGGCTAATTGGAGTATATGATGTAATTTTTATTTTTATTTTAAAACCTTGAATAATGTAATAATTCCACATGGAAAATGACCTTTGGTTGATGTTGTAATTTTATACTTATACTCGTAAGCACACGAACCATAAATAGTATAGCATATGAGTGCGAGGTCGAACCCAAGAGAATTATGGAAAATATATTCAAAAAATATTACAAAACATATCCAATTATAAATTTTGGAATAAATTCATTTAAAACATGCAATTGTGGAATTAATTTAGAAACTTAAAAACAACCTGAACCTAACCAAGATTTAATTATAACATTTATATTCAATTCCAACTTCGTTCTATCATTCGAATCGGATTTGTAAACATAGAAGAATAAAGAACAAATTACATCAAAATATTTACATTGGAAAATGGATTGCAGTTTTATGGAGACATTATTATCAATATTTTAAAAATAAAATTGAAACTTAGACCATAGAGCTCACATGTATTAACGAATAGTGATTCAAATCCTTCATTCATAATTAATTTAATTAAGACAAATATGAGTCTCATTAATAAAAAAAAGATCAAATTAAACCTTGGGCTTAGAAAAAATGCATCATAAAATTACAATTCTAAATTCTTCATCTACTCTTAAAAAGAGTCTTAGAACGGAAAATTAGTGTCTAAACTATCCAAAAAATCAGATGTTTAAGATGAAAAAACATACATTCATCTATGTTTTAAAAATAGAAAACCATGAATCTAAAAGCGTTGTCTCAATCTTATTAAAAAAATTGAATTTGGAAATTAAAAAAAAAGCCAACCCGAAACCCCTTGCGATTTTCGAAAAATCACAAAGCCTCTATTTTTTTTTTTTATCTCCTCTTCCTTCCTTCCTCTTCTGTGCCAAAGCCTTCAATCTCCAATGCCAAATTCGAATTTCAATGTGTACCCATGGCCCCTATTTATAAGAGAGATGAGTTAAAATGGCCGGTTCGGATGGGTTAGGGTTTTGAAGAATGGATGGTTAGGATTTGATGAGGCAAAAGGAGGCTAGGGTTTAGGGTGACTTAAAGAGTCCACGGAGCATGGGGAAGTGAAGGAGGAGTGGGCGGAGGATGCAAGGGGACGACCAAGCTATTAGGGTTTTGCGATGGAGTTGCTTTGGAAATGGGTGTTTGCACATTAGGGTTTCATGCACATGTGGTGTTGGCTCTAGGGTTTCTCCTTAAGTTATTGCTGCACTAGCATTTTCCATAAGTTGTTGCCGCATTTTGGAGTGAGCTGTACGTACATGGAGTAGGGTTTTGCGCTAACATGGAGTGTATGCGAATGAGGTTTAGGGTTTGCCGCATGAGATTAGGCGCATATGACTTAGGGTTTTGCAAGTGTTGGCGCATATGGTGTAGGCGCAATTTGGAGTTTCAAGTTAGGGCCTTTCCATGAAGTTTGTGCATGTGGGATTTGGACTTTGGGTTTTGCGCATATAGGATTTGGAAATGGGTCATGGCACGGATGTGGCTTTGGGCTTCATGTGGATGAGCTTGGATTGCGGGTCTCTTTGAGTGTGGTACCACATGGACCATGAGTTATGGGCTTGAACTTGGATCATGGGCCTTTGATGGGCTTCAACGCTTCATAGACTTCATTGGGCTCTGAATCTTCATGGGATTTTTAAACAATTATTTCACCACTTATATTAAATTCTAAAATGTATTGAAGAAATCCAAACTCTCATAAATGGATTTGATTAGTCAATTTACAATAAAATCTTAAAGTGTGGCAAAATAATTATTAAAAAATCCAGACTTTCTAAATTCAGCACTTTCAGCACAAAACTTGCATTCTCGGTTTTCTTCTGATTTCTTGTATTTTCCAAATTCACCTACAAGACTCAAAAATACTATTAAACATATCTAATATACACAAAATCAAGGGCTAACTAGTACAAATATTAAGGGTAAAATAGTAATTTTACTGTGTTCATCAGTTGAAGCCTAGATTAGCTATAAGTTCAATTAGAAATTGCTTGGGCATGTAAGTTACATAGATTAGCAAGTTTAATATTTTATTATTGAATTTTAAAGATTTTAGTTTTTCCAAATTATATAAATACAAGGCTTGGGCATCCCATGTAATTCACAATTCAAGTTCAAGTCAATTCAAGCAAAGTTTGCTTTGGGTCTCTCATTTGGCGGAGAGTCTTGTTATGCGTTATTTTAAATTTCATTTTCAGTTTATGTTGATTTAATTCTGATTTATGCAAGTGTTTTAATTGCATCTAGAGTTTTTAAGTGCTCAATTGATTGAATTAGCATTGCATAATTGGGATTGAATTTCATATTCAATTTGGATTCAATTAAATTTTCACTTGGTTGAAGAATTTTTCATGGTGTTGATATTTTTTTTTTTTATAACTGAAGGTGTCCAAGTGTCTCACCCAACTAGTCCTTCAGGGTATGTGAAAACCTCTAATGCTGCACACACCACGTAAGTCTATGGGGACTGACACTTCACTGGGGTTGAGTGTGAATCAAACACAAGACCTTACTTCGTGAGGCGAGCATCTTGACCGTGAGACTAACCCCTTAGGGTTTCGCATGGTGTCGATTTGTCCTTGAGTGTTTGACCTAATTCATTTTTTTGGTGTGAAATTGGGGTTTTGATTCATCCATTTGAAGCTAATGTTATCAGAATCGGATTGGGCAAGGTTCAACCGCGACCGTTGTCTTTGGGGTTTAGTTTTCTAAAAAAAACCTTATGAGAAATTAAACCGCAAAAAACCTTTGTGAACTGCGGTATACCACGATTTTACTAATTAAAATCCAAATCGTGGCCTGCGGTTCACTTGGAAATTGAAATTTTTAGGATTGGTGGTCGAAAAATTTGAAAAAAAAGAGGAAAGTGGAAAGAGAGTGGAGAAAGAAAAAGAAGTCCCAATCTCTACGAGCCACTGAGTACTTTCAATTTCTTCTTATTGTGTGTTTTGGATGGTTGACACTCCTAACAAACTTAATTTGGATTAAATGTGCGTTAGTGGACTCACAACCATTACCCTTTTTTTTTTCCTTGGAAAAATAAAAACTAGAGTTCAAAATATCTTGCGTGTATTTTATTTTAAATAAAAATTTACGCGTTCTCCATTCTTACAGATATAACGCTAAAACTCTCCGGACTACAGTGAGGAGACTCAACTTTCTCTCTATTTCAATTTATTTGAAACCTTTAACTCTAGGACAATAAATGGGACCCATGGACATATACAGATGGAAAATATTAAGTGGGACCAGAATGTGAGAGCTGACATCTCTTACTTCTAAGGGATGTACTTTTGTTCTATTGATAGAACAGAAGCATGAAATGGTATCAGGAAGTTGATGCCTAGTAGTCTATAACGCAGTATGAAACCTATTTATGTGTCTAGAGATTAATAGGTTTAAATGAATTGGATGAAGGCGTGAGGATGTCAGTAGTCAATTCAAATTGCTACATATGGTATATTGTGTTGATTCTTTGTGCATGATTGTAATTTGAATATTTCGGGTCTTAAGATCGGAACTGTAAAACCATCTGTTGAGTGGTATTCTCCAGTGTAAAACCTTATGCAAAAAGGGCACATGGAATGAGATAAGAAAATAACATGGATTGTGAACTGTCCCCAGACTGTGGGAAGTTATTAAAACTTGGTACATGAGAAATTGGCTTCACGCACATGACCGTTGGGTCGTAATTGCCCGTTTGGCCGTGATTGACCGTTGGGTCATAAAAGCTCTCGCAAGATATTGCATTTTAGCCATGTCGGGACTTAATATAGTTGAGGACTTAGTGGTTCCTCATTTTGATATTAGCGTGAAATTCTAAAGGCAGATATTGGTGAGATGATAGTGATGAACTATGAATAAATGATAGCTTGGTATTGAGAATGCTAGAGATGAGCCATTGTAAATTAATATCTCCAGATATTTGAGGTGGTATAACTGGATTATATTTCTATAATGTTATACTGTGATATTTGTTATTTGTTGAACTATCTTCACTAGGCTGCTAGTTCACGTCCTTTAGAATACATGATATGTACCTGAGGAACCCCAAGTGTTGCCATAGGAGATGAATCTGTGGAAACCATCATATTTCCTGCAGATGGAAAATATGTTTAATTTTGTTATCTTTCATGTTATAATAATTATGTCACATGTGGCATAAAATCTAAACATGTATAAACCATTATGTTTCTGTTAGCTACTCTAACATGTGGAATGTCAAAGCAATTATATTTTATGTGATGGTGTGTATAGGAACGTGAGAGTTTGGATTGGACCAAAATACATGGGTATTTATTAGTGCAAATTTGCCAATTTCGAGGCCCTCAAAATAGGCTTTGAAGGGCACGAGATTGGTCAAGGGGCTCCTATTGGGAGCAATACAATTTTACAGTGAGTGTCTCAGATCGAAGGGCTCAAACTTTGTCGAGGGTCTCGAACAAACTATAGTTCAAGGGCCTCAGAGGATCTGGAGGGGCATGACTTGAAAGTAAAGCAAAAATACAGAATTGTTTACAGTTAGAGAGGCTCCAGGATTCTCGAGGGGCTCGACAATGACAGCTGAATCGTTTAACCTAGAGTAAACGTAGATAGACGTTTGACATGTTCTATTATGAACTTTAGATGAGCTTGCTTAAAGGCCCATAGAGCATTGTGAAGTGTGGTTATATTAAAAAAAATTAGTCATATTTTGTGCCCACAATCGAGTCAGGGCATGACAGACTCTTTTACGTTTGAAATGAATCGCATATTGCATTTAATACCTAAAATTGGAGAACCTTTAACTCTATGACAATAAATGGGACCCATGGACATAATAAGATGGAAAATACTTGAACAAGACCAGAATGTGAGACCTAACACTGCTTACATATAAGAGATATAATAAGTTCTAACTTGTAGAACGTAAGCATATAATGGTGTGGGGGAGTCAAGCCCTAGCAGTCTATAAACGTTGTATGTGACACGATTATGTGTCTAAAGATTAACATATTAATTGAATTGAAAGAACACATGAAGACGTTAATATTCAATTCAAACTTGCAGATGGAAACATGGTATTATGTATTGTATATTTCTATATATGTATCTTTCTATAAGGCTTAGATAAAATAAGTTGTAAAACTGGTACTATGAACACATACGGCTGTGTGCCCACTTGAATATGGCTTTTTATGTGAAGTCCTAAGGCAAATGACACATTATACAATGATGAATGCTGTGATAGGTGTTACTGCTTTTTACTTTATGTAGATGCTATATTTTTGCACCTATATAATAAACCCTGGAATGTGGGGGACTTATCAGCTTATATAATTTTAATTTTAACACTTTTCTATTGTGGTATATATATTGAATGTGATATACTGATGCATTATATGCATTTCCATGATGGTATGTGTTAGTAATGGATGATATACTGAGTGAGGAAATTATGCTGAGTGTATTGGAGATATTATGATGGGTTAATGATAATTGCATAATTGCTACATATTTTATATCCAAATTACAATTATTACTATTTAATTTTATTTAATTTTGCCTAATTAGTTTATTTTTGTGCATTTTTAGAGATAAGAGTAGTCCAACCGTAATACAATCATTGAACGTAATGAACCCGACGCGGGTTCAATTGAAGATGAGCTAGTCCAATTAGACAAAGTGGACAAGTTTGTTCTCCAAATTCATGCACGGACTGATGGCGGGAAGAGATGCCCCATTTTGAATGCCATGTCATCACATTGTGGGTCCACTTCTATTGGCATCATAAATCTCGTCACCCTAAGGACCCCACTTTGACTTTCAAATCATGAACACCTTAGGAAGGGGGTACACGAGTAACGCCAGATACCCCCGTTTGATATGGAGGGAGTAGAGCTACAAGGTTCTACTTTTACCTCCCCCTGGGCATATTTGAATACCCTTTGATTGGGAGTGGTATTCATCAAATGAATGCCTCTCCCTCCCTCTTTCCTATTCCGCCCTCTCTTCCTTTTTGTTTGAACTAGTGAACTTTTTTTTTTGAACGGCCAGTTTATGAGAGGTGTTTGAGCTTAAAAAATAAATCTAAAGAAAATAATAATTAAAAAGTATTAATATGATAAAGTTGAGTCAATATATATTTTTAACTTAATTTAATTATGATGATTATATAAAATAAATGTTATTTAAATATCATTATTCATGTGATTTGAATAAATAATATATATAGTTGACAAAAAAATTCACTTTCAGCTTCTATTTTATTCTATTTAAATAAAGTGATTATACAATTTTAATAGGATCAATTTCTTTTAAATTCATACATAAAAATTACTTTTTAATTTTGTAAGATAAATAGACCTTACAATCACATAGGGCCGATACAATCACGTACCAACTAATACTTAAAATATGTCATTCATAATTATTGATTGAAATGCATTACAAGTTCTTATTTTAGGTTGCAAAATTGTAGATTCTCCGAAAAATAGAATTTTGGTAGAATTCCTTACCTTAATTAACGACTATTTAGAAAAAAAAAAATTGGTCATTTAAGTAAGACTTCATTTGTACATATTATGAGTTTCTACGTAGAGTTCTTTTAAACTATTATAATAGTTTATTATGTTATATATTTCAAGTTGAACAAATTATGAATTTTTATGAAAAGTTGTATTGACTTTATTTATTTATTAATCTTTAAAAAAATAATATGTAAAAAATATTTTTTCTTTATCTCACTTTTTAGTGTTAGAATATAAGTGTTTCTTTAAAATTATAATTATTAAAAAGAATCTATAAAAATTATATAATATTATTATAAGATATATTGTTATTTTTAATTGATGAATATTATTTAATAATTATATTTCATAAAATTATATTTTTATTTTTATATTATATAAATATAGTAAAAATTATTAATATATTAGATTACAAGTGTTTAGGATTACTAAATAATATTTTTTTACCGTAGAGTACATTTTCACTTTATCAATATAATTATCAAAGAAGATAAAAGAAGATAAAGGTGACAACATGCATAAAAGTAACCCTTTTTATTACACTCCCTTAATACCCATCCCTTATTACACCCCTTGAAAATTTATCTCCATCCAAACGCAACCATAGTTGAAATAAGGAAGATCAGTATAGAGGGAAGGAATCCAGCGTTATCTAGAAACCATGGTGAAATAACGTATGTAGCTGTGGGCGAACATCTCGCTCAAAACCCACTTAAGCAAAACAAGTAAACAACTATAGCAGCTGGACTCTCACCCTCCAACTCAACCAAACCAGGGACAACGGCCAAATCCAAGGAGAAAGAAGGAGAGAACCTGCGCAAACCGAGACCATGGGTCAGCATCAGTCAAAACTCACAGTGTCATTAGGCGAGAATAAGGGCCGTGTTTGGATGAGAGATAAATTTTATAAAGGTTATTTGTAGTTATTTTTATCAAAGTTATTTTCAATTTTATTTGATTTTTTTTTAAAGTACAAAAAAATAAAAATGATTTTTTTATTTTTATCCTTTCATTTTTAAATTACATATAGAAAAACATAGATATCTAACTGAAACCCCAACTTAAATATTTTTATCCTTTTGTTACCAAACCAAGATTACCTTATTACCGTCATCCAAACGCAGGCAGGTGAAGCTGGGGATAAAGGAGGAGAAGACGCTGGTACAGCTGGTTGGATAATCAGATTCACAAGAGAAGGGCCGTCTAGACCATAAGGTGAGTTAGGCGACCGCCTTAGGCCCCCAATTAACAAACTCGTACTCCTTACCGCAGGGCAAGGGTAAGGCGATTATGGCCGCCCTAGGCCCTCTGTTTATAAGGGCCCAAACGCAAGCTTTTGTCATCCTCTCGTAGAGCGGCGGCAACGGCAACGGCGGCTAGGGTTTTGAGGGTTATCACCGTTAGCACAGAGTGAGGTGAGGGAGAATGGGAGATAAGGATATGATAAAATATGGATTTCTTTAGACAGAAGTTCTTACAAAATCACACCTGGGTTTTAATTAGCTCTCTCGTGAGCACCCTTTTAGTGATTTTTTGTTTTAAACATTATTCAAAGTTTTAAAGATTTAAAGATTATTTTTTTATACTCTCATTTATTCTATTATAAATATAAATAAATAAATAGAATACTTGGGAGGCAGAAAATTTGACCCAATAAAATATGGTTATCTAGATTAGTTACATGGAAAAATTCAATTCATTTTTAAGGTTTTTCATTTGATATAAATTTATAAAATGGTAATTCAAATAAAAAGTAATTACATGATTATTTGTTGTCTATTTATAATTTTACAATGATATTAAGAAATTGTAATAGATTTTTGTACTGCAGAATTTTGGTATTTGAGTAGGTTTATTTTTTAATTAAATCCTTAAGACTCGTTAAATTCGACATACATTAATAAATCTGAACACATATAAGATATAATAGCCTACCAGAGCGACCCATGCTAAAATTTTATTATGATTTTACAGAAAGTCACAAAAGTCAATCGATTTTCAGTTTATTTAGCCATTATATATATAATAAAAATACAACTGGTATATTTTCTTTCTTCTTTTTTTAATTACTTAAAATTCAATTTTTAATCACTTGATTTTACTTGTAAAAGTCATATTTTATTTTTTCATAAAAAACATTGTTTACATTAAATTTTATTCTAACTCATCTATTAAACATTAATTAATAATTTACTATTATTTATAATATAATATTCATATCATGGGTTTGACTGGATTTGTTCACAGTTGAATCTAGTTGGACCATGGACGGTTTGCTAGCATTGTCGATAACAATTTTTTCAAAAAAAGAAGTTTTCAAAATTAAATTGATAAAATCTTATCTACAATCAGTAATGTTAGAAAAAATATTAAGTAAATTAGTCATATTATTAATTGAAAATGATTTTTTAGTAAAATTTAAATATAAAAATTTAATTAATAATTTTATATCTTAAAAAGTAAGTAAAATAAATTTTAGATAAATTAATTTTATTATATATAATTAAATTTTTAATTAAATATTATTTATAATAATATGTTAAATATAAAGAACACTCCATCTATAATTTTTATTTTAATCCTCAAGTTGTATCGAGATGACCGTGCACAAGACAGATCAAGCAGCAATATTTGCTAAGTCCGACATGCATTGGAATCAGTGGAATTGATTTTTGGAAAACTAAACTGATTAAAGGACCCACAACAGCTGCTTGAGGAAGATTGGAGAAGGCCACGTGCATCTTTATGTGCATGTGATGAGAAGATAAGCGTATGCAGAAAAGATAAGACGAAGTGAAGAACCCAAAAGATAATGATTCAGAGATTACCAGAGAAAATGAAGAAGAAATCTGTATCTAGAACCGTGGGACAAGCCCATCTAATAATTAGATTTTATCCTTTTATTTTATTAGTGCTGCGTTTGTTTAAAGTGAATTGAGGGGGAATATGGGTAACTTTCAGATTGCTTAATGGGAGAATAAAGGTAAAAAATCTAAATTTTATCTCTTATTTGATAAAACTTTCAGTAGTGTTTATAAAACTTTTGTCTCTATTTTTTATCATATTCTTCTTAATTCCTTTCATAGTTTTGAATGGAATTCAATACAATTCAAATTTTAATCTAATATCTTTATTTTTAAAATTTATTAATTTATTATAAAAATAATTTGAATAAAAGAAATAAAATATTTTCAACATTATATTTATAAAATAAAAAATTTATTTCAATTTTATCTATTTGATTTAAGTAATTAAATTTGATAGAGAATAGAAATCTTCTTTTCAATTATTTATTTTCAGTTGTTTAAATTTTAAGATTTTATGTGCTTTACAAGACTAACTTTATATAAATTCTGGTACTAATAAATTATTTTTATTTATAAAATTAATAAATCTCATATCATTATCAAATATCATTCAATTCAATTTGAGATATAAGATCTTAATGAGTCACTTATATTAGCATACAGTGTCATTTTTAGAAATAAAATATTTTTCGTGCAATTTCAGTTGGTGAATTCAAATTCGACTTACTCTACTGTCTAATATTAGTTGGTTAATCTGAACAATTTAAATTTGGGTTGGTCACAATTTTTTTTTTAATTTGAGTTAAAATAGAATTATGCTTTATAAAACACTCTCCTAATTCTTTTATCACTATGTGATGATTTTTTAAAATTATTTCTTTATAATTAATATATTTTAAAAGTAGATATTTTCTTTTATAAATGTCTCTTCGCTTAAACGTATCAATATAATATTTCTAGGTCAAATTATGCACTTAATTAAAGTAGTTCGACTATGGCCCAATTTAAAGAGACCTAAATTAGTTTACTCAGGGGTCAAAATATCGGTTAGGCCGATATATTAGCGATATTATTCTCTCTCTTTGCGATTTTTTTTTAAAAAAAAAGAAAAATTACATAAAATTAAGAAAATTATGAATTTCATATATATATATATATATATAATTTTCTTTTTAAATATCGGTCATTTATATATTCAAATAATTTTTTTAAGTTAAAATGATGAAAAATAACAAAAATTGTAAAAAAAAAAATAGTTACACATCTGAAATTTCTCCTAATTACATGAAAAAGTCTCCAAATCTCTTCAATCAGTTTCCAGCTAATCACAGTCAACCATTCATATCAATAGAAGAAAGAATGAAAAGAAGAAAAAAAATAAAAGGAAAAATCAAAAGGACCAAACCGTGTGCAAAATTGAACAAAATGGAAAGAAATCAAGCAGTGGACGGTTGCAGCTAGCATAATCAAGTGACAAGATGTTGTTCAATCAACCAAGATTTTGGCCGATGAAATCGGGATCATGGACAGACAAGAATCAAAGAATAGAAAAGGAAGGAACGAAAGAGTTGCTGCCAAGCCAATGAAAGAAGTGAAAGAATGGAAAGAATAGGAAATAAGACCATCCCGCAAACACTGAGAAATTGTAATTTCTGAACGTTAGTGATTGTAATTTCTATTTGCAAATTCTAAAATTTAGTGATTCTAATTTCCATTTGCAAATTCTGAACATTAGTGATCCTAATTTCCATTTGCAGTAAGCCAGTAAGGCAAATTGTGAATAAATTAGTGATTCTAATTTTCATTGATGAAGTCATAACTGTCCACTAAAATTTAGTGACTAAATTAGTGCTTCAAATTGTCAACATTTAACATATTTGAATTTTGAAAAGGACCTCAATTCATTGTAACGACTCAAATTTCTCCATTCATAGACTGTGATTCCATTTAAATTTCTCTGTCAAATAAATATGAAAATCACTCTCCTAAATCCTAATGATCCCTAATTATCTTGTAAATCACAACTACACAGCCAGAATTTCGGGTAAAACATGTGCTAAAATTTGAGCTGAAATTTTGGAAACCCACCCATTAATGAAAACACACTCAATTAATGGCTCAATTTAATTTGAAATATCGGCCAATAAGATCGGAAAGGTAATATTTTTTTCCTTTAAAAAAAATTAGGTGATTTTATCTTATATCTGCCGATTTTATTTTATTTTTATTTTTTAGAATAAAAAAATATATGCCGTTATATCTATATTGTTTTTTTCAAAAAAATTCGATATTAATAATATCAGCGGATATCGGCCCGATATATATGGGCGATATATCGGTCGATATTTAAACTGTACGGCCGATACAAATCGTATCGGCCGATATACATCGGTCTAAAAAATCTGATATTTACACCCCTGAGTTGACTTGAATTAAAAATGAGAGAATTTTAAAAATAGATTCAGTTATAGAGTCCAACATGGATGTATGAAATATTTTCACTTATAAATGAAGTTTTAGGCTTTCTTACTCAATTTCACAATTTTTTAAAATTTTTACAAAAAAAATTGTATGTATTATAAGATATATTGTTAATTTTTATGGCAATTTCTATGGGAAAAAATTCCAATGTTGTAGAGAAAATTTTATTTTTACTTTTTTTTTATATTATATGAATTTATTAAAAATTATGGATTCCCATAAAATTGTTAATGTATCATGTTTCCCTTGCTTACCGTTATGAAACAAGATTTTTTACCCTTATAGTAAGTTTTAACTTTTCCACTGCAATTACCAAACAAGATAAGGGTAACACTTGCAAAGGGTATTTATAATTGATTACCCACCCCTCGTTACTACCTCTAATTACCCACAATTGTAAAATTTACCCCTCATCCAAACGTAGCCTAGGTATTATAAATAGACAGTGTTGGCCGAAAGTGGGAGTTAGACTTTTATGATTAAAATATTCAAGCTTATATCTTATTCTCCCATGTTTAGTGAGTTTAGTCATTTTGTATTTAATTTGTTTTGTCTCTTGAATTAAAGTTTAACCCACTTTTCAAATTGAATTATTAAAAGAAAATTAGACTTAATCCGATTTCGAGCTGAATTAATATTCTTTGTGTCGGTAACTTTAGTGCATTTAATTTTATTTAATTGTATTAATCTCTATAGTTGAACTCTCGATTCCTTGTTATCTCGAGAACACCTAGTCTTTTTGGTAAGATTAATTCCGTTGAGCATTGAAATATTACATTTTTATCCCTGATTATTGGACCAGTTAACCCTCAATTTTGTATATACTGATGCATTTAATGTAGTTTGTCAGTTTTATAGTAAAAAATAGAAAGTTCAGGAAAATCAAGCTAATTCAATGGAAAATTGCAAGTTTAAAGTTTAAAAGTGAAGGCCTAGAATTTTTATAATTATTTCATGCCACCTTTTAGGGTATCTTCATGTAAATTAATTAATCTAGATCCTTTTATGAGAGTCTAAGATTAATTCATAATTTTTCGATTTTAAGTGGCTGAATAATTATTTAATTTTAGATGTTAGAAGCTGCAATCCAAGTGCCAAAGCTTGAATTTTAAGTCATTGGGCCAAGACTCACTTCAAATGGGCCAGTCCACATGCAAGTCCATCTGCATTCTGTCATTGGACTAGGCCAATATGCAAGCTCAGTCCAACTAAGGCCTAAGCCCTCAAATCCAATTCCAGTGGGCCTAAGTTGAGGTCTAGATCCAAGTCCAAATCCAAGCCAACTCCATGGTCTATGTTTGAATTTTACCTAAGCCCAACCCAATTATCTATGGCCAAAACCCATAACCTAACTTTACATCCACACCATCGAATTTCTACCTAAGATCTTAACCCTCCATCTCACATACTAAATTAGGTCAAACCTTAGATCCACCATCAAATCTAACCCATTCATTCATTTATCATTAGATCTAGGTCATCTATCATCATCATGATCATTTTTACCTTAGATTAGTATTCATCCATGCATCACCTACTAATTCATGCATTCATTTCATACATTGACCATTAGAGCCATTAGATATTAGGTCATTTAATCACATCTCTTCATTCATTTCTTAGAAACCCTAGAGACTCCACATGCATCCATCACATATACACATTACCTTAGATTTGGGTCATGCATTTCATTAATCATCTAGGATCAACCTTTGAATCCAAACCCTCCATCAATCATCTATCCAGTTCTATAATTATTTTTACCCAAAATACCCTAGAGCCATGGATCTTAACCTCAAGTAATCACATCCATTCATTCATTTAACCCTAAGTGTACACAACTTGAAGAACAAGCTAGCCTCCATGCGCATAAGCCACATCATCCATTGCCTTATCACTCCACACGATTTTAGCAATTATTTTTCTTCATGTTTTTAACCCATTTTCCATCTAGATTCATTCATGCCTCATCACCTCCTCATCATCTCCAAAATCCACATGATTTTGCTCAATCCTAAATCCATTCATGTGCATATTGTATTAGGTTGACCTCTGTAACATCTCGGATTTTTCAATGCATTAATATATTGGATTCTCTTGATTTTAAATTATTAAATTGGTTGAATTTAAGAGTCATGGATGTAATGGATTTTAGATGGGTAAGAATTGGGTCAATGGCCCAACTATGATCCAATGGATTATGGATAGGGTTTGATTGCAAGTAATTGGGTAAATGTAATTAATTGGGTCAATTATCCAATTGGGATCCAATGGGTCAAAGTAAATGAATTTTGGAAAGTAAATGGGTAAAGGTTTAATTTAATTGGGTCATGTACCCAATTAAGACCCAAGGCATGGGATTCACCTCATCAAGTGAGGTGGCATGTGTATGAGGTGGCGTATGAGTGACATGGCCAAGTGGGACCCCAAATCCACCTCATCAAGTGAGGTGGCAAATGATTAAGGTAACATATATGGTTGGCTAAGCCATGGTTGACTTGGTCAACTATGGGTGCGTTCAAAAGGGTTAAATAAAGTGAGTTAAGATAAGGAATTATTTAATTAAGAAATAAATTCAAGTCTTGAGTTAAGAGTTGCATGGATGAGTTCAATAATACTTGAGTTGGGGGTTGAGTCAAGATGGAAGTTGGGGAGACTTCCATCTCAAGTGAGTCAAAGGGAGATGGACGGTTTCCATCTCATGGGAGAGGAAACCCTAGGCATACATGTTGGGAAGGGGGGGAAAACCACTAGCTTAAGCCATGTGTCTCCTTGGTTAAACCAAGGGACACATGGAAAAGACCAAATACTAATGAGGGTAGTTGAGAGGTTGTGGGCTGATTTTGAAAAAGAAAACTCCACCCCTTTGGCCAACCACTCTTCCTAGACCAAGAGGATTTCCATCTTCTTCCTCTCATCTCTCCCTCTCTCCCTCTCTCAACCTACATCCTTGGCCAATTGCATCCCTAAGAAACATAGAGATTTCCTCTCTTCCAATCTCATCTCTCTCCCTCCCATTTTCGGCTCTAGACTTGGAGAAACCGAAAGAACAAGGACCTTGGAGAAATCGGTGAAGGAACAAGGAAGGAGAAGGACTGAAGAGTAAAGTTTCAAATTTAAAGAAAACGAAGGAGACGGGGAAAGAAGGTAAGGTTTATGCTTCATGGTATTAAATCTAAAAAAACTAAGGGAACCATGGTTTCGGCTATGGAATGGCCGAAACCATGGTTCCATATTTGATTGAAAAGATGGCAAAAAATTATGCTGAGGCCATGGACTTTGAAATCCATTCAAGGAATGGTTAAGTGTTTGGAATAAAAAGAAAAAGACCCTAACCTTGTTTGGAGCGTAAGATAAATGTGTTTAAATGAGATATGATGATAATGACCATGTTTAGACAAGATTAAAGAATGAATCTCATGAAGAGTAGATTTATAAATAATCAAACAAATGAGGACTGATCACGGATGGCACTGTCTGCGGACGGGTATCACTGTCAGGGGACGGGTTTTTATCGTCCGCGGGACGGGTTTCTATCGTCCGCGGATGGGTAACAGACAAGAAATTTTATGTTGTCTGCGGACAGGTTGTATGGCAGTAGGACGGGTTTTTGCTGTCCGCGGGATGGGTTTTTACCATCCGCGGACGGGTTTTTATCATCCGCAGGATGAGTAGTGGACGGAGACTGGGTGATGTCCGCGGGACAAATTTTACCATCCGTGGACGGGTTTTTATCATCCGAAGGATGGGTGGCGGACGGGAACCCCATGAATGATTTTATGAGTCCATGAATGGTTTTATGAGTCCTTGAATATTTAAAAGTTATTTGATTAACTATGGATTATCAAGTTAAGAAGTAAAAAGAAAAGAATGATGGTTGACGCGCATTGTTTTGAAATAAAACAAGGAGTAAAAGAGGGTCAAAACCAAGGAGTGAGGTTCAGCCATGTTGTATGGCTGAACCCCATTGATGGGTCTTGGTGAACATGAACATAGTTTAGCCACGTGGTATGGCCGAACCCCGTTGAGGGTCTTAACCGGTTTAAGGATTATGATGCGTAAATACGATTGAAATGAAAAGTTGATTTTTAAATTGATATATGTGTATGATTAATAAGGTAAAGAGGCGTGTTTCGCTTTCACATGACGATTAGCTATTGTTCGTACGAAATAAGAAAAAGGATAGTAAATCGGACTTGGGTAGGATTCCTACCTTATTGAAATAACATGTGGATCTTATATGGTTTTGTATTTTTCCAACATGATGACTTACTTTGAATTATGAAATATATGTGTATGAACTGTTTTGATGGCACATTGTAATTTGAAAAGGGATAACATCTTTGCACTTAGCATCTCATGCATAGCATGGGAGGGAACATATGAGAGGAGTCCACACTCCATTTGGGGTATTTGATAAACAAAATTGGGAGGAATCCACACTGATTCCAATTGACTTACGGGAAGAGATATATGATGTGTGAAATGTAAGAGGAGTCCACGTTCTATTCGGTGGGACCGATTAACATACGTGGGGAGAGCTATATGATGTTTGAAATGTAAAAGGAGTCCACGCTCCATTCGGTGGGACCGATTAACACACGTGGGGAGAAATACATGATGTTTAAAAAGGAAGTGGGTGGGGGATCATTGGCATATGATCCATGACATGGCATTACATTGGCATGATTTGATATGAGTACAATGCACTGTTTTAATACTACAAAAGGTTTTATAAGTATGATATGTTTTTCTATATTGATGTTATACTAATCCCATGTACATGACCCTACTTGGAACTTCTATTGGGCGCGTTGACTAATGCCCTACTTCTACCTTAGATGATGGTATAGGGAACGAAACGGGCGATGGACGTGAAAGAAGCCAAGCTTAGGAGCTTGGATAGTTTATGCTTATTTTATTTAAGTTTTATTTTGGACAATGTAATTTGAGATAATTGCATTTTGGGACTGTAATAACTTAGATATTATTTTGCTATGCTTTGACGTTACATTTGGATAATTAAGTTCAGTTTATTATATGGTGATTAACTTCCTTGCTAATTAATGGATAGGAATAGTAATTCTAATCATATGATAATTCCACAATGTGTTTATTCCGCAAGTATAACTTTAATGCGTGTGAACCGTTTTAGTGGACTCGGTCTATGCATACGTATCATTGGCCAGTTAAGGGTCAGGCTTTGGAAGTTCGAACTTAGCTCGCGTCGTGGCGTCCCTCTCTCTCTCACTCTTTATTTTAAAAAAAAATAGACTCTGACTTTCGGCGAGTGAAAAAGGACGGGGCGTTACAACCTCCACATCACTTCATTTCATCTCATCCATCAATTTATCCCATCTCTCAATCTCATCCACTCATTCAACATTGCACAAAACAAACCCTAATCCTACATAGCCAATTTTGAAAATCACCATGCCAAATCCAATCCCAAAATCTCTCTCTTTACTTGCATTCCACTCCAAGCCACCACACAGCCAAATTCGTGTACACCCTATTGCAAACACTAACCCTTTGCAACTTTAAATCTTCATCACCTATTTCTATCTAGATCTAATCTTAGCCCTTCAATCTCTCACTTAACGTTGATTTAATCTCAACCCTTCATCTCTTTTTAAAACCTATAAATACCACATTACCCCAAGGGTAAAATTCGAATATGACCTGGAGTTTGAAAGGACTAAAGGCTAGAGAAAGACTAAGAAGATAGAGCTTCACACGATTTTTGCAAGTGAGAAATTAATTTTGCAATTTTATTTTTATATCTTCTATGTATTTTCATCCAATTTTGTACTTTAATTATTTTATTTAATAAAGTGAAGCATCCATTTAGAATCCTGAATATCCAAGTTCTAATAATTCTTTTGTGATTATTTTGCTTTTAATTTCAAGTTTACAACCTTTATTTATTTAATTAAACATGAGCACATGCAATATTTATGATCTTGATTTCAAATGTTAAATCTTGATTATTAAGGTTTAATTAATTAAATTTAAAAGTTGTGAATTTTGTTTCTATTAGTAAATATGAATTGCATTTTAGATCTTTATGTGAATTTCAGATCTAGGCTTTCACTTTATTTATATATTTTGGGCGATGAATGGTCCATTTCGAACAACCAACCTTTACGTTACTACACTTTTATTTTTAGTCATTTATTTTCTTACAATTTAATTTTTTGTCTTTTAATCATGTTAGATTCTATACTTGTTGTATAATTTTTGTTCTAACCTAGTCTTGTATGTTTTATTCTTTTAAAATTCTTTAAATTCATGTCATTCTTTTAATTCTTTGAAATTATACTCTTTCTCTCTCAAAATCCATTTAATTAAAGATTGGAGATGTGGTATTTTAAATCTTATAACTTGTAATTTTGACCATGATTAAGATTATCATTTAATTCACCATTTAATTCAAGGACAGTTAATTCACACATCTTATTTGCTGATTTTTCAAGTTAGATACATGACTCAAATAAAGGTTCTATTTCCTGAAAATAATTTTTTTTAAAGGAGCACAAATTTAATTTTAATTCATATATTTTGAGATTTTCCACTGGGTTCAATCTCGCTCTCACATTGCTGTACTCTACATGGTTCGTATGTTTGCGAGATTTATAAATTTAACACATCAATAGATTCCGCCGATAGTGTCATCGAGGTTAGCCTCACCTTTCAATTTTCTTGTGAGTGTTTGAGAAATTTGAGTAGTTTCCTTCGAGTTTCAATTTAGAGACCTTGATTCAGCCTAAAACATCGAGTCAAAATGTTAGGATCGTGGGGCCCCATCATGCCCACATGTGTGATATTATCTGTTTGCCAACCAATCTAGGTCTTCTCACCCCCGCAAGGTCTTTTGGGCACACCGCAGTGTGGGCTCATGGTTTTCAAAATGCGTCACACTAGATGAGGGAGGCTACCCCTCATATAAGCACTCAAGCCTTGCACCTTCTATGCGTCACACCTGTGTTAACTTAAAGGAAACCCTAAGAAAAAAATAAAAAACTAATTGCCGTAAAAGCCTAGGGAAAATAAAGACCCCACTCGTTACACAAACTTATTGCCATAAACACCTTTGAGAAAAAACCCTTCAGTGTGGCAAAACACTGTTTGCAAAACTTTTTTCTCTCCCTTCGCTCTCACTGCTCTCTTTTTTCCTGATCTCTCGCCGCTACTGACTACTGTCGACCTCTCTTTCACTATTCTCTCTCGACCCATTTTCTGGCAGGTATTGTTCTCTCACTCACTGTTATCTTTTTGTTTTTTTAATCTCTGCAAATTTTCTCTGTTTTCTTATTTATTTTGACAAATGGGTTTGTCTCAATCTTTCAATCTGGACTATTTTTATGTTTTTCGAATCAAGTCATCAAGAAAGGAGGATTATTGCATCTTATTGGGCCATCAGCCTCATCCTCGTGACTTCATCTACTTTGCAGAATTCCTCCTTACATTTTTCTTCTTTTTTTCTATTTTTTTATTCTAATTTGCCACCCTTCAATCCTTAGCATGTTGCTGTAAACATCACTATTCTTAGACAAGAACACCATATCTCCAATACCTAGTTTTCAGAGTCGATATATAATTAAAATTGTAACTAAATTTTACTTATAATAATATTTTAAATCTGAAGAAGGCCCATTTAAATTTTTTTCCTTAACCCCCCATTTGCCTTAAGCCGGCCTTGCCCCCCCCCACCCCACACACACATACACGTCTAATATTGTCCGTTTTATCAACCAATCCAGGTATCCTCACCCCTACAAGGTATTTGGACACACCGCAGTGTGGGCTTACGTTTTTCAAAACGCGTCACACTAGATAAGGGAGGCGATCCCTCATATAAGCACCCAAGTCTTACACCTCTTAGGTAATGTGGGTTCTTTTCATCCACTCTCTATTGCGACACAAGAGACCCTTTTGTGAGGTTGTGGTGGTCAATCCACTAGAGTTGTTAGTCCCTACGGGCTCAAGGGTAACATTATGGGAGTCCCCCACACCAGCGCTAGATTGCTAGGCCTGTAACCCAACAAAAAATTCTATCATATCGAAAACCCTTAAAAAGGTTTTCATCAATTTCTCACTGTGCCAACTACCTCATTCTTACTACATTCGAGATGAGATTAATTGCAAAGCATATATAAACCTTTTAATTAACACATACCGAGTCAATAAAGAGTAACTCAATGAATAGTGATCCATTGAGATTTAAACGTCAATCGAATTCAAGACTCACTTGGAGCTTTTTTATGGGAAGTCCAACCCCCTCTAAATTTCTTGCCGATCATTTCTCACTGTCCCAACGACCCCTTTCTCACTATCCCAACAACCCCTTTCTCACCTACCCTTGTCTTTCAAACGTCGTGTTCTGTCCCAATAAAAAATTACATAGCAGAAACATCATCGTCAGTTCTCTTTCTCTCGTGTCTTCTTTCTCATCTAAGCTTCTTCATTTCTTGATTTGATTTCCATTAGATTTTAATTAGAGACTGTTGTTTTCCAAACCTACATTTTTTTAAGATTTTACTTGCCTAATTTGTGAGATTTTTTTAATATTCCATGTTCTTGAAAAGCAATAAGAAGTATGACATAGACTATTACAGTCTATTGCGCATAGCATATAACATTGATTTTGTAGTTAGGATTTAATACATCTTAATAGTTTATCATACTGAGCTAGAGTATGAATGTTAATACATCTTAAAACATTTTTAATTGATGATTTGGTTCACTGATATAAATTTAGAAAGTATTTTTTTAGCATTCTAAGTTGACTAATAAATTTTTTTCCTCTAAATTATGTATGAATGTGATGGAATTCACAAAATTGTGTTGATTAGAAAAAAGAATTATGGTCTTTTATCTATATCATGACTTTTCATAAGAAACTTTCTAAAAATAACTAATATCTATAAAAAATTCACTAAATTAGTTTCTTGAATTAAATTGAGTAACTTAGAGTTCTAAATTTACTAAAAATGAAAATTCTAAGATAGAGCATTATATATTGACAAGTACGCCAACTAAAATAGTTGAAAACTCCTTTCATTGACAGCATATCATCAAACACTTTGAATGTAAAGATAATAAGGGAGTTGGATGTTAGCGATAATCTTTTAATAAATTTCAGCGGTGAAAATCAAGTTCATCTTTTCAAATTATCAAAAGATTCAAGTTGGATTTAAATCACAATCTTTTAATTTATTTTAGTGGTGAAATTGATTTTCTCTAAAATAAAGGTAAAATTGAAATTGATTTTAGTAAGACTCTATCTGAATTTTCAACACCTAAATCTAAAAAAAAAAGATAAAATTGAAATTTTCTTTAAGGTGTAACCTGAGAAAAAATTATGGTGCAAAAATCACAATCTAAAATTAATTGTATTTTATTGATCTAAGGCTGTTAAAGTCTCCCTTAAATGGAGATGTGATTCGCATTTTGACCTTATTAAATTACGGCCAGTTTTTTTTCTGTCTGACCCCTATCATGTAAGGACAATGTTTGTGCCACACTTGATTGATATTAAAAAGAACTTTGGACAAGGACCGATTGTGAGTGCCCTGGCCTTCAACATGCATCATGCTTACATGAAAAATCCCTGTTCAGATTTGCAAATGTGGCTTTAAATCTGAAAATTCTAAGTTTAAAAAGTGGATTTGCACTTAAAGAAAAAATTTGATGTAGAAAATGTCTACAATATTTTGATTTTTGTTAATAAAAGATATTAGTATTTTTTTATTAAATAGATGATGAGAAGTGAAAAAAAAGATAAGTTTAGTGCCTGCTATTTTATGTAATGATGAAAAGTTTTATTTTCAATTTATGCCTCTGTTAAGAATCAATTTATATTAATTTATGTATATTAAATATCATATTTTATGCTATTTATATTTTTATTAAATTTATGCCCATGTTATCTTTTTATATTAAATTTAAGCTATTTATTTATTTTACTTATAATTGGACTGATCTAAGCTTGTATTACAAATTAAAGAAAAAGAAATTCTACATGATAAGTGATGATGCAGCACTATTTCCATGCTCTAATCTTAGCTCGAAATAAGTAAAGATTCTTATATGCAATTTTTATTCATTTTTATTGTTTGAATTTTTTAGACTTTTAAAAGCAGATGATCCACTCCTTTGAAGCTTGGGCCTAACTTTTTTATTTCTAACATTTTTATTTAATTTTTTTCTAAATTGATTTTTTTTTAACTATCTAATTTCTCATAATATTCTAAAACAACACTGAAAATATACAATACAAGCATTTATAATATTAGACAAAAAAGAGAGTAAAATATACAAAATAATGTAAAATCCACTCTAAATATAATATATCACTATTTTGCAAACATGTACATACTTCAAAAAAGACAAAATTATAAAAATAATATTTCGAGCTAATCATGTCCAGATCTAATAACCAACTTATTCAAATAACATGAAAATGATGTACTTTATCAAATAAATAGGTCATGTCTTAAGTTATATGAAAAAGAAATCTTAATATTCATGCCATACTACCTATTAAACTTGAAATTAAGAGATAGTATTATAAATGAGATATTATTTGGATTATAAGTTTCTTTAATATATATTGCAATTTGAGGGCTTTATTATGCAATTTTTTACAAGTATTAAAAGTAGTTTTGTAAGTTACTTTTAAGTTATACTCTTTTTAATAATAAAATTTAACTCTTAATTAATCTGATTTGTCTTTTATTATAAATAATACCAAAGTTTTTATTCTATAAAAATATCTAAATCTAACTTTGAAACTGAAATTAACAAACATAAATCTAATGTAAACTTTAAAATTTAAATCTAAGAATTTAATATAATCTAGATTCGGATATGACTGGAAAAAAGGCTGAAAGAAAGTTGGGCGGTGATTTGATATAACTTATAAGACATTTGGAATCAATTCGACCGCACTGATAAAACTTGCCTCTCCTCAAGGGACCGGTATCATCCACTAGCTTTCTTTTAACTTTATAATTTAATTACAAAGAAATTTAATAAAAATATAAAATAAATAATTTATTAAACATCACACAAAATTAATAACATATTAAATTTAATAAAACTATTAAAGTAATCTAGTTTACTGAATTAAAATTTTAACAAATCAACTTTTATTAATCTAGATGATCTAAATACACATCTATTGCTCATTCTTCATGAAGCCTCCACTTTTTTTTTTTTCTATAAATCTTTAAAAAAGGAGATGTTTGTGATATCTTGAACCGATATGGGAGAGTCCCACGTCGGTAATGAAGGGTGAGTGATTGGGGTATTTATGAGGCCAGCCCCTCTTGACCAGTAGGACGCATTTTGGGTTGTGCCAAATGGGCCCGGGCCCAACAGTAAAACCGTGCGGTCTCGCTTGTCTACGAGGCTCAGAGAAGACAATTTATTGCTGAGTCAAGCCCTAAACCTTGTGTTCGGGTCGGGTCGTTATAAATTTGGTATCAGAGCCGAGTTCAATACTCTGACTGTGTGGGCTTTTCCTCCTTCTCTGGAGTTGTTGAGCTAGATCAGGTCGAGCTGGAGACGGCTCGAGGCTTTAGGGGGAGTGATCGTGATACCCTGAATCGACGTAGGAGAGTCCCACATCGGTAATGAAGGGTGAGTGATTGGGGTGTTTATGAAGCCAGCCCCTCTTAATTAGTAGGACGCGTTTTTGGTCGGGCCACGTGGGCCCGGGCCAAAAAGCAAAACCGTGCGGCCTCGCTTATGTGTAAGGCCCAAAGTGAACAATTTCTTGCTGAGGTAAGCCCTAAGCCCTGTATTCGGGTCGGGTCATTACAATGTTTATCTTTGACAAAATAATGGCATCTATGGCCCATTTTACATCGAAGCCTCAACCCTTTTTTTCCTATAAATCTAAAGAAAAAGGAGATGCTATTTGTTTTTTTTTTTTGACAAAATAATGACATCTATGACCCACATGAAGCCTCCACTTAAATCTAAAGTAGAAGGAGATGCTATTTGCTTTTAATTTCAGCTTTAATTTTTTTTTTTTTGACAAAATACTACTCCATCCGTCTCAAAATATTTGTCCTATATGTTGTCATGCCCTGACCCGAAGGGTGGGACCGGAGCGCGACTGATTTTTTTTTTTTTGAAGATAAGACTAAACTAACACAACACTCAAGCATTCTAACTGGGCCGGATCAACAATTGGGCCCAAAGGTCACACATGATCCCAACATGTGGACTCAAACATATACCATAGGTCCCTCCCAAGAGACACAAACACAAACATCAATACACATAAATCCAAACACTGAATTATCATTCAAAATCAACACCATCAGAGTAACTACAGAAACGTAGTAGCTTAATATATAACATTGATACAAATTAAGTACCACATTCGGTACTTTACAAAAGCAAGAGGTTCCAAGAACTAGAAAGCAAAGATCAGGGTATTCCCCTCAGTGGGAATCCCAAAACTCCGCCGCAGCTTATCCACTCTAAGTTTGAAATAGAAGGTTCTCCTCCTTGGCTTCATTTCCTGAAAGGTGAGTGAGGTGAGCTAATTAGCCCACTGAAGAAAATATAACAGTGCAATTAAGTAAACAACATGTTAGCAATAATCAACAGTTGCAATAATATCTAAGCATAATATTATCATCAGTCCCATAATTCATCATTTCTTTTCCATTACTACTGTCATCCAACGTCACACCTACCGACTACAGTGAGACCATTGTATTAAGTCCCGACACAGTCAAAATACATCATTGTAAGTACATCTCCGGCTCTCCCATAGCTGATACTGACACCCTAAAGTTAGTAACGATCGACACCCATAGTCCAGTAGACGTAAACTATCTCACACACATGGCCGATATTGGTTCAATAGTCAAGGGCACGTGGAAGCAGTCTTACACATTCCATATGATCAACATCATAGCATTTGTAAGCATCATAAACACTCTTACCATAGTGCATCATGTCTAGGCACATGAGTGGGTTCATCAAATCTGAAACCACTCATTGCTCAAGACTCATATCATAATAAAAACCTGTTTACATTTTTTGCAAAGTTAAGTTCCCTCACCGTATATGTGTGATTTCGCGGTCTCTGTTCAAACAACAAACAAGTGTACAATCAATCCTAAGCCACATACATAGCATCAAATACATACACACAAGTAGTATTTTGAAATCATCCTTGTTTTTTTTTTTTTCCAAAAATATCCAAGCTACATGGAATGAGTCTCCTAGTTGGTTTCTATCCTTTTTAAATTACAATAATCCACAATATATAGAAATAAAAAGGTGCTCAGTCCAAACTCATATTGTCTTCTGGGCATTGACTAGATTTGACTTATTGAGTTAGGTCTAGATTCTCAGGTCACTTCTCGGTTGTCTTCTGGATATGACCAGATCTGACATTTTGAGTAAGGCCTCGAGGTCACTCAGTGCCCGACAAATATAGCGTCGGCCTGGAAGTGAAATCACTCAGTGCCCGACCAACACCGTCGGTCTGGAAGTGAATACAATAGTATTTATACTATAGTAATAAGAGAAAAGGGTCAGTACATTTTATAATTTATCAATGGGTACTAACATCACAAGCATCAACATAATCCAACAATAATATTTTTTTTTCTACCTCCACTGTCTACAACAGCAGATAGTGACGGGCAGACACTGTATGAAAAACGAATCCGGAAACAGTGGGTTTTCCGGATTTGGTTTCCACATCTAGCCGGTCCGATGGATTCCTCTGGGAGTCCTCTTTCCATAGGGAGAGGTTTAAAGTTTCAAAACTCAGTAGGCCATTAGATCTTAACACCAAAAACCCACTGACACTAAGAAAATCAAGTTTTTCCTTAAACTTCAAAACCATTTTACACACCCAAAACTTAACCAAAATCAGTTTTTCTTGATTCTAAACTACCTAGAATTTGAAAAGGAATACAGTGGTTACCTTCACTGGAGTTCGTGGGCTGAAAATCTGAACTTTGAAAAATCTTCCTCTTAAGCTACGGGTGACAAAAACACAGTAAAACAGAGAGGCAAGGGTCGGCTGGTTTGGTTTTTAAACAGCAGCTGAGACAGAGAGAGGGAGAAGAGAAGAAAGTGTGGGAGTTAAATCTGAAGGGAATGGCCTCATTTTATAGGAAATCAGCTGTGAAAGCTGGCCGAATGGCCACTGCATGCTGCTGCATGCAGTTGAGGGTGACGCCTGAAACAGTAAGCACTGTTTGGTTGCAATTTAGCCTCTATGAAAAACTGGTTTTGCAAAAAAGTCCCTATTTTGATAAAAACTGGATTTTCAACTTAAAATCTGATTTTGAAAGCTCAAAAATTTAATCTAACCTCACCGATAAGTTGGGTTTTAAAAACTCTAGTCACCAAATTTTTTTTTGAGATTTTAAGACTCACTAAAAATCATTGATTTAAACAAAAATTATAATTTAACACTATTTACTTAATTAAACAAATGTTTAATAAAATAATTTAGAGACCTCATTTTGGGGTGTGAACGAATAACTAGACCATACTTAAAATGGTCTAACATAAAATATTTATTTCAAAATTTATCTCACTTCGAAAATCATTTAAAATAATTATTTCTCCCTTTTGGGGTTTTGACGGGCGGTTTTAAATACAATTTTCTGAAAATAAAATTATGACAATTGTATCATCCAATAATAATCACATAATAACATAATTTATAAAATAATAATAATAATAAGCGGTAACTTACCATTTTGCCCCTCCAGCTGAACGAGCTGGATAACTAAAAATTCGAACTTGGATTGGGCCACACCTAGGCTTTTCACAAAGTCTTAACCGAAATCTTCGAAATTAACTGGTCAAGCAATATTTATTAGGATAAACTATGCCTAATCTGGGTTAGGGTATTACATCCTACCCCCTAAAAGAAATTTCGTCCCGAAATTTAATACAAACTTCTACCTTTTTGACCAGAGAACAGGCCAGGGTACAGCTTCCGCATCGTCGCTTCTGGTTCCCACGTCTCGTGTTGCACGTCACGATGTTGCCACAACACTCGCACTAGAGGAATAAACTTCCTCCAGAGCTCTTGAGTCCGGTGCTCTAGTATCTTTACTGGCACTTCTTCGAAAGTTAGGTCCTCCGAGACTTCGATTTCTTCAAAACTTATCATATGCGACGGATTAGGCTCGTACTTCCTTAACATAGACACGTGAAACGTACTATGCACTCTTTCCAAAGCTTGAGGAAGGTCCAACTGATAGGCCACTTCCCCTATTCTCTTCAAGATCTCAAAGGGTCCAACATATCGAGGTGATAGTTTCCCCTTACGCCCAAACCGTTGCAATCCATGGCGTGGTGCCACACGTAAGAAAACTCTGTCACCAACTGCAAACTCCAACGGTCTTCGCCTTTTGTCAGCATAACTCTTTTGTCTGCTCTCGGCTGTCTTGAGACGCTGTCTGATCACTTCAACTTGTTCTGACGTCTCACGCACTACGTCAGGTCCTAGCAGTGCTTTGTATCCTACCTCTGTCCAACAAAGAGGTGTCCTACAAGGTCTGCCATGCAGAGCCTCGTAGGGTGTCATCTGCACACTGGAGTGATAAATGTTGTTGTAGACGAACTCGATCAAAGACAAGTGATCGTCCCAACTTCCCTGCATATCCATAACGCAGGCTCTTAGCATATCTTCTAAGGTTTGAATGGTTCTCTCTAATTGACCATCCGTCTGAGGGTGAAAAGCAGTGCTGAAGCACAGCTTAGTTCCCAACTCCTCTTACAATCTTTGCCAAAATCTTGATACAAACCTAGGATCTCTATTAGATACAATGGATACAGGAACTCCATGCAATCTGGCTACCTCCTTTAAATACAATTTACTTAGAGTAGTCAAAGAATCCGTCTTCTTGATCGGCAGAAAGTGAGCTGACTTTATCAATCGATCGACTATTACCCAAATAGCGTGGTTCTTCTTAGAAGACTTCGGAAATCCAGTTACAAAGTCCATTGTTATACGCTCCCACTTCCATTCAGCCACTTCCAAAGGTTGCATCTTTCCGCCAGGTCGTTGATGTTCTGCTTTCACTTGTTGACAAGTTAAGCACTTAGACACAAAATCTGTTACCTCCCACTTCATACCTTTCCACCAGAAAAGTCGCCGCAAGTTGTGTTATATCTTTGTACCACCAGGATGCACTGCAAAGCGAGAACGATGAAAGTGATCAAGCATCTGTCTCCTGCACTCGTCCGACTTTGGTATTAAAAGTCTGTCTTTGAATGTCAGACCTCCGTTCGCTTTGAGCTTCCAATCTTCCGGAGTCGCTCCTCCTAAAAGTTGAGTCGCCAACTCCTTCGCTTCTGGGTCGCTCTGTTGTCCTTCCATACCAATTTAATTATCTCGGGTTGCAGAACCAAACTATTGATTCTCGTTGACCCGCTTCCTTCGATCAACTCCAGATCGTACTCAGACAGAACTTCCAGCATCTTCCACTGCAAGGATGCCATCCTAGCCACGTCGCTGTGAGACTTCCGGCTCAAGGCATCGGCCACTATGTTGGCTTTCCCTATGTGATAAGAGATACTAAAGTCGTAATCTCCCAGGTACTCCATCCATCTTCGCTGCCTCATATTCAAGTCTTTCTGAGTGAAGATATACTTGGCACTATGGTGATCAGAAAATACATTGAAGTTCTCACCATATAAGTAATGTCTCCACAATTTTAACGAGAATACAACGGCTGCCAACTCCAAATCATGAGTCGGGTAGTACTGCTCATGTCCCTTCAATTGCCTGGAACCATAAGCTACTACCTTCCCCTCTTGCATCAGTACACAACCCAAACCAAACTTGGACGCGTCGCAATACACATCGTAACCTCGTCCTTGCTCGGGTATCACCAAAACTGGAGACGTAGTCAACTTCTCCTTCAGCTCCTGGAATGCTCTTTCACAAGCTTCGCTCTACTCGAACTTGATGTTCTTCCTCGTCAGCCGAGTCATCGGCACCGCGATCTGAGAGAAGTGTGGGATAAACTTTCTTTAATATCCCGCTAATCTCAGAAAGCTCCGGATCTCGAACACGTTTTTGGGACTTTCCCAAGTCTTCATTGTTTCCACCTTCGCTGGATCTACGGAGATCCCTCGTAGAGACACCACATGCCCCAGAAACTTTACTTGAGTCAACCAAAACTCACACTTGGTCAACTTAGCGAACAACTGATGCTCCCGAAGGGTCTGAAGAACGATCCTTAGATGACGCTCGTGCTCCTCCTCTGACGACGAAAAGATCAAGATATCGTCTATGAAGACTATCACAAATTCTTGCAGGTACGGTCGGAAAACACGATTCATCAAGTCCATAAACATGGCTGACGCATTCGTCAAACTAAAAGGCATCACGACAAACTCGTACAAACCATATTGCGTCCGGAAAGCAGTTTTAAGAATGTCTTCCTCTCGAATCCGCAACTGATGGGAACCCGACCTCAGATCGATTTTTGAAAAGCATCTCGATTCTCTCAAAAGATCAAAGTGGTCGTCTATTCTAGGCAACGGATACTTATTCTTAATAGTTACCTGGTTAAGCCGCCGGTAATCTATACACATCCTCATCGATCCATCCTTCTTTTTTACAAAGAGAGAAGGTACGCCCCACTGCGAGTTGCTCTGACGGATAAAGCCAAGTCTAAGAAGCTCATCTACTTGCGTAGTTGACTCTCTCTGCTCTGCCGGCGCCATCCGATAAGGTGCCATGGAAATTGGAGTTATTTCTGGCTGTAGGTCTATAACAAACTCTATCTCTCGGCGTGGAGGTAGCCCAGCCAACTGGTCAGGAAATACATCCATAAACTCACACACCACCCGAGGAGCAACAGACCCTATACTACCTACATCTTCCCAACCCATGCTTGCCACCACACTACCAGGATACGCCCTAAGGCCAGACAAAGTGACTCTCATCTTCTAATAGGTACCAACTTCTCCATAAACCTTTCATTGGTTGAGGAGACCCCATGAATTCTTCTTTGAGAGCAGTCTATCAAGACCTCAAAAACTGACAACCAATTCATGCCAAAGATGATGTCAAAATCCGTCATTTGTAGAACAAGAAAATCATAGAACAACTCTACTCCGCTAATCTTCAAAACACATGATCTATACTCTTGGTTCACCAAAGCCTTCTTACCCAAGGGTGATACTACCATTAGCGGGTTAACTACTTCTACCGGTTTCAAATCCAATCTAACACAACAATGTTCTAGAAATAAAGGAATGCGAAGCACCGGTATCAAAAAGCACTCGAGCCAAAAGACTAAAAAGATTAAGATTACCTTCCATTACAGTATTCTCCACTGGCTCTTCCTTCTGAGTCCCAATCGTGTAGATTCTCCCCTGAGGACGTCCCTGTCCTCTCCCCTAACCGTTCCGAGGTGGTCCGTTCATCTGTGCCACCGAGCCTTTGGAGGTCTGCTGAGAACCTCGACCGACAGACGACTGTGCTAAAGAGAAAGAAACTCGTGCGCTTTGCGAAGGTGCAGCTTTACCAAGATAAGGGCAGCCTCGGAACAGGTGCCCGGTCTGCTTGCAATGAAAGCACGCCTTCTCTCCTCCTGACGGGCAGAACTTGGAAGTGTGCTCAGGCTCGTTGCAGGTGTAGCACACAAACTGCCGGGAGTCAGACCGACTTGACTGTCCTGTGCTAGGCTGGCTTTTCTTGAAGAAAGGCTTCTTTTGGTTAAACTTGGCCTTCTTGTTGGAAGAAGGTTTCTGAGAACTGTCGACACTCCAGTTGATGGAGTCCACTGCTTCTACCTTCAAAGCTCGGTTGATGATCTCATCCAAGGTGTCGAAGACTAGGCCGGCCACTTGCCACTGTAGAAACAGTCGGAATCCATTCTCAAAATGCTGGACATTCTCCTCTTCATTCGCCGCATTCCACGGCACGAATTGTATCAGGTGGATAAAATGCATGGCATACTGTGCCACTGAGTCGGAATCTTGTTAGATGTTGAGGAACTCTCTCTTCCTCGCTTCCTGCACGGTCTTCGGAAATTAACGGGCCAGGAAGGCTGCAGAGAACTCTTCCCACGTCATTGGCTCGTGGTTACGAACCAAGTTCTTCGCTTCCCACCACTCGTAGGCGTTTCCTTCTAGCTGGTAAGCCGCCAATGTCACTCGTAAGTCGTCGGCAATCGTTAAGGTGTTAAGGATTCGGCTAATCTGAGTCAGCCAGTTCCTTGCTTCACTAGGGTCTTCTGTCCCCGAAAAACTTGTCGGGTTCATTCGCTTGAACTCTTTTAGAGCCGAGGTGGCGCACTCCTCTTGAGTTCGGATATGAGGGCGTTGCATATTTTCAGCTATCTGCTGAAATACTTCCATCGCCGTGCGAAGGGTCTCATCGCATAGGTCATGGGGTGGAAAACCAGTCCTCCTCCCACAACAGTTGTTTCGTTTAGCGTTGGGTCCTGACATCTGTTATTTACACTTATAAATATCACTTAACCATTTTAAGAAACTCAAGACAAATCACACAAGTTTGCAAAATTCATTAAAAATCATTCAAATTTGCATTAAAAGTACAAGGGTTAGTAGGGTATGAAAACCATTCAAAACAACAAAACAATACTCAACCTTTACGAAACAAAATTTCCCCATTTCCCCCTACTCATTCTAGTTTAATCTTCCGAAGAAAATCCTGCCTCATCACCAAAATAAAAGAAGTTGTCCGGACAAGTTGTCGACTTATGCCCGAACACTCTGCAGGTCATACAGGGTATGATCTCTGGTCCTCTAACATAAGGACAGTTAATGCTTGCGCTCCCATGCCCGCGAAGTCCGTAAACAAGGCAGATGACATTGATTGGATATGGGCCAATAAGTACAATTGTGCCCCTCCTGATTGCATAATTCACACATATAGTCCGAATACTCATCCAAAGGAGGAGTAGCAGGAGTATATTCAGGCGAACCATTCTCCCCTACTGACTCCTCTAGATTTGGGACATCTCCCACTTCCTCTTCAGGATCAGCCCCAACATGATAATCGAGTGAAGCTACTTCTACTTACTCATCAGGTGCAACTTCATTGATGAAGTTTGGAACACTGGAATCAGAAGAAACTAGGTCAATCAGGTTGCTAGGGGTCCCCCTCAACTCAGAGTACTCGACATTGCTCGACATATCTGTACTACAAAACAGGAGAATGTCAAAAACAATTGCAGTACTAAGGCAAAAGCAAGTCTAACTAGGTTGTAACACATCACAGTCCTAGAGTGTGAGCCGAAGCCCTGATACCAAGCTGTCACGGCCCGACCGGAAGGGTGAGCCCGGAACGCGACTGATTTTTTTTTTTTGAAGCTAAGACTAAACTAACACAACACTCAAGCATTCTAACTGGGCCGGATCAACAGTTGGGCCCAAAGGTCACACATGATCCCAACATGTGGACTCAAACATATACCATAGGTCCCTCCCAAGAGACACAAACACAAACATCAATACACATAAATCCAAACACTGAATTATCATTCAAAATCAACACCATCAGAGTAACTACAGAAACGTAGTAGCTTAATATATAACATTGATACAAATTAAGTACCACATTCGGTACTTTACAAAAGCAAGAGGTTCCAAGAACTAGAAAGCAAAGATCAGGGTATTCCCCTCAGTGGGAATCCCAAAACTCCGCCGCAGCTTATCCACTCTAAGTTTGAAATAGAAGGTTCTCCTCCTTGGCTTCATTTCCTGAAAGGTGAGTGAGGTGAGCTAATTAGCCCACTGAAGAAAATATAACAGTGCAATTAAGTAAACAACATGTTAGCAATAATCAACAGTTGCAATAATATCTAAGCATAATATTATCATCAGTCCCATAATTCATCATTTCTTTTCCATTACTACTGTCATCCAACGTCACACCTACCGACTACAGTGAGACCATTGTATTAAGTCCCGACACAGTCAAAATACATCATTGTAAGTACATCTCCGGCTCTCCCATAGCTGATACTGACACCCTAAAGTTAGTAACGATCGACACCCATAGTCCAGTAGACGTAAACTATCTCACACACATGGCCGATATTGGTTCAATAGTCAAGGGCACGTGGAAGCAGTCTTACACATTCCATATGATCAACATCATAGCATTTGTAAGCATCATAAACACTCTTACCATAGTGCATCATGTCTAGGCACATGAGTGGGTTCATCAAATCTGAAACCACTCATTGCTCAAGACTCATATCATAATAAAAATCTGTTTACATTTTCTGCAAAGTTAAGTTCCCTCAACGTATATGTGTGGTTTCGCGGTCTTTGTTCAAACAACAAACAAGTGTACAATCAATCCTAAGCCACATACATAGCATCAAATACATACACACAAGTAGTATTTTGAAATCATCCTTGTTTTTTTTTTTTTCCAAAAATATCCAAGCTACATGGAATGAGTCTCCTAGTTGGTTTCTATCCTTTTTAAATTACAATAATCCACAATATATAGAAATAAAAAGGTGCTCAGTCCAAACTCATATTGTCTTCTGGGCATTGACTAGATTTGACCTATTGAGTTAGGTCTAGATTCTCAGGTCACTTCTCGGTTGTCTTCTGGATATGACCAGATCTGACATTTTGAGTAAGGCCTCGAGGTCACTCAGTGCCCGACAAATATAGCGTCGGCCTGGAAGTGAAATCACTCAGTGCCCGACCAACACCGTCGGTCTGGAAGTGAATACAATAGTATTTATACTATAGTAATAAGAGAAAAGGGTCAGTACATTTTATAATTTATCAATGGGTACTAACATCACAAGCATCAACATAATCCAACAATAATATTTTTTTTTCTTCCTCCACTGTCTACAACAGCAGATTGTGACGGGCAAACACTGTATGAAAAACGAATCCGGAAACAGTGGGTTTTCCGGATTTGGTTTCCACATCTAGCCGGTCCGATGGATTCCTCTGGGAGTCCTCTTTCCATAGGGAGAGGTTTAAAGTTTCAAAACTCAGTAGGCCATTAGATCTTAACACCAAAAGCCCACTGACACTAAGAAAATCAAGTTTTTCCTTAAACTTCAAAACCATTTTACACACCCAAAACTTAACCAAAATCAGTTTTTCTTGATTCTAAACTACCTATAATTTGAAAAGGAACACAGTGGTTATCTTCACTGGAGTTCCTGGGCTGAAAATCTGAACTTTGAAAAATCTTCCTCTTAAGCTACGGGTGACAGAAGCACAGTAAGACAGAGAGGTAAGGGTCGGCTGGTTTGGTTTTTAAACAGCAGCTGAGACAGAGAGAGGGAGAAGAGAAGAAAGTGTGGGAGTTAAATCTGAAGGGAAGGGCCTCATTTTATAGGAAATCAGCTGTGAAAGCTGGCCGGATGGCCACTGCATGCGGCTGCATGCAGTTGCGGGTGATGCTTGAAACAGTAAGCACTGTTTTGGTTGCAATTCAACCCCTCTGAAAAGCTGGTTTGCGGAAAGGCCCCTATTTTGATAAAACCTGGATTTTCAACCTAAAATCTGATTTTGAAAGCTCAAAAATTTAATCCAACCTCACCGATAAGTTGGGTTTTAAAAACTCTAGTCACCAAAAAAAAATTTGAGATTTTAAAACTCAATAAAAATCATTGATTTAAACAAAAATCATAATTTAACACTATTTACTTAATTAAACAAATGTTTAATAAAACAATTTAGAAACCTCATTTTGGGGTGTGAACGAATAACTAGACTATACTGAAAATGGTCTAACATAAAATACTTGTTTCAAAATTTATCTCACTTCGAAAATCATTTAAAATAATTATTTCTCCCTTTTGGGTTTTGACGGGCGGTTTTAAATACTATTTTCTGAAAATAAAATTATTTTAAAACCAGAAATACAATTCTTTGATTAAGGACAATCATATCATCCAATAATAATCACATAATAATATAATTTATATAATAATAATAATAATAAGCGGTAACTTACCATTTTGCCCCTCCAGTTAGACGAGCTGGATCACTAAGCATTCGAGGTCGGATTGGGCCACACGTAGGCTTTTTATAAAGTCCTAACCGAAATCTTTGAGATTAACCGGTCAAGCAAGATTTATTAGGCTAAACTATGCCTAATCTGGGTCAGGGTATTACATATGTATTTTGAAATTGTCCCAAATTATTTGTCATATTCCTTTATTTTCACATTAAATCAAAGTGTTAACCGTTTCGATGGCTCCAAATCACTTTCTAACGTGATTGGAAGATGACTTTCTTTTATAACTTTGACTTGCGTATATGCGACATTCTGTAATTATTTCCACCTCTGACTCTCATCGTTTAGAATTATACATTGCTTTATAGTTAGGAAAATATTATTGAACAGTAACTACACAACGAGATACCACATAGACCTCTTTTTTTTTTATCATGTTTGTATTGACTCAGAGAATCTATTAATAGGCTTTTGGCGCGCTCCACGTGAAAATAATTCTTAAGAAATAAAAAGTTCCCAAATATGACAAGTAATTTGGAACCAAGGGAGTAATGGATTTACCACTTCTTCCATTAGAGGAATACCAAGTCTAAGAAACAATGATCTTAAGGATTTCGTAAAAGGAAACACTTGCTTTAAGAATCAGATCTAAAGTATCTCTATATTTTCTAATTAAAACCACCAACATAAGTCTCAAAGTCAGATGCTACTTTAATTAATTAATAAATAATTGTGAATATTTAATGGATATATTTTCCGTAATTCCTTTGGATTCGACCTCGCACTCATCCGCTATATTAATCAATGGTTCGTGTGCTTGTGAGATTTACAAATTTAAAACATCAACAATTGTCCCTCCCAGATTTTGTGTAATTTTGAGTCAAAGTACAGCTAAGCTTAAAGAGCACATGTCGAATAAGGCTGTCACGATTTTTGACTTAGATGTAGAGGGTCTAGAGGCCTCGACAAAATGCTCGAGGTCTCGAGGCTGAGAGCCAAGGAAAATTACAGTTGGATTTGACTTAAGGTCCCCTAGGGTCAACTTACCTGTGTGCCAATCACGTGTACGATGTAGAACCTTCAATGCATAGTAGATCTTATGGCAGATTTCTGACATCTTCAAATTATTCCAAGGCAAGGACACACATACGGTGACGAAATTGACAAAACATAGACTCAGCCAAACCAAAACCCTAATAGTTATAAGGATTACAAATTAACCCTCCCTATCTCTTCCTCTCAGTCTATTTTTCTCTCCATAGCTACCGAAACCCTAGAGGAAAGAAGCTTATATAATTGTGCATGAAACACAACTGGGCCTGTTGGGCCTTTCATAAACACATGCCAGGTCCAATAAAGGCCTTTTGAGTCAAAACCCAACAAATCTCCACTTTGACAAAAAAGTCCGACCCTTTGAAGAATATTGCCCTGTGTTTATAACACCTCTACCTGTTGTGCTCTATAAACAGTTCTGCATCTTATGTAAGATGCTAATCTCTATGCCCTGGGATAATCCACCAGTCTTCAGTGAGAAAGACTGGTCTGCCCTTGCTCAAATGGCGTCACCTCGAACATTGCCACCAAAATTCTTGTGTTGCATCTGCAACTCCACATTTTATATAAGATGTCTATCCCACCCTAGGATTATCACCAATCTTTTGTGCGAAAGAGTGATCAACCCTTGCTCCAAGAACTCTATCTCGAGTACTGCGCCGAGATAACTTTAACTGCTTTAGTCACTCTCGACTTCTCTAAAGAAATGTAATCAATGAGTTTAAAGTCCATACTTATTCATGTTTAGAGAGATATAGACAAATCCTGCAATGCAAGTTCAGTTGAACCATTCTGTCTTCTTTCTCAGATAGTCTCATCCTTTGTCTTGAGAATACTTATGTCTAGTCGGAGAACAAAATCAAATACAATAAACTCTGTGTATCACTTTTTTTCTATTCTCTAAATTTCTTCCTCTCTTTCTAAATCAACATCGGTGACTGTATAGTTCTCACTTAGAATGCACACACGAAAATGAATCTAAATTCCGAATCTAGATGACTTCAAAAACTGAAAAAAATAATTCTGACGGTCGATTTTGAACCCTGTACACTCCAGATCTGCCCTCGGATCTCTAATCTGCAGTAATTAGAGCCTGCCGTTCCTTTTCAGAAAAACTCGTGCTGTTTTTTTATTTCCCCTGCTCTGCTGCTTTTTTTTCTTTCTCGGGAGAGTCCTTAAACCTAGCCTGAGCAGATCTCCTTCAGAAAAACTCGTGCTGTCCCCCTGCTCGGCTGCTTTTTTTCTTTATCGGGAGAGTCCTTAAACCTAGCCTGAGCAGATCTCCTTTGCTACTACCAGCCGTTTAAAGATCGGCCCTCCTTCCTCTTGACGACAATGAAGGGTTCTGACTAAGGAAACCCTCCTCTGCACGCCTGTCCGTCCCTGGTTCTGGCCTGATCTGCAGTTTGGGGTTTCTCTGAACCCCCACAACCGCAGGATGCTCTGCCGCTTTCGCCCTTGCTCCGCCGCTGCTACCGCCGCTGCACGGAAGATCTCACTGCTCAGATCTGCAACAAAACCCAGCCCAGATCCGACTGCTGTTCCGCTGGCTGTGTCTGTGCAGCGTCTAGTTCCACCTGCAGCCGACGCTCTCTCTGGCTCCTACTTGCTGCTGCCTTCCTGGTTGCCCCTGGGATTTTTCAGCCAGCGATTTCTTTCAAATCCCCTTGGACGATGCTGCTCGACAGCGGAACAGCCCTCAGATCTCAGATCTGTCTGAGTGATTCTTGCACAGGGCACAGCTTCCGCTTTCTGCATACCCTCTGTCCGCTGCCTCCTTGACACCAATTCTGTTGTTTTCCAGATCTAATTGAGGAATTGGGTGGGAGGGTGGTGAGATTCAGGCTATTAATCATGGAAGGTGGAATAGTGCAGATGATCAATACCCTGAATGTCACCACCCTCCCACCCCATTCAACACCGTTGCACAGGGCAGTCGCCTCTCCCTTTAAAGATAAAGAAAGCAGGTTAAAGATAAGGACGAGAAGGGTAACAATGCTCTCCACCTTGCTGCTGACAGTATGTTCATGGGTGATTTATGCAAAAGCATGGACGATGCTTGTCCTGAACTAGTTAATGTAGCTAATTGCGATGACAATACCATTCTTCATTCTCCCCTCCTACGTGAAGATTTCGGTATGATCTCTCTCTTTCCACTTGCTATTCTCTTCAACTGTCTTTAAATCCAAATTGATGCAGGGTAGCTCACATGGTCTAAGTTCATACGATTGTATTAAACATGTTGGAGTAAAGAAAATTTAATAGAATACAAATATTTTCAAATAAAATTTATAAAACTTATCATTTGTTCATTTACCGCCGTTTAAATAGAGGACAGGTAGAAGAGTATCTCGTAATAAAAACTACCAGTGTTCCTCTTACTTTAAGAAAAAGATGAAAAAACAAGATTCTTTACTTCAACAAATTTTGATGATGATAAAGGAAGTCTGTTTGAATTTTTCCATCCTTTTTGCCACACCCTTGGGTATTCATACAGAATGAGTAGTGGATGGGAAGGTTCACGAATCATGATTTGATTAGAGTCAACCTACCTCCTAGTGAGAGATAAGCCTTAATCCAGTCGTTCAATTTCATCGATATCCTCTCTTGAACCCCATCTCCTTTGCTAATGTTTTGACTTCCTCTAATGCTACACCGAGGCATATAATGTTGCTCTTCCCTATATTTATTATAAGTCCAGACACTAGCTCAAAACGCCTTAGGATTGCTCTTACAAATGACTCTTCACTAGATGCTTCACAGAACAATAAGGTATCGTTTGAAACGGTAGGTGATTGATTGAAAAACACCTAGGGGAAATGTTGAGATATATTTAGCAGTTTCTTTAATATATCAGTTACTATTATTGTATTTTCTAATTTAGTATTTTCCTATATTGGTAAATAGTACTTACCAACTTTAGGATTTTTTTCTTTTATTTTATCTTCCATATTTGTATTCCCTTCTCTCTATAAATATAAATGCTAAGGTCTCTCTTTGATTAAGGAAGACACGCTAATTTTACGTGTGTTATTCTACATGTTTTCAGTCAAAAGATCCTAAATATTTAGGTGTCCACTTTCGTATAGTGAGGAAACACAACACCACATTTCTTAATGTTGAGATATATTTAGCAATTTCTTTAATATATCAGTTACTATTATTGTATTTTCTTATTTAGTATTTTCCTATATTGGTGGTTACCAATATTGTACTTACCATCTTTAGGATTTTTTTCTTTTATTTTATCTTCCATATTTGTATTCCCTTCTCTCTATAAATATAAATGCTAAGGTCTCTCTTTGATTAAGGAAGACACGCTAATTGTATGTGTGTTATTCTACATGTTTTCAGTCAAAAGATCCTAAATATTTAGGTGTCCACTTTTGTATAGTGAGGGAAACACAACACCACGTTTCTTAATGTTGAGATATATTTAGCAATTTCTTTAATATATCAGTTACTATTATTGTATTTTCTTATTTAGTATTTTCCTATATTGGTGGTTACCAATATTGTACTTACCATCTTTAGGATTTTTTTCTTTTATTTTATCTTCCATATTTGTATTCCCTTCTCTCTATAAATATAAATGCTAAGGTCTCTCTTTGATTAAGGAAGACACGCTAATTGTATGTGTGTTATTCTCCATGTTTTCAGTCAAAAGATCCTAAATATTTAGGTGTCCACTTTCATATAGTGAGGGAAAAGCAACACCACGTTTCTTACTTTCTTCTGTCCCTCTGCCAGAAAATACTTTCTTCTGTCCCTCTGCCAGATTACCATTTTTCTGCAGATCTTGATAAAAGGAACTCTACCACTAGTTATATTTTTCTCTATAGCATGCCGGTGCTATAAAATCGGTGTCTAAGTTAAAACTAAAGGTGGCATTGTCTATAATGGAGTTGGAAGGCATAAGCATGTAAAGAGGCTATTTTACTCTAAAGATTGTTGAATGATTTTTGATAAAACAAAAGGTGGTTGAGGTACATAGTGCAAGCAAAATGCAATATGTTCTGATAAAAACTAACATTTCGATCGTGGACAAAGCATATTGAGACCAATTATTACTTTGTATATGAAGTAATTGAAAATGGTTGGATATCATTACAAAAAATTCAAACTAGCATGCATATGATGGATATACTAACTAAGCATATCTGGACAATGAATTTCCATCAAACTTGAGGTTATCTAATAGATGATGATGTTTGGGGAGCAACTTTGGAGTGTTTTCATGCTAATGCAGAAACAAGTCTATCTTTTCCACTGACTTTAATTCTTAGGAGTTGGGCATGGATGCTTTTGTTAGAAAACCAAGACATTATAACATTCTGGAGGTAGAACATGCCCTCACGTACAACTGTTCACCATGCGGCTGGGATTGAAATTTGGTCTGATATCATGTTAGAGAATGAGGACATGATAACATTCTTGAGGTAGAACACACTCTCAAATGCTAGCCATTAAGAGAAGGGTGCATAAGTTGTTATATAGAGTTATTGGTTTGTCAAATTAGCCGATTGGACCCTCTTACCACTTCATAGCTTTGCATTTGTAAGGTAAGTTTAAGCCTTGTATATCTCCTTTTATTTTTCTAGCAAACAAAATAATAAACACATTAAATTTGTGTGGTTTCTATACTCTTTTTTCTCTTCTTTTACTTTTGTGGTTTGGATTGAATGTATTGTTTAAGTGCAATCATCCAGTACACAAACATTTGTGAGAACTCTAATGAAGAGTGTAGGGTCCAAAACACTATCAAGGAGAGTTTTTGCCTTTTCAGACATTGCAAAAGCAATTTGATTTGGCACACTTTTATTAGAGATCACATAATCCATGCATGAACACGTGAAAATAAGACTTTTCTTATTTCATTGAAACTACCATTATATACAATATTAAATTCCATATGTGACACACTGACATTTTTACAAACTATTTCATTGGAACTACCATTATATACGATGTTAAATTCCATATGTGATGCACTAACATTTTTGCAAACCAGTATATACGAGAGATGATTCCAGACAGTGTTTCAAGAATACGAAACAGAGGAGGGAAAATGCCTTCACAGGTCCTGTGGAAAAGAGCACAAAGATCTACTCCAGAAAAATGACCTCGGACAATGGTTGAACACAACGTCACAATCTTTCTCAGCGGTGGCCGGTCTCGTTGCCACCGTCGCCTTGGCATCAACCACCGCCATCCCAAGTGGAAACAATCAGGAAGGTGTTCTCAACTTCAAAGGACATCCAGCCTTTGGCATTTTTGTAATTTTTGCATTCATAGCACTATGCTTTTCACTTATATCCCTCGACATGTTCTTCCTCATCCTTGTCTCTCCCTACTCAGGTCTTGATGATGTGAACAAGATTTTGCCAACAAAACTGCTTGTGGCCCTAGGCACTCTCTTGCTATCTACTGGGACAATGCTTTTTTCCTTTTGTGCAGGCCATTTCTTCTTTCTAAAGGGAAAGCTAACATATGCCGTCCTACCCCCATATGCAATTGGGTGCTTGCTGTTTGGCTTCCTCCTTGGCACACAATTTGATTCCTATACCAGCCTCCTATGGTCTTCGTCTAGACGCAAGCCACGACCTTGGTACGATGGTGATTTTTTTTTTTGTGAATTTATGTCTAGGAAACTGTGGGAAACTCAACGTAAAACCCCCAAGGTGATACCTACCACCCTTAGGGCACATCAGGTGAGGCTATGGGGTCTTGAACTTGGCACCTCCCGTTTCCTGAGGTGGGAGATTACCGGTTGGACTACACCTATGTGTGCTGATGATTCTCTTTTACCTCAACTTCCCCCACCATCTTAGACATTTTTCGATACGGGAAACTCAAACATAGTTCTATTAAAACCCCTACGGATGAGCCCACTACCTATAAAGCACACCAAGATTAGGCCATGGGGGCTCGAACCCGCAACTTCCCGCTTCCTGAGGCGGGAGGCAACTAGTTGAGTACATTTGATAGTATATTGTTTAGATTATTGTGTTCATGTATCACACTAACCCATATAAACCATAATAAGAAAAAGATTTTTAGCTTTCTTATTATGTGGGCCCACAAGAGCCCAAAACCGCATTCTTTCTCACCCATCTTTTAAAAATTCATAACTAACTTGGGTGAGTCAGTCCGAGTCAAGTGAGTTGGTGTATTTTTGAATTTTTTTTAAAACTCAAATAAGTTTCTCGACTTGATGGGTTTTAACTCAAGTTGAAATTTCAAATTTTTGAACATTCATATTTTTACATTATTTAAATCTATGGTAAGTTGATCTAATTGTTTAATTACACTGAAAAGTTCTACACTTCTAAAAGAGGATTAGGGGTAGTTGAGGTGAAAATTGAAGAGAAAGAAAGAGTTCCTTTTTTACTTAATCCTATCTCAAATCATGAGATAACTTGATAAGAAACAATAGTGAAGTCTCACTCTTGAATCAAACCTTGTTTATGATCCCTTACTGAAGAATCACAGAAAAACAAATGGTGATTCCTTGGATAATGAGATAATAGTCATACACATGGTATAAATCTTGCTATCAACCGATATCTCGGCTTATAAATTTGTGTCTCCTATTTTTTATTTTAAAAAAAAACCACCATTAATGGCCAATATTGGCTGAGTTTTACACCTCTGGTCGTATATATAGAGAAATGGATCCATGTTCTGGATCCTTAGTAGAGAAGTTTACGCTTGGTGAAGATTTTATGGACCACATATGGGGTTTGCTTATAAATGAGACGGTCTAAGCTAACTGTTGAATAAATCTAGACTATTTATTCGTTACACAGTTATAATTTCCTTTCGTATTGACAATAAAAGCTATAAAAAAATTTCATCCAAAATATTAGCTGAAATAGAAAATAATTTTTTAGATGGCTCCCCATTTAGACACCGCAAGTTTCCGCCAGCAAACATCGATTTTTGGTTTTTGACTGGAAATTACGATTCTGCCCATCTCGCTCGAAATCGACCGATCAATTCTGCAACGCCATTTCGTTTCGATCGATCGATCGATCTAAGGCACATACGATCGATCGATCAATCCGACAGTTCATTTTCGAAACGATTGATTGATCATAACACGAGATTCAATCGATCGCACGGTTCCATGGGATCATGCGATCGATTTTAACTGAGAGGTCGACATTTTGACAGTCGACCTCTCCTCTCAAGATCGATCGCACGATCCCAGTGATCAATTGATTGATTGTGACCTATTCAAAGATCGATCGCATGATCACATAGAATCGTGCGATCGATTTTAACTGAGAGGTCGACAGTTTGACAGTCGACCTCTCCTATCAAGATTGATCGCATGATCATATGGGATCGATCGATTGATTGTCTGTTTAGGGCAAGATTGATCGCACGATCACATAGAATCGTGCGATCGATTTTATCAGAGAGGTCGACAGTTTGAGAGTCAACCTCTCCTATCAAGATCGATCGCACGATTATATGGGATCGATAGATCGATTGTTTGTTTAGGGCAAGATCGATCGATCGATTTCTGTGATCGTGCGATCGATCGCAAACTTATATATAAAACCGATCGATCTTTTCTCCTTTCTCTGCGATTGAAACCCTCGAAACCGAAGACCCTTTCTCTTCCTCTTCTCCAATCGATCGATCGACTCTTTCCTCTTTACCAAATCGACCACACGATTCTCGAAATCGATCGATCGATCTTCCCTCTCTTCTCTTCCAACCGATCGATTTTGCCCTCTCCTCTCCGGAAACCCTTTCTCTTCGTCTTCTCCAATTTCTTCTTCTCCGCACGATTCTCCTCCCACATGGCATCCAAATGGTGTACATTGAGAGGGAGAAAGACGAAGGTGTCGGCTTCATCTAGAGGGAAGAGAGTGAGATTGATGGAGACACCATCTATGGAGACGGAGATCTTCGACCCGAACCACTTCAACTCTTTGGAAGCCGCCACATTCTACCGAAAGGATTTGTACTCTCGGCCGATGATTTATGGTAAAATCATTGACGTAAGGTTTTTTTTTTTTTTTTCTGCATTTGAATTAAGAATCCATGAGTATATTCACAGATTTGGATGGGGAGATTTTTTGGGAATGAGAGAAGATTTTTACTCAAAATTAGTGAAGGAATTTTATGCAAATATGTCGGAAGACCGGGCGAGACACTCCATAAAATCCAAAGTTAGAAGGAGAGATTGAAATTTCAACTTCGGCACTGGAGAGAATGTTTTAGTTTCCCAGTGCCACTATTTTGAAGTATGAACCAAATTCATGGCTCATCGATGTTGATGGATTCGTTCCCTCGGAGGCTATGACCCAATTGTGTGGGCGAAGTGATGGTGCCAAAGGAGATAAGCTCGGGCTTATGGAGCTAAGCTTAGATGCCCGAATTGTATATTACAGTATTAGGAAGAATATTTTACCTAGAAAAGGGCTTAATAATCAGGTATCGTATTTTGATAGTTTCATGATATGGTGCATTTTGAATGACAATCAAATTGATATATCTTTTATCATAATAAAGCACATGGTTGCATCTCGTAATATTAGAAAATGTAGCCTTCCATATGGTTTATTTCTGTCTTACTTGTTTCGACAAGAAGTAATCACCTTCCCCCCTGAAGAGAAAATAGTTATGAAGAAAAACGATATATTCGATGCGTCTACTTTGTGCAAGATGGGATTCAAACTCGAGAATGCACGTTGGGTTCTCAAAGTAGAACATGATTCTATTGAGGTTGAGGCACACGTGAGGAGAGGGTGACATACCTGAACTTGGGGGGACAGAGGCACTTAAGTTAGGGGATAGAGGCACCTGAAGTTGGGAGGGTAGAAGGACATGATACAGGAGTCAGTACTATGCTAATTCTTGACAGCATAGAAAAACTGAATGAAAAAATTGATGTGAAATTTGCCGAGATTGAAGGAAGGCTTATGGGCAGACTTGAAGGAATGGTTGATGAAAAATTAGGTGAGATGGAAGGAAGACTGATTGGAAGGCTTTAGGGAATGGTTGACGATAAATTGGCTGAGATGGAAGGGAGGATGAATGCCATAATTGATAAGAAAAATGGTGAGTTGGTCGGAATGACGATGAGAAGGCTGAATAATTTGGAGAATCAAGTGGTAGATGTAATGAGAAACTCTGTTATTTTATTGTAAAAAGGAGGAGTAAATACACATCTTGGACGCGATTCGTCATCCGGGACCGTGAGATGCTTGATAGCTGAGAAGATGATAAATCAATCATGAGGAAGAGCCTCTTCGTCCACTGACACTAGTTAGGCTCGCCTGACTGACATCCCACAGCCTCGTCCGATTGGCCCTATTCAGCCTCTTCCGTCTGGACCTATTCATCCTCGTCCGACAGGTCACACTCAGTCTAATCTTATAGGTCCCACTCGTCAGGTGCGTTTGACTGGGCGTTGTCTATTGGTACCAGCACCTCATTCATCTGCACCAACACCTCCTTTATTGGCGCCAACACCTCTTGATACTGCATTTGCCCTAGCTTCTACATCTGCACTTGCTTCTACATCTGCCCCAGCTCCTGCCTTCGAATAGCCGTTGTATTTGAAATTTTTGTAATTTTCAAAATTTGATATTCATATGTAAATGTTGTAAATTTTGAATGAATATAGTGAATGTTTTTTTTTATAACATCGTTTGTCAATCTCGAATGAACATAGTGAATGATTTCTTTTTATGAACTATTTCGTCTATTTGAATGAACATGGTGAATAGTTTATTTGTAAACAACTGAATGAACATGAGACTTTTGTTTGTCATTAAATATGGGAGTATTGAATGGTCTGTCACTAAATATGAGACCCTTGAGTGGTTTGACACTAAATATGGGTTTCATGGATTGTCGGTAAACATGACACCTTTGAGTGGTGGTCTCTCACTAAATATAGGAACTTAGAGTGGATTGTTGCTAAACATGAGACCTTTGAGTGATCAGTCAACAAGTATAAGACCTTAGAAATCAGATGGCCTGGTTAAATAAGAGTTTTTCTCACTAGTGAGGAAGTTTGTCAAAAAATGCTGTATTAAACATAACCATTAGTGATGAAGTTTGTCAAATAATGCTGGAGTAAACAACCACAGGTTGTTTAATCCAGCATTCTTTGACAAACTCCTCACTAATGGGAAAAACTCTTCTTTAACCAGACCATTTGATTTCCAAGTTCGCATACTTGTTGAGTGATCACTCAAAGGTCACATGTTTAACGACAATCCAATCTAAGGTCCCATATTTAGTGAGAAACCACTTAAAGTTCCTATGTTTAGCGACAATCCATGAAATCCATATTTAGTGAAAGCCCCACTCAAGGGTCCCATATTTCGTAACAAACCACTCGATGCTAGATTTATTTAAAATAACAATTGTTGCTTGAATACATACTGCAATACTTTTGGAATTAAAATTAATACAACTTTTTGTAAATGAAATACATTCTTGCAACTGAATATATGAAAAAATGATAGACATCCATCACTGATTCCACCAATGCTGTAATTCGTCAGGATCTCTAAGATCACCAGAGGTATATGTCGAATCGTCATAGAAGTCATAAGAACTAGTCGGATGGGGAAAAAGAAGAACGTGTTAGTATTTTTGACCTTATTCTATATGAATGAAAATGTAAATATGTATATTATGTAGAAGAAACTTATTTCGGATAATTGAGACAAACTCGTAACTTGCGATTCAGGATAATAATCATGAGCTTGAGGCAAAGCATTTAAATCTATATTGTAAGATGCCTGTGCAGCACTTCTATTCGGACATGTTCTCTTCGTATGACAAATATTTTTGCATAACCCACATTTTCTTCCAGTCAATTGATTTTCTACAATCTCAAATGCGGAAAGATCTCGTCTTGTACATGTTTGATCCTTTGAATTCTTTGAACCTTTATGACGTCCTCTGCTATACTGCATAATACGTTGGCTGATATGCATCTCATCACTAGCAAGATCTTGGATATGATCTCGAAGCTCTTTTTGATCAAATGTAGACATGTTTCCATATTTTTTCTTAATGCATTCTCAGTGAACATCTAATTCATCCCTAGGTCGATTCATTTCAATGTTCAAGTCGTCAAATGAAATCAAATCGATTCTTTATTGTGGATGGATTTGATCCAAATGTAACTTATTCATCAATTGCATTCTGTGAGCATAAGGTAAGCCCATGGAAGCTGTAAACTCATGTGTACAATTGGGTAAAAATGACATGTTCATGAGCATAACATATTGCTTGTAAATCTCAGACAATGCAAATTGTGATACTCTGCAGTTCACTTCATCAAAGAAGGGAATCGAAACAGTAAGAGCAAATCGGATTTTTTCATCCTCCGTTTGAATCTTGAAGTCTTGAAACTGATTTTCAATTGCATAGGATATCTTCATTCAGACAACATATAGATCGCTAGTGGAGTTAGCTATATATCTTTTTAACACTGAATGTGCACCTTCAACCCTTGAAGTTGCTGCATTTTGAAAATGTAAACTCCAACCGATCTATGCCTTGACGAATTGCTTCTTATGTGTGACCCATATCCTTCTAATATAATTCACTGTATCCGAATAATCGCGAAAATCTTGTTTCAATGTCTCAAACGCTTCATTAAATGCAACTTTGGATGGAGACTCGACCAAGTCATTCCATTGGGTCATAAATGCATTCCATTCTTCCACTTTCTTGAAGAGGGGCTTACAATGAGTAAGAATATTCTTGTTGATGTGCTAAATGCACAATATATGTACAACATTAGGGAACTCTGAATCAATGACATTCTTCAACGCCAAATCTCTATCGGTCAAAAAAACTTGTCGACCATGATTGACTCCTAATACCTTCTTGAACATCTGTAACGCCCATACGTAATCTTCAAATTTTTCATTCCTCATAAATGCAAAGCATGAGTAGAAATTCTTGTTGAAACTTGTGATACCAACGATATTAAGTAATGACATATGATATCTGTTGGTTTTGTAAGTGCAATCTATGAGAAATACATTATTATAGCTCTTCGTGAGTACAACTGACAGTGGATGTGCAAAGAAAAAATGAGATAAATGACATTGATTGTCATAGTTGAGAAAATATTGGTAACCACTTTCTTGAAGATCTTCTAACAATGCTTCAATTGAAGTACGACCTCTAAGTTGCTTTTTTCGAACCGAAGACAAAAAATTGTACAAATCAGTACATGATACTCCAATCTCTGGATTCTCGTTTCGAAGGGTCGTCATAATTTGCCGGGGTGGTACATTGCTGTTATGCATTTCAATGATCATTCTCTTTTCTTTATCTGAAAAACACTTTGTACTAGGATGACCTACTAATACGCTCGTGAGATCATGATTGTGCTCCACATTTTTTATAGTCAATTTCCATCACCCATCAACAATTTGTTTCACTCTCACTTCAAATGGACAATTAACAAGGCGAGAATATGCTTTCTTCTTGCTCTCATCATCTTCCAAATTAAATGTGTTACGATATGTACTACCTCTATCGTAACCAATTATAACTAAATTGTTTCTATTGCATGACCTCTTAATGGTAGCTACAAATCCTTGCGCAATGAAAACCTCCTTAACATGCTTCACTAAATCGTCACGACTTGAAAAACACCTCTCAACAAACTTATTGTCAACAATATCATTCTCAACAATCTCATCATTTTCAACAAATGTGGATAAAATTCTCTCACAATCCATAGTACTGTATAATGAGAAATTTTGAGAGTCTTGGGTCTGAGAAGGAGTTACCTTTGATTCCGGTTCGGAGATTGAGAGAGTAGTTTCTGAGAGATACTTCGAATCAATATAGGAGATTTGAGAGAGTATTTTCAAATAGTGGAGTGGTTCGTTTTGGAAAGGGGGTTTGGGGTTTGAGGGAAAATAGTTTGGAACGGATTTTGAGAGAGAGGGGTTTGAGTAAGAGGGGTGTATTTTGGGCTTTGAGGGGGAAGATTTCGAAATTGGGGAGGTTTTGAGGGAGAAGATTTTGAAATCAGGGTTGAGGGAGTAGGGTTTCGAAAGGGGCGAGATGGAAATGAAGAATGAAAGGGAAGAGGGGTGCGATTGAACTTATAGTCAGTTTTGCGTGGAAGATCGATCGCACGATTCTATGTGATCGATCGATCGATCTTGCCCTAAACAAACAATCGATCAATCGATCTCATATAATCGTGCGATCGATCTTGATAGGAGAGGTCGACTGTCAAACTGTCGACCTCTCTGATAAAATCGATCGCACGATTCTATGTGATCGTGTTATTGATCTTGCCCTAAACAGACAATCGATCGATCGATCCTATATAATCGTGCGATCGATCCTGATAGGCGAGGTCGACTGTCAAATTCTCGACCTCTCAGTTAAAATCGATCGCACGATTCTATGTGATCGTGCGATCGATCTTTGAATGGGTCACAATCGATCGATTGATCACTGAGATCGTGCGATCGATCTTGAGAGGAGAGGTCGATTGTCAAAATGTCGACCTCTCAGTTAAAATCGATCGCACTATCCCATGGAACCATACGATCGATTGAATCCCGTGTTATGATCAATCGATCGATTCGAAAATGAACTGTCGGATCGATCGTATACGCCTCAGATCGACCGATCGAAGCAAAATGACATTGCAGAATCGATCGGTCGATTTCGAGCGGAAGGGGCAGAATCGTAATTTCCAATCAAAAATTGAAAATCGGTGTCTGTTGACAGAAACTTGCAGTGTGTAAATGGGGAGCTTTTTTAGATTTGACATTGGATTTGAAAGATTTCACCTATTGATTTGATATTAGTATAGTAATAGTCAAAGCTTAAAGCACTAAAGGGGTGTTAAAGCTAAAAGCGCGAAGTGCACGTCTAGACATGAGTTTAATTTTGCTAGGCAGCACTTATTTAAATCTTTAAAATATGTTTAGATTCATGGATTTATGCATTTATTGCATCCATATTTATAATATACAACAATAATCATTTAAAAACAAAAATATTTTAACAGCTAATCTTCTAAGAGCAGTATGTAAACATATTTTATATATATGCAAAATTATTTGCCTAAAAACCAGAATTCTTTATCAAGTATAAATAACAACTACTTTATTTTAATTGTAATATTTACCAACGTTATCAAAATTGGACCGGACCGTGGTCGAACTGTAGTTTGACCTTAGCTGGACTTCTGTGCGGTTTGGTCTGGTTGAAAAAGTTTTTAAGCAGTCAAACTGAATAAAACTTTGGTGAACCGTTTTGAACTGTGGTTTTTCTACTTGAACCATGAACTGAGGTTCACTATATTTAAAAATTAAAAAAAAAAAAATTCTAATTTTTTTACTATATTAGCTGGTGATATTTACAATATTTGGTTATTTGGGACTTGTTAGAATATGTTATAAAATTATGATATTAATTATTATGATGCCAATATTACCAATTTAATAAATATTAAATAACTAATAATATATAAATAATGATGTTGGTCATTTATGACAATTATCTTAAAGGATATATAATATTATAATATTCCTAAAATGAATGTTAATAATATGATTATTTGTATTAATTCTTACATTATTAATAATGTGAATATATATATATTTTTAATGTAAATATTATCTTTCCAATAATATTACAATTAAGATCAATACATAACTAATACATATATGTATCTTAGAATTAATTAAAGATTATTATATGTTGATATCTTATAATTTAAGTGAATGTAATAATTTTATATTTAACTAATAATTTTTTTACTTAAATTTTATTCTATTATTAATTAAATATTAACTAATTTATCAATATAATTAATAATATTTATATTAATGGTACAAGTTTGGCCGTGGTTGAACCCGGTTGAAATTTATTTAATCCAACCTTCAGTAGAGACGGTTCAATAGACAGTTCAGTTCTGATAATATTGATTTTTACTAGCTATTAAGAAACTTAAAAAAAAAAAGGCTTTTTATAGAGAAAATAAAGTTCTAAAAGAACTAGGTGAAGGCCTAGACACAAATATTTTAAATAAATGGTTTCTGTAACGACCCGTCCTGTTAGCACAATATTGTCCGCTTTGTGTCTACACACGGACCCGCACGGCTTTGCTTTTGTGAGCTAATCCACTGTTGCTCCTAAAATGCCTTGTGCTTATGGGAGGGGGCTGCCCTCTTAAATCCCACCAATAAATACTTCTCACTAGCGGTATGGGACCTTTTTTTTCCATTGCTGCTAGTGTAGGGGTATCACAATCCACCCCCCTTAAGACTAGAGCCGTTCCCTGTTCTGCCACATCACACGGGTAGAGGGCCCACACAGTCCGAGTATTGAATAATGCTCGGATACCTTTTGTAACGACCCGTCCATCAAGCACAATATTGTCCGCTTTGGGCCTACACACGGACCCACACGGCTTTACTTTGGTGAGCCAACCCACTGTTGCTCCCAAAATGCCTTGTGCTAGAATGAGGAAGACTACCACTTATATATCAGGGAATTTCCAATGCAATTAGCAATGTGAGACTTTTTGGGGCAGAGTATTACAATCTACCCCTTAAAGCCAGAGCTGTCCTCGGCTCTGCACACACAACAACCAAGCCTACACCCTCAGGCAGAGAGTTGAACCATGCTTTGATAGCATTTGTAACGACCCGTCCCGCTAGCATAATATTATCCGCTTTGGGCCTACACACGGACCCGCACGTATTTGCTTTGGTGAGCCAACCCACTGTTGCTCCCAAAAGGCCATGTGCTTATGGGAGGGGGCCGCCCTCTTAAATCCCACCAACAAATACTTCTCACTTGCGGTATGGGACCTTTTTTCCATTGTCGCTAGTGCAGGCGTATCACAGTTTCCCAGAGGGAAATAGTTTGGTGATCATTTTTTCGAAATAAATAAATAAAGTTCAGATATTTATGATTTTGCGCTTCTAACTTCAACGAGTCAGACCAATGAGCTATCGAACTTGGATTGAACCAAACTCACACTTTTCGGAAAGTCTACTCAGTAATCTTCATGATTAACGGAACACAAATCACATTTAACGGCACAAAATCACACAATTAGGCCTAATCTTAGGTCAGGGTATTACAAAGTAAAACATTTGGTGAAGACTAGTAAAAAATTAATATTGCTTTTGATCCGATCCACAGAAAGGGAGACCATAGATCCAATCAAATCTAGTCATGAAGATTGCACAGAACATCAGAAACAAGAGATACAACAATTGCTTAGAGGCTTTGAAGTGATCCTGCAAGAACCTAAGGAGTTGCCACCTAGAAGACCAATAGAGCATGACGTTCAACAACTCCCTGATGCCCCAATACCCAATGTTGGACTGCACAGAAAATCCATTGCAGAGTCAGATGAGGTAAAAAAACAAGTACAAGAACTGTTGGACAAGGGGTTGATTTAGCCAAGTTCATCTCAAGCAGGTTCGCCTGTCACACTGGTACCAAAAAAAGATGGTGAATGGTGCATGTGCATCGACTACCGAGCACTCAACAAAATCACCACCAAGAATCGATACCCGTTTCCCTGTATCGACGACTTATTTGATCAATTGAAACATGCTATGTATTTCAGTAAGATGTATTTGAAATCCGGGTATCATCAAGTTCGCATGAAAGATGAAGATGTATGGAAGATTGCTTTTAAAATGAAGCGTGGACTCTTTGAATGGTTAGTTATGCCTTTTGGACTGACCAATGCATCTGCTACCTTCATGCCTCTGATGAATGAGGTGATGAGACCAATATTAGATTAATTTGCGATGATATTTTTGGATGACATCCTGGTGTATAGTCCAACATGGAAAGAGCATTTGGTAGACCTAAGAGCGGTGTTACAACTTCTTCATACAACAAAGTTGCAGTTGAATTTGAAGAAGTGTGAGTTCGCCAACAAAACAATGAACTATTTCTGTAATACCCCACCTCAGAAGGTGCCAAAGTCCCACATTGCCAGTTGTGTTAGAAATTCTCTGGTATATAAGTGGTAGCCTTCCTCCTTTTAGCGTGAGGCCTTTTGGACCTAGGCATGTAGGCCAAGGCCTAAGAACAAAACCGTGCAGGCGCCCACGTGGGGCCCAAAGCGGACAATATCATGCTAGCGGGACGAGTTGTTACAAATGGTATCAGAGCATAGTTCAACTCTTTGCCTGAGGGTGTGAGCTTGTTTGTTGTGTGTATAGAGCCGGAGACAATTTTGGCTTTAATGGGGGTAGGTTGTAATACCCCACCTAGAGGGTGCCAAAGTCCCACAGTGTCAGTTGTGATAGAAATCCCTTAGTATATACGTGGTAGTCTTCCTCCTTTTAGCGTGAGGCCTTTTGGGCCTGATCATGTGGGTTAAGGCCCAAGAATAAAACCGTGCGTGTAACAACCTGACCCGATCTTTTTGGAGTTTTAGGGTCATGGTAGCAGTGGGGTGAGTGTGGACCCTGTGGTAAGTCCTGCTTTGCCCGGTTTTGAGTTCGGAGACTCAAAGGGTACTTTGGTAATTTTGAATTATTGAATATTCTGCCATTCTAAAAGTTTGAAAATTACACGTTTTTGCCCGATGTTGTCATTTGATTTCTTCGGGCTCTTAAAATATTTTGGAAATTTGAGATTTTTAATTTGTAGAAAAAAAGAGAGAAAACCCCAAACTAAATCCTAACCCCCTAAATACCCCCTCTTTTCCCACAGTACTATAGCAATTGCGGCTATAGTGTCGCACGCCTCTCTTGCACTCTATTCCGTCTTTTTTCTCTCTCTCCTCTTATATCCTCTCCTTCCCTTTTTTCTCCTCTCCTTCCATTCTCCTTACCCTAACCCTAAACTCCATTCTCCTAACCCTAACCCTAAACTCCCCTCTCCCCCTTGGGCGCTGCCGCCGCCGCGACTCCCTTCTCTCTCTCTCTCTCTCTCTCTCTCTCTCTCTCTCTCTCTCTCTCTCGATCGCGATCTCCTTTATTTTCTTTCCTCATCTCTGCCCAAACCCCCCTTCTCTAGCCGTCGCTCCTTTGGTCTTCTTCTCCACTTCGATTTGCCTGCGCCGACCGTCGGATCCTCCTCAGGTGCTATCAGGTACTCGAGTTCTTACTCCTCTCTTCTCCTTGATCTTCTTATTTCTATTTCCCTCTCTCTCTGCTTTTCCTTCCTTTTCTTTTCTTTTCCTTCTTTTCCCTTCTGTTTCCTGGTTTCTCAGTTGAGTGCCAAGACAACTTAGTCGAGTCACTGAATTCACTCGGGTGGGTTCGGTTCTGGGCTTTGCAACCCAGGCCATTTCACTTTGACCAGCAGACCAGGCCTAGCCAGGCCCAAATTGGTCTGGCCCAACTAGGCCCATACCCGGCTCGGCCAATCAGCCAAGTCCTGGTCCAACCCACCTCAGGTTGGTTCTAGTCAGGCCCAGTTCGATTTGGCCCGGCCCAGCCCAGCTCGCAGATCTGGTCCAGTTCGCCAGATTCGGCCCATACGTGATTTGGCCCATACTTGATATGGCCCAGTTTGCCAGATGTGATTCGGCCCAACCTATGACCTGGCCCAGTCTGGCCCAGCCTAGTTTTTAGGCTCGACCCGTTTCGGGCCTAACCCAATTTCAAGCCCAGTTTCCAGTTTTGTGCTCAGTTTCGAGCCTGACCCAATTTTGGACCTAGTTTTCAGTCTCGGGCCCACTTCAGTTCAGTTTGGACCCGACTCACTTTCGGGCCCGTTTGTAGTCTAGACTTAGTTTGACCCGTCTTGCCCGGTTACTTATCCTTGTGTTCTCGTTTCAACAGATTGAACTTACTTCAACCCAACGGACCCGTTTTCTTGTTTTGGATTTCAGCAACACGCACACATGTGAGGGGACTCACCATCGATTTTAGCATGCACTTACACATACTACTTCTCTATCAAATGTTCGGGTACAGAATGAGGTGAATGGGATTTTCTGGTAGTATGAGCCACTCGACAAGGGAACTGTTGATATCATTATGTGGCAGGGACCCCATCTGGGTGTATTCTTACCCTTAGCTCATAGGAGCATGTATGAGTTGTTTATTTGATCTCATGATGGATTGACGGTTTGATAACATGATTGGTTGAAATGTGTGATAACCCGTACTGGTTGCAATTCATATTTAATCAACATGTTGTAGAATCTCATGCGGTAGATAGTAGATAGTATTGCCTACTATGCTTATTTGGAACATGTTTTGATTGATAACGTGTTTGGATGTTACATGCTAGTATGTGATAGTTAGAGATGTGTACACCTGATGAATGAATGTGATATTATTTTGTATAACCACATTTTATTGTTTGATGATAATTGGCTGATAACATGTTCGAGTGCTAATTTGTTGGTCTACTAAAGATAGCTATGCACATACTTAATTATGATTTATTATTACCGTTTTGGTAACATGCTTATTAACAACCGTGCATGCATGTAGCTAGTAATTGTGGGATGTTAGTGGGGCATAAGTACTAGGCTACACCAGGATCTAGAGACTCCCCCTAGCTTATTAGGTAGTTGGGGGTTTGAAGGTTGTGTGAAGCCGTGCAGTAGAAGCGTGGTTGAGCTATGGATTACCCGGTGGTGGATCATGGGTGGATGTACTTCCTAGTGTGGGTTAGATTGTCCGTCTACCCTTTGTGGCCTTTTGATGCACTTGTGAGAGAGCATAGTTTGGCTTGGAGGGCGAGGTGCCTTGGAGTCTCAGTCGGGACAGGCGGTGAGGCAACCATGATGACCTAAGGGCAGTCTCTGGGTTGAGTGTTGATTCACCCAAGTTAAACTTAGAGGTCACTACAGACATGGTACCCGAGCGTGTGATGGGTGAGGTGATCCCCAAATGACCTAGTAGGCTGAGGAGGTACTCGACTGTGCTCGCTTGCTCATCGGTCGAGGGATGGTACACTGAGGGACAACTCCTGCTGGTATAGTTTGTAATCATTGGATGACTGAGTAGGCCGAGGAGGTGCTTGCCCGCTCATCGGTTGAGGGATGGTGCGGTGAGGGACAATTCCAGCTGGTATAGTTTGTGATCCCTGGATGACCGAGTAGGCTGAGGTGGTGCTCACCCACTCATTTGTCAAGGGATGATGCAGTGAGGTATAGCTCCCGCTGGAATGGTTTGTGATCCCTGGATGACCGAGTAGGCTGAGGATGTACTCGCCTACTAATTGATCGAGGGATGGTTCAATGGAGGATAGCTCCTGCTGATGCAGTTGAGGTTTACCCTCGTGGGCCTTATAGCTGGGTTATGTTTCACGACTCGTGGTACCGGTCTGTGGTGTGTGTGGATTTCTGTGGAGATAACCTTAGAGGTGGGTGGTCGTGGAGTACATTGAGTACGTACTGCGTTGCCCTGGGAGCCAGGTGGGTTGAGTGTCTGTTCGCCTACATTTTGGCTGAGGGGTCGTGGTAGTGTGATTACTAGTGGTAATGATATTGTGGTCCTATGTTGAGGCTTGTGCTGTGGGTGTTGACTCACTGGGAGTTTGTGGGCGCCTAACGAGTGAGTTCGACCGAATTACTTGGTAGAAGGCCTATGAAATTCTGTGAGGGGTGGATGTGCCAGTTGTGTTGAGACCAGTAGATGTGGCCCGAGGCTACACGTATGATTACCGGGAGTCTGGTGCTTGGTTGAGACTGGTGCGGTTATTACTCCCTGTGATAGTCTATTTGGGACGCTAGTGCGCTCCACTCATGGGTTGGTTGTAGCAGGTGCGCGAGTTGTCCTGGTAGAGTTATAGGTCTGGTTGAGAACTAGGGACCCTGATCTGGTTGGAGATTGGTTTGTGTACCCGTGAGTGGGTGGACTGCAGCTGATGGGCATATGAGGGAGTTTCCCTCGAGTTGCATTGAGTTGGTTAGAGGATGTATTGGAGGCCCGACAGATATGGGCTCGTGTATTAGGAGTAGGGCACCCGCTTGCATGGTCATGCATATATACATCATAGACAGTGATGTGTTCATATGATCATATACAGTATATGGTTAGTGACATATGATGCGCTTGTTACCCTCACTGGGCATGTAGAATTCACCCCTTGCCTTACAGGTTTTCTTAGAGGAGGGGTTAGCGAGACCCACTATCGGACGTTGGATGTGGAATTGCAGTTTTATCTTCTGTCACAGTCCCATTTTGTAGTTGAGAGCTTGTTCATGTTTTTGAGTTATGTAATAATGGAATGATGTTATTGTTTTAAATGATGATTAATGTTTTATTCGTATATTTGATTATTGATTTGAGTGTGGGTTGCGGGAGCGGTACCTCCCATTTAAAAGAAGAAAAAAAAAGACTTGAAATCTGTGTTTTGGAGATAACATGCTCGTGGTGGGACGGGGTGTTACAGTGCCGGCGCCTACGTGGGGCCCAAAGCGAACAATATTATACTAGCGGGACGGGTCGTTACAATTTGGGACACATTGTTGGCAACGGTGAGATCTGAATTGACCCCAGTAAGGTGTTCGGGATAAAGGAATGGTCTCCATCCACAGCACAGACGGAGTTATGAAGTTTCATTGGGGCAACACAATACATTTGGAAGTTCATTAAAGATTATTCTGGTATACCAGCACCATTGCTGTGAATGTTGGCCAAGGACCGATCTATCACTTGGGGTCCTTTGGACAAAAAACATTTACTGAGTTAAAGGACAAGATCAGCAAGGCACCTGTGTTGGCACCACCAGATATGCGACAACCATTTGAAGTTGAGACTGATGCTTTTGGTTATGCTATGGGAGCCGAACTAATTCAGGATGGTAAGCCAATGTGATCACTCCGAGTTGTTTTTGGGAGCAGTGTTAAATTATCTCACATATGACAAGGAGTTATATGCCATTGTACAGACTATGAAGAAATGATGTTACTATTTGTGGGGTAAAGAAATAGTGATTCACACAAATCACGAGCCTTTGAAATACCTCCAAACATAGAGCAAACTGCAGTAGACAATACATTTCAAATGGATTGGGTAATTAGAACAATACTGGTTGGTCATCAAATACAAGAAGGGGACCACAGACAAGTTAGCAGATTTCCTCTCCAGGACACCATCCAAAACAGTTGCAGTGGTAATGCAAGTGGAACCATCAGGGTTCGACTCATATAAGGATCTGTATAGAAATGAAGATGACCTCAAGAAGCACTACGACACGGTGGAGAAGCCTCGAGAAGGGAAACAAGTGTATCATATGGACAATGGTTTATTATGCAAAGAAAACAAGTTGTGCATTCCAAAAGAACACAGACTACCGTTAATTAGAGAAGCCCACACATCTCTATTGGCAGGATATTTTGGTGTCCATAAGACTGTCGCAAACTTACAACGATTTGTGTTTAGGCCGAATATGATGTCGGTAGTAGAGCCGTTTGTCAAAGGGTGTATAGTGTGTAGCACAAGCAAACCCTGCAACCGAAGGTTAGGACTCTACACCCCATTGTCGGTACCAAGCAGACCATGGGAAAACATATCTATGGATTTCTTAGGAGGTTTATCAACCACCAAGAAAGGAAATGACTACATCCTTGTGGTGGTGAATTGTTTCAGCAAGATGCCAATAATGATTCCATGCAAAAAGATGATCAACGCTGAGGGAACCACTAATTTATTCTTCCAACATGTATTCATCCACTTTGGTTTGCCGCCAAGTATTATTAGTGATTGGGATAGCATATTCCTAAGTCGATTTTGGAAGACATTAGATGGACACAAAAGTGAACAGGTTTACAACGTTTCACCCACAAACAGATGGGCAAACAAATGTCGTCAATATGACCATTGTTCAACTTCTACGAGGGTACAACCAACAGAAGACTAAAAAGTTGGGATGAGAACTTGCCCTACATTCAATATTGCTATAATAGGGAATCACACAATTCCACAAAAAAGTCTCTTTTCGAGATATGCTACGAGTTTATTCCTTAATTACTATTTGACGTGTTATTTTCAGGAAAAAGGAGATTAACAAAGAAGATAAGTTAGAAGAAGTGGATGCAATGAAGTTTATTCAGCGTATCCAACATATCCATCAGAAAGTCCAAGAAAATCTCCAGAGGCTCAAGAAAAATATAAGGAGCATCATGACAAGCATCAAACTCAACACACTTTCCATGTGAGTGATTTAGTATGGTTGTATATTGGAAAGGCTCGATTACATGGACCTAACATAAAGTTGAAGCCACTATGCTATAGTCCATTCTGAATTGTAGAGCAATATGGTACAAATGCTTTCAAGTTGGACTTACTAGGGTATATGCAAGTGTACTAAGTAACCAATGCAGAGAACCTCAAGCTCTTTAAGCCATCTCTAATTGATGTGCTAGAGGAATCACCATTATTACCAGCAATGCATGACTTGATCCCAAGTGAAGCGGCTTTAGAAGATTTGATTTCCAATAAGAAAACGAGAATGACCGATAGGGAGAGCATGAATTCTTTTGGATTTGTCCCAAAGGACAATACCCAAATCGAGCCAAGTGGTATTCTGAGGAGCAAGTGCGTGAAAAATTTCTGCATCTCTCCAAAAAAAGCTTTTGAGGGACTCGGTGATTACCTTAACTCAATTCGGCAATATTCTTTGAATTTAAATTTGAATATGTTTGAATTCAAATTTGTGGTTAAATTCTTTTCCGACCCTCACGTTGTTTAAATTTGAATCTGTGATAAATGTCTTCAGACAGGTAGAGGCTGAAAATAATTTCCTTCAACCGTTACAGTCTAAAATTTCTTTAAAACAAGAAGGTGGTGGTACTCAACCAATTCCTGTCCTTTAACTATCCAGCGACGATCATATCCTCGATGACCATATCCTCGATGAACTTTGGAACACAGAGACTGACTGACTCAGGCAGCCTTAGTTCCCTCAACACTCCAGATAGTCTTGTTCGTTTTCTTCATCAGTTCACCGTCTTCTCCAGCAAGGCCATATTTCTGTTCAGATTACTGTAGTGGCCAGCGAATCACCGCCAGTCTGAACTCCGCAATCATCACCAAACAGTTACTAGAAGATTCTTAGGCAACCCATTCAAATCTTTCAAACGTTGGCACGGTGACTACATTGGACATCAATAATTTCTCCATTTTGTAATATTTAATTGGACTCAGTATTTATCTTTTGTCTCCACTTGGATTTGTAATTACTGAGTTTTAACACAATTTGTATTTGGGATCACACGATTCATATGAGTATTGGCTAAAAGCGGTGGAAGGTAGGGGCGAAGGAGGCAGATTAATGCTTGGGCGAAAGCAGGCTAAATTTGGGCTGTGGAGATGGGCGATTGCTGGGTGTTGGCATACAGTCGGAATAGGGGAATGACATGCACTGCAAAGACGCTGCAGAGATGGTTCTGCCTGATTTTAGAGGATGCAGAGAAGAGAAGGAAGATTATAGTAGAGAAAGAAAAGAGAGAGAAGAGAAAAAGAGAGAAGACCTGAGAATCAAAGAAGAAGAAAATAGTGAAGAAGAAGAAGAAGTTGGAGAAGAGGAAAAAAAGAAGTTGCATAGAAAAAGAGGGGTAGAAATAATTCTCAGTTTTCCATTGATAATCTTGTTGTTTTCCTCACAATCCATGTGGATGCATTTGGATGAGGGGTTACCCCGAGTAGGGGGTCACCCTTAAGTGGGGTTGACCATTGAACTGGATTACCCTTATTTTGTTTTGTAATTGCAATGGTAAAGTAAAAGCTTAATCTAAGGGTAAAAAATCTCGTTTGGTAAGGATAACTTAATATATCAATATCTTTTGAGAAATTTTATAAAACATAACTATTAAATAATATTCATGAAGTAAATTCTAATAATATAACTTATAATAATATTATTCTTTTTTATAAATTATTTTTTATAATTATAATTTAAAATGAACACTTGCATTCTAACATTAAAAAGATAAATAATAAATCTCAATAAATGAATAAAAAATGTCAACATTTTTCTTCACAAAAAATTATAATTATAATTTTTTATATTATATGAATTTAATAAAAATATTAATTTTCATAAAATTGTTAATATGTCAGGTTACTCCTGCGTACAATTATCCTTACTTAAGGGTAACCTCGTAAAATTTGCCTCGCATTTAAATGCATCACGTGACACAATTTTAAAATAAACTTCCAACAGAATAAATTGCTAATTATCCCCAAAGAAGTTATCATAGACCTCAAATTCTTTCGGAGTTTCGAGACCCTATCAAAATTTGGAGAGAATCACCACTTAAAAATAGGACATTTTGACAATTATGTTTCATAAAATTTTATTTTTATTTTTTTATATTATATGAATTTAATATAAATTATTAATTCTTATAAAATTGTTAATATGTCAGATTACCCCTGCTTACAGTTACCCCTACTTAAGGGTAATCCCGGATAACCTCCGTAAAATTTACGCCTCATCCAAATGCATCATATTGAAAATGTTAACACATTTTTAAAATAAAATTCTAACATAATAAATTCCTAATTACCCCAAAAGTGATTACCATGAACTCGAAACTCTTTCGGAGTTTCGAAACCCTATTGAAATTTCGACAGAATCACCCCTTAAAAATAGGACATTTTGACAATTATGTTTCATGAAATTTATTTTTTAATTTTTATATTATATAGATTTAATAAAAATTATTAATTCTTATAAAATTGTCAATATGTTAGATTACCCCTGTTCACAGTTACTCCTACTCAAGGGTAACTCCAGGTAACCCTCATAAAATTTACCATTTATACAAATGCATCGTGTCGAAAATGTTGACACATTTTTAAAATAAATTTTCAATAGAATAAATTTCTAATTACTCTGAAAGATTATCATGAACGTCAAATTTTTTCAGAGTTTCCAGACCTTATCGAAATTTCGACATAATTACCCCTTAAAAATAGGATATTTTGACAATTATGTTTCATAATTTTTTTTATTATTTATATTAGATATATTTAATAAAAATATTAATTCTTATAAAATTGTTAATATGTCAATTTACGCCTACTTACAATTACCCCTATTCAAGGGTAACCCACGTAAAATTTACCCCTCATCCAAATCCATCATGTTGAAAATGTTGACACATTTTTAAAATAAATTTCAAACAGAATTAAATTGATAATTACTTGAAATATATTTTTTTTAATTATATAATATATATTTTTTTTGAAAGATTTTAATTTTATAATATATAATTGATAAAGAGGGGAAGGCAAGGGATATTGAGAGGTAGGGTATTGTGAATACCCCAACCTCCAAAGGGATATTCAAAAATGGGATGAGGGGTAAATTTTCAAATTTTTACTCTCACCGCTTGTTAGCAAACGAGGGTAACAATGGTCAACCCCCTCTTACCTCCCATCCAAACGCAGCCACAAATCACAGCAATAGAAATAAAAATTGAAAAACAAGTAAAAATAAATGAAGCAATTTATTTAGTCGACGATTTTGCTAAATATGGGTCTCCACGTCGGTGCTTTCACTGGCGTTACAAGAAATGTCTAGGTTTACTCTCTTGATGATCCGCGCTACATCAACTCCCATCTTATTTGTTGCCATATGTCTTCATCGTAATTCAATTACACATCTATTTGTACATAGCAGTCGTGCACTTGTCAGCACAACTATTATGACTTCTAATATATTTGCTATCAATTAAATTTAAGGAGAGCCATATAGACACACGAGAAATCTTTTCCTACACACACATTTTTCAAAAGTTGATGAAAATTAATATTTTGCCCTTTCACTTAAAAACGTGGTATGCATCGAAACAAAAAATCGTTAGGAGGATCAAATCGTTCGAAGGAATTCAAAAATTCATTCGAACGAAGTGGGTTGTAAAGTCGGATTTTCAAACGAAGCCGTTTCTCAACCGATTTCTACAAATAAGGTATCAAAATTCATCTACTCTGAATTTTGATACCTTATTTGAAGAAATCGGCAGAGAAACGGCTCCATTTGAAAATTCCACTTCATAGCCCACTTCGTTCGAACGAATCTTTTAGTTCCTTTGAACAATTTTTTTTCATTCGGTGGATCACACCCTTCGAACGATTTTTTGGTTCGGTGGATGTGGCGTTTTTAAGTGGAAGGGTAAAATGGTAATTTTCATCAACTTTTGGAAAACGGGTGTGTACGAAAAGATTTCCCGAGTGTTTATGTATCTCCCCAAATTTAATCGTATTTAAATCTGACCATTACTCTTGATTTTTCTAGCGACAACTATTTTGTAGAGTATGCGACCGAAAAATCTAACTATTTAGTATTTTCTTATTTTTCAAAAAGAAATTCTAATGATGTTACTCTCCACTATTTCACCAATTTAATAAACCAATCTCAACACCCTTTTTTTTTTCCTTATAGTTCTTACGTAGATTTGGCAAATTTTGATCCTGTTTGAGTATTTGAAAATTGACTCAATTTGATAAATGACATGATCCAACCCACGAGTCTAATAGATGACCCAGACTGAGCCGGCTCGAACCCATTTATAACTAGTAGACCCAAGTCAGATCGAAAAATAAATGATCCCATTTATCCGATTATTGCTATGTCTAATATGCAAGACATGCAATCGTATGAAGTGTACCGTCACATAAATAGCATATTTGATATGTGTTTTGTTAGAAAAGTTTCTTTAGTTAAAGAAATAGTTAAATCTGACCTGAACTAGGCCCAAAATAGTTTTGAACTGAATAAAACCCAATCTAAATTGAACGATCGCCAGATCAATACATTCAACCCCACCCCCATCTCTCTCTCTCTCCCTCTCTCTCTTAATACACCAATAATTGATTCAAACTCTTATAAAACTTTATTTTCTTGAAATTATTTTTCACAAGTTCGAATTCCCCACTATACTCAAAATCGATTCCCTCATTTACTATCTTTTTAATACTCTAAATTTCTACCTAAGAAACTAATAGTCCTGCATCGATTAATGACTAAAATAAGGACCTTATAAGAGACGTCGCTTTTAAAGAAGGTTTAAGTAGCTAAGAGAGCTTAGGTAGGAAGTGTGGTAAACAACCTGTATCATACATTACAGGAGCTGAGAATCCCTTTATTTTTTTCTATCTTAGTGGGTGTGATTGGGTTGATTCGGTTATATATCGAGTAAAGGGTGGATGAGTCGTATACTAATTTGGTGGGATCAAGGTCAAACCATTTGAATATGAATTTAAGCCAAAGTTGTGTATGGCCGTTGGAAGTGAATGTTTAGGTCTGGCTCTGGTCATTAGGCCTTAATACATTTGAATTCAAAACGTATCTCTTCCACACATAGATTCATTTCTTTGTCAACTTTATGGAATTTTGAAGAAGCATCAATGGCCCATTTGAATTCTATATAAACCAATAATTTCTTTCAATCTCCCTTTTTTTTTTCTCCATTGTCTCCAATAATTTCCCAAAAGCTAAAGAGCAGAGAGTAGAGGTCAATGCACAAAGTGCGGAGAGTAAAGATTAAAAGAAGAAATCAAAGTGCAAGAGTAGTGTAAAGATCAAAGCGTTTGCCAATGGTAAAAAGAGTTGTGAATAGCAATGCTTTAGTAGGTTCACTAATCCATTAGAAAAGGTCAGAGACAATATATAGCAATTTACAGTTTAGCACAAAACAACTTGAATTTGCTAAGGTCTCATACTCTCATGGAGTATCTAGGGAAACCCCTGCATAGAGCCCGCGAATTTAATTTTTTAACACATTTGAGTGAAATCAGATCTATAAAAATAAATAACTCTTCTGTGACTTTCTCTACAAAGACTTGATTCTAAAATTTCCATTTAAATGACTCTTCGGCCTATATAGTCGGCTGTGATATAAAGAGAACTATATGACCAGAGTGTCTATAAGGTTTTAATTTTATTCAGAATCCTATCTCTTAATTTTAAACTTTAAAAATAAATAATTTGTACTTATCTAAATTCAATAGACCAAGATTGCATAGCTTGCATCCTCAAATATGATTGGAGTTTTTACATGCTCCATATCCATTTAATCACCTATCTATTTGATCAACAATTGCTAGCCTCGTGAATCATCAAAGTCCCGTTGTCCTTACTTTAGTGAAATCACTGATATCATTCCGTACAGATGTGGGGATATTCCATTATGTGAAAGCCTTCCTGTGGCCACACCTTTTCAGGCTCCTCGTGGAACAGCTTTGAATGCTTAGTTCTGAATCTAAGAACAGTTTGGCCTCTTCTTGAGCCAAACTCTCACAGGTGGAAATGTTAAAGTGAAAAAGAAGAAGTGGGTCAGATTCCTGTCTTCTACACTTCGAAATCAATTTCTATGTTTAATAGATTCCATATCTTCTCAGATCCGTCTACGACTCAAAACACAACTAAAAACTAAAATCATCATACATGAATCGATTCAAGAAAGAAAAAATGGATGTGTTTAGAAAAGAAACCCACAATCACTTGATACGAAGATGCTATACAAAATTTCAAATCTCTACCATCTTCCATTGATTCATCCAGTCTCTGGTCAAGCTCTTCCGCACAGCTCTAGAAACCCACAATCAAAACCAAAACAGAGAGAGGGAAAAGAGAAGAAAACTCTTTGTGGAGAGTGAGTATGAGTCTTCTTCACTTTCATCATTGCTCTCCTCAGCAATGGTTTCCAACTTTGGAGCATTGGATAGCTTCTGGGGTGAAATTAGAATGGCTGGTGCAACTCCAATCCATGTCTCTAAGAATCTTGTTTCCTTTGCCATTTTTCCCAAGGACCAAAGAGGTTTTTTTTTTCTACTGTTGAAAGGGCTATTGAAGGATTGTTTGGTGGGATAATGGGAAAAGAAGGGAGTGTTGGAGAGGGCATTATATGGGAAAGAAGTGATGATGGAGGAAGAAAACAGACAAACAAAAAGAGTGTAAAAATAAGAAAAAGGAGGTTGTTTCCACAACTAATCACAATAGAGATGCTAAAAATGGATCTAGACTTAGGTCTTCGTTGATTTTGTTAAATAACTCGGAAACGAGTGAAAGAAAGGGTCCACACTCCACTGACCACAATTCACATTTCTCACTAGCTGCACCTTTTTGTCTCTTCTGTTTTTTCACAAGTCTCTTGTGCTATTGTCTGTTTATACAATGTTTATAAGACCTAAATCCACAAATTTAATTTATATGGGTATAGTTCAACTGGTTGTCTCCCGCATCAGGAAATGAGAGGTTGCGAATTCGAGTCTCTATGGTCTAACCTTAGTGTGTCCTAAGGGGAGTAGATTCACCTGTGGGGGTTTTACGCTGGGTATCTCGAGGTTACCTGCACGTAAATTAAAAAAAAAATCCACGATTTTATAATTACAATAATAAATATTTATAAAAAGAACTATAAATTCTTATAATATTTTAAAGTTTGAGCCATAATGCATTTATAACCATATTTGCTTTATAAGATGAAAGGAATTTTTTTTTTTCAAAATTAGTTGTCTACTAAATGTCAGCCATACCTAAAAGAATTTTTATATCCAATTTAATATTACAAAAAATGGCTAAAGATGATTTTTTTATTATCAAATTGAACATCTTTGGCAAATCATGTTCCTCTATGTGAGAGGTTGATGATTCTACTCTTAAAATTTTGCAGAGTAGTGTACCCATAAGCAATCCATCCGTCCTATTTCGAAACTCCAACTAAAGAATCTATACGGCACGTGCCACAAACATTTTCACATGTATCAAATGGGATTTGGGGCCTTTTCAACTGGTCAATGTAGAAAATGAACTCATTCATAAATTCAATGATATCTAGATCACAGCGTTAAACCACACATCGTTATTTAAAACTTGATATAACAATGTTTTAACACATTAAAACATTAGCCCTGATGCAGTTGCAATGCACTACCCATTTAGGAGGGAGATATAGTTCGCAAGATATTAGATGCTATGATTGTAAACACTCAGCACCATGTCCTTGTCATGGAGTGCTGATGATGTAGTGACTCAACTCTTATTTTTCCTTAATTTTAAATAAATGGACTAAGTTTACATGTGTGGAAACTGTTTGAGGGTCTTGCATGGGTTCCAGTTGTTGGACACATGTCGCAAAAGTCTAGAGCTGGAATACCTGAGTGGAAAAAGATTATGAAATAAGACAAAGAATAAATTTGTGTGATTATCAGTGCGACAGAACCAGACCCTTGGTCCGACCGGCAGTGTACCAATGAGAAGCATCGGTAGGACCTTCAAAGAACAGATTTTGGCAGAGGCGAAGTAGATAATTGGAGGCCTGTCGGTCCGATAGGCAGAGGTCAGTTACATGAGTCAGTTTCAGGGTTCCTTTTGGTCCGACTTATAGGAGTCGTTGATCCGACCTTCAGAGAGCAGTAGGGGAAACAGTTTGTGCACTGTCAGTTCCACCGACAATGGCGTTGGTTCCACCGACGTCTCGACTTAAGTCTAAGTATTTAAGCCCCATTTGATGCGAAATTTCAGTTTATCTTCTTCTAATTCTCTCATTCTCCATGAGAACTTGTTTCAGCCATTCCAAGACCTCCTTTCCGCCTTCCCCCCATTCCCCCCCTCTTCCTTTTCCCTCAAAATCCCTCCTTGCATGTGTGTGGATTGGATCAAGATCCCGTCCAAAGCCCCCTTGTTAGTGTTTTTCTCCCAAAGAAGGTAATGTGTGCTGCTTTTCCACTTTCCTTCCTCTCCAATGTGTATTTAGCATGAGAACTAAGTGGAATGGAGGTTGAAAAGAACAATGGGGGCTTGGAATCGAGAATGCAGTTGGAGGAAGGAGAAAAAAAAATGTTGTTTGGGTTTGCATTAAGCAAGGGTTGAACCTAAATTGAGCTAGGACCTTAAGAGGAGAGATGAAAATATGGAAAATGTTGATTTGGGGTTCTAGGGTGAATGAAAATTGGGAATTTGTTAGGGGTTGGATTTGTATGACGTAAGTTAGGGTTAAACCTTGGTTAGAATTTGGGGGTTTTGCTAATGGAGCCTGTTAAGACATGAAAAATGATATTTTTACCCTTATTATCTAGATTAGTTAACATTCGTTTTAGTGTATATTAGATGCATTTTCCGGTAGTTATTTCACCATTTTAGGAATATAATTGTAAATTGGTTCGTCTTGATCCATTTATGAGAGTCCATATTAATCCAATAATTTTTAGATAAGTGGTGAATTAATTATTAGATTCCAAGAAATTGAAGATTGGATAAAACTTGATGAAGTCTGAAGAAGATACAAGTCCATAGGCTAGAGATTCACTAAAATTGGGCCAAGCTAAGCTTCACAAGCCATCATTGGGCCAAGCCACAAGCAGTTCATGCGCATATCAAAATGGGCCAGGCCAATGTGCACTTCAAGTTCAACAAAGGCCCAAGTCCTCAAGCTCAAGTTCAAGATCCACTAGAGGCCCATGTGCCCATTTATAGGTCCAAAACCCAAGTCCATAACCCATTCACATACCCAAAGCCTTGTTCTTCTCCTTGTCATCCACAACATCCATTCTCCATCTTAAATCCTGACCATTCATCTCATGCATCAAAATTAGGTCAAACCTATAGCAAGCTTTCCATATCCATTGCATACATCCATCATCTTAGATCTAGGCCATCCATTCCATCCATCATCTAGGTTACCATGGTATCTTAACCCCTCATACATTATCATATCATTTTCATCATTCATCTCATCCATCCATTAGTAGGCCATTAGATTTAGGCAGGGGTGGAAAAGTCGGCCAGACTGAGATTTCGGCCGAGATTTTTTCTCTCTCCTCAATTGTTTTTTAGAAAATCTACGTGGCTTTTTCTTTTTGAAAAAAATATTTAAAAAAATAAAAAGTCTGTTTTAAAAAAATTTTAAAAATATAAATATCGGCCGATATTCGCTCGTATCTGACGAATATCGGTCGAGATATTGACAGGGCCCACAATCGATATTTGTTTTTTTTTTAAAAAAAGAAACCAATCGATATTCTGCCGAATTTTTTTTATCCCGTCGATACGTTTATACCCTTGGATTTAGGTCCATTTCATCATAGCCAGTCATCCATAAAACCCTAGATCTAGATTAACTTGGAACCCAAGCCACCTCCTCCTTTCCATTCAAATTTTACACATGATATACACCTCATCACCTAATCCATCTCCACCATATTCAAATTTGTCATCTCATCTCCACCTCCACACTATTTTAGTTCTAAAATCTCTTCATGCACTTAGACCAAAACCCATCGAGATTCATTGGCAAGATCCCAAAACACCTCATCATCCCAATCTTTCCTCCCCAGATGATTTTCCCATATCTTGTCCACCTGATTCGAAATCCCTATGTGGTCAACCCTCCACATCATCTACTTCATCTCATCCATTCATTCACTCCAACTTTAAATCTCATCCATTCATTGCATTGCATTGCATTAAAACCATAAGCACATGCAAAATTCACCCATGCCCCATCTTCTCTCTTAAATCCCAATTTTCTCTCATCCCTTGCTTAGCCAACAAGCCAACCTCAATCCCAAGTCACCCAAATTCGTGTATGCCCTATAAACCCTAACCTTTTAACTTCAAATCTCATCCATCCACCTTGGGGTGAGCTCCAATCTTAGCCCTCCATTAATAACTTAAACCCAGATTTAATCCCAACCATCTATTCATTCCTGGAGCCTATAAATAGATCACTTGGCACAACATGAAATTTAAATTTGACCTGGAGCTCAAGAGGACCAAAGGCTGGGGAGAAAAGGCAAGAAGACAAAAGCATTTTATTTTCGAATTTTACAAGTGAGAGTTGTAAATTTTCATTTTATTTTGTCTTTCTTATACTTAATTATGATTGCCTGTACTGAATTCTTCCATGAAATAAATACAAAGCATTCCTTTAGAACCCTGAAACATCCAATTTTCAGATCTCCTTGATAATTATTTAGATTTGATTTTAAAATTTGTATTCTTTATTTAGTTAATTGGACATGAAATAGTTAGGACTTAGGTTGTAAATGTTGAATATAAGTTACTAAGGCCCGATTATTAAACTAAAGTTTATAAATTCTTAACTTTGATGATGGACATGAATTGATATTTGGACTTTTACACGAATTCAGATGTAGGTTTTTTATATGTTTACACATTTTGGGCGATGAACAGTCTATTCCAACAACCACCCTTTACATTCTGCACTTTTAAATTCTGTAATTTAATTTACTTGCAATTTAATTTTCAGTCTTTTATTATGTTAGTTTCTTTGTTTGTTTGTTGTATTTTAAATGTTCAATTTATTATTGTATGTTCATGTAATTCTTTTTATTAAAAAATTCTCTCTCAAGATTCACCTAACTAAGGTTGGAGATATGATATTTTGAACTTAAAACATGTGATTTTGAATTAAGACGAGACTACATATTCATGTTTCACCAATTTAATAAAAAGAAGATGGATTTGATTTTCTACTTGTTAAATTCATAAGTTAGATAATAGTGGTGCTAACGTTGGTTTTCTAAGACCTAAATTAAAATTGTAACTCCATGTATTAGATTTCTTATAATCACATCTTTTTAAAGGTTCCAATTTAATTTTAAGCATATATTTTGTGGATTTCCTTTGGGTTCAACCTCGCACTCATACTACTATACTATTAAATGGTTCGTGCGCTTGCGAGATTTATAAATTTAAAATTTGCACATCAACAAAGCCTTTTAATGGGCTTAATCAATGAACTTATGCATATCTTTTTTTTTTTTTAAGACAAGGTATCCAAACGCCCCTCCTGAATTTTCAAGGTGTCCCACCTGACTAATCCTTGGGGCTTGTGTAAATCTCCCAATCTGCAAACGTTGAGTACAAAACTAACGGGAGTGGCCCTTTTTGTGTTGAGAGGGGCTTAATCCCAAGACCTCTCATAAGCAAGGGTGACTTGTGATCCAATCTGTGACCCTTGACCCATTCCATGTTTCAATTGACTTGATTCATCTCCCAACCCATGACCCAACTAATTCAACCCTTGACTCATGTTCAACTTAACTCAACCGAAGAACTAATTCACGACTTAAGACCTAGTTGATGGTCAACCTTACCAATCATAATTGAACCCAATCTGTATCCCATGCCTACTCATTGCTCGATCAATGAATGAAGCTAGTTTGAGCTAATTTATGAATTTCTTGATAATATTGAGGTAGCTTATGTCAAGATTTAAAGCAATTGTGCTCTTTATTACATAATTATTACCATTTAAGTAAAATATAATTTGAATCAAATATACAATGTATATAATTGTTATTATATTATTTAGATTATTATAATAGTTATTTCAATTATAATCATCACCATCATCATTTAAAATTAGGTATTAATGAGTAATAACATGCATCTTACTCATCTAACAATTGAAAGAAATTATTTATAAATTATTATAGAAATATTTTATTGTATAATACTTTGACCCTAATTAGAACTAATTGCGCGATTATGAGCCGTTAATGGTGATTTGTGCTCTGTTAATCAAGAGGATTATGGAGTGAGATTTCTGAAAAGTCCAAGTTTGACTCGATCCGAGTTCGGGAACCCATTGATCCAACTCATTAGTGTATAATGGAACAATCATAAATATCTGAACTTTCTCCAACTTTGACCCTAAAACTATTTTGCTCTGTAAAATTACTCATTTGAACTAGTTGAGACTCCAAATTCACACACCTTCCATATTTTTAAATTGTGAATCTAACGAGATGCCTCGCTCGTTCTACTTCTACAGATTTTGACCCCCACAAATTACCCACTTAGTAAAGCTCCAATTTAACAGTGAAGACGAAGTCATAAAAATACACGGAGATATCTAGTACTCGATATGTGGTATAATCAACCTTTTCATGTTTTCATATTTCCAAAACACTAAGTGTAAGACACTTGATTTACAGCGTTAAATGTGGTTTTCCAATTATATAATATTTTTATTTTAATTTTAATTTAAAATTAAGAATTTATATAATTTAATAGATCATTTTGATTAGTTCTATAATATCTATAATAAATTATTTAATCATCATTTTAATAAAAGAACTGATCTCATCAACATAAGGTATTAAAGAATTAAATTTAAATGATTAGACATACGCTATTGATGCAAAGTAACAAATAATTTTAAATTCAAGGTTCAAGCTATGAACTTTAACATAATGTAATAAAGAATTAAATTTAAATGATTAGACATACGATGTTAATGTAAAGTAATAAATAATTTCAAATTCAGGGGTATTTTTTTTTAATTTACGTGTGAAAAATCGCGGGATACCTAGCGTAAAACTCCCACAGGTGAGCCCACTACCCATGGTGCACACCAAGGTTATGCCATGGGGCTCGAACCCGCAACCTCCCACTTCCTGAGGTGGGTGTGACACCCCTCCCTCTAACCACCATCATCAGAGTAAGATAATAGGAATATTTAGTGGAGAGGGAGGCAAGCGTCATGACGCGAACCAAGTCCGAGTCCGAAGACCCGACACTTGACTGGCCCAACTAGAGTGTGCATGATAACATTTGCACACACTCTGATAATTTTGCAGAAATTTAAACGTTTTATAATATTGCATGAATAGGCAAACACAATTCATAGCAAGATAAGGAAATTCCCAAAGGATTATACATCAAGTCAAATACAAATAAACTTCAATTACTTGAATCCAAAACATAAATATTACATTCCCCATAATTAAATTAAACATCCTTAAAACAAATTACATTATTCTCATCTTTCTCAAAATACATGAATAACAATAAGTCCTCTAGACTTTCTTCTTCGCTCTCCATTTCTTCCATGCTCAGCCCTCACTTGGTCCGTCGCCATTCACACCTTCTAAAACCTGCACACAAATCTGGAGGGGGAATTTATGGGCTTAGTCAACGCTCCCAGTAGGAATTCCGATCATACAGTATGCCTATGATGTGTCATATTTAGACACTATATATACTTGTACTTTTATCAAATCCCGATCATATCATACTTCATATTATACAAATCCGTACTTAGGTTATAAATCCATATTTATTCATAAACAATTTTATTCAAGATATACTTAGTACATTTCTGAAACTATTTACTTATATTACAAATCTCAGATTTGACTCATTTTAGAGATATCATAATTGAAAACATATGTACATACTTCTTTACAAGGTACTCATACCAAATTCATCTCATACTTTCATTCTCATACTATCTCATATTCAAAATATCTCAAAACATCTTATTTTCATGCGATATAAAATCATTCGAAATGCTACTTTCATAATCATATTCTTTGACACTTATAATGTCATAATTCATAAATCAAACTACATGATTTTCAAAGGAAATCAATTCATCATTTGTTCTCTCATTTATTAACAAAATAAACATAAGTCCACACCCAATTGCTTTTCAACGAAGTAGGAAAACCTATTTGATCCTAGCCGATCAGTGAATGAAGGTAATCCACAAACTAGCTTGTTCGCTCCCGGGTTCCCACTTTGACCCTTCGTTCATTGTTCATGCATAGCAAACATAACATACACATTATTAAAATTTCGTTCTACTAATTAATCTCAATTCTCTAATTCCTACATATTTCATTTCTCCACATTTAAGGTCTCATTAAGTCTTATAGGTCCCTTGGGTGAAAGCTAACATAACCAAGGTGATCCCACAAAACATTTGGGTCCCTTTTAAACGAACTCCACAAAACTGGCCATGTCTCTGGCCTACACATCGACAAAGGTCGATGTATCCTGAAACACTGAACCGACACATTGACTCCAGTCAATGTGTCTAGTTCCTGGACTTCTGCTCAGGCACCTATTTTCTTTACTTTTTTTTTTCTAGGGTTTGTACATAGTGCTCGTCTTAATAATTTCACAGGGTTTTCAATAAAGATTTCCTCTTTCATTTCTTAGATTTGTTCATCAGAGAGGCACATCGAAACCACTGATGTGTCCCCTGGAAGAGGTCTACCTGTCAATCAGTTCGTTTCTCAGAAATCTTTACAAGACTAATATTTTCTCTGGTGTACATATCGTCATAGTTCGATACATACATAAGGATATATATCGACTTCAGTCGATACATATTCCTAAGTAAAATCCGAAAATCAACATTTCAGTCCTCTTCTCTAGTTCCATTTCGGGACATACATATCAACCAAAGTCGATACGTACTCCTGAGATTTCTGCAACTCCATTGTTTCGAGTTGCATGTTTCTCTACTTTGTTTTATCCTCTCCCAATCTCATTTAAAGGTCCTATTACAAATTCTAGTGTGATTATATTACTCTAAATCATTGTGGGCATCATAGATATCACATACCTTGGAGAATCCTTGCAGATTTCGATAACCAAAAAGGTCTTTGATCTTAAACTTGGTATTTTCCTCTCTCTTTCTTCCTTGCTCGACCCTTACTTTCTCTACTCGGTTTCTTCCTCTTTCTTTATATCTTTCTCCTCCATGGGATCCACTGATGTAAGATGGGTGGAAGAGATGCGGTGTACCACCGATTGGGAGAAATTCTCTCCCTCTATCTTCCTTCTTTTCTCTCTTCTCTTCTCTCCTTTCTCTTTTCTTTCTTTTCTTCTTCTCTCCTTCGGTTTGCTCTCATAGATGAAAAATGGGGAGGGGGATGAGCATCAAATCTTTTCCCTCTCTCTGGTCTCCTCCCCTTCCCTCTAGTCAACGTGCTTTACATGTGGCGAGTTTCCATTGGCTGACATGAGCGGTGGTAGGTGAATGATGGGATAAGAAACGACAGTTGCATGTTTCAGACTCAAGATATTCGACACGCTCGATACATCGACAAAGTTGATAGGTTCACTTTCTGAAAAATCAGATGTATCGACTGAATACTATCTGAAAATGTAGGCTTCGGGTTCTCTATCACACATGTCTACCAACTTGATATGTACACTTCTTAATACATCTACATCTGTCAATATATATATCTGGAGTCTGTTTCTCTTCTATAGTAAACACACTAGACACGTGGAGGCCATGCATTTGTCTTCCAGGACGATGGTAGGTGTGGTAGGTGGGTGATGGGACAACTACAGCTATTAGATCTCAGACTTGAGCCGCGGGACATTTCTTGATACATGTTCATGGGTCGATACATCGTATTTTTTTGGAGACTTGTATGCATCGACAGAATGCGATATGTGTCACGTAAAATTTCAAGCTTCGGGTCTGTTTTCATAAACATGTACCAAGGTCGATACATACAACATGTCGACATATCGAAAAGGTCGATATGTCCTCCGGGTAATTTTCAGTTTATTCTGTCTCTTTCTTCTCATTTCTTTTCTTACTTGGTTCAACACCAATTCTTTTCTCCAATCCATTCCTTTAATCTTAATGCCTCCGAATCCACTATTTAAGAGGGGATCTACGTTAATTTACCGGGTTAAGATTTCGGGGTGTTACAGAGGGAGGCAACCAGTTGAGCTACACCCTCTGTATTTGATATATTTTATAATGCAAATTCTATTGTTGTTTAAATCAACTAGTCGAAGAGTTTGTCCTTATTGAGGCACTAACATGAAATCATAAAATCGAAAGTAGATGTAAAAATCTAGGTATCTTAAAAAAAAAAAAAAATTAAATTTCATGATCTTAAAATTGGGAATAGTTCACAGCCAATTTTTATAAACTTTTACGGATAAATGAAATTCTTGAATTGAATTATGTAAAATGATTACATGCATATCTGTGTTTGACATATTATTTAACATATTTAGACATGAGACTCATCAAATATGGGTGATGATGAAATTACTAAAAAGGGAGCCTTTTTTAATATGTTACTCACAAAAAATAACTTACATTAAATTATTCAAATTATGTTTTTAGAGATTTCAAAATTTAAAAAATAAAAATAATTTCAATTAATTAAATTTTTAAAAACTAAAAGTTTGGTTTAATTGATTGAATTAATATAATTTTTGAGTGCTCTCCCTTGGTGGTAGAACACGATTGACCATAGAGGGGGGGGGGGGGGGGAGAATAGGTCAATCTAAAATCGTTGGTCCTTTTAAAAATTACTTGATTGATTAATTAAGTGCAACAGATATACAATGAAGTGTGTGTGTGTGTGTGTGTGTGTTAGCAAATGTGATTAAGCAATCAACACAAGGAATTAACTCTAACACCACAAGTACAAGGACACAAGATATATAGTGGTCCGGTTAGACAACCTACATCCACTGTTAAGACTATCTTAACCTTAAGCTATCCCCAAATTCACTAATTGGGGACTTACACCCTCACAATTAGAGTAGGAATTCTACCTAACTTAATCGGCTAGGAATTTCACCTACCACATGTAAAATAGGGCTTTTAGCTATTTGATTTGGCAGGAAATTCCACCCACCACGTGTGCCAGAGACTACGCTCTAGATTTTTTATACTGGTTTCGGAGGCAAGCTTCCTTAATCCACTTTCACAGGATAAAGGTTTTAAATAAAATTAAAACTAAGAACCACTTGCCTTTGTACCTCTATCTCGTTGATATGTGCTTCTCCAAGATCCACCCAATGTGCACCCAATGTGTGCCTGAGTTAATCCCAACGTTCCATCTTGTACCCGTCGTTGAGCAATCACAATCTTAGGGTGACTAGGAAATTGGTTCTACCAATATCTATCCTAGTTGTATCCTTTCCCCTCTCTCTCTTTTCACAATCTCAATCACTATGATTGGTTGTATTAGATTTCCCAAGTGTTAGCACAAGAGAGAGAGTGATCTTTTTGTTGGCTCTTGTTTATGCTCAATGATAATAATGAGGGTCTAACGGATTTGCCAAAAGGATATCAACTGGTTGAACAAAGATTCAAATTTATAGAAAAAACAACCAGTTGTAGAATCTGTCATGTACCGATAGGTCGGGAGCACTGAGGGGTCGGTGACTAAGAATATTATCGCTCAACCACCCAACCGTTGCACATTAAATGTACTCCCAAAGGTAAAATTATTTCCCCGTCGACAGGTTGGTGTCGCCGATGGGTTGACAGTCATGGTACCGAGAGGTCGGTCCATACGAAGGTCTCGATCTGGGGCAACACCATGTAGACATAGTTTCATTTCCTGAAACTTGTCCTGCCAGAATGACCTGCAGCCCTTTAACGAGGGGTCGGTTCTGGCGCTCTCGATCGGTCTTGAAATACCGAGATGTCTGTTTTCTCGGAGCCTACTTGAGTTCGAAGTCTAGAACTCACAAGTTTTTCATCGACGAATCATTGACTTACATACGAGACTTTTGGTTAGAGGCTTACTCAGAATGACAGTTCTATGATCCAAAACCTCTGTCAATCTGGCCGACCAGTCTATGACCACGATAGGTAGATCCTGTCTCTACCGAGGGATTAGTGAGAATGACTGGTCGAGCTAACAGTGAACTTAATTCGTGTTTCCAAATTCGCTTCCAATTCACTATTAAGCTTCCTCTCTGGGCTTTTTATGATTTTACAATTTGTTCAACTAAGCCTAAAACTGGTCCTCCTAAGGTGTGGGTACCATCTAAAGTCATTTATGGCCAAATACCTGTTTTGTGATTAATATAACAATGAGCTTTAATCCGGTGGAGCATGATCTTCACTCTTGATCAACTCGAGTCTTTAAGCTTTTAGTAAGTGCTTCTTCCCCAGTCATGGAATTGACAAACATAGAGACTCGGCAAAGCAGGGGCACTAACAATTTCCCCTTTTGTCAATTTCATGACAAAACCTAGAAGCTAACCCAATTACAAACCTACTCTTATTACATCACATTTGAATACAAAATATTAAATCAATTACATGTACATATTCAAATGGAAAAACAAGACTATAATCTTCGCATATTCTTGTTCAGCTTGCTTCATTTCATATTTTCTTGTTCAAGCACATAGCAAACACCACTAGAAAATCATTAGAGGGGTTAGTCCAAAACATGAATTTGCATCCATGGACTAAGGTAGATTTGTATTCATGTTCCCCCATGCACCATGAGTCCCTAGAAATCAACACTACCCATAGTATATCCAAACTATCAGTGTTGAGAAGATTTTCTCCCCCAATCTTCTTTGAGTTTAAAGTCCCAAACTCCAAGCATAGACATTCTCCCATGTCCATTGCTTCTCCCTATTTCCCCCTTATTCTCCAAGGGGTCCAAGCACTTAGGCTTCTTCCAATCTTACCAATTACTCCCCCATAATGAGTTTTTACTAATTTCTCATCCATTTTGTCATACAATTGACAAAGATTAGTAGGCAAACATCGAGTTCCCCTTCATTTTGAAGGAATTGGATTTCAAGCACTCCCCCATGCTTCTTGCATTTAGTGCATCCATGAGTTCATATCCAAACTCATTAAATCTCCTCATGGACTAATGCATGCTTTTTATGCATCCAAATTTATCTACCCCTGCATAAGCTAAATTGCAGCTTACCTGATTTCTTCCATGGGTCAAGCTAATTTTCCTAGCTTTTCTTGATTTTGCTCCCCCAATCTCCAAACTATTTTTTTAGCTTCTTTGACTCAACTCCCCCATGGAGTAAGCTATATTTTCTAGCTTCTCCAGATTATCTACCCCATTAACTTAGTTGCCTCTAAGTTTATTTTTCTCCAAGCTTTCTTTCAAGCTTGCATCATCCTTCCTCCATCTGTCATGACCAGTGACAGGTGCTACACAGCACAAATTTTGTGCTCTCCAAATCTCCATTGATGTTCAATCAGCATGTGCCAATCCTATCTCCCTTAAGATGTACCAAAGTACATATACACACAAGCTAGATGGAAGCATAGATCTCTCCCTTAAATGTTAGTCACATATATAGTAATATAAAACAATTACTCCTCCTAAATATGTGAACTAAAACCCCTTTATTCATGTGATTAATCTTCCCCTTAATTGTAGACTCTCCTCCCTTAAAGATCTTCTTTCTCTAAGATCTTTAAACTTTTCCACCAAAGTTGAGCTTCTTCTTCGAAGCTTACATCAAGCTTCTACATTCTCCCCCTTAACATAAGCTTTATTTCAAGCTTCTAACTCTCTCCCCCTTTTTGTCATAAATTGGCAAAAGGTGTTAAGCACCAAAATCAATGTGCTTCAACAAGTCCCAATTGTTGGACTTAAGAGAAGGAAGAATGAAGAGCAGGAGCCACATGCATTTTCAAAGATATTCATTTTTTTGAAAACATAAGTTATGCATGCTAGAGGAGGGAATCACTCATATAGTAAATATACCATGATTAGAACATATGAGTGAAGAACATCATGAACAACATCAGGTATGACAACAAGTATGCACACAGTTCATGAAATCATGAAGAATCCAGCCAGCCCAATGAATACAAAACCAAAACTGTATGGTTTACAAGAAATTCTGGCTGTCTTCAAAACACAGGTATGATACATAGATTTATATTAATCCAAGTACAATGCATCAACCTACCAAGGTAACTAATTCATTCAACATATCATACTACAATGAAGAGTATAAGAATGAACAATTACCTTAGCCCAAATTTTTCAGATTCAAAGAAGAAGATCTGAAAAATAGTTTGAGTTTTATCCCAAAACTCAAACAATTAGAAATTCCTTAACATTGAAATATGGAAGCATTTCTTCCAATCAATTTCCAAGACCTGCTCTCCTATGCTCAACAATTGAGAGAACACTGCACCAAGTCCTCGGATTTGGACTTCCCAATCAAAATGGCTTTCACAATGCCAATCAATCCAGATTTTGGCATTTCTTGCTCTTTGAAAGCCAATCCTTTATGGTGCAGTCCCAAGGTTGCATTCAAACCTTTATGTGACAAATCTCAAGGCACATGAGAAGGATTAAACCATGAATACAAGCCGAGACAGATTTGGAGATGATTAATTTTCTTTTCTCCAAATCACAATTCCAATATCTAATAGATTTGTTAATAAAGAACATCACTAGAACATTGGAAAGTCAACAAATCATCCCTATAAGATTTGATGATTAAGGGATGATAGGGTGTGTGTGCTTATGATGTAAGTTCACAATACATCATGCTTTGCCTATACACCTTTGAATACCAGTGTGTATATATACATTCACACAGGTTTTGTGCCATTTGAAGTTTCAATATAACCCTCTAAAAGTAGGCACAAAAACATGGATCGTGGATTACTATACCGTTATAAGTCCACTTTGAAAAATATGGATCCAATCCAATCCAAGAACCGTGGGCACATTTAATTTACCAATTCAAATACATTGCCCAAGTGTGTGATGTCATGAGATGTGACATTCCTCGAAATTTATTCAAAATAAAGCGAATAGGAACGAAAACCAAGAGCATACAACATGCGATCATTTCTCAAAAGTATTCCAATAAAGAGTACATCACATGACATACATTCATTTCCCAGATGATATACAAATCAGGTTTATGGAAATGAGGTATGAAACCACCCACACGGCTTCCATGCTTTTTATCATGTTAACACTTAAAACATGATAAACAACCCTACCATTCTTTGAAGAACACTCTAATGAGCCCCTTGAAAAGACTGGTACATGAATGGATTACCTAAGCACATTTGATAAAAGTTTGATCAACAATATCATTCACAAGCATGGAGCAAGTTTCATTCCACATAAAATATAGGTTAGGCAACTTGGAATGAAACGACATTGTGTATGTGCACAAGATCATTTGTAATCACATACACACTTTATACAAGACGCAACACACATAATACATTCATTTCCAAATGATGCACAAGTCACATGGCATATGAAATGAGATGAAGCAAGTATAATCCAATACTAGGGTGCAAACCTACTTGTACAAACAAGTATCTTGTATAAAGCTCCAAAGGATACTTGGAGGTCACCATCCTCATGAAGATCCTTTCCAACATCCTCTTCTTCTCTAGAGGATACAAGTTGGACACTTTCAATGGAGGTACTTAGACAGTTTTTTACCTCACTCTCGATTCTCCAATTTGTCAAGAGAGGTGAAGCCATCCATTGAACTAGAAGAGGCAATCCCTACATGTGTTTTCCCATACTCCTTTTGATGTTTCACTTCTCATAATTCTCCCAATTTCATTTGGAGAAACAACACTGATGATGGCTTCTTAATGCTTCAACATTTCCTAAAAATATAGCCATATCATCACAAGTCCAAGTTATTCGGTCTTTGGGCAGATGGTCATGGAATTTGAGGATTCCTGAAATATCTCTTCCATAAGTTTAGACCATTTTCTATTCACCTATTTCCAACCATATCCATCAATGGAAATAAAGACAATGTACATCTTTAATTTCCATGAGTCATGGCACATTCCATTTAAACAAATGGAGGATTGGAAATAACATGACTTTCTCCCATAGCCATTGTTCTAGCACGGATCAACTCGGATGGTTAAATCCTTTATAAAGAACACGGGGCTCTGATACCAATGTAACGTCCCACTGGGTCAGGTCATTACAACCAATTGAGAGTTCTCCTTTGGTGCTAGAACACGATTGACCCAAGAGAGAGGGGGGGGGGGGTGGGGTTGTGAATAGATCAATCTAAAAATCATTGGTCTTTTAAAAATTACTTGATTGATTAATTATGTGTAGCGGATATAACAATCAAGTGTTTGTGTATGTTAGCAAATGTGATTAAGCAATCAACACAAGGAATTAGCTCTAACACCCAAACACAAGGACACAAGATATATAGTTGTTTGGTTAGCCAACCTACATCCACTGTTAGGACTAACTCAACCTTGAGATATCTCCAAATTCTCTAAGTGGGGCCTTACACCCTCAGAATTAGAGTAGGCATTCCATCTAACTCAATCGGCTGGGAATTTCACCAACCACATGTAAAATAGGAATTCTACCTATTTGATTTAACTGGGAATTCCACCCACTACGTGTGCCAGAGACTATGCTCTAGATTTTTTATAGTGGTTCCGGAGCCAAAACCTCCTTAATCCCACTTTTATAGGATAAAGATTTTAAATAAAATTAAAACCAAGAAGCACTTGCATTTGTAGCTCTATCTCGTTGATGTGTGCTTCTCCAAGATCTACCCAGTGTGTACCCGAGTTAATCCCGATATTCCACCTTATAGCCGTCGTTGAGCAATCACAATCTTAGGGTGACTAGGAAATTGGTTCTACCAATATCTATCCTAGTTGTATATATCTTTTCCCATCTCTCTCTTTCACAACCTCAATCACTGTGATTGGTTGTATTAGATTTCCCAAGTGTTAGCACAAGAGAGAGAATGATCTTTTTGTTGGCCTTGTTTAAACTCACTAATAATGATGAGTGTCCAACGGATTTACCAAAAGGATATCAACTGATTCCACAAATATTGATATTTATAGAAAAGGCAACCAGTTGCAGAATCTGTCATGTATTGACAGGTCGGGCGCATTGAGGGATTGGTGACTAAGAATATTACCGTTCAACCACTCGACTGTTGCGCATTAAATACACTCCCAACGGCAAAATTATTTCCCGATTGATAGGTTGGTGTCGCCAATGGGTCGGCAGTCATGGCACCGAGAGGTCGGTCCATACGAGGGTCTTGATCTAGGGCAACACCATGCATACAGAGTTTCATGTCCCGAAACGTGTCATGCCCAGAACGACCTATCGCTCTTTACCGAGGGGTCGGTCCTGGTGCTCTCGATCGGTCTTGAAATGCCGAGATGTCTGTTTTCTCGAGAGCCCACTTGAGTTCAAAGTCCAGAACTCACAAGTTTTTCATCGACGAGTTGTTGACCACGACGGGTCGTTACGTTTATCACCGTGGTCTGTGCGTATGAGACCTTCGATCAGAAGCTTACCTAGAATGACAGTTTTATGATCCAGAACCTCTATCAATCTGGCCGACCAGTCTATGACCACGATAGGTCGATCCTGTCTCCACCGAGGGGTCGGTGAGAACGATTGGTCGAGCTAATAGTGAACTTAATTCATATTTCCAAGTTCGCTTCTAATTCATTGTCAAGCTTCCTCTTTAGGCTTTTTATGATTTTACCATTTATTCAACTAAGCCTATGAATGTTCCTCCTAAGGTGTGGGTACCACCTAAAGTCATCTATGACCAAATACCTATTTTGTGTTGCCGTAACAATGAGCTTTAATCCGGTGGAGCATGATCTTCACTTTTGATCACCTTGAGTCTTTAAGCTTCTAGCAAGTGTTTCTTCCCGAGTCATGGAATTGACAAACATAGGGACTCGACAAAGCTGGGGTACTAACAATTTTTATAAAATACACATTTAATAAAACTTTTTAAACATATATACCGGCAACCCAAATTATAAGTCCCATGAGAGATAATTACCCTACTCCAGTATGAATGTGATCATTATTTTGTAATCAACCAAATTTCAAAAATATTATTATTTAAAAGTTCAATTTGTAAGTTCACATCAAACTTTTATGCAATATTTTAGATTGATAATTTCGACTCTTCCGGAGGGGACCTTAATCATTGACATCCTCCAAGTCTAAGTTAGCAGCAGAGGGCCAAGAGAGGCATGACTCAGTCGAAGAGAAGGAAGAGGGCTCCCCAATTGGTGAGTTCGATGGATGACGAAATTAGCTTTGATGACTCGAAAAAGGAAGCCACAGAAAAAGAATGGCGTGTTTGGCTGGAAGCTTGTGAGAATTAGTCCAACTGGTATAGGGACATGCCCTATTACAAGAAACTACAAAATCTTTTATACCAAAGCGCCAAAGGGGAATACTGGGAAATTGTGCTTGAAACCTATGAGAAGGTGCCACTTGCAAGAAAGGCAAGGATACCTAGTTTCTATCAAAGAAATCAAATTGTTCTCCACTTGTTCAAGCTCGATCCACTACAAACGAAATAATAGAAAAAGTGCTGAGGCATGTTGATGGAGATGATGTGAAGATAAAAGGACGAGAAAGGAAAAACAATCCTTTATGCAATAGTTGTAGCCAAAGGTACCCTAAATATTGATATATTCAAATTGATTGTGTGCAATAAACCCATACAAATCAATAAAAAATAAAAAATTACATACACAAAAATAAGCAAGTACGTAGGATATACATGGTTCGATAAAACCGCCCTACATCCACAGAGCATGATGATTCCACTAAAAAGAAATTCCCAGATAGATTACAAGGATTACAAACCAATCCTCCCCATCCATTCCTCTCAATGTCTTTTTCTCTCCATTCATAGTTACCAAAACCTAGAGGAAAGAACCTTATATACATGTGCATGAAACACAATTGGGCCTGGCCTGCATGGTGGGCCTTTCATAAACACAGGCCAAACCCAACAATAAAGGTCTTTTGAGCAAAACTCAATAAATCTCCAACTTGGCTAAAAAATCTGACCCTTTGAATAATGTTGCCCTATGTTTATAAGACCTCTGAAAGTTTCTGGTGTGCTAGAACAAGATTGACCCTAAAGAGGGGGTGAATAGGGCAATCTCTAAATTCGTTGGACCTTTAAAAATTACTTGATTAATTAAACAGTTTGCAGTGGATATTTATAGTGGTTTGAGTAAACCCTCCTACATCCACTGTTGGACTCACCTAACCTTGGGTTATCCCAATTCACTATGTGGGGAATTACACCCTCACAAATAGAGTAGGAATTCCACTTAACTCGATTGACTGGGAATTTCACCCAATCCCTAAGATTTTGAAAGGCTCAAGCTATCCTGGTCTACGTTCTTATCCTTTTATTTTTTTATAGTGGTTCAAGAGTAAACCCTCTTTAATCCACTGTACAAAATGATTTAAATAATCAAACTAGAAGCTCTTGCCTTTGAAGCTTTGCAATCCGAAGATGTGCTTCTGAATCTCCTTCCCAATGTGATCTCGTACGTTGACGAAGATGCATCGTATGTAGAGCAATCACAATCTTTGGGACGTCTCTAGAAAATTGGGTGACCAATATCTATCCTAGACCGATTTGTCTTCCTCTCTCTTAATCTCAATCTATGGAAGATTGGATTATCAAATGATTCACCTATTTGACGTGCATGGAGAGGAGTTGGGATGTCTGGGAATACCTAAGGTTTTTCCTATCCAAAGCTCTCTCCAGGTGTTCAATCAAACTCGTCATGGTTTGTTGAATATATAAGCAAACAAAAAAAATCCCGAATCTAGATTGTCGATGGTTCGACCTGGTCGACGAGTCGGTACTAGCATAGTGACTTTGCAATTTGACCATTAAGATTCCAACGCTTATAAAACAGTCACTACCGGTGGGTCGATCACATCGATGGGTCAACATGACTTATGATCGATGTGTCGGTTTGTCGATCGTATCGGCCTGAGGCAAAACCATGCAAATAGAGTTTCAAGTCCAGAAACTTGTCAAACCCAAGTCGACATGTCGATCCATCGATGGGTCGGTCCTGGTACTCTTGATGGGTGTATTACATAGATGTGTTTGTTCTGAGAGTATCCCTGAGTTTTAAGTTCTTGAACTCACAACCCAAGTCGACTTGTCGTGTGCACAGATGGGTTGTTTTGTCCTCATCGATATATCGATGTGCACAAGACATTTGATCTAAGAGTAGCCTGGTTTTACTGTCTGTTCCAAACTAGAAGCTTGATTTTTCCAGTCGATGTATCGATGACATCGATGGGTCGATCCTGTTATCACCGATGAGTCGATGAACTCGATACACTCGATTTAAGTGCAACCCCGAATGACAGTGTGTCCATTCCAGAACCTTTGTCAATTCGGTCGATATGTCAAATACCATGACGAGTTTGTCCTTTCTCATCGATGGGTTGGTGAACTCGACGTATCGACTTGACACTTTACCAGATTTTCAATGTTTGTCCCATCTGGATCTGTGTTTGTCTTGGGTGCATTGAGACATGTAAATGTTATTACCAACATGTTCTACTAAGCCTAGGCAAGGTCAACTAAGGGTGTGGGTTCCAACTAAGGTCATCTATGGACAGTTTTACCTGTGTGATTGCCATACACTTGGTGATGCTTGAATCTTACACTTGATCTTCCATCTTGAGGTCTTGATTCAATATTCACACCACTCTCGAGTCTTGTTCATTTCTTAATTCTTCCAAGGCAATGCTTCACCTAAGTCATGGAATTAACAAATAGGTGACTCGGCAAGTCGGGGCGCTAACAATCTCCACCCGTTGTGCCATACATTTCCACATATTGTGTAAAATGCCCATCTCCACGTCCTGGGATGATCCACCTGCCTTTTGTGAGAAGGGCTCCACCTCGAACATTACCACCGAGATTCCTATGTTGCATCTACAACTCCACATCTTGTATAAGATGCCTATTCCACGGCTTGGGATGATCCATCAATCTTCAGTGAGAAAAATTGATCAGTCCTTGCTCAAAGGACTCCACATCGAGCATTGCCGCCGAGATGCCTTTCACTACTTTAACCACTCCCGACTCCTCCAATGAAAGATAATCAATGAGTTTAAAGCTCAAACTCATTCCTGCAACGCAAGTTCGGTTGCACCACCTTGTCTTTCTTCTCAGACAGTTTGGTCCCTTGTCTTGAGAATACCTCCTATCTAGTCCGAGAACAAAGCCAAACACAATAAGCTCCTTTTATCCCGACTTCTTCCTATTCTGAAAGTTCCTTCTTCTCTCTTTCCAAATCAACACCAATCACAGCATAGATCTCCTCGCTGCAAACACACATGCGAATATGGATCTAAATTTTGAGTTTGGATGACTTCAGAAACTGTAAAACAATTCTCACCGTTGATTTTGCCCCAATACTCTAGATTGAAGGGAGTTCTGCCCTCAAATCTATAATATGCAGTAGTAGGGCTGAACCCGACCCGACCCGAAACAGTAACCCGAATTTCTTGAGCCGACTCGACCCGAATTACTAACCAGACTTGACCCGACCCAACCCGAATTGTTTCTTAACCCAACCCTACCTAAAACCTGACTTCTTTTTACTGTACCAATTATTCCTATATAGATGTACCTTCTTTAAATCACTCCGTTTTGATTTTTGATACATGTTTTTCTTATAAACCTTTTCTAGGAAAAAAACTATTAAATGTATTCAGATGAATATTTCTATATTGCATAACAATGTTGATTCACATCTCATTGATTAAAAACTATTTAATAGCAATTGACTCAAACAAAAGTTGTATTAAAATTGCAAGAAGATCATTTTGCAGTTGAAGAACATGAATTGAAGCAAATGGTATAAATCAGTCACCTGAATGATGGAGTTTCTTCCACCAAGCTTGAACGACAAGAGATTAATGCCCTCTCAAGCACCTGAACTCTCCACTTCAAGAACAACTTCGTCTTCTCATCTAAAAAAACACCTTCATACATCTCCTTATCTTTAAACACCCCATAAGCAATGTAGCAAATGGGATGGCCCTTTTCTATCATTTACATGCATGTAAGCTACAACTCCTTCCAGCTCTTTGAACCCAATATCTTCATTGACGACGGTATCGACACCAAACTTCTTTCGCCATTCCAAGAATTCATAGAGTATGGAAAGGGAAAGAGGAGAGGAGAGAGCGAAAAAAAGAGATGAGAGAATAAAAAGAGAGCAAAAAACAAAGAGGGGAGAGAGGAGAGACGAGAGAAGAGGGAGAGCAGTCCCTTTCAAGGGTAAAGCAATTTAGGCGATTGCCTTAAGCCCCCAAAATCGTGTTCGCTCCTTAGGTTTATTTCATCTCACCTTCTTTCCCCAAAAATCTCAACGCAGTCCCTCGCCATTTTTTTCAAATCTTTCGACCACCCTCATCTTTCATCAATCGTCGCGAACGACAGCGATTATCCCGCCATTTTCACCAAATCTCTCGTACGCACCCTCTATCTTTGCCAACCCCTCCTAAATCGGAAACAAATCTCTCATTTTCCCCCAAAACTTCTCTTATTCCAGTAAACCTACCCCTTTCTATCGCTGACCCTCTTCTCGATCTCTTTGGAGAGTTGCAGGCTGCAGCAACAAGATCCAGTGGGAAGGCCTCATCTACTACTGCCCTTTGCCCTTTGTGTCATTGCAGCTGCAGAGAGAAGATAGAGAGCAAGTAGAGAAAAGAGGTTGCAGATGTGAGAGGGCTGCAGCCAGAAACATGGTATTTACAAGCTGGTTCGATGACTGCCCAGATAGAAAAAGAGAAGAAAAAAGAATAAAAACAAAAAGGGTCTATGCACTGATCCGTACGAAGATGCGTGAAGCAGAAGGGGTTGGGTGGTTAGAGTTTATCTGAAATGGGTCTATGGATGGCATCCTTCTCCCACATTGTTGGCGATATTCCTAGTGAGTTTTTTGAGATTTTTTTATAAATTTCTTTAGTGCCATTCTTATCCTCTTTTTTCTTTTTAATTTTTAAAACTTTTCTTCTTGATTGTTTTTTTTTGTTACTGGACTATATTGTTCGTTCAGATATTTATGGCAACTCGAAAAACTCTTCATTTTTTGAATTTTCAAATTTTTTGGACTGTTTCTACTTTTTTGCTTTTGTGAGTCATTTTTATTCGTCATCATCTATTTTTTTCTTGAAAGAAATCTTTGATTATTTCATTAGCTATTTTGATTACTTCATTTCATAATAATAAGTGAGGGATTTCATTCACTCTTCATTATACCACCCCAGTTATGAGTATTTCTCCAAAAGGTCGGAATCTACTGGAATGCTTGAAAGAAGCATCAAGTTCAATCAGCTGGAAGGTATTTCTCTTCTACTTGTTTTCTTTATTTTCTTGTTTTATGAATCTTTTGTTTTTTTTAAGTGATGAGGATACATTAGAAGCTTGTTTGGTAAAAATTCTAGAAGAATTCTATAATTCTCTAAATTTTTGAATTAGCACATTTTTGCTAGTCTTAGATTTTGGAGAATTCCTACTCTAGTAATTATCATTTGATGGTATGTGAAATGTTGGAATTTGATAAGAAAAGTAGATTTTAGATAATTATATATATATAATTAAAATTTTAACTAAATATTACTTATGAAAATATTTTAAATACGAAGAAGGCCCTAATTAAATTTTTTGCCTTAAGCCCCCATTTGAGTTAAGCCGACCTTGAGGGAGAGAAGGGCCGAAGGGGGAAAGACCGAAGGAGCGGCTGTTAGGGACATACAATAAGGGTTAGGGAAGCTAGGGTCACTGATTTAGTGGCATGCCTTTTATACTTAGTTAGGAATTTGGGTTGGATTTTTCTATGTAGAGTCTTGCTGGGTCTGGTCCATAGTAACAAATACCGTTCTCGGGATAATAACGGCAACTGTTAATAACGGGATATTTTCAATTTCTCGGGTTTTTAACGGGAATTTAACGGGAAAATCTCGCGGAAAATATAATTATTTAAAAAATAATAAAAATAAATATAATAAATAATAAAAATAAATATAATAAATAATTAATTCTCATCTTACACTTCTTGAGTAAAAAAAAAAACATATAAAGCTATAATAACATAGACAATTTACTCGATTTCCATTGATCAAAAGGTATGAGCATAATATAATCGCCCAAGAGGCAGGGGTGTTTATTAATGTGCTAAAATGGCATGGGTGCTTTCAAGAAACCCAAATATGTATGTGTGTTTGTATATACATGTGTGTTTGTATATACATACATGTGTATCACATTTAATTTGTTATAAAACAAGGCAGCATTAGGTTAGTACCTGATTCTTCAACGTCTCGTTAGCTCCTTTAATTAATAAAAGCCTAATCACATCAGTTCGTTGGGTTTGCACAGCAAGATGTAATAGAGTCCATCCATCCTATAAAGTATAAAGAACCATGCAATTAACCTTCCATAAGATACAATTTTAAACAGAAGAGAAATATTAAGGCACAAAAATAATCACAACATACATCATCAGCAAGGTTAATGTCAACATTGTATAGTAGAAGAATCTTGATTACCTGACTTGATGCAGCCAGGACATCATAATGCATCAAGGTAGCACCTTCCTGCAAGTTTGCAACGAGCACACATGGAAAACTAGTGAACATGGCCACATACCAATCTACCATTCTACATAGATAGAAAGATGAAAATATATACTATGTGATAGTCTCATGCTTCGTACCATTGCTAAGTGTTACCCAAATATATACTATGTAATACTCTCCAAACATGACTAATACCATCCTTGAAAATTGACTAGTTGGTCTGTCTCAATAAAATAGTCTACATTCTTCTTAGACTCATCAAAGAAGCAACAGTAATACAAACATTCAATTAACAAACAACCAAAAGCTTAATAGTGTCATTAAACTCAACAAACATGATAAATAATATCCAAAGTCAATAAAATCATCATTATACTAAGAAATCCAAATTATGTGCGCCCTCAAGCTCCTCAAGTGGAGTATCATCTTCATCATCCTCACTAGAATATTGATTTTCTTCATTTTCTTCGTTGAAACCATCAAATGGATTAATATCATCAAGTGAAATGGCCTTTGAGTCCTTAGATAATTTCAACTCTGCGTTCTTTTTTATTAGCAAATTTACTTTCACATACACCAAATCTTGAAGCTTTTCTGGATGAAGTCTATTCCTCCTTTTTGAATAAGTTGCTTCAAAAACGCTCCAAGTGCGCTCACATGCTGATGCACTGCATGGTTGACTCAGGATTTTTATAGCAATGGACTTCAAATTTGGAATTTAAGTTCCACATAAGTCCCACCAAAGTCCTAAATAATTAAAAGAATTAGATACACATTACAAATTTACAATGTACAATTAATATAAATTATAAAAATAGTAAATCAAAATTAAATTAGGAAAACAAATGAAAAGAAACTTACTAGGATGAGATGTTTGCATCATTTCATGTGACATCGTTCCTCCAAAAATTTTTGGATCTCTAGAATGATAAAGAGACAACTCTCTAAATGTTTCTCTCAACTCTCCTCTTGGTGCCATTTTTGTAATAACTTTATCAAGGCCATCTCTGATTTCTGAATCTGTACTTATAATGTTCTCATAAAAAAACTTGGGATGTAAAAATGCAGCAACTGCATGTAAAGGACTATGCAAATTTTTCTTCCAACACTGATCTATGATGCTCAAAATTTCCATGCATTTATCTTGATCATCATGATTTGGATAGAGACTTCTAATGACTGCTATTGCACGATTAAGTCCTTTATACAAGTAACCCATTGTAGACCCATCACCATCTACCATTCTCAATATTTTAACAAGAGGTTCAACAATTTGGATTACCTTCTTTCCACCCTCCCAAAATTCATCACCACGTAAAACGTCTGCCACGTCTTTTCCTTCACTTTTTTTACATTGTGGCATGTTTCTCCATTCAACGGAAGCAACCATTAATCTCAATGCATCTTCTTGACTCAGGACAGATTGTAAACAAATGAATTGAGTTGCAAACCTTGTAGTGGCTGGCCTTTGCAACTCTCTTCCTTGGGTGTGGACCCTTAGCAAATCAAGGACATGTTGATACCGATATAAAAATTTAACAATTCTTCGAGCACTGTCCATATAGGGCTTCACAAATGGCAACTTGTCAATGTCTTCCAACATTAAATCAATACAATGGGCAGCACATTGTGTCTTGAAAATATTTGGATACTTATTTTCAAGTATATCTCCTGCAGATATATAATTTGACCCATTGTCTGTAACAAATTGCACCACATTTCTTGGTTCAATCTCATCAATCACAGAAGATATAAAATCGGCAATGAAAGCCCCATTTTTAATATTCCCTTGTGCACATATAGACTTGAAGAAAACTGTGCCTTGTGGACAAGCAACTAAACAATTAATATAGGGCCGATTCTTCATATCTGTCCATGTGTCGGACATAAGTGTGCATCCACTTGTCTTCCAATTTTTCCTAATATCATTTACATATGATATTGCTACATCTTTCACATTTTTCAACAACTTAGTCCTTAAAGTTTCACTACTAGGAAGGACATAAGTGGGCCCATATGCTATAGCGGCATGGATTGCTTCTCTGTATTCTTCAGACCTTAACAAATTAAAGGAGAGGTTGTTCATCACCATGCTTCTACATATTAAGTTGTCAACATGATCCTTGTCATGTTTTTTAATCATGGTATCAACCAATTGTTGTCCCGAGGAAGACGGAAAAGCAACTGATGATGTCAAACTTTCTCCAGTGCAAGCAGATCCAACAGACAACACACTTCCTCTATGTCTTTTTGTTCTCTCTTTAAACGATATTGCATCCTTCGCCATTTCACAAACATTCTCTGGAACTTTATCACACATTTTTACATCATGCAATGTCCTTTTTGCCAAATGGTTTCTAAAACGTGTGATACCACCACCAAAAACTTCTTCACAAAATTTACACTTTAACTTATTTTCACCCAATTCCTCTCCATATTGCCATAATGGATCTCTTTGTCGAGGCATTTTCGATGAAAAATGGACACAAAGATTTAGAAAAAATACGAACATAAAGTTTAGAAAATAATAAACAAACAATTGATAACACAAGAAAAAAATCAAGTGTGCTTTCCAAATTCCAACCAAAGCCTGAACAGCATCATGAGAAAAACAATTCAAGTTGGTGATGGACCCATACTCTTAACTATTTCAGATAAATGTTGTCAAGCTGTTCCCAGTTTATCTTGTCATGAAAAGAAAATACTATTTACATTTTACAGTTTTACACTAATATAACTATTGCATATTGATCAGTCTCTTGTTAAAAAATCATTTCTATCAAGTTTATAAATCTATCAGTTTTATGATAAATGGTTCAATCTCACATATTTCTATCAACTTTATAACTTTTAACATATTGATCAGTCTCTTGTTAAAAAATTAAAAAATCCATACACTTTAAATATAAAAAAATTCAACCTACATGATACAAAATAAGTACGAAGGCATTGTTTAAGTGTAGAATCTTTTAATAGTGATGCTAGTGGTGAACTGGTGATTGGTGCAAGTTGGACTTTTTAAAAATGGGATTAGTCCAAGCACGGTCAATTACTAGCTAACAATATAAGGCTCACCAAAAATATAAGATGATTTGGAAAAGAACTCTTTTAGATGAAGTATTAAATTTATATGAAAGCTACAAATTTAAAATGGAAGAATTGACGAAGTTAAGATATATATATATATATATATATATATATATATATATATATATATATATATATTTATATATATATATATTTCAAGCATCCATTAGTTTGTCACCAACTTATATGTACATCAGTTTTTTTTTTAATATTTATTAATAATCTACCCTTATTCAAGGCTATCTTACCCTTATTAAAAAAAAATCAACAAATATATTTCAAGCTCTATTTGCAGTGATCTATGATGTTCTTCTAATCATCATTCAAATTTTTAATCGATCAATGTTAGATACTCAAGTCATACACAAAAGTGTCGGAGTTGATGGAATGTAGCAAATCAAATAATTTATTCTAGCTTATATCAAATTGATTCAAATCAACACCTATAGTATAAATTGTCCAGCCAATAATAAGTCATCGATAAATTTCAACAATCAAATATTAATTTATTTGGAGAAGATCGGAGTGAAAAGTAATTTAATTTGTTGTCATCATAATCAATCCAAGAGAATTTCATAAGTGAGATACTCTTTGTTTCAAAGCTTAAAGTTGGTCCAGCCCACAATCTACCAATCTTTAATAATATTAACAATTTTGGCAAGGTCGGCTGAACCAAATCTGAGTATATCATATTTGTGACACAATTAGACATGGATTTGGAGACAACTTACTTCCGAGTTACTGTAAAAGGCTCAAGAGAGTGAGAGACCAGCAGCTGCCGGGTGCCGGCAAGTCGGCAACCAGTGAGAACTGAGAAGGAGCAGTGAAGTGAGAGATGCTTGAGAGAGTGAGAGACCAGCAGCTGCCGGGTGCCGGCAAGTCGGCAACCAGTGAGAACTGAGAAGGAGCAGTGAAGTGAGAGAGGCTCAAGAGAGTGAGAGACCGGCCGCAGGCAACAGGCGACGGCGAGAGGATGGAGAGAGCAGCAACAGAGAAGCCGTAGCAATGACAGTGAGAGAGGCAGCCGCAGGCGACAGAGATCCAGAGCGACAGAGATCCAAAGATCCAGAGAGAACCAGTGAGAGACCGGCGAGAGACCAGCCGCAGGCGAGAGGATCAGAGAGCAGCAAGAGAACAGCCACCGGCGAGCGATTGGGTTTTCGATTTGGGGATTTTTCGATTGGGTTTCGATTTGGGGTTTTTTCGATCGGGATTATCGATTTCGATTAGGGAACTCGGGAGTGAAAAGGAAAGAACAGCCACCAGCGAGAGATTGGGTTTTCGATTGGGTTTTGATTTGGGATTTTTTCGATCGGGATTTTCGATTTCGAATTTTCGATTAGGGAACTCGGGACTCGGGAGTGAAAGGGAAATTTTTGTTTAGGGAAGACTGAAGACTGGAGGCAAGAACGAAAACATAGTAAGTTAGTAACAGGGATTTTATCTCAGTCGTGCCGTGCGCTCGTGCGGGAGGCGAGCGTGCGGGCGGCCGGGCGTGCGGCAGCAGAGGAAAACTTAACCCGATATTAACGTGTTTTTAACGCGTTTTTAACGTTTATCGCGTTAAAAACGCGTTTTTATCGTTAAATTCCCGATAATAACGGCTGAGGCGTTAAAAACGCGATATTAACGCGATATCGGTATTTTCTCGATATTATCGCGGTATAAATGAAAATACCGGCGATATTTGTTACATTGGTCTGGTCAAGTCAAATTAAAACTTAAAGTCCTCAATCCAACTTAAACTGAATTTCAAACGGTTCTTTTTTTATTTAACCTCATTATACCTGAGTTTACAATTTGTATAAACCACCCGACGATATTTTCGGATCGGGTGAGTCGCCTAACCCAAGTTTCACCCTTAGCACTAGTTAAGAGTCTCCGGTACAGCCGTTCCTTTTCAGATAAACTTTCTTTCTTTTTCATTTCCCTGCTTTGCTGCTATTGTTTCTTTCTCGGGAGAGCCCTTAAACCTAGCCTGACCAGATCTCCTCTGCTTCAACCAGCCGTTTGATGATCGGCCCTCCCTCCTCTTGACGGCGATGAAGGGTTCTGACTAATGAAACCCTCCTAAATCCCTGGTTCTGGCCCGATCTACAGTTTGGGGTTTCTCTGAACCCCACCGCAGGATGCTCTGCTGCTTTCGCCCTTGCTCCGCCGCTGATACCGCTGCTGCACGGAAGATCTCACTGCTCAGATCTGCAACAAAACCCAGCCTCTATCGGACTGCTGTCCCGCCGGCTGTGTCTGTGCAGCCGCTGGTTCCACCTTCAGCCGACGCTTGCTCTGGCGCCTACTCGCTGCTACCTGCCTGGCTGCCCTTCTTTGCCTCTGCGATTTTTTAGCCAGCGATTTCTTCCAAACCCCCTTGGATGATGCTGCTCGATGGCGGAACAGCCCTCAGATCTGTCTGTGTGATTCTTGCCGGCGATCTTTCTGATGTTTTCCTGAGAGAAGAATCCCCCTTTTGCGCTGCCTCCTCTGCAATTCCTCTGAAAAACCCTTTCTGCCGCTCGTGCACTCTGATCTGCGCACAGTAAGTGTTCTGGCTCTGCAGCAGCGTTGGGTCTAGGACGTGAGAAATGTGCGCCCTTGCTCTTACTGCTATGCCGTCCCACTCTCCGTCCGTATCTGCTTGGTTCTGAACCGAGAAACCCCAAATAAACTGGCACGCCTGCACAGCTTCCGCATTCTGCACACCCTCTGTCCGCTGACTCCTTGACTCCGATTCAATCGTTTTCCAGATCTAACTGAAAGAATGGGGTGGGAGGGTGGTGATATTTAAGGTATTGATCATGGAAGGTGCAGCAAGGTGGAGAGCAGTGTTACCCTTCTCGTCTTAAAGATAATGGACGATAAGGGTAACACTACTCCCCACTTGCTGCAGACAGTATTTTCATTGGAGATTTATGCAAAAGCATGGCGCAGCTCATTGCAATGGCAATACCATTCTTCATTCTCTAGTAGGTGAAGATTTCGGTATGATCTCTCTCTCCACTTGCTACTCTCTTCAACTTTCTTTAAATGCAAATTGATGCAGGGTAGCTCACATGGTCTAAGTGCATACGATTGGATTAAACATGTTGGATTAAGAAGAAATTTAATAGAATACAAATAGCTTCCAATAAAATTTATAAAACTTATAATTTGTTCATTTATCGCCGTTTAAATAGAGGACAGGTAGAAGAGTATCTCTCGTAATAAAAACTACTAGTCTTCTTCTTACTTTTAAGAAAAAGATGAAAAAACTAGATTCTTTACTTCAACAAATTTTGATCATAATAAAGGAAGTCACTTTGAATTTTTCCATCCTTTTTGCCACGCCCTTAGGTATTTCATACAGACTGAGGTAGTTGGTGGGAAGGTTCATGAAACATGATTTGATCAACTTACCTCCTAGTGAGAGATAAGCCTTACTCTAGGCGTTCAATTTCATCGATATCCTCTTTAGAACCCCATCTCCCTTGCTAATGTTTTGACTTCCTCTAACGCTACACCCAAGCATATAATGATGCTCTTGCCTCTATTTATTCTAAGTCCAAACACTAGCTCAAAACACCTTAGGATCGCTCTTAACCCAAATAACTTTTCACTAGATGCTTCACAGAACAATAAGGTATCGTTTCAAACTGTAGGTGATTGATTTGAAAAACACCAAGGGAAAATGTTGAGATATATTTAGTAGTTTCTTTAATATATCAGTTACTATTATTTTATTTTTCAATTTAGTATTTTCCCATATTGGTGGTTACCAATATTGTAATTACCAACTTTAGGGTTTTCCTCTTTTATTTTATCTTCCATATTTGTATTACATTTTCTCTATAAATATAAATGATAAGGTCTTTCTTTGATTAAAGAAGACACACTAATTTTACATGTGTTATTCTACATATTTTTAGTCAAAAGATCCTAAATTTTTAGGTGTCCACCACACGACACCACATTTCTTACTTTCTTCTCTCCCTTAGATTACCTTTTTTCGGCAGATCGTGATAAAAGGAACTCTACCACTATTTATATTTTTCTCTATAGCATGTGGTGCTATAAGCTCGGTGTCTAAGTTAAAACTAATGGTGACATTGTCTATGATGGAGTTGGAAGGCATAAGCATGTAAAGAGGCTATTTTACTCTAAAGATTGTTGAATGATTTTTGATAAATCAAAAGGTGGTTGAGGTACATAGTGCAAGCAAAATGCAATATGTTCTGATAAACACCAACATTTCGATAGTGGACTAAGCATATTGAGACCAATTATTACTTTGTATATGAATTAATTGAAAATGGTTGGATATCATGACAAAAAATTCAAACTAGCATGCATATGATAGATATACTAACTAAGCCTATCTAGAGAGAAGTTAATTTGATGCAGGACAACGAATTTCCCTCAAACTTGAGGTTGTCTAATAGATGATGTTTGGGGAGCAACTTTGGAGTGTTTTCATGCTAATGGAGAAACAAGTCAATCTTTTCCACGGTCTTTAATTCTTAGGAGTTGGGCATCGATGCTTTTGTTAGAAAACCAAGACATTATAATATTCTGGAGGTAGAACCTATCCTCATGTACAACTGTTCACCATGCGGCTGCGTGTGAAACTTGCTCTGATATTATATTAGAGAACCAAGACATGATAACATTCTTGAGGTAGAACACACTCTCAAATGCTAGCCATTAAGAGAAGGGTGCATAAGTGTTATATAGAGTTATTGGTTTTTCAAATTAGTCGATTGGACTCTCTTACCACTTCACAACTTTGCATTTGTAAGGTGAGTTTAAGCCTTGTATTTCTCCTTTTATTTTTCTAGTTAACAAAATAATAAACACATTAAATTTGTGTGTTTTCTCTACTCTTTTTTTTTTCTTCTTTTACTTTTGTGGTTTGGATTGAATGTATTGTCTGGGTGCAATCATCCAGTACACAAACATTTGTGAGAACTCTAATGAAGAGTGTAGGATCCAAAACACTATCAAGGACAGTTTTTGTCTTTTCAGACATTGCAAAAGCAATTCGATTTGGCACAATTTTATTAGAGATCACATAATCCATGCATGAACACATGAAAATAAGACTTTTCTTTTCTTATTTCATTGGAACTACCATTATATACAATATTAAATTCTATATGTGACAGCACTAACATTTTTACAAGCTATTTCATTGGAACTACCATTATATACAATATTAAATTCCATATGTGATGCACTAACATTTTTACAAACCAGTATGTACGAGAGATGATTCCAAACAGTGTTTCAAGAAAACGAAACAGACGAGGAAAAACGCCTTCACAGGTCTTCTGAGAAGAGCACACAGATCTACTCCAAAAAAATGACCTCGGACAATGGCTGAATACAACGTCACAATCTTTCTCAGTGGTGGCCGGTCTTGTTGCCACTATCGCCTTTGCATCAACCACCGCCATCCCAGGTGGAAACAATCAGGAAGGTGTTCCCAACTTCAAAGGACATCCATCCTTTCGTATTTTTGTAATTTCTGCATTCATAGCATTATGCTTTCGACTTATATCCCTCATCATGTTCCTCCCCATCCTCGTCTCTCCCTACTGAGGTCTAGACAATGCAAACAAGATTCTGCCAGCAAAACTGGTTGTGACCCTAGGCACTCTCTTGCTATCTAATGGGACAATGTTTTTTTCCTTTTGTGCAGGTCATTTCTTCTTTCTAAAGGGAAAGCGAGGTCCTACCCCCATATGCAATTGGGTGCTTGCTGTTTGGCTTCCTCCTCGTCACACAATTTGATTCCTATACCAGCATCCTATGTTCTTTGTTCAGACGCAAGCCACGACCTTGGTACGATGATGATTCTCTTTTTTTTTTCTTGTGTGTGAATTTACGTCTGGAAAACTGTGGGAAATCCAATGTAAAATCACCACAGGTGATATCCACTGCCTTTAGGACATACCCGTGATGTTATGGGGTCTTGAACTTGACATCTCTCGTTTCTTGAGGTGAGAGATTACCGGTTGAACTACACCTATGTGTGCTGATGATTCTCTCTTACCTCAACTTCCACCACCATCTTAGACATTTTTCGATACTAACTTCTTGTAGTAACTGATTGTATGGCTAGATTACATCTTTGTACTAAAGCACTACTCACATTCTCTCAATTTATGTACTATCTTATACATTTTTTTTGTATTAACGTATGAGAAATTCAAACACAGTCTTACTAAAACTCTTACGGATGAGATCACCACCTCTAAGGTACACCAAGGTTAGGCCATGAGGCTCGAATCCGCAAACTCCCTCTTCCTGAGACGGGAGGCAACTAGTTGAGTACATTTGATAGTATGTTCTTTGGATTATTGCATGTGGCATACAATATAACATGTTCATGTATGACACTAACCCATATAAACCATAATAATAAAATGATTTTTAGCGTTCTTATTATGTGGGCGCACAAGAGCCCAAAATCACGTTCTTTCTCACACACTCCTCTTCTTGTGTATTATCTATCATTGTTTAAAAATTCAAAACTAACTTGGGTGAGTAGTCAACCTAGCTCAACAAGATTGAGGCAAGTGAGTTGGTGTATTTTCGAATTTTTTTTACAAACTCAAATAAGTTTCTCGACTCGATGGGTTTTAACTCAAGTTGAAATTTCAAATTTTTGAACATCTGTATTATTACGTTATTTAAATCTATGGTAAGTTGATCTAATTGTTTAATTACACTGAAAAGTTCTACACTTCTAAAAGAGGATTAGGGGTTGTTGAGGTGAAAATTGAAGAGAGAGAAGAGTTCCTTTTTTACTTAATCATATCTCAAATCATGAGATAACTTGATAATAGACAATAGTGAACACTTCTCTCTTGAATCGACCGTGTTTATGATCCTATTGAAGAATCACAGAGAAAAACAAATGGTGATTCCTTGGATGATGAGATAATAGTAGTATATATCTCGGCTAATAAATTTCTCTCTCTTATTTTTTATTAAAAAAAGATCCACCAATAACGGCCGATAGTGGCTGAGTTTTACACCTCTGCTCGTATGTATAGAGAAATGGATCCGTGTTCTGGATCCTTAGTAGAGAAGTTTACTCTTGGTGGAGATTTTATGGACCACATATGGGGTTTGCTTATAAATGAGATTTTGAGACCGTATAAGCTAACTATTGAATAAATCTAGAATATTTATTCATTAGACAATTATAATTTCCTTTCGTATTGATTAGGCCTGTAATCGGACCCTAATCTGGCCTGGTCCAATAGGATCCAACTCGGCCCGGAAGGATAATTGGATCGTTCGTGGCCCGGCCCCAAAATATAGAGTCTGATTAGTCTTGAATCCGGCTCGGCCCGATTGGGCTATCGGACAGTCTGCGGTAGGATAAGGGCCCGTTTGTCTATTTGGCCTATCATATGGCCCTAATGCTACTTGAGTGATATCAAAGTCAAAATTAAAATTTTTTAACCTTAATTTTATGCCACTGAGCTCGATAAATCAGATTTTATTGTAAGTCTAGTTAGAGTTTGAAATTTGAAATTCAAATTTCATATAAAATTAATTAAGATATACAACAATCTATTAAACTTGGAATTCTATAGGTGTCCCACAAATCCAAAGCCATGGCAGCCAAGTCCTACAAATCTTCTATGGCTGGCAAAACCCACCAAGAAAATGAGAAACCTTTGGAAATCCTGCAGAGGAACCAGGAAATTGATATATCCTTTAAGTAATAAAAGAAAATAGCATTAACAAGTCAATGTGACTGCCACCACCCCTCAACTTGGATAAGAATTCAGGATTCCTTTCATTCAAATTCAGTTTCTCTTCGATTTGAACTCTCTAATTTCACCTCTATTGATAATGACAAGTTATTAGCAGCTTTAAAAGGAAAAATTGGACTGAAATCAAATTCAAAATATAAAGGTATCTGCTACAGAGTCCTGTCTAGACTGTCTGCAACAAAAGCTTATATTCTGCAACTTCTCTTAGTCTCTCTATCAACAGAAAATAATCAATGACCTTTTGAACCACAATCCAACACTCAATTTGTCTCTCAAATCTCTCTCTCTCTCTCTCTCTCTCTCTCTCTCTCTCTCAGTCTCTTGTTTAAAAATTAAAAAAACTAGTGTCTCTTGTGGAAAGAAATGTCAAGAATGAAGGGAAAGCCTGACTGGGAAAGTGAATGAGTCTAGACTCCATGGTCCTACACCCCTTTCTGCTTGATGGATTTAGACAGAGAAGATCCAAAGTGTAATATTATAAATAATCAGTAACTCCCCTTCTTAGAATCTTTAAGAAGCATCCCAGTAACTCCCCCACTTGAAATCTTTAGGAAGCATCTCTCTCTCCCTGTACAAAAAAAAAAAGTCAGAATTCAATCCAACCTAGAGCTTAAAAATTCCAAAGACCTAACCCAACTAAAAATCCAATTAAATAACTAGCCCAAGAAGAAACTTGTCAAGAAGAAACATTTTCAAGCAAAAGTCCTTTTCAACCAACCCATCCAAGAAGATCTATGTCAAAATCCTGCATCCCATAAAATAAGCAAACAATCATATTAGGGAGGGGTTCAAACATTTGATAATTATTGTTAATATAATAGAATTAAACAAAATCAGAATCAAACATCACAAATATTATTGTTGAGCTGCAAAAGTTGAGGCATCCATGTCGTCCACAACACTACATTAGCAAAAAAGATCGTGTAAGTCAAAATTAAAAAACTCATAAAATCAAATGACATTGATCGGTAAAATTTATTTAAAACATAAAGGATTACCACTCATCAGTTCACATAGAACTCAAGTTTATATTACTAAGCCTAGCTTCAAGTAAGCCTAAACTCTTTCCACCTAACATAAAATAAGAAAGATAGATGCAGTTACACACTTCAATCAAATAAATGGAAAGTAAGGCAACAAATTTAAATAAGCACTAAAAATACCTTGCATTTGATTTTGCAACCAATCTTGACCACACACCAACGCTTCAACAGTTTCTGGATCCATAGAGCTGCGATATTGGTCAAGAAATCTACCTCCAACACTAAAAGCAGATTCTGACGCAATAGTCAACACTGGAATAGCTAGAATATCACCGGCCATCATTGCAAGAATAGAGTATTTGGGAGCATTGTTTTTCCACCACTGGAGCACATCAAATTCCTCGGACTCCGGAAAGACGGGTTCTTTCAAATATAAATCAAGATCTGATTTGCGAACAGAAGTTGAACTTTCAGCAAGAAACTTCGAAAATCTTTTTACCTATTTTGTTCCATGTGACGTCGATGAAGCAATTCCACAAATGGACGATTGACTTCTTGCACTATGCATTGACAATTTAGCCTCATACTCTTTATGAAAAGCTTTAATATCACATAGAATCTTAGCCATTTGATCCTTAGCAGCATCAGACCCAAAAAATTTTGGATAAAAGAACTCTATCAACTTCATCTTATATTGAGGATCCAAGAATTGTGCAATCGTCAGAGGTAGGCTATAAATGTCCCAATACTTCTCAAACTTGCCAAACATCTTATCCATTATAGGGGTAAGTATATCGTCTGCAATAATTGATTGTTCATATAAATGTAACCGAATATCACAAATTTCAGGCAAAAATAAATTTGAGGTGGGATATTTAGAACCAGAAAAAACATTTGTAGCAGTATAAAACGGTTCTAAAAGCTTAAAAATCTTTTCAGCATTCTCCCACTCACTCTAAGATGGCACTCCCACTTTCTCTTTATAGTTGGCATCCAAATGTTCCAAACGTTGGAATGCATCTTTGTACTTCAAAGCCACATCTAACATTTTATATGTGGAATTCCACCTTGTAGGGACATCCATGATCAACTTCTTGTTGGAATTTATTCTAGCTTGCCTACACATGTCATTGAAGGTTTTCAACCTTGATTGTGACCCATTGACGTATTTGACACTTTCGCGAATCTTGTCAACGCCCTTTTTTATTACCTTCATGCCTTCTTGGACTATTAAATTTAAAACATGTGGACAACAACGCACATGAAATAGCCTACCACCAAGTGCTAAGCTCCCCCCCAACTTCCCAACAAGCTTTGAAACCAAAGAATTATTTACTCTATGGTTATCGACTGTTATTGCGAATACTTTCCGATCGATATTCCAATCTATCATGCTCTTGAAAACGGAATTGAATAAGTTTTCTCCATCATGAGGAACAAGTTCTACTTTAAAACGGAGTAATCTCTTTTGCAAACTCCATTTGATGTCTGTGTAGTGTGCCGTTAAACAACTGTAGCCTTGAGTTTGTATTGATGACCACATATCAGTGGTAAGGCTAATATGACTAGTTAGGGAATCTTAATCCCTATATAACTCACCTTTTATCTTCTCATACAAACCCATACAAATGTCCTTGATGGTATTCCTTGAGACAAGCTGAAATTGAGGTCGAAGATTCCTTGAATATTGTGTAAACCCTTGATGTTCAACCATTGAAAAAGGATACCCATGTAACATTATCATACTCGCAAGATCCTCTATAGTACGTTGTTGATCAAATTCTAAATGAGAATCGGCACACTCTGTTTCATTATGGCTACCCAATTGTGTTGGATCATATTTCTTAAAAGAAGGCAAGTGGCGCCGCAAGTGGGAAGTTCCACTACTACTCGACCCTGTAAATACTCCCGAACAATGATTACATATTGCAGTCCCAACTCCATTCATCTCTACGTAATGGAAATCATTCCAAACAGTCGACGTCCTTTTCCTATCTTTTTGGGATCTAGAAGAGTTAGATGTTGCATCTATCTCATTCTCTGCAATAAAGTCATTTCTCTCATTAGGATTAGACATTGTACTGCAGAAAAAGTGTAATAAATTTCATTTATGTTAAGTTCTAATTACATTTAAGAATACATTTAACCCAAATCAAAACATGATGTTCCATAACAAGACTATTTCTAATGTAGCAGGATTTTGAATGAAGAGTAGAAAGTTTTTTTCAAAGAAAATGATAATATTGAGAAACCACTAACTAAATTAATAGTGAAAAAGCCCTATTTTCTTCCATTCTCTATCCAAATATAACTTGTATCTCTACTTTTTCTACTATAACTATTCAAAGGTGTTCTCTTTTCAATCCATAATAAGAAAATGAATTATAAAAATTAAACTGATTAAATATGATTTTGCATAATCAAGCTATTGAGATTGAGTTTTGATGTTCACAACTCTACTTTTTCTTATGTGGGTTTTTTTTTTTATAAACAGAAGAATGGATAGTCAACTGAGATTGAGTTTCGATGTTCACAGCTCTAGTTTTTCTTATGTGGGTTTTTTTCTTTCTTTTTATAAACAAAATAATGGATGGTTATCAGTACCCCAGTTTGGGGACTGGGATCAGATGCACCAAATGCCAGATTACTTGTTGGATTTTTCAAAGATAAGGAAGAAAAGGGATGTGACCCAATTTTTGTGGTGATGGGTTGGATCTTAGCTGACCCACCACAAAAAAATAACAATATTATACACTATTGGTCCAGATTTGGGATCTGGTCCAGATGACAACCCTACTAAGGGGCACACTAGGGCTGCATTTGGATGGGGGTAAGAGGTGGTAACCCCCCGTTACCCTTTGTTACCCTCATTTGGTAACAAGGGGGTAAGGTAAAAGTTTGAATTTTTACCCATCTGGTCACCATTTTGAATACCCCCATGGGGCTTGGGGTATTCATTCTTGAATACCCCTCCTTACCCTCCCTTTTGCTCTTTTATGAGATTTTTTTTTATATATTTTATTTATTTATTTATTTTGGTGATTACTTGGCTTTTATTTTTTTTAAAAAGCACTCCATTATTTCCATTTGATAAATTTCATATCACCAAACAACAAATTATATTTTTTTATGAAGAGATATGTAGAATTTTTTTATTCATTTATCGATATTTAAAATAATAATAGTGGATTTTTATTTATTTATTATTTTTTAAGGAAACCTTTCCCCTATTTATCCCTTGCCTTCCTCTATTTTTCAATTATATATTATATAATTGAAAAATTAATAGATTTAAAATAATTAGCAATCTATTTTTTATATTATATAGATTTTCAACATGATGCATTTGGATGAGGAGTAATTTTTTAGAGGAGTTACCCTAGGTTATCCTTGAGTAGAGGTAATTGTAAGTAGGGGTAACCTGATATATTAACAATTTTAGAATAATTAATAATTTTATTTAATCCATATAACATAAAAATAAAAATAAAATTTTCTGAAACGTATTTCTCAAAATATTCTATTTTTAAGGGGTGATCTGTAGAAATTTCGATAGGGCCTCAAAATTCTGAAAAAGTTTGAGGTTCATGATAATCTCTTTCAGGGTAATTCACAATTTATTCTATTAGAAGATTATTTTAAAAATGTTTCAACATTTTCAACGTGATACATTTGGGTGAGTGGTAAATTTTTACAAGGGTTACCCTTGAGTAGGGAAAATTGTAACTAGGGGTAAATTGACATATTAACAATTTTATGAGAATTAATAATTTTATTAAATATATAATATAAAAAAAAGTTGTACAACATTTTCAACGTGATACATTTGGGTGAGGGGTAAATTTTTATAGGGGTTACCCTTGAGTAGGGATAATTGTAAGTAGGGGTAAATTGACATATTAACAATGTTATGAGAATTAATAATTTTATTAAATCTATATAATATAAAAATAAAATTTCTGCAACATTTTCAACGTAATGCATTTGGGTGAGGGGTAAGTTTTTACAGGGGTTACCCTTGAGTAGGGGTTATTGTAAGTAGGGGTAAACTGACATATTAACAATTTTATGAGAATTAATAATTTTATTAAATCTATATAATAGAAAAAAAAATTCTGCAACATTTTCAACGTGATGCATTTGGGAGAGGGGTAAATTTTTACAAGGGTTACCCTTGAGTATGGGTAATTGTAAGTAGGAGTAAACTGATATATTAACAATTTTATGAGAATTAATAATTTTATTAAATCTATATAATATAAAAATAAAAATAAAATTTTCTGAAACATATTTGTCAAAATATTCTATTTTGAAGGAGTTTAGCCCGTGATAATTTTTAATATTAATTTTATATTTGTTGTGATTTATTAAACTATTATAATAGTTTATTATATTATATATTTTATGTTACCAATGAACAAATTATATTTTTTTTATAAAGAGATATGTTGATATTTTTATTCATTTATTGGGATCTAAAATAATAATATCTATTTTATTTATTTATTTATTTATTGTTAGAATGCAAGTGTTCATTTTAAACTATAGTTATAAAAAAGAATTTATAAAAATTAGATAATATTAGATTTACTTAATGAATATTATTTAATAATTATATTTTATAAAATTTCTCATAAAATTGTTAATATATCAGGTTACCCCTGCTAATAGGTACCAAACAAGATTTTTTTACCTTTAGGGTAAGTTCTTAGTTTACCACTGCAATTACCAAAAAAGATAAGGATAATTCTTTTCAAAGGTGACCCCTACTCAGGGGTAACTAATATAAAAATTACCCTCCATCCAAATGCAGCCTAGGTAAAAAAGAGTATAGTTTTACCTGTGACGGAAGGGTAGGGCGGCGACAAGGAGCGACCTAGGCGGCAGCAAAGGGGCGTAGGACGACGCGTTGGCATGTGCAAATTCGAATAGAGAAGAGAGGGCTGAGGGAGAGGATTGAGAGAATTGAGAGAGAAGGGAAGAGATTGAGTGAGAGTAAGAGTGAAATTCGAGCAGAGTGACGGTGAGAGAAGGGACGAGGCGGAGAAAGCGATCGAGAACGAAGGTGAGAGAAAGCGATTGAGAACCCAAGTGGCAGCAAAGGGCGAAGGGCGAATGCGAGAAATGGAGAGAATGACTGTTTCGCTTTCGAAGGGCGAAGGAGAAGGAGGATAAAAGAGTTAGGGTTTATTTACGGAAGTCTTTCGATTTCGAAACGTACCCACGGAAGTCTTTCGATTTTGAGCGGACCGTCCGCAGACCATAAAAAATAAACTTACTGTTCGAGTCCGAGTCCGTGGACCTTAAGATCCGGCCTGTATGCTTATTTTTCGGGCCGGGCAGGACGGTCTGTGGGCCGGATCCAAGTCCGTTTACACCCTTAGTATTGATAATAAAAGGTATAAAAAATTTTCATCCAAAATGTTAGCTGAAATAGGAAATAATTTTTTTAGATTTGCCATATTGAATTTGAAAGATTTCATCTATTGATTTGATATTAGTATAGTAATAGTCAAAGCTTAAAGCAGGGTGTTAAAGCTAAAAGCGCAAAGTGCACGTCTAGACATGAGTTTAATTTTGCCAGGCACCACTTATTTAAATCTTTAAAATATGTTTAGATTCATGGATTTATGCATTTATTGCATCCATATTTATAATATACAACAATAATCATTTAAAAAAAAATTATTTTAACAGCTAATCTTCTAACAGCAGTATGTAAACATATTTTATATATATGTAAAACTATTTGTCGGAAAACTAGAATTCTTTTTTTTTTGAATTTTACGTGTGGGAAACCGCGGGATACCCAGCGTAAAACCCCCACGAGTGAGCCCACTACCCCTAGGGCACACCAAGGTTAGGCCATGGGGGCTCGAACCAGCAACCTCCCGCTTCCTGAGGCGGGAGACAACCAGTTGAGCTACACCCATGTGGGTAAAACTAGAATTCTTTATCAAGTATAAATAACAACTACTTTATTTTAATTGTAATATTTACCAATGTTATCAAAATCGGATCGGACCATAGTCGAACTGTAGTTCGACCTCGGCCTGACTTCTGTGTGGTTTGGTCTAGTTGAAAAACTGTCTAAGCAGTCAATCTGTATAAAACCTTGGTGAACCGTGTTGAACTGCGGTTTTTCTAGTTAAACCATAAATTGAGGCTCGCTATATTTAAAAATTTTAATTTTTTTTTTCTAATCTTTTACTATATTAGCTGGTGATATTTACAATATTTGACTATTTGGGAGTTGTAACAATATGTTATAAAATTATGATATTGATTATTATGATGCCAATATTACCAATCTAATAATATATAAATAATGATGTTGGTCATTTATGGCAATTATTTTAAAGGATATATAATATTATAATATTACTAAAATGAATGTGTTAATAATATGATTATTTGTATTATTTTTACGTTATTAATAATGTGATTTTTTATATATTTTTAATGTAAATATTATCTTTCTAATAATATTTACAATTAAGATCAATCCATAACTAATACATATATGTATCTTAGAATTAATTAAAGATTATTATATGTTGATATCATTTAAGTGAATGTAATAATTTTATATCTAAAAAATAATTTTTTTACTTAAAATTTTATTCAACTTATTAATTAAATATTAACTAATTTATCAATATAATTTATAATATTTATATTAATGGTACGGGTTTGACCGCAGTTGAACCTGGTTGAATCTTATTTAATCCAACCTTCTCCAGGGACGGTTCGATATACGATTCAGTTATGATAACGTTGATTTTTTCTAGCTATTAAGAAACTTAAAAAAATAAGTTTTTATTGAGAAAATAAAGTTCTAGAAGAACTAGGTGAAGGCCTATAGGCCAAAAAGCACAAAGCAATGCATGAAGTTTGTTTGGAGCTTGAGTGCAATTAAAACGTGCTTGTAACTACTGTAATTAGTATTAAAAATGGAGAAATTTGTGTAAAACGAGATTAAAGAATAAGAAAAGAGATTTTAAGATCGGATTTGGTGTATTGGAGGATTTCGTCCAACGTGATAATTGAAATTCATGCAAAAGTGATTAAAAATAGAAAAATGAATTTATGTTTAAATTTGATGGCTTCAAAGGATTTAACCCACAACTTTTCTTAGATCTTTTAAACACCAAAACCCAAACTCATACAAGTTTTCTGTTCATATTAACTAATATAGGGATAAATATTGACCCCTACCCGCGAAGTTCATAAATATAACTTGAATTATAAAATAAGGCATCAACCATCTATTTATGAACTTATATTGACTCCTACCCCTCCCCTTCACCAAAACGACAAAATATATCTTCGCCCATCCTCTCCTTCATATATTGAATATCTTCATAAATAGGGGTACATATACAACAATATATTTTTTGAAAATTAATACTAAGGCATTAAGCTTCTGTTTTTGCTCATAATCCATTCACCACCTCTTATTTGCTGAATTATCGATAGTTTATTGGAGAAATTATCCTTTATGAAAGAAAAAGTTATTAAGCTTACTTCTTTTTATTAAGCTAATAGTTCAATTCAAGAGTCGTAATTGCAAATCCACACCTATTTATTATGAACTGATTATATTTTCTTTAAAAAATATATAAAACCTTTCCATACATTTTCTATAGATGTAATAATAGCATGAGCAGGGCCGTCTTAACCATTGGTCAAGAAAGGCGGTCGCCTTAGGCCCCCGGATGAAGAAGGCCCCTCTCGTTGTGGTGTACTGTGTATTTCTAAAATTTCTGAAATTGAATATCCGGACTAATCACGACAAGTTAATAAAAATACTTTAAGATTCCAAGGTCTTTTGACACTCCCAAATGCTTAGAACACAGTGTTTTACAAATAAGGGTATCCCTCAGCTGTGCCGAAAACACACTTCTGGAAGTCCAAACAACAAACCGTAAAAACCGTTGAACTCTAAATTCAAAGCTGAGCAAATATGTGAATTTTAAAATCTTAGATCTTTCAAATGATTGTTTACCAAAAATAGGTAATCTTTTCTCATCCCAAATCCCATCTCTTCTTCAAAATAAAAAAAATCCAGTTAAACAATCATTTGAAAGATTTAAGTTTACAAATTTCATATATTTGTTTAGTTTTGAATTTAGAGTTCAATGGATTTTACGGTACGTTTGGACTTCCGGAAGTGTATTTTTTGTACAACTGACGGATACCCTTTATTTGTAAAATACTGTGTTTTAAATATTTGGGAGTGTCAAAAGACCTTGAAGTCTTAAAATATTTTTATCAGGTTATCGTAATTAGTTCGGATATTCAATTTGAGAAATTTTGGAAATACACAGTGCTTAAAAAATAATTTTAAAGTTTTAAAAGAGATTTTATTATTCAAAACTATAGGAATTATATAGTTTTTTTTAACGCATTAGTGTGGCATCTGTAGACCGTCGGGATGAATGGAATTTATGCATGAATAATGGTCCGAACGATCCGATGGTCTGAACGAAGGAAAACTGTTCTTAACTCACGTTCGGACGGTGCATAAGTGGAAGGGCAAAATGGTAATTTCAAATAAAAATTTGAAAACCCGTGTGTGCTAAAGAAAAATCCCATGTCTAAATAATTACTCTTATTCAAATTATATAGAAAAGAAGAAGAAGATAATAGCAGTAGAGAGAACACATTTCTCACTCTCTGTTTGCACTTCAGCCCACTCAGTATACTTATCTTTTAAAGTGTTCTTCTTCGATTTTAATTTTTGAATATGCTAATTTTACTAGGATGAATATGTTAATTTCACTAGGATGGGTAAATTTTTCAATGCTTTGTATTATTGGCATCTTGATCTTTTTAAGTTAAAAAAATTATTGTCTAGAATAATTTATTTTATAATATATAATTAAAATTTTAATTAAATATTATTTATAATAATATGTTAAATACCAAAAACGTCCTATTTAAATTTTTTGACTTATGCCTCAACCTGTTTCTTGACAGCTCTGCACCCACGGCTGATGCTTTCACTGGCGACTTGTCTGCTGCAGATCGAAACAAAGCAGAGCTTAGATCTGAGATGAGAACATAGTGATAGAGGCGGAAGAACTGGGTTCGTCTGCAACAGAGATACATGTGAAAAACTGGTGTCTCAGAGAAGCAGCAGCTAGCAGCAGAAGGGGCAACAAGAACAGATCTGACCTGCAATCAGATCTGCAAGGCGTCTGCAAACAGTTCTGAGAACAGGCGGAAACAAAGGCAGCGAGAAAGCACATGAGGAAAACTGAAGAAAATCTGAGTCAGATAAGCAGATGCTAATCCAAGAATGGATCAGATCTGAACACGCCAAACAACAAGGGTCTCAATATTTTTATGGGCCTGCTTGGAGAAATACAGAGAATCCTTAGAGAAATCTGCAATATGGAGTCGCGGCAATTGCTGCAATCTCAGACGATCAGTGGATCAGAACACTTGAACAGATGAAGGGCCAGATACGCGCCTGATCAGACACTGGTTTGAGGGGCAGACCACCAAACCAGATCTTAGAACTGGTGAGAAGACGAGCGGTGCTCGAACTATGGGGATGCAAATTGCGCCTAAGAATAGGCGAAACTGACAGATCTGAATCTGTTGGAAAAGGAGACTGATAGCTTGTCTAAGGTCCCCTCCCTCTACCAGAGAGATTCTTTGGGCAGAGGGAGAGAAGATGAACTCTCAAACGGTGGTCTTCTCTCTCAAATACCACTGATCTGGGTCGGCATCAATACCGACGGCGAGAGCAGCGGAAGACGGGACGATGGAGAGATGTTTGGCTCTCCCTCCCTCCCTCTGCCGATAAATCTCCTCGGCAGAGGAAGAGAAACAAACTAAAGGTCCACTCAGGAACGAATTTGCTCTGATACCATGTTAGAAAAGAGAAAATTGTATTGAATATCTAAACTATTACATGTATATATAGCCTCTAGCCGACCCTAGGGCTATCATAATCAGACTCAAATACTTGACTACTTATAAATCAAATACACCTCTTAATTAGAGGTAAACCCAAACTATAATCTTAATTATATTATAATTAGGATAATCTAAATATATTCCAACAAAAGACAATATAGCAATTTACACATTAACACAAAACAACTTGAATTTGCTAAGGTCTCAAACTCTCATGTAGTATCTAGGGAAACCCCTGCATAGAGTCCGCGAATTTAATTCTTTAACACATTTGAGTGAAACCCGATCTATCAAAATAAATAACTCTTCTATGACTTTTTATACAAAGACTTGATACTAAGATTTCCATTTAAATGACTCTTCGACTGTATAGTTGGTTGTGATATAAAGAGAACTATACGACGAGAGTGTCTATAAGATTTTAATTTTATTCAAGACATCCTATCTCTTAATTTTAAAAAAAAATAATTTGTACTTATCTAAATTCAATAGACCGAGATTGCATAACTTGACTCCTCAAATATGATTGAAGTTTTTGCATGCTTCATATCCATTTAATCACCTATCTATCATTTGTCCTCACTTTAGTGAAATCACTGATATCATGCCGTACAGATGTGGGGCTATTCCATTATTTGAAAGCCTTCCTGTGGCCACACCTTTCTCAGGCTCCTTGTGGAACAGCTTTGAACGCTTAGTTCTGAACTAAGAACAGTTTGGCCTCTTCTTGAGCCAAACTCTCACAAGTGCAAATGTGAAAGTGAAAAAGAAGAAGTGGGTCAGATTCTTGTCTTCTACACTTCGAAATCAATTTCTATGTTTAATAGATTCCATATCTTCCCCGATCCGTCTACGACTCAAACACAACTAAAAACTAAAATCACCATACATGAATCCATTCAAGAAAGAAAAAATGGATGTGCTTAGAAAAGAAATGGTTCAGCTTCATAATAAACTTGTATTTCATTTAAATATCAATCACTTGATACAAAGATGCTATACAAAATTTCAAATCTCTACCATCTTCCATTTTATTAATCCAGTCTCTGGCCAACCTCTTCAGCCACAGCTCTAGAAACCCACAATCAAAACCAAAACAGAAAGAGGGAAAAGAGAAGAAAACTCTTTGTGGAGAGTGACTGTGAGTCGTCTTCACTTTCATCATTGCTCTCCTCAGCAATGGTTTCCAACTTTGGAGCATTGAATAACTTCTGGGGTGAAATTAGAATGGCTGGTGCAATCTCAATCCATGTCTCTAGGAATCTTGTTTCCTTTGCCATTTTTCCCAAGGATCAAAGAGGTTTTTTTTTTCTACTGTTGAAAGAGCTATTGAAGGATTGTTTGGTGAGATAATGGGAAAAGAATGGAGCGTTGGAGAGGGCACTGTATAGGAAAGAAGTGATGGTGGAGGAAGAAAACAAACAAACAAAAAGAGTGTAAAAATAAGAAAAAGGAGGTTGTTTCTTGGTTGTTTCCACAACTAATCACAATAGAGATGCTAAAAATGGATTTAGACTTAGGTCTTCGGTTGATTTTGCTAAATAACACGGAAATGAGTGAAAGAAAGGGTCCACACTCCACTGACCACAATTCACAGTTCTCACTAGTTAGAACCTTTTTGTCTTGTCTTCTGTCTTTTCACAAGTCTCTTGTGCTATTGTCTAGTGTTTATATGATGTTTATAAGACCTAATCCACCTAAATTCTTATAATATTTTAAAGTTCGAGCCAAAATGCATTTATAACCATATTTGCTTTATAAGGTGAAAGGATTTTTTTTTTTCAAAAATTAGTTGTATACTAAATGTCAGCCATATCTAAAATAATTTTTATATCCAATTTAATATTTACAAAAAATGGCTAAAGATGATTTTTTTTATTATCAAATTGAACAGCTTTGGCAAACTATGTTCCTCTATGTGAGAGGTTGATGATTCTACTCTTAAAATTTTGCAGAGTAGTGTACCCATAAGCAATCCATCCGTCCTACTTCAAAACTCCAAATAAAGAATCTGTACGGCACGTGCCACAAAAATGTTCACATGTATCAAATGGGATTTGGGGCCTTTTCAACTGGTCAATGTAAAAAATCAACTCATTCATAAATTCGATGATATCTAGATCACAATGTTCAACCACACATGGTTATTTAAAACTTGATACAACAATGTTTTAACACATTAAAACATTAGCCCCGATGTGGTTGCAACGCACTACCCATTTAGGAGGGAGATATATTTCGCAAGATATTAGATGTTATGATTGTAAACACTCAGCACCTTGTCCTTGTCATGGAGTGGTGATGATGTAGTGACTCAACTCTTATTTTTCCTTAATTTTAAATTAATGGACTGAGTTTACATGTGTGGGAAGTGTTTGAGGGTCTTGCATGGGTTCCGGTTGTTGGACACTTGTCGCAAGTGTCTAGAGCTGGAATACCTGAGTGGAAAAAGATTATGAAATAAGACAAAGAATAAATTTGTGTGGTTGTCAATGCGAACGAACCAGACCCTCGGTTCAACCGGCAGTGTACCGATGACAAGCATCGGTTGGACCTTTAGAAAACAGATTTGGGTAGAAGCCAACTAGAGAATTGGAGGTCTGTCGGTCCGATCAGCAGAGGTCAGTTACATGAGTCACTTTCAGGGTTCCTTTTGGTCCGACCGACAAGAGTCGTCGATCCGACCTTCAGAGAGCAATAGGGGGAACAGTTTGTGCATTGTCAGTTTGATCGACAGTGGCATTGGTTCAACTGATGTCTCGACTTAAGTCTAGGTATTTAAACCCCATTTGTTGTGAAATCTCAGTTTATCTTCATCTATTCTCTCATTTTCCATGAGAACTTGTTTCATCCATACCAAGACCCCTTTCCCCCCCTTTTCCCTCACCTTGCATGTGTGTGGATTGGATCAAGCTCTCGTCCAAAGCCCCCTTTGTTAGTGTTTTTCTCCCAAAGAAGGTAATGTGTGCTATTTAGCATGAGAACTAAGTGGAATGGAGGTTGAAAAGAACAATGGGGGCTTGGAATCTAAAAGGCAGTACGAAGAAGGAGAAAAAAATGTTGTTTGGGTTTGCATTAAGCAAGGGTTGAACCTAAATTGAGCTAGGACCTTAAGAGGAGAGATGAAAATCTAGAAAATGTTGAGTTGGGGTTCTAGGGTGAATAAAAATTGGGAATTTGTTAGGGGTTGGATTTGTATGACCTAAGTTAGGGTTAAACCTTGGTTAGAATTTGGGGGTTTTGCTAATGGAGTCTGTTGAGACATGAAAAATGATATTTTTACCCATGTTATCTAGATTAGTTAGCATTCGTTTTAATGTATATTAGATGCATTTAATGTTATTTTTAGTTTTGTAGAGAAAAATTAGAGAAAAGGAAATCAACCTAAAACCTAGAATTGCAAGTATTGAGCTTAAATTGGATGATTCGGGATTCTGGTAATTATTTCACCATTTTAGGCATATAATTGTAAATTGGTTAGTCTTGATCCATTTATGAGAGTCAAGCTTAGTCCAATAATTTTTAAAGAAGTGGTGAATTAATTATTAGATTTCAAGAAATTGAAGATTGGATAAAACTTGCTGAAGTCTAAAGAAGATACAAGTCCATGGGCTAGAGATCCACTAAAATTGGGCCAAGCTAAGCTTCACAAGCCATCATTGGGCCAGGCCACAAGCAATTCATGTGTATATCAAAATGGGCCAGGCCAATGTGCACTTCAAGTCCAACAATGGCCGAAGCCTCAAGCTCAAGTTCAAGATCTGCTGGAGGCCCATGTGCTCATTTATAGGTCCAAAATCCAAGTCCATAACCCATTCACACACCCAAAGCCATGTTCATCTCCTTGTCATCCACAACATCCATTCTCCATCTTAAATCCTGACCATTCATCTCATGCATCAAAATTAGGTCAAATCTAGAGCCACCTTTCCATATCCATTGCATACATCCATCATCTTAGATCTAGGCCATCCATTCCACCCATCATCTAGGTTACAATAGAATCTTAACCCTCCATACATTATCATATCATCTTCATCATTCATCTCATCCATCCATTAGTAGTCCATTAGATTTAGGCACGGGTAGAAAAATTGTCCGGACCGAGATTTTGGCTGAGATTTGTTCTCTCTCCTTAATTGTTTTTTTGAAAATCTCGGTGGTTTTTTTTGGGAAAAAATTCATTTAAAAAAAATAAAAAGGTCTGTTTAAAAAAAAATAAAAAAATATAAATATCGGCTGATATTTGAAATATCGGCCAATATTCGCCCGTATCCGACGAATATCGGCCAAGATATAGACCGGGCCCACAACCGATATTTGTTTTTTTTTTAAAAAGAAACTGGTCGATATTCGGCCGAATCTTTTTTTATCCGGCTGATACGTTTATACCCCTGGATTTAGGTCCATTTCATCATGGCCAATCTTCCATAAAACCCTAGATCTAGATTAACTTGGAACCCAAGCCACCTCCTCCTATCCCTTCAAATTTTACACATGATATACACCTCATCACCTTATCCATCTCCACCATATTCGAATTTGTCATCTTGTAACGCCCCGCCCTTTTTCACTAGCCGAAAATCAGAGTATATTTTTTTTTTAAAATAAAGAGTAAGAGAGAACGGGTAACGTCACGACGCGAGCTAAGTCTGAGTTTTCAAAATCTGACCCTTAACTGGCCACCAATACATGTACTTGGACCAAGTCCACTAAAATAGTTCACACGCTTACAAATATTTGCGGAATATACATATGGATAAGATTTCATCCATAACCATGACATCAATATTAAGCAAGGAAGTCAATCACATAAAATTTACTGAAGTTTAAATATCCAAATATATCGTCAAACCATAGCAAAATAAACTAAGTTATTACAATCCCAAAATGCCAATTATCTTAATAAATTGTTCCAAAATCAATTAAGTAAAATAATCATAAAACTAACCAAGCTCCAAAGCTTAGCTTCCTTCACGTTCCATGTCCTTTTCATTTCCTGTTCCATCATCTAAAGGGTAGAAGTAGGGCGTTAGTCAACAGGCCTAGTAGGAATTCCAAATAGGGTTATATACACATATGATCAACATAAAAAAAAAAAAGAATAAGTATATCATATCAAAACTGTAAACATATCATAGTACCAAAAACAACGTATGATAAACATATCCAAATCATGTTAACGTATGTGTCATGTCATGGGTGTCATATGCCAATGATCCCTCACCCAATCTCCATATCCAACACCATACAAATTATAACAACAATTTCCTTGATATAATGAAACCATATCAAAGTGTTCCCTTGCCCATTTACGTCCGTAGTATTTTGTGACGGCACCACCAGGTCACTGTTATACCTCCCCACGTGTGTTAATCGGAATTACCGATGGAGCATGGACTCCTCCCTCTGCTCAGGTTTGGACTGGTTACCCCGGAGCTCCTTGGCCCAACTTACGCTTTACCCCTATCTAGCAATCTCGGACAAGGCCAACATATCAATGGTTCACATAACTTCTTCCAAGCTAGTTTTCAAGCCCCAAGTCATGTCCAGACAGCTCATAACTTGTCTTGCTGTCCCATATACTTCCTCCCATGCCATGCATGAGATCATGAATGCAATCATGCTTTTTCATTTCAAATCACTTGTTACCATCGAAAACAGTTCATACACATATACATTTCATAAATCAAAATAAGTCATCATGTTGGGAAATACAAAATCAGTAACACAAATATATATAAGATCTACATGTATTTCAATAAGGTAGGAATCCTATCAAATCTCAGTATAATATCCTTGCTGTTTTGTGACGGACGTGCAACGATTACGTCAAAACCAATCGTACACCCGTTTGCGAAATATTTTTACCTTATTGAATTCAATCGTATACATTAATCAATTTAATTATCCATTTAATTTAAATCATCACTTACATCCTTCCAGATAGATTGAGGTATCTGGAAACGTCATATAAAATCAACTTTTCATTTCAGTCGATTGAATCAGGGATTCAGTAGACTGAATCACGCTCAGCTACAGTTCTCTGCCTTACCGCAAACTTTCAGTCGACTGAAATACACATTCAGTCGGCTGAAACCCAACTCAGTACTGTGTATTCCTTGACTCACTACTTTTTAGTCGACTGAATCACAGATTCAGTCGCCTGACACTGAGTCAAACCCTTTGTATTCTTGGTCAATCTTCTTCCAGTTGACTGAATCACATATTCAGTCGGCTGACTTTGGATCAGATTGACTGTGTATTCGGCCAGTATAGATTCAGTCGGCTGAATCCTCAACCAATAATTTTCGTGTTTGATAAGTAATCATTCAGTCGACTAGATTCAGTCGGCTGAAAGACGCCAGATCCTTTTTCTTATTTGTTACGTTTGTGTTCAGTTGACTGAATCCCAGATTCAGTCGGCTGAAACACCAATAAACCTTATATATTTTACTCCTGTTCATGTTCAGTCGACTGAATCATAAGATTCAGTCGGCTGAAACTCCCAGAAACTTATTTCTGATCCAGCCTCTACCAGTTTAGTCGACTGAATCCCTGATTCAGTCGACTGACTGTTTGTCAGTCTTCTTTGTTTGTATATTTCGCCTAACCTTCCTCATGGAATCCATTCCTTATTATTTTTAAACACAAATAAAACCATTCATATCACTCTTAGTGAGTTTACTCTGTTGTCTAGCCAAAGCTAGAATCTTTTCATAACTATACAATCTTTGTGTTGACACATAGATTCGAATGTCACATTTCTTTCATTTCAAATTGAAACTAATCCTTAAATGGATTTCCATCCTATGGCCTTAATACATTTTGGCCATTCCATTGCATTCATTATGGAATCTATACATTCGGCCACAACATGGTCAAAACTATGGATTACTCTTAATCTTAATTCTATATTATTCTCATACTTAAAACATACCTTTTCCCCGACTCCTTTTTCTTTTGGCTTGTTTTCTTCCTTCTTTAGACCTTCCTCTTCCTTCCTTTGCTCTTCATAATTTTTCTAAGTGTCGAAATGTAAATGGGAGTGAGAGAGAGAGAAGAAAAGGATAGAAATCTTCTTGCTCTAGAGAGAGTGGTCAGCCAAGGGGTGTGAAGTGCCCCTTGGTTGGTGTCTTTTATGAAACAACCCAAGTCCTTTCATCTCCTCCCTTTATGATTTGTCTACCCCATGTGTCCCTTGGTTTAACCAAGGAGACCCTTGGCTAAAACCAAGGCATTCCTTTGACTTCCAACGTGTGTACCTTGAGTTCCATCCATTGAGATGGAAACCCTCCATCTCCCACCTAACTCATTAAGAAGTCTCCTCAACTTCCATCTTAACTTATCTCCAACTCAAACCTTATTCACTCAATTGAACTCATTCATTTGGACTCACTTAACTCAAGCAACTTTAATTCTCAACACTTGTACTCAATTTAATTTGAACTCAATTGAGCTCACTCATGGTTGACCAAGTCAACCATGACCCAGCCAACCATGCATGTGGTGACATGGTCACCACATGGCACGTGGTTCCCATCCTTGCCATATCACTTACATGCCACCTCATTAGATGAGATGGACTCAATGCATTGGGCCTTAATTGAATAGTTGACCCAATTATATTAATCTTACCTATTTACCTTCAAATCAGTTCATCTATGACTCATTGGGTCCCAATTGGGTAATTGAACCATTTAATTACATTTACCCAATTATTTCCAAATCAAATCCTATCCATGATCCATTGGATCTTAATTGGGTAATTGACCCAACTCCTTACCCATCTAAGATCCAATTCAATTATTTAACTATCAAATACCATTAATTCACAATTAAATAGACCATTCCAATATATAATCATGAAATGAAAATCCGGGGTGTTACACATCTCATCTGCACCTCCACACGCTTTTAGCACTCAAATCTCTCCATGCACTTAGACCAAAACCCATCCAGATTCATTCCCAAGATCCCAAAACACCTCATCATCCCAATCTTTCCACTCCACACGATTTTCCCATATCTTGTCCACTTTATTCGAAATCCCTATGTGGTCAAACCTCCACATCATCGATTTCATCTCATCCATTCATTCACTCCAACTTTAAATCACATCCATTCATTGCATTGCATTGCATTAAAACCCTAAACACATGCAAAATTCGCCCATGCCCTAACTTCTCTCCTAAATCCCAATTTTCTCTCATCCCTTGCTTAGCCACCAAGCCAACCTCAATCCCAAGCCACCCAAATTCGAGTATGCCTATAAACCCTAACCTTTTAACTTCAAATCTCATCCATCCACCTTAAAGTGAGATCCAACCTTAGCCCTCCATTAATAACTTAAACCAGATTTAATCCCAACCATCTATTCATTCCTAGAGCCTATAAATAGATCACTTGGCACAACATGAAATTTAAATTTGACATGGAGCTTAAGAGGACCAAAGGTCGGGGAGAAAAGACAAGAAGACATAAACATTTTATTTTCGAATTTTACAAGTGAGAGTTGTAACTTTTCATTTTATTTTGTCTTTCTTGTACTTAATTTATGATTGCCTCTACTGAATTCTTCCATGAAATAAATACAAAGCATTCCTTTAGAACCCTGAAACATTTATTTTTCAGATCTCCTTGATGATTGTATAGAAATTTGTATTCTTTATTTAGTTAATTGGACATGAAATAGTTAGGACTTAAGTTGTAAATGTTGAATCTAAGTTACTAAGGCCCGATTATTAAACTGAAGTTTATAAATTCCTAACTTTGATAATGGACATGAATTGATGTTCGGACTTTTACACGGATGTCAGATATAGGTTTTGTATTTGCGTACACATTTTGGGTGATGAACAGTCTATTCTAACAACCGCCCTTTACATTCTGTACTTTTAAATTCTGTAATTTACTTTACTTGCAATTTTATTTTCAGTCTTTTATTATGTTAGTTTCTTTGTTTGTTTGTTGTATTTTAAATGTTCAATTTATTATTGTATGTTCATGTAATTTTTTGTATTAAAAAATTCACTCTCTCAAGATTCACCTAACTAAGGTTGGAGATATGATATTTTGAACTTAAAACATGTGATTTTGAATTAAGACGAGACTACATATTCATGTTCACCAATTTAATAAAAAGAAGATGGATTTGATTTTCTACTTGTTAAATTCATAAATTAGATAATAGTGGTGTTAACGTTGGTTTTCTAAGACCTAAATTAAAATTGTAACTCCATGTATTTGATTTCTTATAATCACATCTTTTTAAGGTACCTATTTAATTTTAAGCATATATTTTGTGGATTTCCGATGGGTTCGACCTCGCACTCATATTGCTATACTATTAAATGGTTCGTGCGCTTACGAGATTTATAAATTTAAATTTTCACATCAACAGAGCCTTTTAGTGGGCTTAATCAATGAACTTATGCATATCTCTTTTTTTTTTTTTTTTTAAGATGAGGAATCCAAATGCCCCTCCTGAATTTTCAAGGTGTCCCACCTAATTAATCCTTGGGGCATGTGTAAACCTCCCAATCCGCAAACGCTGAGTACAATACTAAGGGGAGTTGTCCTTTTTGTGTTGAGCGGAGCTTGATCCCAAGACCTCCCATGAGCAAGGGTGACTTGTGATCCAATCTGTGACCCTTGACCCATTCCATGTTTCAATTGACTTGATTCATCTCCCAACCCATGACCCAACTAATTCAACCCTTGTCTCATGTTCAACTTAACTCAACCGAAGAACCAATTCACGACTTAAGACGTAGTTGATGGAAAACCTTACCAATCATAATTGAACCCAATCTGTATCCCATGCCTACTCATTGCTCGATCAATGAATGAAGCTAGTTTGAGCTAATTTATGAATTTCTTGATAATATTGAGGTAGCTTATGTCAAGATTTAAAGCAATTGTGCTCTTTATTATATAATTATTATCATTTAAGTAAAATATAATTTGAATCAAATATATAATGTATATAATTGTTATTATATTATTTTGATTATTATAATAGTTATTTTAATTATAATCATCACAATTATCATTTAAAATTAGGTATTAATGAGTAATAACATGCATCTTACTCATCTAACAATTGAAAGAAATTATTTATAAATTATTATAGAAATATTTTATTGTGTAATACCTTGACCCCTAATTAGAACTAATAGCGCAATTATGAGTTGTTAATGGTGATTTGTGCTCTGTTAATCAAGAGGATTACAGAGTGGGCTTTCTGAAAAGTCCAAGTTTGACTCGATCCGAGTTCGGGAACCCATTGATTGGACTCATTAGTGTATAATGGAACAATCGTACATATCTGAACTTTCTCCAATCGTAAATATACAGAGATATCCAGTACTCAATCTATGGTATAATCAACCTTTTCATGTTTTCATATTTCCAAAACACTAAGTGTAAGACACTCAATTTAAAGTGTTCAACGTGGTTTTCCAATTATTTTATATTTTTATTTTTATTTTAATTTAAAATTAAGAATTTATATAATTTAATATATCAATTTGATTAGTTTGATAACATCTATAATAAATTATTTAATCATCATTTTAATAAAAAAAACTGATCTCATCCTTTAACATAAGGTATTAAAAAATTAAATTTAAATGATTAGACATACGCTATTAACGCAAAGTAACCAATAATTTTAAATTCAGGGTTCAAGCTATGAACTTTAACATAAGGTAATAAAGAATTAAATTTAAATGATTAGACATACGATGTTAATGCAAAGTAATAAATAATTTTAAATTCAGGGGTATTTTTTTTTAATTTATGTGTGGGAAATCACGGGATGCCAAGTGTAAAACTCCCACGGTTGAGCCTAATACTCCTGGGGCACACCAAGGTTAGGCCATGGGGGCTCGAACACGCAACCTCCTACTTCTTGAGGCGGGTGTGACACCCCTCCCTCTAACCACAATCATTAGAGTAAGATAACAAGAATATTTAGTGGAGAGGGAGGCGAGCGTCACAACGCGGGCCAAGTCCAAGTCCGAAAACCCGACACTTGACTGACCCAATTAGAGTGTGCATGATAACATTTGCACACACTCTGATAATCTGCGGAAATTTAAACGTTTTATAATATTGTATGAATAGGCAAACACAACTCATAGCAAGATAAGGAAATTCCCAAGGGATTATACATCAAGTCAAATACAAATAAACTTCAATTACTTGAATCCAAAACATAAATATTACGTTCCCCATAATTAAATTAACATCCTTAAAACAAATTACATCATTCTCATCTTTCTCAAAATACAAGAATAACACTAAGTCCTCCAGACTTTCTTCTTCGCTCTCCATTTCGTCCATGCTCAGCCCTCACTTGGTCCGACACCATCTACACCTTCCAAAACTTGTATACAAATCTGGAGGGGGAATTTATGTAACACCCCGGATTTTTCAATGCCTAAAAAAATTGGATTTGTCTATTTAAATTGTTCAATTAGTTGAATTTAAGATTTATGGATGGAATGAACTTTAGATGGGTAAGAATTGGGTCAATAGCCCAATTATGATCCAATGGATCAAGGAGAGAATTCGGGTTGGAAATAATTGGGTATGTGTGCTTAAATGGGTCAACTACCCAATTGGGACCCAATGGGTCATAGATGAGCTAATTAGAAGTAAATAGGTAAGGTTTGATAATTGGATCAAATAACCAATTAAGATCCAATGCATGAGATCCACCTCATCAAGTGAGGTGGCATGTATGTGACATGGCTAAGTGGGACCCCAAGTTCCATGTGTCATGGTTGACTTGGTCAACCACCAAATGAGCTCAAGTTTAATTACGGCGTGGCTGAATTAAATTGGATTAAGTTCAATTGGATGAGTTCAAAATGGAATCAAGGAATTGAGTTAATGAATGAGTACAAATCTTGAGTTTAAAAGAATTAAAAGTATTTGAGTTAAGGTGAGTTGAATGGGAAGTTGATAAGACTTCCATCTTAAGTGAGTTAGGAGGGTAGACGGAGAGTTTCATCTCATTAGACCAAACCCAAGGTGTACACGATTGGGGAGCTCAAAGGTTGTCTTGGTGTTAGCCAAGGGGTGTCTTGGGTAAGCCAAGGGACACCTTGGTGAGAGGAAACCATTAAGGAAGGGAAGTGAGAAGGCTTGTGGCTGTTACAAGGACACTAACCCAAGGGGCACACTCCAACCCTTTGGCCGAATTCCATCTTAAGAAACAAAGAAATTTTCATCTCTCTCCCTCTCTCTCTCTCTCTCCCTTTCTCAACTACACTTGTGGCCGAAACCCATCTCTTGCATTCAAAGGGATTTACATTTTCCCCAATCTCTCTCTTCATCTCTACACGATTACCTTGGAGAAACTGAAGAACAAGGACTAAGGAAGGAGAAGGTCTAAGGAGCAAAGACAAAACAAAAGAAATGAGGAGACAGGTAAAGGCATGTTCTATCGTTATTTTAGATGGGAATGTGATTAAGAAATTCATGGACTTGGTCATGGGTGGCTGATTCCATGGATTCCAAGAATGGTTGGAATAAGTGGTCAAACCGTCGAATGATCATAGAATCGGTATCCATTCAAGGAATGGATAGGTATTGAGGACCAACAACCAAAGGGATTGAATGTAGAATTATGTTTGATGACATGGGAATGAATGAACTAAAGGAATCCATAGATTTGGCCATAGTTTGGCCGAACCTATGGATTCTATGTATTGATTTGAAATCGATGACCAAAGTGTTATGGGCCATGAACTGTAAAATCCATTCAAAGAATGGTTAAATGATTGAAAAATACGGCAAGGTAATGTTCAATTTATAATATGAAACAAGATTGAAAGATTAATGGACAAGACCCTAACTTTGGTTAGTGGGTAGAGTATGTCCACTCATTTTTATGTATAAATGATTTAATACATGTTCAAAATGGATAAGGGGAGATTTCATGAAGAAAAAAGTGTAGAAACATGCAAACAAGCACGGGTTACAGTGTCTGCTGGACGGGTTTCTATCGTCTGCGGGACGGGTTTCTACCATCCGCTGACGGGTAACAGACATGGATAGGATGTTGTCTGCGGAGGGGTTTATATTGTTCACGGGACAGGTTCCGATCGTCCGCGGACGGGTACCAGACATGGATATAGTGTTGTCTGCGGACATATTGCACTGTCTGCGGACGGGTTTTGACCATCCGCGGACGGGTAACAGACAGGGATAGGGTGTTTTCTGTAGACGGGCTTCTATAGTCCGCAGGACGGGTTTCTACCATCAGCAGGATGGTCAACGGACGGTAATCTGCTGGGTTCAGTCGACTGAATTTAAAAGTGAAAATTGATTTTAAATAATTTTTTTTTCTAGAAATGATGATTGACTTGCATTGTTAAAATAAAACAAGGATTAAAAAAAGGGGTTAAAAACCAAAGAATGAGGTTCGGCCATGCTAAATGTAATAAAGAAAAGGAGATTCGTAAAAGGGTTTTGCAATTCGGTTTCGACGTGATCATTGAACGAGACTTTCACGAAAACAGCAAGGATATCATCTTGGACTTTTGTAGGATTCCTACCTTGTTGAAATGCATCAGGATCTATATATGTATGAGTTCTTGGTTTGATTTACAAACATGATGAATCATTTTGGTTAAAATGAATGGAACATGTTTTGGTGAACTGTTTTTCAATTAAATATGTATTTTGATACAAAATGACAATTGTGCATTCATGATCTCATGCATGGCATGGGAGGGAACATGAGGGAGGAGTTCATGCTCCATTCAATGATTCCAATTAACACACATGGGGAGGAGTCCACGCTCCATCAGTGATTCCGATTAACATACGTGGGAGGAGTCCATACTCATTCCTAGTGACATATGTGGGAGGAGTCCATACTCATTCCTAGTGACATATGTGGGAGGAGTCCATGCTCCATTCGGTGATTCCGATTAACACACATGGGGAGGAGTCCATGCTCCATCGGTGATTCTGATTAGCATACGTGGGAGGAGTCCATACTGATCCTAGTGACATATGTGGGAGGAGTCCATGCTCCATTCGGTAATTCCGATTAATATACATGGGGAGGAGTCCACACTCCATTCGGGGTTTCCGATTAACATACGTGGGGGGTATTCAGTGACCCAGTGGTACATCACAAAACACTGTGGAAGTAATTGGCCAAAGGAACACTTGATTTGATTTATATGATATTTGATATGGAGAATGGGTGGGGAATCATTGGCATATGACACCCATGACATGACACATATATTGCATGATTTGGATATGATTATCGTGCATTGCTTTTGGTACTATGATATGTTTATAGTTTTAATATGATATTCTTATTCTGATTTGTATATTGATCCTATGTATGTAACCCTACTTGGAATTCCTACTGGGCGCATTGACTAACGCCCTACTTCTACCCTTTAGATGTTGGAACAGGAAATAGAACAGGCGATGGACGTGAAAGAAACCAAGTTTAGGAGCTTCGATAGCTTATGCTTACTTTATTTAATATTTACTTTGGAACAATGTATTTGAGATAATTGCACTTTGGGATTATAATAACTTAGATTTATTTTGCTCTGGTTTGACAATGTGTTGGATATTTGAACCTCAGTTAATTTTATGTGATTGACTTCCTTGCTTAGAATTGATGATATGTTTATGGATGAAATCTTAATCCATATGTTTATTCCGGAATTGATGTAGCGTATGAACTGTTTAGTGGACTTGGTCCACGCACACGTATCGTTGGCCAGTTAAGGGTTGGGTATCGAAATCCGGACTTAGCTTGTGTCGTAGCGTCCCGCTCTCTCTCTCTCTCTCTTTATTTTTAAAGAAATATATATATATATATATATATATATATATATATATATATATATATACACGCTGATTTTCGACGAGTGAAAAAGAGCAGGGCATTTACCGTTGGTATTAGAGTAAAACCGGAAGTGTGAATCTTTCAAAGTAAGATTAATACGATATCATGTCTCACTGATAAGATAAGAATCCCAACTCACCGACTCTTCAGAGTCTGCTGCACAGGGCCGGATTAATTTGCTTTATTGAGAATCAGACTGAAGTGTTCAATCTGAGAACAACACTTGATGAAAAAGGAATAACAGCAAGGGAAGGACAATCACTATAAACATGGATTTATCAAACGTAGCAAAGTAGGACATATTTCCCCGAAACAAGAAACATCAGGATTTCCCCAATTTGAGAAACAAACTTGATACATAGGAAAGTTCTCAAAAGCAAGAAATACAAGATGTTGATTTAGCTATTCCCCAAACTATGTAAACACAAAATTTTATGAGAAAGCTAAGTCAAACGATGTTTCAATGACTTAGGAAAATGCTACAGAGAAGAAAAAGAATCCGATAAGCCCGCATCTGGAGGAAGAGGTGCAGCACCCACCCCAGGAAGAGGAGCAAAACAGCGTGAATATTCTTGTGGTACCTCCCGAACTGCAGAACTTGGTGCTTGCAGTAGTCACCTCCGTGTTACAGTAACATCAGAACGGCAACGGAGTCGCAACCTCCAATTGAATCACAAGACGTGAATATGGTCAGGGACTTCCAACAGCAACGTCCTTCTTATTTCAAAGGGAAAGAGGGATCCGCAGAAGCAGAAAACTAGGTTGAGAACATCATCAAAATCTTGAAACTGCTCAAGATCACCGGCAATGAGGACCGAATATTGCTGGCTACCTCACAATTGGTAGATGATGCCAGCAAATGGTGGAGAGTCATCGAGCGTCAGCAAGCACAAATCCTAGTGGAGGAAAGGACTGAGATGACATGGGACCAGTTTGTAGGAATGTTTTTGGATCATTATTTTCTAGAGAAGGAGAAAGAGCGCCAATCCCAAGCATTTATATCACTGGTTCAGGGTACCATGACGGTTACGGACTACTATCAGTAGTTTTTCCGTTTATCATGTTATGCTCTGTACATGGTAAACACAGAATACATGAAGGCTCGGAAGTTTGAGCGAGGCTTACGACCTAGCCTAAGAGCCAAGGTCACAATATTCAAAGCAGCGACTTTGGTGGAAATGGTCAGCCGAGCTAGTATAGCTGATGGAAGCGGTTAAGTTTGTGGACAGTCACTGAGGGCAAAGCGGGTGAAATGCTTTCCTTTCGAACGAGAGATTCTGACCCAACTTTGGGAGATCATCACCTTCTACTGGGTCAATTGGAGGTTTTCGTCCCAATCAGCCCTCCACATCAGGACCCGTCTCTCAGGTTCAGCGCAGTGTTAACACATGGTTCCAGTATGGCAACAGGGCCATTTCAAGAGGCATTGCCCATAGATTAGTAGACCTACTCACTCCAGGGGTTCATTCTGTCCTCCAGCTCGACCAGCTCATTCATGAGCATCTATAGCATATAACCAGACAGGACGGGCACCTATTCCGACAGGATCTAGACAACTGTATACTTTGGCTCCTCCTCCAGGGACGGTGGATCACTCAGTGATTTAAGGTATGGCAGTAGTTGGTAGTTCCTATGCTTTTACACTATTTGATTCAGGAGCATCCGACTCCTTTGTATCTGCTGCTTTCATATCTGCTACTAGTACTCTAGTACAACAACTGTCCACTGCACTTACAATTGTATCCCCTATTGGAGACACATCACTTGGTCTGACCTGCACATCGATAAACACTGAACTTGCTGGGTTCAGATTTGAGTTCATCTTGTACTCGAGATGACAGAGTACGACATCATATTCGGCATGGATTGGCTGGCTAACTTCCAGGCCATCATTGACTGCCATCTTCACAGGGTGATATTCTGGTCACCTGAGGGAAAACGATATGTGATACATACCGACGACAGAGCATACCAATGACCAGAAGACTGCACGAGGAGATGAACAGTCTAGTACTGAACATAATCAGACTAGACAAAGCGCCAATGGCTGAACTACCTGTGGTAGTGAAAGACTACGTAGAGGTATTTCCGATAGAACTCCCTGGTTTGCCTCTAAAGAGGGAGATTGATTTTGAGATCAAGTTGTATCCTGACACTGCTCCAGTGTCATTGTCACATTACCGGATGGCCCCAGCTGAGATGTCAGAGCTAAAGAAGTAAATTGATGAATTGCTCAGATTAAGATGCATCTGGAACAGCACATCATCTTGGGGAGCACCGGTATTATTCGTGAAGAAGAAGGATGGTACACTTGGGATGTGTATAGATTATCAAAAATTGAACCAGTTGACAGTCAGAAACAAATACCCTCTACCCAGAATTGATGATCTATTCGATCAACTCAGAGGTTCCAGTCACTTCTCTAAGATTGATCTGATGTCAGGCTATCATCAAATCTGTGTTAGGGGTGAAGACATAGAGAAGACGACTTTCAGAACTCGGTATGGACTATATGAGTATGTGATCATACCGTTTGGACTCACCAATGCACCAACTGTGTTCATGGATCTGATGAACAAGATCTTTCGTCCTTACTTGGACAAGTTTGTAATTGTTTTCATTGACGATATCCTGATTTATTCTAAAAATCGGGAGGAGCATGCTGAACATCTAAGGATAGTCTTGGACACCCTGAAGAAAAATCAATTATATGCCAAAGTAAGCAAGTGCAAGTTCTGGCTATCTGAGGTCAATTTCTTAGGACATGTCATATCAGCAGAAGGAATAGCCGTGGACCCGACTAAAGTCGCAGCAGTTAGAGACTGGAAAGTTCCAAGGAATGTGACCGAAATCCGCAGCTTTCTAGGATTGGCTGGTTATTATCGAAAGTTTATTATGAACTTCGCCAAGATTGCATCTCCACTCATCCGACTCACTCAGAAAGGAGCCAAATTTGAATGGTCTGAGGTGTGCAATCGAAGGTTTGAAGACCTGAAGGAGAGGCTTACGACTGCTCCTATTATGATTTTGCCAGAAAGAGGCAAGGGCTATGAAGTATATGTGATGCTTCAGGAGAAGGACTTGGGTGTTCTCTTACTCAAAGTCAACACGTAGTGGCTTATGGTTCAAGGCAGTTGAAAATTCATGAACGCCACTATCCCGCACATGATCTGGAATTAGCCGCAGTGGTTTTCGCTCTCAAAAGCTGAAGACACTATCTGTAGGGCAAGAAATTTGAGGTATTTTCAGATCACAAAAATTTGAAATACCTATTTGATCAGAAGGAACTCAACATGAGGCAGCGCAGATGGATGGAGTATCTGCAAGATTATGAGTTCGCACTTCGATACCATCCTGGCAAGGCGAATAAAGTGGCAGATGCCCTCAGTCGCATGTCACATGCAACAGTGGCCAGTTTGATTATGAAAGAATGGGAAATACTGAATGCCATTCGAGAGTTCAATTTGTACATCAAGAATCAAGGGAGTATGTATAACCTGATAGTACGGTCCAGCATAGTTTCCAAGATTGAGCAGGAACAACAGACTGATTCGGAAGTGGAAGAAATATGGGCTAAGATGTTTACTGGTGAGGTTGTACCGGAATGGGATTTACGACCGGGACAAGGTCTTTTATTCCGAGGCAGAACAATGTGCCTCAAAGTTGCAGAAGAGAGTTGTTGATCGAGGCACACCAAACGAAACTCTCTATTCATCCGAGTAGCACCAAGATGTATCATGATTTGAAGAGACACTATTGGTGGCATGGACTTAAAAGAGATGTTGCTGACTTTGTTGCTCGTTGTTTGACTTGTCAGCAAGTCAAGACTGAACATCAGAAACCACCAGGGTTACTCAAACCCTTACCAGTGCTAGAATGGAAATGGGAACATATTTCCATGGATTTTGTGACAGGGTTGCCAAGGTCATCAAAGGGCAACGATGCAATATGGGTTGTAGTAGATTGATTGACCAAGTCTGCACACTTTCTTCCAATCAAGATGACGGATTCATCTGAGACTTTGGGATGACGATACATCAAGGATATCATTAGGCTACATGGTACACCCAGAACCATAGTGTCCGACAGAGATGGCCGATTCACCGGTAGGGTGTGGCAGAGCATGCAGTCGGCTATGGGGATCAACTTGTTGATCAATACAGCTTTCCATCCATAGACTGGCGGTCAGTCAGAGAGGACAATACAGACATTGGAGGATACGCTGAGAGCATGTATGTTAGTCTTCAAAGGTGGTTGGGAAAATCATCTACCACTGGTTAAGTTCTCGTACAACAACAGTTACCAGGCAAGTCTCAAGATGGCTCCATTTGAGGCGTCGTATGGTAGACCCTGTAGATCACCAGTGTGTTGGACAGAGGCCGGTGAGCCTTCACTTATTGGAACTGATCTAGTTGTAGAGACCACGGAATAGATCAAGGTAATACGACAACATCTGCTCACTGCACAACGTCATCAGAAGAGCTATGCGGACAAGAGAAGGAGATTCCTTGAGTTTGAGGTGGGAGACTTAGTGTTCTTGAAGGTCTCACCACGAAAGGGCCACATGCGATTCGAAAAGAAAGGGAAGTTGTCACCTAGATATGTGGGACCCTTTCCAATTCAAAAGAGGGTGGGGGAAGTGGCTTATCGTCTGATACTTTCTCCACAACTGTCATCTTTGCACGATATATTCCATGTATCTATGTTGAGGAAGTACAATCTTGATCCCTCGCACATATTGAATGTGCAAGACATAGAGGTACAAAGCGACAAGACTTACGTCGAAAAGCCTGTCAGAGTGGTGGAGACAGAACAAAGGGTATTACGGAACCGAGCAATTCAGTTCGTCAAGGTGGTGTGGGACCGACATGGTAAGGAGGAAGCCACTTGGGAACTTGAATCAGAAATGAGAGCAGCTCATCCTAAGCTTTTTGTATAAGTTGTTTGAAACCCTACTTCGCTCAATTTTCAGGACAAAAATTTCAAAAGAGGGTAATATTGTACACCTCTGATTTTCAATGCATAAAATATTGATTTGTCTATTTAAATTGTTAAATTAGTTGAATTTAAGATTTATGGATGGAATGCACTTTAGATGGGTAAGAATTGGGTCAATAGTCCAATTATGATCCAATGGATCAAGGATAGAATTTGGGTTGGAAATAATTGGGTATGTGTGATTAAATGGGTCAACTACCCAATTGGGACCCAATGGGTCATAGATGAGCTAATTAGAAGTAAAATGGGTAAGATTTGATAATGGGTCAAATAACCAATTAAGATCCAAGGCATGAGTTCCACCTCATCAAGTGAGGTGGCATGTATGTGACATGGCTAAGTGGGACCCCA